>OX336334.1:5000-1205000 GCA_946902875.1 Nematopogon swammerdamellus
AACCTAACCTAACCTAACCTAACCTAACCTAACCTAACCTAACCTAACCTAACCTAACCTAACCTAACCTAACCTAACCTAACCTAACCTAACCTAACCTAACCTAACCTAACCTAACCTAACCTAACCTAACCTAACCTAACCTAACCTAACCTAACCTAACCTAACCTAACCTAACCTAACCTAACCTAACCTAACCTAACCTAACCTAACCTAACCTAACCTAACCTAACCTAACCTAACCTAACCTAACCTAACCTAACCTAACCTAACCTAACCTAACCTAACCTAACCTAACCTAACCTAACCTAACCTAACCTAACCTAACCTAACCTAACCTAACCTAACCTAACCTAACCTAACCTAACCTAACCTAACCTAACCTAACCTAACCTAACCTAACCTAACCTAACCTAACCTAACCTAACCTAACCTAACCTAACCTAACCTAACCTAACCTAACCTAACCTAACCTAACCTAACCTAACCTAACCTAACCTAACCTAACCTAACCTAACCTAACCTAACCTAACCTAACCTAACCTAACCTAACCTAACCTAACCTAACCTAACCTAACCTAACCTAACCTAACCTAACCTAACCTAACCTAACCTAACCTAACCTAACCTAACCTAACCTAACCTAACCTAACCTAACCTAACCTAACCTAACCTAACCTAACCTAACCTAACCTAACCTAACCTAACCTAACCTAACCTAACCTAACCTAACCTAACCTAACCTAACCTAACCTAACCTAACCTAACCTAACCTACCTAACCTAACCTAACCTAACCTAACCTAACCTAACCTAACCTAACCTAACCTAACCTAACCTAACCTAACCTAACCTAACCTAACCTAACCTAACCTAACCTAACCTAACCTAACCTAACCTAACCTAACCTAACCTAACCTAACCTAACCTAACCTAACCTAACCTAACCTAACCTAACCTAACCTAACCTAACCTAACCTAACCTAACCTAACCTAACCTAACCTAACCTAACCTAACCTAACCTAACCTAACCTAACCTAACCTAACCTAACCTAACCTAACCTAACCTAACCTAACCTAACCTAACCTAACCTAACCTAACCTAACCTAACCTAACCTAACCTAACCTAACCTAACCTAACCTAACCTAACCTAACCTAACCTAACCTAACCTAACCTAACCTAACCTAACCTAACCTAACCTAACCTAACCTAACCTAACCTAACCTAACCTAACCTAACCTAACCTAACCTAACCTAACCTAACCTAACCTAACCTAACCTAACCTAACCTAACCTAACCTAACCTAACCTAACCTAACCTAACCTAACCTAACCTAACCTAACCTAACCTAACCTAACCTAACCTAACCTAACCTAACCTAACCTAACCTAACCTAACCTAACCTAACCTAACTAACCTAACCTAACCTAACCTAACCTAACCTAACCTAACCTAACCTAACCTAACCTAACCTAACCTAACCTAACCTAACCTAACCTAACCTAACCTAACCTAACCTAACCTAACCTAACCTAACCTAACCTAACCTAACCTAACCTAACCTAACCTAACCTAACCTAACCTAACCTAACCTAACCTAACCTAACCTAACCTAACCTAACCTAACCTAACCTAACCTAACCTAACCTAACCTAACCTAACCTAACCTAACCTAACCTAACCTAACCTAACCTAACCTAACCTAACCTAACCTAACCTAACCTAACCTAACCTAACCTAACCTAACCTAACCTAACCTAACCTAACCTAACCTAACCTAACCTAACCTAACCTAACCTAACCTAACCTAACCTAACCTAACCTAACCTAACCTAACCTAACCTAACCTAACCTAACCTAACCTAACCTAACCTAACCTAACCTAACCTAACCTAACCTAACCTAACCTAACCTAACCTAACCTAACCTAACCTAACCTAACCTAACCTAACCTAACCTAACCTAACCTAACCTAACCTAACCTAACCTAACCTAACCTAACCTAACCTAACCTAACCTAACCTAACCTAACCTAACCTAACCTAACCTAACCTAACCTAACCTAACCTAACCTAACCTAACCTAACCTAACCTAACCTAACCTAACCTAACCTAACCTAACCTAACCTAACCTAACCTAACCTAACCTAACCTAACCTAACCTAACCTAACCTAACCTAACCTAACCTAACCTAACCTAACCTAACCTAACCTAACCTAACCTAACCTAACCTAACCTAACCTAACCTAACCTAACCTAACCTAACCTAACCTAACCTAACCTAACCTAACCTAACCTAACCTAACCTAACCTAACCTAACCTAACCTAACCTAACCTAACCTAACCTAACCTAACCTAACCTAACCTAACCTAACCTAACCTAACCTAACCTAACCTAACCTAACCTAACCTAACCTAACCTAACCTAACCTAACCTAACCTAACCTAACCTAACCTAACCTAACCTAACCTAACCTAACCTAACCTAACCTAACCTAACCTAACCTAACCTAACCTAACCTAACCTAACCTAACCTAACCTAACCTAACCTAACCTAACCTAACCTAACCTAACCTAACCTAACCTAACCTAACCTAACCTAACCTAACCTAACCTAACCTAACCTAACCTAACCTAACCTAACCTAACCTAACCTAACCTAACCTAACCTAACCTAACCTAACCTAACCTAACCTAACCTAACCTAACCTAACCTAACCTAACCTAACCTAACCTAACCTAACCTAACCTAACCTAACCTAACCTAACCTAACCTAACCTAACCTAACCTAACCTAACCTAACCTAACCTAACCTAACCTAACCTAACCTAACCTAACCTAACCTAACCTAACCTAACCTAACCTAACCTAACCTAACCTAACCTAACCTAACCTAACCTAACCTAACCTAACCTAACCTAACCTAACCTAACCTAACCTAACCTAACCTAACCTAACCTAACCTAACCTAACCTAACCTAACCTAACCTAACCTAACCTAACCTAACCTAACCTAACCTAACCTAACCTAACCTAACCTAACCTAACCTAACCTAACCTAACCTAACCTAACCTAACCTAACCTAACCTAACCTAACCTAACCTAACCTAACCTAACCTAACCTAACCTAACCTAACCTAACCTAACCTAACCTAACCTAACCTAACCTAACCTAACCTAACCTAACCTAACCTAACCCTTAAAAGCAGGGGTCTGACAACAGAGAGGATAATGGCAGCCGACGATAGAGCAGCGATAGACGAGGTCGTATGTGAGTACACCAGCTCCATTGAGGAGGCTTGTATTGCAAGCATACCACTCGCAACGACATCCAAGAAACGCAAAAATCCGTGGTGGACAGAACAACTGAAGGAAAAGAGGCAGGCTATGGTCCGTAAAAGGAGAAGGATCAGATGCGCCCACGACACAAGGAGATCGTTCGTGGTGGAGGAGTATCTTGTGGCCCTGGAGGAGTACAAGCAGGCAATCCAGGAAGCGCAGACAGCTAGCTGGAAGGAGTTCTGCTCCACACAAGAGCGCGAGAGCATGTGGGACGGAATTTACCGAGTGCTCCGGTCCACCTCGAAGAGGCAGGAGGACCAGCTGCTGTCGGACGAATATGACAAGTCTCTCAGCCCGGAACAGTCGGCTCACACCCTGTTGGAAACCTTCTTCCCCGACGATCAGGAAGAGGGAGAAAACGAAAGCCAGACACGTCTGAGAGACAAGATCTCGAAACACCCATCCTTGGACACTGCCTGCGATCCACTCTTCACACAAAACGAGCTGGTCACAATTTTAAAAGCCCTAAACCCGAGGAAAGCCCCAGGACCTGATGGGCTGACCTCGGATATATGTGATGCGGCAATAAATAGTGACATAGATACATTTCTGGCAATAGCCAACCTGTGTCTCCGACATGGTTACTTCCCCAGGATCTGGAAGGAGGCCTATATCTGTGTGATAAGGAAACCTGGCAAAACAGACTACTCGAAGCCTAGGTCCTATCGCCCGATAGGCCTTCTCCCGATCCTGGGCAAGGTACTGGAGAAGCTGTTCTCCACGAGGATACTGTGGGGGTTGATGGCTGATGGACACCTCAGCGATCGCCAGTACGGGTTCATGCCGCAGAGAGGGACTGACGACGCCTTGTACGATTTCTTGGCTCAAATCAGGGGGCAGCTATCATGCAAGCGCATCGCCGTGGTCGTCTCCCTAGACATAGAAGGTGCATTCGACAACGCGTGGTGGCCCTCTGTTTTGAGCCAACTGATCGACAAGCGCTGCGCAAAAAACCTTTATGAACTTGTGCTCAGTTATCTTAACGAGCGCAGAGTCAAACTGCGGTATGCTGGCTGTGAAGTCTCGAAAACCACGAGCAAGGGCTGTATCCAGGGATCCACGTGCGGACCTCTAATGTGGAACCTAGTCATCGACTCCCTGCTCGTGGAGCTCGAATATCACGGAGGGACTGACACGGAGGTATATTTCCAAGCCTTCGCCGACGATGTGGTGCTCGTCGTGT
This sequence comes from Nematopogon swammerdamellus, assembly GCA_946902875.1. Classification (NCBI taxonomy): domain Eukaryota; kingdom Metazoa; phylum Arthropoda; class Insecta; order Lepidoptera; family Adelidae; genus Nematopogon; species Nematopogon swammerdamellus. Next base: position 9,535 of record OX336334.1, read on the forward strand.
CCGGAGACAAAATGGGACCGATCGAATTAAAGGTAAACGAAATCCTGAATGCGGTGAACACCTGGGGGCTAAACGCGAAACTGAAATTCGCCCCACACAAGACCCTGGCAATGATAGTCACTAGGAAGCTGAACCTCGACCAACCTCGCCTTGCCATGGGACACACTGAAATAAGGCAGGTGCAAGAGATCAAACTCTTAGGTCTCATTGTGGACAATAAACTAACCTTCAAGCCGCATCTGCAAGCCACTATCTCTAAGGCAGTAGGTATCTATAAAAGATTGTGCAGTGCGGCAAAAGCCTCCTGGGGGCTTAATCCGGAAGTTATTAGGACGATGTACATTTCGGTCATAGAGCCCATACTGCTGTATGGTGCATGTGCCTGGGGTGAGGCAGGGGAGAAGCAGTACGTCAGGAAGCGCCTGGAAGCCGTTCAGCGCATGTTCGCCATCAAAATCAGCAAGGCTTACAGAACGGTGTCCCTGGTGTCTGCTACTCTGCTGGCTCGCCTACTCCCGCTTGACCTCCGCCTGAAGGAGAGCAAGGAGCTCTACGAGATCAAGCGCGGCAGACTTCTGCACGAGGCCGCCGACAGGGAGCTCGAGGCCAAGGTGTCCTTCACCCGACTGCCCCATCCGGCGTGTAGAGCCGGTCTCACGTATGAGAGGCTGGAGAGCCCGGACAGTGACGGGGCATCAACTTTGGACGACGGGGACGGCGTCATCTCCATTTTCACCGACGGCAGCAAGATTGGGGGAAAGGTTGGAGCAGCGTTGACCTGCTGGGAGAGGGACCTGGAGATTGGCCATCGGACCTTCCGTCTCGAAAACTTCTGCACAGTATTCCAGTCGGAAATGATGGCCATATTGAAAGCCACAGACTGGACACTGAAGCGCGCAGACACGAAGCCGGTTAGGATCCTGAGCGACTCCCGGTCCTCCCTCGACCTGATCACCAATCCCCGAACCTGCCACCCCCTGGCGCTTGCTGTCAGGTCAAACCTAGACAGCATCGTCAAGAGGGGTGGCAGTGTTCAACTGTTCTGGCTACGAGCGCATGTCGGGACAGCTGGAAACGAAAGGGCCGACTTTCTGGCCAAAGAAGCCGCGCTTAAGAAAAAGTCCGCCGCCGCATACTCTAGCTTCCCAATATCGTTCGCCAAAAAGTGCATACGGGAACGGACATTAACAGAGTGGCAGCGGCGATACAGTGAGAGCACAACAGGCGCTGTAACAAAGCTATTCTTTCCGGACGTGCGAAGAGCATACCGAGCCCTTCTGACCGTCCCTGCTAACTACTACAGGTCGCAGGCGTGGACTGGGCACGGGGGGCTTGCCCAGTATCTCCACAGATTCAAACTGAGGGACTCGCCGGAATGTTGTTTCTGCGGGGAGCCGGACCAGACGGTGGCCCATCTGCTGAACGTCTGCTCTAGATTTGCTGCTCGCAGATCCGACGCTGAGTTAGAGTTCAAAATGAAGCTTGAAACCGAGAACTGGGCAGTCCTCCTGTCCGGCAAAGAATCGGCGAAACGGTTCGCAGAGTACTGCGTGTATGTCATGGCTTGGACGGCCAAGGGAAATAAAAATGCCTAGGATGAAGGATAAGACGAAGCAAGTAGAGTAGAGTAAAAGAGCGTTTGTGTTAATTAGGGGTTACCAAATTGTGTAAAGTTTGTAAACTATTGTAAGCTAGTGCAAATATCGTTTGTAAATATGTTAATTATGTGTATAGACTGTTCTACTGTGTGAATAGATGTGTAATTATAATAACCACGCAGTGTAGAGGGTGTTAATGTGTAAATTATGTATATTAACTGTTTTGCTGTTAACAGATGTGAATAGCTATGTAAATTTGTAAACGTGTAAAGTAAGGTGTTGATGTGAAAAATAAAGAAGGATAGATGACTGAGAAGGAACCTGTACTTCTGATGGAATCAGAGTGCAGGGGGGTGTATGAAGGTGCGATGTAGCAAAAGGAATTTGTGCAAGAACTCGGCAAAGACAGCTGAGGAGAATTTCATTGGAATCCAAAAAAAAAAAAAAAAAAAAAAAACCTAACCTAACCTAACCTAACCTAACCTAACCTAACCTAACCTAACCTAACCTAACCTAACCTAACCTAACCTAACCTAACCTAACCTAACCTAACCTAACCTAACCTAACCTAACCTAACCTAACCTAACCTAACCTAACCTAACCTAACCTAACCTAACCTAACCTAACCTAACCTAACCTAACCTAACCTAACCTAACCTAACCTAACCTAACCTAACCTAACCTAACCTAACCTAACCTAACCTAACCTAACCTAACCTAACCTAACCTAACCTAACCTAACCTAACCTAACCTAACCTAACCAGACCTCACAACCCAACCTAACCCCGAGAAGTTCAAGCGTCAGCTCATCACGCTCAGAACAACCGAAACTCAGAGAAAAAGTGCTTAAAAAACACTGCCCAAAAGTCGCACAAGCTGGAACCGGCCCCAAAACTTAAGCACGACACCTACAACGAAAAAGACCCTAACCAAAAAATATTAAAACAGCCTTCAAAAATGTATGAAATTAAAAAAAAATCGAACCCTGAGTTGAAGGCGGTCTGGTTATTTTTGCTTGCGGTTATTTAGCACCGCCTTCAACTCTAGGGTTAGATTTTTTTTTATTTCATACGTTTTTAAGGCGTTTTTAATATTTTTTTAATAGTTTTTAATTTCAGTGTTTTTTTAGTAATTTTTTGCTATTAATGTACTCGGCGGAATCGCTCGGCCTTCGGCCACGCGATTCTGCCTCGCTTTCCAATCCGATCTTGACCAAATTAAAATGGGACCACACGGGAAGCACCAGCTTTCAAATAAAAAAAGAATTTTCAAAATCCGACTCCAGAGCAAAACAACTTGTGAACCTGGAGGAAACCAGAGCCTCCCACGCCATAGAAATGGTAAACATAGAGAGAGCCCAGCGCAGGGAAATAACAAAGATCCATCTAGAACTCTCCAAAGAACTCAACTATGCAAGAAGCGACACAACCTCGAACCTAAAACAGACCGAGGCCGTTAGAGGAAGGCTATGCCATGAAACCTCAGAACATACCGCGAAACTATAAAACCTCCGACGGGAAGTATCCCAACAATTGGAGCAGTCACAAAAGTCCAAAACGTCAGAGGAAAAGACCCCATATCCATAAAAAAAGACATACATGGCTTATCAAGGGCGATATCTGAAGTGAATACGCAACTGGCAAACCTGCGGAAACTCATAGAAGACATATATAGGAAACCAACGCACGAACACCAAACTGCCCGAGATTTCCAGGAAAATCGTATCGCTTCACCACCCCCGAGCCAGACTGACCAAAACGTGCTTAAGGAGCTACTCCGGCAGGCATTGACTCCGCTAGAAACAAACCTTCTCGAACTCACAACAATCGCCGGAGCCGTCTCCCAATCCACTCAGCTAAACAGTGGCGAGCTGCAGCGGACCATGAATGATACTCTGAAAGAAGCCCTTCTACCAATGTACCAGGATATGGAAGGCATAAAAAGGTCGGTGAAAGTACTCACAGAACGGGAATCAAAGCAAACCAGAAATGATGCTCCCATCTCGAATGAAATTACACTTTCCGAAATTAAGAATGACCTCTGTGCTATCTGTACCCTAACTGAAAAAGGGAAAGGTCCTCTCTTAGCCCCTGCCACCTACGCTCAGATAGTGAACAGAGGCCAATCATTCACTGGCCGCCCAAAACCCAAGATGCAAGCAGAACCCCAACACAACCTGATAATTAAACCAAAAACAGCAGAAGGAACAAGTGAAACGGTCCTAAAGTCCCTGCGCGACAACCTTGACGCCACAACCCTATGGGTCGGCATCCAAAAAATAAGGAAGGCCAGGAAGCAAAAGGTAGTTATAAGCTGCGGAACTGCGGAAGAAGCAAATATAGTAGAAAAAGAAATCAAGAATAAATTACAAGACCTAGAAGTGGAAAAAGCAGAACAAGGGAGACCGCAAGTAGTCCTTAGAGACATACTCAAGACACAAGCAGACGCAAACATAGAGGCTTATGTATTCTCGCAAAATAACCAACTCGTCGGAGTACTCCAGGGAAAAGACCGAGAAATCAGAGACCTCTACATACGCATAGCCAGAAACGACTGCCTGTCCAGAGTTATTGCGGAGGTGAGCCCAGCAGCCTGGAAATTATTCACCAAGGAAGGGCGCCTTTACATAGGACTACAGAGAGTGGTCCCCTCTCAGGCAATGTGACAACTGCTGGGGCTTTGGCCACACAAGGAAGGCGTGCAAGAACGAATCGCAAATATGCGCTCACTGCGCCGGCGTACATCTAAATACCTAATGTGACAAAATCAACGAGAACCCCAAATGCGCAAACTGCGACAGGGAAGACAATCACAACTCTTATAGCTGAGACTGCCCAACCAAACAAAAGTGGGACAGCATAGCACGATCCAAAATAAACTACTGCTAAAGTTCAACTACAGGACAACACACAAGAGCACCCAACCACTGAATACAAAGTAGCCCAAATAAATCTGCAGAGATCCAGACTAGCCACAGATGAACTCATAACGGAAGCCTCCAAAAGTAAATTTACAATCCTGTTGATACAAGAACCTTATACAGGAAGCACAGGAGATATAAAAACTGCATTGGACTCCGCATCTACCAAAAACCAACACCCAGAGAGAAACCCGTAAAAGCAGCGATAGCCATTCTTGATTACTCCATCCAAGTGAAGGTAGACACTAACTTGATGACGGATAATGTCTCTATATGCGTCATCTCAATCGGTAAAATCCCTATTGCAATCCTCTCAGTATACTTCGAACCTACAGAAGACATAGAACCCTATCTCACTTATATCCGTAATATCTCCCAAAACATAAAAGCGGACGCAATAATACTAGGAGGAGATATAAACGCGAAAAGTGCCTGGTGGGGGTGCACAGATGAGGACACAAGAGGAGAAGAAGCAGTAGTGCTTCTCAAAGAACTGAATCTACATATCCTAAATGAAGGGTCTGAAACATACAAAGGCAAAGTATATTCACTAGCATAGTGGACATCACCGCCTGCTCCGCAAGTGCCAAAACTGGACAGTGTACAAATTACTGGTCACCCTATCCGATCACATCTCACTAACTTTCAAAATAGTCGCGCAAAACGCCCACCGGAAAAGACCAAAATCATCCAATAGAATATTTCATACCAAGAAAGCGCCATGGAGCGTCTTCAAAGAGGATATCTAAGAGGGCTTATCTCACATAAATCTCAAGGAAACAACTGCATTATAAATAAATCCAAACGACCCGGAAGCCATAGAAGGGTTCATTGAGAATTACATAGGAAAAATAAAAGAAACATGCGAAGAAACCCTACTAAAAATAAATAACGATATCAAACCCAAAAACCCGTGGTGGACCCCGGAGATTACACTAAAAAAGAAGAAAAGCTACGAAGAAGAAGAAGAATTAGATGTGCACATCCAAACATGAAAGAATTCGTCATAGAAAAATACCTTCAAGCTCTAAACGAATTCAAGGACTTCATGAAAGCAGCACAACTACTTAGCTGGAAGGACTTTTGCAACAAACAAGAACGAGAGAGCATGTGGGATAGCATCTATCGTCTCGTTCGGAATACAGCTAAAAAGTAGAAGATCAACTACTCACTGATGCACATGGAAACACAATGAACCCAAGGAAATCAGCAGAAGTACTAGCCGAAACTTTCTATGCAAATGCCCTTGACGATGAACAAGAAATTCCGATAATTAACATTCAGCCACTACAAAACGAAACTCCTCACCCCCCTGTGGACCCAAGGAATCAACCCTCGGAAAATTATTTTACACGACATCATAAAAAACATGAACCCCAGAAAAGCTCCAGGATCCGATGGACTTTCGTCAGATATATGCCAAGCAGCAACAAGAGTCCTCTGGCACCTGGAAAGCTCCGGAGAGCTGAACACCCGACAGTACGGTTTCCTCCCCCAACGCTCCACCGAGGACGGTCTCTATGACCTCACGAAGTATATTAGACAAAAAATAAAGAAAAATCAGATCTCACTACTCATATCACTGGACATAGAGAGAGCCTTTGACAACGCCCGATGGTCCCACATGCTCAAAGGACTATGGTCCAAAAACTGCCCAAGCAACATCCTTAGGCTAGTTAAAAGCTACCTATCTGAACGCAGCATCATAATTAAATCTCTCAGAGATCTCACAGATCTCCTGCATTACACGACCTTCGAGGTACATTGAAAATGAACGTTACATTTATATATTTTTTATTATTTTCAAAAGCTTAAAAAATTTCAACTAAAATTTAGACAGAAAAGAGATAAGCTTGACATTATGTCTAACTAAAGTAACAAATTAATAAATATCAAATATAAAAATATAATATAGGTTCCTTCCGGCTCTATCATCAGGACCCTGGAAATCATATATGACTAGAGTACTTGCGAAGACAAATCCAACGAGCCCAAACATGGTGGATTTGTCATGTAGTTTAGGAGTTCCTATGGCTTCCTTCCGGCTCCATCATCAGGACTCTGGACATCATATATGACAAGAGTACTTTTTTTTTTAATGGAAACTGACACGGTTGGCTTACATCACCTACAACATCCGTGATGTCAGCCCATAACACCGGGTGAACTTGGTGCCACGTCAGTGCTTCCCTTCGGTCGTGCCGGCTACACTGAACTGGACGGAAAACACAAACTATTTACATAGCCGTTTCGACCGACCTTTCATTCAGTGCGGTGGTATCAACCCGGGCGGGTTAAACCCTACCACCTAGTAATTTAAGAAGGGAGTCATATCCCTTAGTCGCCTTTTTCGACATACACGGGGAGAGATGCAGTAGGGCTATTCTTTTAAAGTACCGGCCCCACACGGTACACTTGCGAATACAAATCCAACGAGCCCAAACAAGATGGGCATATCATGGTGCAGTTTAGGAGTTCCTATGGCTTCCTTCCGGCTCCATCATCAGAACCCAACCAACAAACTAACAAACTAACAAAGTCGCCCGAGGATCTGCAGAGCCGTGTTAGATTTTTCACAAGCGCTCTCTACGCTGTTGCACTTCCAAAAGTCGATTTCACACTCTCAGCGAAAATGGGAAAAAAATTAGGGACACGGACCATCATCGATAGACGAATGCTTTTTTTTTTAAATGGAGCCCAAAGTCCAAATCTAAACAGGTTAATTTTTCGATATCACATTTAGTTTAGAGATTTAGTTCGAAAAAAAAAAATAGAATTTTTCACATTTTTGCATTTTTTTTTTACTTTATTTTTTTTCACATTTTTGCATTTTTTTTTTATTTTTCACATTTATACCATCTTGTACCATCTTGTAGCCCTAGCCGATATGCGTCTTTTGAGCCCTCAACCACTCGCGTAGCCCTAAAACTCGCGACACCAGGACGATTTCAAACTCTGAGCGAAAATGGGGGACTATACTGAAGCGATCGAATAAACATTTTCAATGTTAAAATCATCGAAATCGTAGCGTTAAGTACAAAACTTATTTGATATCCTACCCTCGTTTTGGAAAGGAAAAATGTGTAAACCGCCAGATTGTGTTCAGATTCTTGACTCGAACCCGAGCTAGTTTTTTATTGCGACGATGTAGGTCGAGGACCTACTCGTATATAACTCATATTCGGCTAAAGCGACGTACATAATGTATTACACATTCTTCCTGCCAGCGTAGATATGTCATATTTTGCTTTGAGCAACTCTTCGATGAAAAGCGGCGGGTGGCCGAAGGGTTTGGTCATCGGCTTCTCATGCGAGAGGTCCGCGGTTCGAATCCGGTCGGCGTATACCAATGAGTTTTTTCTGACGAAAAAATTTACGTGCATACCTACACCTGCTGCTTCACCGTTCGGAGCCGGTGTAAATCTGTAGGTCCCTTCCCTTGCCACTTACTAGGTGGTAGGCTCAAATTGTAGCCGACTGGGTTGGTACCACCACCGTACTAGATGTAAGATGGCCGCATAGCAGCCTCGGTTGTGTTCTCCTCTAGTCCAGTATAGCCAGCAATCCGGAGAAGTCTCCGGTATGGCACCTACCTTTTTAACCGACTTCCAAAAAAGGAGGAGGTTCTCAATTCGTCTGTATGTTTTTTTATTTTTTTATTTTTTTTTTTATTTTTTTTTTTTATGTTTGTTACGCGATTTCTCCGTCAATTGAGGGCCGATTTAGAAAATTCTTTTTTTGTTAGTTAGGTCATACTTCCGAGGTGGTCCCATTTCAATTTTATCGAAATTGGTTGAGTGGTTTTCGAAAAATCAGCATAATACTATGGTGTGTGGTTACCTTCAGCAAAACTTGTGATGTGGTCGTATTCGGCAATTTTCAGTTTGATAAATTAGTATGGTGTGTGGTTACCTTCAGCAAAACTTTTGTGATGTGGACTTATTCAGCAATTTGCAGTCTGACACATATGGCGAATAATTCTGTACCACTTCAATCGATTTCGATTATTCGATTTCGATTATTCTTATTTATGTAATATAACTAAAAAGAATGAAATAAAAACTGTTTTAAAAAATATTAAACCGATTTAAAAAAAACAAAAAAACAAAACAGAACTAAAAAGTATTAAATACCAAAGAGATTTTATGTATAGAGTGAGCACTACGAAGAAAGAATACAGAGAAATGACGGCCAATACCTGAGGTATGAGGTAAGGTAGCGGGGTGGCGGAACGCTGAGCCGCGCGGGGCGGGAAGCGAGCGGGAGAGGGGCTAGCTAGCGAGCGACTAGCGGCTAGCGGCCCGGCCGGCCCGGCCGGTCAGTCAACACGTGCATTGGAATACGTAGGGTTGTCACTTAGTCTACCAAAAATATATTTTTCGATTTATTATTTTACGAGTAGGTATTATGGTTAATTGTGCCCGTAGTCTAGTGGTAACGCTTCTCAATGCAGAAGTTGCGGGTTCAAATCCCGGGCACCAACTAATGTACTTATTTATTTCCTTGATAAGGATTGATATACGTGCATTTCATAACGAATAGGTACGATCGCTCCGATGAAGAAAAATAAAGTTAGGTAACTAGTGCACACTGGTCTATGAAAGGTATTTTTGTGTAAACTGATTCTGATTTCCACTGATTTCCACCATGTACGAGTAATCGAACCGGATTTGTACCGTGTGGGGTCGGTACTTAAAAAGAATAGCCCCACTGCATCTCTCCCCGTCGCATGTCGTAAAAGTCGACTAAGGGATAAGAAAATTCGTCAGCCTCGGTAGCTCAGTGGCGCGGTTGGTTAGTCAACTGTTATTAAGCAACGCTGAGCGCGGTCAGTGATTGGATGGGTGACCGCTCGACCGTTGGAGGCTGACCGTGGTTCGGATTCCACGTTAAACTGTAGGTCCCTTCCCTTCTTACCTTACTAGGTGGTAGGGTTTATCCCGGCCGGGTTGGTACCACCGCACTGAACGAAACGTCGGTCGAAACGGCTATGTAAATAGTTCGTGTTTTCCGTCCAGTTTAGTGTAGCCGACATGAAATGAAGGGAAGCACTGACATGGCACCTAGTTCACCCTGTGTTATGGGCTGACATCACGGATGTTGTAGGTGATGTAGCCAACCGTGTCAGGTTACATAAAAAAAAATTAAAAATATATATATAACAAATTGTGACAAGTTCGAGTGCAATATGACTGCCGTAAGAATACTCAATAAACAATAAAACAACAACAATAAAAACAATACCTCCTATGTCAGTGGGCAGAGTCCGTGCCTAGCAGTGGGACGTTTTAAAGGATTATAGAAGAAAACAGATAGTGAATTTCATCGAAAAAAACGTTTTTATGTATTTAAACTTAAAATACAGAACTATAATAACTTGAAATACATACCTAAACTTATATGGGTTTTTAAATTACCGTGGTTATTTGACATTTTAAGAAGTAACAACGGATTTACTCGCTATCGAAATACGAGCTGTGTGGCTCGACATTTCGGCCAGAGTGCTCATGATGATGGGCCATACGTTTGGCCCGAAACGTCGAGCCACACAGCTCGTATTTCGACCGCGAGTAAAGCCGTTTTGTATTCTTGTAATACCTACACTTAATAACTAGAATAATATCTAAAAAACTAAACTTAATAATAAAGAATTCATAACTGCGGTCTTGGCCTTGGACTAAACTTAAAATCTCCAAACCAAACATACATAAAATAAAGAGTGCAGCATTTATTTAAAAAAAATATATATATATAACTAAAAAAACCATTAGGTATACTTTGGACTACACACACAAACACAACTAAAATAACTCTTCCTCCGTACTTAAACAAAATAATTTAAATTTCACTTTACACAAATTAAAATTTTCACTTTCCCTTAAACAATGTATCATCTTGGACTATTTTTATCCATCTTTCTCGTATTGATCCCTTAGTAGGATGTGGAAACCTTGTAAAAAAAATTTTTTTCTTGAAAATTTCTCAATTACTTACTAATTAAAAAAAATTAAAAGAATAGCGACAACCCTAATTAGCGGTCAATTCACTCTCATATTTTAACGTGGTTTAATACATATTTATTTACTTTCATACATGATATCCCAGAACTCTATTTCTAATCATTCATATGTGGCAGCCCTAATGAGCGCGTTCAATTTATTTGTTTAATTAAATAATGCTTATGTTATTGCAATGCGAGGTCAATACATAAAATGTACAAAATTTTCAAATTGAAGTAGCGTTGTGACAGCCCTAATTGGCCAGTTGAACCAAATATTTCTAAGCACATGGAAAACAAGATATTATATATAAGTTCTTTCAAAATTAGTTAATAGTACGCTAAGGGGGGGTTCTGTATCGTAAATAAATCACTTTTGAGGAACAAAGATTTTTGTTTACAAAAAAAAAATTTATAATAATGTAAAATGTAAAAAAAAATTCTTTTCTTAATCGTTTCAGTTTCATGCCAGGAACAAAAAAGTCTTCCAACACATAGATCTCTTTCTTTCAGAAATTTTGAAAACCACAATTTTAGTTTTATTAGTATGGAATAGAAAGAATTTGATTTTTTTTACCAACTTACACGTGTTACATCAAAATGGTATTGAAGACTTTTTTGTTACTGTTATGAAAATGAATCGATTAGGCTATAAAAATCAACCACATATTTTTTTATGTACATACATTTTCATACATAAAAAACATTTTTCATAAAAAAAGCCCAAGGTCCAAAAAAATTTATATAGGTTTTACTCCCTATATGATGCAGAACCCCCCCTTAGCGTACTATTAACTAATTTTGAAAGACCTTATATATTAAGATCGAAATGAAGTGATACTTACCTATGAAATGAAATGCCATCACTTTTCCCAATATTTTTGGTATGATTTTTGCAATATCGCAACACACAACCGGGCATAATGACTGGCGCGATGCGAGCCGCAGACGGACGGCAGCGAGCGCGCGGACGGCGCGTCCGCCGCGTTCGGTCGCTCGCGAGCTACTAGTCTCAAGAGGGTCCCTCCGCGTAATGGTTACTCCACCGCGGTGGAGCGAAGGCTGTTGCCCGGGTAAGAGGTCTAGTAGAATACATGATACGTCATTGTTAAATACCTAATATTTTGAAATTTTCTCTGTCCTGTTGAAATACATGAATCGATATTTACTAGTGATACATATTCGGACCCTTGTTTCATGAATAATCTAAATTTGAAATTTTTTATCTTTTCCGACCGGCCAGGTGCGCTTAATTTATTATGGTACCTGACCGGTACCTACTGTACCGAGTACCATCGAGCTGGTCTGATGATGGAGACAGAAGGTGGCCATAGGAACTCCTAAACTACACATGATAAACCCATCGTGTTTGGGCTCGTTGCATTTGTCTTCACGAGAAATTTACTTTAGACCTAAGAGATTCTCAATTCGACGGTATGTTTTCTTTTTTTGGATGTTTGTTACGCGATTACTCCGTCAATTGTGGGCCGATTTTGAAAATTCTTTTTTTTTTTATTTGAAAGGGGATAACCCTGAGGTTTTTGAAGTGAAAACTTCTTTAGCGGCGCTTGGCACTTTTTTAGGTGGGTAAAAAATGTATAACTCGCGACATCGCGTCAGCGTCATTTTTAAAATGAAACCTTAAGTCATTGCATTAAGGGTTAAGTTAGAGTGGCACGGGATCTGCCGGCACTCCCGGAGTGCAACTGTTAAGTAGGGTTCGGTAACACGTTTATGTCTGTCCATTCTACTAAGTTCTGCAAAATTGATGTAGGGTTCCGTAACAAATGCATGTCTGTCTGTTCTACTAAATTTAACATTTATTTCAAAACGAATGTAGGGTTCCGTAACAAATGCATGTCTATCCGTTCTACTAAATTTTACAATTTTCAACCAAGGTCCTCCGACGGTTATTTTATAATAAAAGTAGGGTTCCGTAACACGTTTATGTCTGTCCATTCTACTAAGTTCTGCAAGATGAATGTAGGGTTCCGTAACAAATGCATGTCTGTCCGTTCTACAAAATTTAACATTTATTTCAAAATGAATGTAGGGTTCCGTAACAAATGTATGTCTGTCCGTTCTACTAAATTTCACAATTTTCAACCAAGGTCCTCCGACGGTTATTTTATAATAAAAGTAGGGTTCCGTAACACGTTTATGTCTGTCCATTCTACTAAGTTCTGCAACATCACCTACAACGTCCGTGATGTCAGCCCATAACACCGGGTAAACTAAGTGCCATATCAGTACTTCCCCCTTTGATCGTGCTGACTATACTGAACTGGTCGGAAAACACAAACTATTTACATAGCCGTTTCGACCGACGTTTAATTCAGTGCGGTGGTACCAACCCGGTCAGGTTAAACCCTACCACCAAGTAAGATTAGGAGGGAAGGGACCTACAGTTTTACGAGGAATCCGAACCTCGGTCAGCCTCCAACGGTCAGCGGTCACCCATCCAAGTACTGACCGCACCCAGCGTTGCTTAACATTCAATAGCGACAGTTGACTGTCTGCACCACTGAGCTATCGAAGCTGACGTGGTCCTATTTTAATTGGGTCAAGATCGGATTGGAAAGCGAGGCGGAATCGCGAGGCCGAAGGCCGAGCGATTCCGCCGAGTACATTAATAGCAAAAATTACTAAAAAAAACTGTGAAATAAAAAAAAAGTTTTAAAAAACATAAAACCGACTTCCTAAAAAAAGGAAAACTAAAAAACTATTTAAAATAAAAATATAAAAACCGCCTTCAAAAATATATGAAATAAAAACCTAAAAAAAAAAACGAACCCTAGAGTTGATGAAGGCGGTGCTAAAGCAAGCAAAAATGATGCATGAAAGAAAACATGAGTGGATGATAATATCCTTTGTGATTTGTGTAGCCTTTTTAGCACCGCCTTCAACTCTAGGGTTCGTTTTTTTTTTTAGGTTTTTATTTCATATATTTTTGAAGGCGGTTTTTATATTTTTATTTTAAATAGTTTTTTAGTTTTCCTTTTTTTAGGAAGTCGGTTTTATGTTTTTTAAAACTTTTTTTTCGGAGGTGATATTGGCTGGTCGGAGCATGTGCTTTGACGCCTCCGACTCAGCCAACTAAACCGGATTACAATAAAAAATTCACAGATCTCGTGCATTACACGACCTTAGAGGTACCTACATACATACATTGAAAATGAACTCAACAAAATAAAAAAAAGTATTACATTTATATATGTTTTATTATTTTTCAAAAACACAAGCAGCTTAAAAAATTTAAACTAAAATTTAGACAGAAAAAGAGATAAGCTTGACATTATGTCTAACTAAAGTAATAAATTAATAAATATCAAATATAAAAATATAATATAAGGATATAGAAGATAAGAATATAGGTTAGGTTAGAAGATCTTCTAACCTATCCTATATTCCTATGGCTTCCTTCCGGCTCTACCGTCAGGACCCTGAAAATCATATAATATGACTAGAGTACTTGCGAAGACAAATCCAACGAGCCCAAACACGGTGGATTTATCATGTGTGATTTAGGAGTTCGTATGGCTTCATTCCGGCTGCATCATCAGGACCCCGGAAATAACATATGACTAGAGTACTTGTGAAGACAAATCCAACGAGCCCAAACATGGTGGATTTATCATGTGTGATTTAGGAGTTCCTATGGCTTCCTTCCGGCTCTACCATCAGGACCCTGGAAATCATATAATATGACTAGAGTACTTGCGAAGACAAATCCAACGAGCCCAAACACGGTGGATTTATCACGTGTAGTTTAGGCGTTCCTATGGCTTCCTTCCGGCTCCATCATCAGGACCCTGAAAATAATATATGACTAGAGTACTTGCGAAGACAAATCCAACGAGCCCAAACATGGTGGATTTATCATGTGTTGTTTAGGAGTTCCTATGGCTTCATTCCGGCTCCATAATCAGGACCCTGGAAATAACATATGACTAGAGTACTTGCGAAGACAAATCCAACGAGCCCAAATACGGTGGATTTATCATGTGTGATTTAGGAGTTCCTATGGCTTCATTCCGGCTGCATCATCAGGACCCCGGAAATAACATATGACTAGAGTACTTGTGAAAACAAATCCAACGAGCACAAACATGGTGGATTTATCACGTGTAGTTTAGGCGTTCCTATGGCTTCCTTCCGGCTCCATCATCAGGACCCTGAAAATAATATATGACTAGAGTACTTGCGAAGACAAATCCAACGAGCCCACACATGGTGGATTTATCATGTGTAGTTTAGGAGTTCCTATGGCTTCCTTCCGGCTCTACCATCAGGACCCTGGAAATAACATATAACTAGAGTACTTGCGAAGACAAATCCAACGAGCCCAAACATGGTGGATTTATCACGTGTAGTTTAGGCGTTCCTATGGCTTCCTTCCGGCTCCATCATCAGGACCCTGAAAATAATATATGACTAGAGTACTTGCGAAGACAAATCCAACGAGCCCAAACATGGTGGATTTATTATGTGTTGTTTAGGAGTTCCTATGGCTTCATTCCGGCTGCATCATCAGGACCCCGGAAATAACATATGACTAGAGTACTTGCGAAGACAAAT
Organism: Nematopogon swammerdamellus; assembly: GCA_946902875.1. Lineage (NCBI taxonomy): Eukaryota > Metazoa > Arthropoda > Insecta > Lepidoptera > Adelidae > Nematopogon > Nematopogon swammerdamellus. The sequence goes on from OX336334.1 coordinate 24,631, forward strand.
CCAACGAGCCCAAACATGGTGGATTTATCACGTTTAGTTTAGGCATTCCTATGGCTTCCTTCCGGCTCCATCATCAGGACCCTGAAAATAATATATGACTAGAGTACTTGCGAAGACAAATCCAACGAGCCCAAACATGGTGGATTTATCATGTGTTGTTTAGGAGTTCCTATGGCTTCATTCCGGCTCCATAATCAGGACCCTGGAAATAACATATGACTAGAGTACTTGCGAAGACAAATCCAACGAGCCCAAATACGGTGGATTTATCATGTGTGATTTAGGAGTTCCTATGGCTTTCTTCCGGCTCTACCATCAGGACCCTGGAAATCATATAATATGACTAGAGTACTTGCGAAGACAAATCCAACGAGCCCAAATACGGTGGATTTATCATGTGTGATTTAGGAGTTCCTATGGCTTCATTCCGGCTGCATCATCAGGACCCCGGAAATAACATATGACTAGAGTACTTGTGAAGACAAATCCAACGAACCAAAACATGGTGGATTTATCACGTGTAGTTTAGGCGTTCCTATGGCTTCATTCCGGCTGCATCATCAGGACCCCGGAAATAACATATGCCTAGAGTACTTGTGAAGACAAATCCAACGAGCCCAAACATGGTGGATTTATCATGTGTAGTTTAGGAGTTCCTATGGCTTCCTTCCGGCTCCATCATCAGAACCCAACTCACTCTCAGCGAAAATGGGAAAAATTTGAGGGACCACCTACAGCACGAATCATCATCGATAGACGAATGCTTCTTTGTTTTTAATGTAGCCCAAAGTCCAAATCTAAACAGGTTTTTTTTATTTTTCGATATCACATTTCGTTTTTTTAACCGACTTCCAAAAAAGGAGGAGGTTCTCAATTCGTCTGTATCTTTTTTTTTTGTTTAATTTTTTTTTTTTTGTATGTTTGTTACGCGATTTCTCCGTCAATTGAGGGCCGATTTAGAAAATTCTTTTTTTGTTTGTTAGGCCATTCTTCCGAGGTGGTCCCATTTCAATTTAATCGAAATTGGTTCAGTGGCTTTCGAAAAATCAACATAATACTATGGTGTGTGGTTACCTTCAGCAAAACTTGTGATGTGGACTTATTCAGCAATTTGCAGTCTGACACATATGGCGAATAATTCTGTACCACTTCAATCGATTTCGATTATTCTTTTTTATGTAATATTACTAAAAAGAATGAAATAAAAACTGTTTTAAAAATATTAAACCGATTTCCAAAAATAAAATAAAAAACATAAAACCGACTTCCTAAAAAAAGGAAAACTAAAAAACTATTTAAAATAAAAATATAAAAACCGCCTTCAAAAATATATGAAATAAAAACCTAAAAAAAAACGAACCCTAGAGTTGAAGGCGGTGCTAAAAAGGCTACACAAATCACAAAGGATATTATCATCCACTCATGTTTTCTTTCATGCATCATTTTTGCTTGCTTTAGCACCGCCTTCATCAACTCTAGGGTTCGTTTTTTTTTTAGGTTTTTATTTCATATATTTTTGAAGGCGGTTTTTATATTTTTATTTTAAATAGTTTTTTAGTTTTCCTTTTTTTAGGAAGTCGGTTTTATGTTTTTTAAAACTTTTTTTTTATTTCACAGTTTTTTTTAGTAATTTTTGCTATTAATGTACTCGGCGGAATCGCTCGGCCTTCGGCCTCGCGATTCCGCCTCGCTTTCCAATCCGATCTTGACCCAATTAAAATAGGACCACGTCAGCTTCGATAGCTCAGTGGTGCAGACAGTCAACTGTCGCTATTGAATGTTAAGCAACGCTGGGTGCGGTCAGTACTTGGATGGGTGACCGCTGACCGTTGGAGGCTGACCGAGGTTCGGATTCCTCGTAAAACTGTAGGTCCCTTCCCTCCTAATCTTACTTGGTGGTAGGGTTTAACCTGACCGGGTTGGTACCACCGCACTGAATTAAACGTCGGTCGAAACGGCTATGTAAATAGTTTGTGTTTTCCGACCAGTTCAGTGTAGTCAGCACGATCAAAGGGGGAAGTACTGACATGGCACTTAGTTTACCCGGTGTTATGGGCTGACATCACGGACGTTGTAGGTGATGTTGCAGAACTTAGTAGAATGGACAGACATAAACGTGTTACGGAACCCTACTTTTATTATAAAATAACCGTCGGAGGACCTTGGTTGAAAATTGTGAAATTTAGTAGAACGGACAGACATACATTTGTTACGGAACCCTACTTTTATTATAAAATAACCGTCGGAGGGCCTTGGTTGAAAATTGTAAAATTTAGTAGAACGGACAGACATACATTTGTTACGGAACCCTACATTCATTTTGAAATAAATGTTAAATTTTGTAGAACGGACAGACATGCATTTGTTACGGAACCCTACATTCATCTTGCAGAACTTAGTAGAATGGACAGACATAAACGTGTTACGGAACCCTACTTTTATTATAAAATAACCGTCGGAGGACCTTGGTTGAAAATTGTAAAATTTAGTAGAACGGATAGACATGTATTTGTTACGGAACCCTACATTCGTTTTGAAATAAATGTTAAATTTAGTAGAACAGACAGACATGCATTTGTTACGGAACCCTACATCCATTTTGCAGAACTTAGTAGAATGGACAGACATAAACGTGTTACCGAACCCTACTTAACAGTTGCACTCCGGGAGTGCCGGCAGATCCCGTGCCACTCTAACTTAACCCTTAATGCAATGACTTAAGGTTTTATTTTAAAAATGACGCTGACGCGATGTCGCGAGTTATACATTTTTTACCCACCTAAAAAAGTGCCAAGCGCCGCTAAAGAAGTTTTCACTTCAAAAACCTCAGGGTTATCCCTTTCAAATAAAAAAAAAAAGAATTTTCAAAATCGGCCCACAATTGACGGAGTAATCGCGTAACAAACATCCAAAAAAAGAAAACATACCGTCGAATTGAGAATCTCTTAGGTCTAAAGTAAATTTCTCGTGAAGACAAATGCAACGAGCCCAAACACGATGGGTTTATCATGTGTAGTTTAGGAGTTCCTATGGCCACCTTCTGTCTCCATCATCAGACCAGCTCGATGGTACTCGGTACAGTAGGTACCGGTCAGGTACCATAATAAATTAAGCGCACCTGGCCGGTCGGAAAAGATAAAAAATTTCAAATTTAGAATATTCATGAAACAAGGGTCCGAATATGTATCACTAGTAAATATCGATTCATGTATTTCAACAGGACAGAGAAAATTTCAAAATATTAGGTATTTAATACTTTTTAGTTCTGTTTTGTTTTTTTGTTTTTTTTAAATCGGTTTAATATTTTTTAAAACAGTTTTTATTTCATTCTTTTTAGTTATATTACATAAATAAGAATAATCGAAATCGAATAATCGAAATCGATTGAAGTGGTACAGAATTATTCGCCATATGTGTCAGACTGCAAATTGCTGAATAAGTCCACATCACAAAAGTTTTGCTGAAGGTAACCACACACCATACTAATTTATCAAACTGAAAATTGCCGAATACGACCACATCACAAGTTTTGCTGAAGGTAACCACACACCATAGTATTATGCTGATTTTTCGAAAACCACTCAACCAATTTCGATAAAATTGAAATGGGACCACCTCGGAAGTATGACCTAACTAACAAAAAAAGAATTTTCTAAATCGGCCCTCAATTGACGGAGAAATCGCGTAACAAACATACAAAAAAAAAATAAAAAAAAAAATTTAAAAAAAAAAACATGCAGACGAATTGAGAACCTCCTCCTTTTTTGGAAGTCGGTTAAAAAGAACTAAAAAGTAATACCTAATATTTTGAAATTTTCTCTGTCCTGTTGAAATACATGAATCGATATACTAGTGATACATATTCGGACCCTTGTTTCATGAATATTCTAAATTTGAAATTTTTTATCTTTTCCGACCGGCCAGGTGCGCTTAATTTATTATGGTACGAGTACCATCGAGCTGGTCTGATGATGGAGAGATTCTCAATTCGACGGTATGTTTTCTTTTTTTGGATGTTTGTTACGCGATTACTCCGTCAATTGTGGGCCGATTTTGAAAATTCTTTTTTTTTTTATTTGAACGGGGATAACCCTGAGGTTTTTGAAGTGAAAACTTCTTTAGCGGCGCTTGGCACTTTTTTAGGTGGGTAAAAAATGTATAACTCGCGACATCGCGTCAGCGTCATTTTTAAAATGAAACCTTAAGTCATTGCAATAGGGGTTAAGTTAGAGTGGCACGGGATCTGTCGGCACTCCCGGAGTGCAACTGTTAAGTAGGGTTCGGTAACACGTTTATGTCTGTCAATTCTACTAAGTTCTGCAAAATGAATGTAGGGTTCCGTAACACGTTTATGTCTGTCCATTCTACTAAGTTCTGCAAAATGAATGTAGGGCTACATCACCTACAACGTCCGTGATGTCAGCCCATAACACCGGGTGAACTAAGTGCCATGTCAGTGCTTCCCCCTTTGATCGTGCTGACTACACTGAACTGGTCGGAAAACACAAACTATTTACATAGCCGCTTCGACCAACGTTTAATTCAGTGCGGTAGTACCAACCCGGGCGGGTTAAACCCGACTACCAAGTAAGATTAGGAGGGAAGGGACCTACAGTTTTACGAGGAATCCGAACCTCGGTCAGCCTCCAACGGTCAGCGGTCACCCATTCAAGTACTGACCGCACCCAGCGTTGCTTAACATTCAATAGCAACAGTTGACTGTCTGCACCGCTGAGCTTTCGAGGCTGACGTGGTCCTATTTTAATTGGGTCAAGATCAAGGATATTGGAAGGGTCTGGATGCGGCATACAAGCGCATCGGATGGTCCGCTTAAAAGGCCACCTTGGTTGTCTTTACTGTTAGTCGACGTACGACCTCGGTCCGTAGTGGTCGCGCTCGGGTCGTGCACGTGGTGCCTCGCAACAAATCTTCTCGCCTAGATACGTATCAAATTGCCATCTAACTGTCCTACTCTGTCTCCGTTCTCAGAGACGAAAGCGCTCGATATCGCACTATCCCTTTTGCGTTCACGGCGTTTGCGTCTGCACATCTTGTTTTATCATATTTACATCGTTGTCTCGCTTATACGTATCCAATTGCCATCTAACTGTCTTACTCTGTCTCCGTTCTCAGAACTAAACGTACATTGATCTATGAAGCGCTCGATCACTTACGCTGTTTAGATATTGGCAATACGTAGAAGAACTACTATCGCACTATTCCTTTTGCGTTCACGGCGTTTGCATCTGCACATCTTGTTCTAACACATTTTACGTGTGTGTGTCTAAAATTTTAGCTAGTGTGCATCTGTGAAAGAAGGCCTATTTCTACAGAAGGAATTAAATGAGGAGGGCCTGTCCATGAAAGTAACAAGTCGCTGGTCAAGATCGGATTGGAAAGCGAGGAGGAATCGCGAGGCCGAAGGCCGAGCGATTCCGCCGAGTACATTAATAGCAAAAAATTACTAAAAAAAACTGTGAAATAAAAAAAAGTTTTAAAAAACATAAAACCGACTTCCTAAAAAAAGTAAAACTAAAAAACTATTTAAAATAAAAATATAAAAAGTTGAAGGCGTCGCTAAAAAGGCTACACAAATCACAAAGGATATTATCATCCACGCATGTTTTCTTTCATGCATCATTTTTGCTTGCTTTAGCACCGCCTTCAACTCTAGGGTTCGTTTTTTTTTTTGGTTTTTATTTCATATATTTTTAAAGGCGGTTTTTATATTTTTATTTTAAATAGTTTTTTAGTTTTACTTTTTTTAGGAAGTCGGTTTTATGTTTTTTAAAACTTTTTTTTTTAGATTTAATTTAAGATTTAATCACAATATCAATGAAAAAAAAAACTAAAATTAACACCTATTAAATAAAAAAAATCATCCATCTCCTCCGCCGACTCCCCCACCGTACCCAAAACACTAGGGGGACATCCATTAATCACGTGAGCAAACTATTTGGATTTTTTTACATCTCCCCCCCCCCCCCCTTGGTGAAAATTCGTGAGATTTATAGGAACCCCCCCCCCCCCCCCTCCCCTCCCCAAATCTCACATGAGATTTCATCTATGTGTAAGTTTCGTCAAAATCTGCATATTTAAAGTGTATACAGACTTTAAAATGCAAAATTCAAGTAAGTATTTAAATATCAACTGAATGTACACTGAATGATCTGAGAGAATGGAAGTGGCAAGAAAATGACGCAGCGTTTCAGGTGAACTAGAATACTTTATTCACGCCATGGGCATTCATTAGCCTCTTCAATCGTTATGATAGGACACAAGATGTCCATATCCATTGAGGCAATAGTGTCTCTAAGGAAGTCTACGTCTTCCCTCCTAATCCATCCAGCCACTCTAGCCTGTCGTCGATAGCGCACAGTAGCTCCTGAGCGCGACGACGGGTGTCCACACGGTTCGGTCGCACTTTCTCTGCACGTGCCGGTGCCGCAGTGTGCAGCGCCGAAGTGTGCTTCTGGAGCTTTGCATGCGAAGCAAAGTAGACACCACATGTCTTACAGTAGCTTTGAGCTTTCTCCCTAAGAGATGGGCAGTACAAGACGTATGGCATCTTCGACACAAATTTTTGACACACGTTAGCTACTAGCGTGTGTCAAAAATTAAAAATTCACAGATCTCGTGCATTACACGACCTTCGAGGTACATTGAAAACAAAGACATTGAACCCACCCTCTTCCATATAGACCGGACAACAAGAACAAAATCGTAATCTACTACTTAGATCCTAATGGTACAAAGTCGTTCAGTCTAGCGCCACCAGTCCGCATGTGAGGTCGTATTCGTGTGTTAGAGAAAGAAGAAAATCTAAGAAAATATGCCGAGTTGCGCATTGCGGTATTGCAAATCTCGATACAAAAATACGACTGAACATGTAATCAGTTTATTTTCATAAGTATTGTGTATATTTATTCAATATTTGAATATTATAATACATAATTTCCATAGATGATTCTAGAACAAAGAGATTAAAAGGGGTTATAGAGAGGACATTGGGAATATTTTCATATAAATATTTTGAGCTCAAGGTTATAATACGCCATCTAGCTTTGAATAGCAAAACCAAAATAAACACAAAGTAAAATAATTAGAACACATCTCATCTATCGGTCGTTAGGTGACGCCATGCGCCAATAGAAGTGCATCTAGGGTTACCAGACGGTATCCCAAACGAGGACATGTCATGGACATGTCCTTCTTTTCGGATCAATTAGAAACGTCCTCCTTCCGTCCTCAATTTGTCCTCTTTATTTGAATTAAACCAATTACTCAAAGTTCCCGCGTTGCATTCACCCGCTCTGTTTTATTTTTGTATTTCATCGCAAAATGCAAACACTGAACGTGAGTTTTCCATTATTAGCGCACAATGGACAAAGAAGTTATAATCTTTACTCAGTACAAATTAAAATAATGTTACATTCTCTAACTTTTATAGGTATTTTCTAAAAAAGTGACCAGTTATCGTCAAAATATGTAGTTCTGAAAATATAATGCATAGTTAAAATAAGTTTTATTTTATTTATAACATTTCTTTAATTTGAACCTTTCCAGAGTAAATGAGGCGATGAGTTCCATAAGGGCCCAATACGTTTTTTTTTAAGAAAATGCTTTTTTTCTTTTTCGTATTCTTTAAAGGTGGAACGCATCGCCTTGATGTGAATACAGGCCCAATTTCTTACTACTTCGTACATACAAAGAGATCAAAATAATTTATGAGTGAAACAAGGGCCCAATACCTATTACATAATTGGGCCCTTTTACCGCTAATTGGATTTAGGCGATTGTAACTGTTAGATGTCAATGTTGAAGTGTGGCATCGGTTGAATGTCAAAGTCCGTTATTGTGGTTCTGTGCGAGGTTAGGTTTCTTGCTGATTGTTTTGTTGTACTTTTGTGAAAGTTTTTGTTAATACAAAGTGTGGAAAATTTTGTTGGGTTCGACAAGGGCCCATTCAATTATTTGTTTAAAATTTGTCCATAAAATGACTTAAATTTTTTATGTATATTTTTGCAGTAATACTTCCATAATATAGTTTAGTTGTAATAAAAAAAATACAGAAATGTTTGTTGTTTCATTTCAAAGTTATGAAGTTTTTACTCTCTCCTGTAAAATTTTTATTTTCTGTTTTTGGCCCTATTGGGCCCTTATAGAATTCACCGCTTCAAATGTCCTCCTTTTTCAAAGTGCTTCTCATCACATCTTTATCTAATAGGACGAGAGCCAACGACCAAAATGATAGTTGATTTCATGTGAGCGATAAAATCGTTAAATTTTATTTACTATTCCGTTTTGATCAATTGACCCCAATTCACTTGTAAAAATGATTTTGAGACTGTTTGAGCTACAATATTAGGTGCTTACCTATGAAATTGCCGTTTCTACAAACTGACCACTTTGAAAGTGACAATCTTTTTTTTTTTGCGTAGGAATTCCAGATTCAAATATTTTCTGTTATAAAAGCAAATTATTCTTTCTTCAAAATCTGTTGTTCGTTTGTTTTCCCACCGTTCGGTTTTTTTTTTACATCGCTGGTTCTGTGACCCTGGAAAACTCGAAATGAATCTCGAACTCGAATATGAATCCCGTCGCGGCACCAACGCAGCACAGACGGCATGGAATATCATCGGCGTGTATGGACCAGGTACCGCAAGGGAACGCACTGTGGGTTTTTGGTTTGATCGCTTCCGTTCTGAAAAATTCCGCCGCATAAAGGATAAGCTACAGCCTAGACCGTGAGAGATAGCGAGGTCCCGTTTTTTGCAAATTGTAGCCCAACTCAATACCCCGAGGGCTTTTTTCATTTTTTTTATATCGTTTTTCGTTTTCGAGAAATCGCCGATTCAATGAGAGAAGACACCAAAAAATCACGTCATTTATTTTTTGAAAAAAGTATTTGACTTTTCCAAAAAAAAATTACGCCATGTTGTAGCCCTCGCCAAGACGCATCTTTTGACACCCCAATCATTCACTTAGCTGTAAAATTCACGACACCAGGGCGATGTCGCACTTTTCCTTGAAATGGGTGCCCTACCAACAAGATCGAAAAAACATTTTCAATGTTAAAAAAGATGACGTGAGATTGTTGTAGACGCCCCCCTGCTCTCCCCCTCTCCCCCTAGTGAGATTTGATGAGATTTTGCCAGACCCCTCCCCCCCTCTCCCCCTAGTGAGATTTGATGAGATTTTGCCAGACCCCTCCCCCCCACTCCCCCTAGTGAGATTTGATGAGATTTTGCCAGACCCCTCCCCCCCTCTCCCCCTAGTGAGATTTGATGAGATTTTGCCAGACCCCTCCCCCCTCTCCCCCTAGTGAGATTTGATGAGATTTTGCCAGACCCCTCCCCCCCTCTCCCCCTAGTGAGATTTGATGAGATTTTACCAGACCCCTCCCCCCCTCTCCCCCTAGTGAGATTTGATGAGATTTTGCCAGACCCCTCCCCCCTTTTTTTGCTCACGTGATTAATGGATGTCCCCTAGCCGCGTTGCCCCTTTCAATCTCCAGCCCTATTCGCTGGAGAAAAAAAGATTTGGCGCGGCGGTCGCCCGAGTTTTTGAGATATACTCGTATAAGAGACTAGCTGTGCCCGCGGCTCCGCCCGCTCTCATATTTCACCTCACTGCTAACCTCATAAGCCATTTACCGTGATAGTGAGTAGCCTATAGTTGATGGAAAGAATCAAGCTATCCGTAGAATTTTTTTTATTAAAATCGGTTCAGTGGTTCTCAAGTTATAAGCGGATAGACAGACATACATACATACAGAAAGCAGACGGTAAGGAAGGAAGGATAAGGAAGGATTTAGTTCGAAAAAAAAATTGAATTTTTCACATTTTTGCATTTAATTTTTTTTGTCTTTTTCGAAAACAAAATTCACCGCCTTGTAGCACTAGCCGATACACGTCTTTTGAGCCCTCAACCACTCGCGTAGCCCTAAAACTCGCGACACCAGGACGATTTCACACTCTCAGCGAAAACGGGGGGCTATACTATATATTTTCAATGTTAAAATCGTAATGTAGGTACCGCGGTGGTGGTGGTTCCTTCTGTATCACCTCGGCGCAGCTCACGCAACGCCCGCACGCCATCCCCCCACGCACAGATTCGAATTCATAAATAAATATTATTTTGAGTGACGGTGCGGGACTAAAAACTAATTTATTTTATAGCTGTTTCGCTAGACCGACCTTCGTTCAGTGCGGTTGTATGTACCTACCTACCAATTACCTATTATGCACACGTACATAGCTCGGTGGGATTAAACTACAGTTTCAAGTGGAATTCAAACCACGGTCAACGTTCGAACAGCCACCCATCCAAAGTCTGACCGCGCCCTCGTAGAAATTATATGACAGAAGAAAGCAGCGGTGACGGGACCCTCGGCACGTGAACATGGTTCACTTGACAGGTTTTTATATAAGTTGTGCAGGTAGTTAGGATGTGGTGGAGTCGGCATGGATTGCCCTTAATTCCTTGACGGGTCAGTCGGAAGCCTCGCGAGCGGGCGGCTCAGCACTTGCGGGGTGTCGCGGCGGCGCGGCCGACAGTCGCTACCGCACCGTGCAGCCGCCTAGCCACCACCGCACAGCCTGTCCACCAGCACGCGGCGGCAAGTACTCATCCCTACGCTCATTCCACTGCGCACTTTAATTGAGCAAGCACTCAGGTTTCATAATTTTGTTCATATAAAGCTTCGATCGTAAAATATGAGATAAAGTAGTTTGATCACGGTTTTTGTAGCATTTTCTTTCTTTCTCAGTGTCTCTAATCTTGCCTGAGTGACTTACTTAGAATAATAACTTGTACATACCGCCGCACTGAATGAGGTTCTGTCAAATCAGCTATACAAAATTTCCCGTGTTTCCGTGCAGGTTTGTGTAGCTAGTACGATCGATGGAAAGCACTGACAGAACATCTACGAGTAGTTCCTAGATGACTACACCCATGTGTAGCAGTTTGTTTTTCTCTAAATGTGCGGATGGATGGCCGTGGAGTGGAGTGGGGTCAGAGCACTTGCGACCAGCCAATGAACCCTGAGAGAAGCCGCCGTACTCCCGGAGGATTCCCTTCGGCTTGCTAGTTGCTAACTATACTATACTATGGTGGAGAACACAGGCTGCTGAGCGTCCAACTTGAGTGGAGTTCCCTGTAGGTACAGACAGGTGTGTAGTGAGGGTGTGATGTGATGTAGAAGCGGCTGGTCCGGCAGCGTGGAGCGGAGAGTCGCGACGCAGGCAGTCTAGAGGTGGGTGCAGGGAAGCGGAATCTGCGGCGATGGCTGACGAGGGTCTGGACGCGAGTGCGCTGCCGAGCCCGCTCGACCGGTATTCATTATTCTTTATTCAACCTCAGCTCTTGTGCCTTCTTCGCTGTGCTCGTTTTTAAAGACCATTTAAGCATTAGCAACACCAGAAAATATTATGTTGTTCTATGCTGATTTTAACTCGCTAGCCACTGTGAGTTTTGTGTTGGAAAACATTTATGGGTTTTTAGGATTCCGCAGCCAGCAACGCCGACAGAGACAAAGCCTTCTTACAACACAAATTGTATCCAACGTCCCCTTAAACCCGCCATACTCTCGCTGAACACCCCTTTGTAGTGGGCAGGAGAGTTTCTTCGAACTTCACGATTCTCTAAATCGTTGAGCAGGCTTCCGGGAAATATCTTTCCCCATTCCTACAATCCACGGATGTTGAAGCTAGCCTTTCCCCAGCGACCTTAGTCCGACTTCAAGCCGGGCTGGCGGCGGCGCCCCCTTGGGGGTGATATTGGCTGCGCCTGAGGCTTCAAACTCGAGCACAGCCATCCAGTTCGAAAAAAAGACCCTGATAAAAAAATTTCATAGTAAATTTTCGAAAATTCTAATACTCCATTATGACCTAATGGTCGCTCAGGCTCTCAGGCTGTGACTGTGGTTCGGATACCGCAAACTAACCATAAAACTGTACATCCCATGCCTTAACTTTACTGGGTGGTATAGTTGAATTCGTCTGAATTGATACAAACGCACAGTTCGGGTTTTCCATCCATTTCAGACTCGTGTCGTGCCTGCGCGACCAAAGGGAGGCAAGCACTGACGTGGGAACTACCGCGGATGTAACGGTGACGTAGCCAACCACGTCAGATTCCACTAACAAACCTAATCAGCTCTCACTACTTACCGCAGGTACAGGCTAGAGAGGCGGCTCGGCGCCGGCCGCGGCGTGTTCGCGCGCGTGCTCAGCGCCGCCGACCTGCTCGCGCCCGCCGCCAGGCGCGTCGCCGTCAAGATCTACAGCGACTACCCGGCGGAGGAGGAGGCGGGGGAGGCGGGGCCGGCGGCGCAGGCGCGGCGGCAGCACGCCGAGCGCGAGTACCGCGCGCTGCGCGACATACAACATCCCAACGTCGTTCAGTTTCACGGCGCCTTCTGCGACCGCGGCGCCGCACCGGGCGCCCTCAACGTGTGGCTTGTTCTGGACGTGAGTCTCGTATGGTCTCTTATCGTGTCTGATTCCTATACTCGTCAGCCTCAGTAGCTGGGGTGCGATGAATCAACATCCGATCGTGAAAGATAAGCACACCCGGGCGGTCTGAATTTGGGTGGGTTGACCTTTGTGCTCACCTTGGTTCAGATTCCACGTAAAAGGGTGAACCCCTGCCTTATTACGTTCCCAGGGTGGTAGGGTTTAACTCGTTCGGATTGATACCACCTCAACTGATGAAACGTTGATCGAAGCGGATAAAAAGTTAAATTACGAATTTACAAAACCGCAAAACATAAAAAACTCTTAGTTTGTCCACTTAGTTTAAGGCGTTGGGGTACCTAGTAAAAAAAATTTATATTAGCTGTCCCCCGACGCCTTTAATTAACTAAGCTGACATGATTTTGTGTTATTTTGGGTAATGTTTTAATATTATAAATATTAAAGAAGAATTTAATGCGTACCTATGTTTTACATAAATCATAATTCCGTCCTTCGGCATTCCACCCAAACTCTGCACCTGGATCGCCAGCTTTTTGGAAGGTCGTTCCATCTTCGTTACCATCGATGGCTCGAAATCGGACGACTTTCCAATTAACGCTGGTGTTCCGCAGGGCTCTGTGCTGTCGCCTACGCTTTTCTTAATATTTATAAACGATCTACTGTCCTTGGGCATGATACACAGCTATGCAGACGACAGCACGGAGCACGAGGGCTATTTTAAGGACTAGAAGAGTAGAGATTCGCGGCACAACGATCAGTTGTTGATAAGGTCGATAACGTTCTCGGAAAAGTAGCTATATGGGGCCAGGAGAACCTTGTCGCCTTCAACGTTAGCAAGACTCAGTGCTGCGCATTATCTGCTAAGGTCGATCCCTTTCCTTTCCATGCTAGTTTCCAAGGCAGCGTCGTACCTGTTTCGGAACACCTGGACCTTCTGGGCACCACCATTTCCAAAGACGTAGGTTTCCGGCAACTAATCAAGTCTAAGGCCAAAACTGCATCCAGAAAATTAGGAATACTTTTCCGCAATCGGCGGTTCTTCTCACTGGCACAACTATTGCTGTTGTACAAAACACAGATTAGGCAGGTGATGGAGTACTGCAGTCACATCTGGGAGGGTAGTTCCCATTATCTGCTAGCATCCTTGGACTCGATATAGCGCCGAGCCATCCGTCTTGTTGAGAGGTGATTTTGGCTCTGTCGACTGCACCATTGGTCCCTCGGCACAGCCACCCATGCTGGTTTACATAAGAAAATGCGTAAATTAAACTTAAGTATTTTTTTCATCTCAGTAAAGAATTCGGACAAATTAAGAAGCCGCACAAAGAGCGGACGGAAGGCCGAAAGTCCCGCCATGTCCAGACAAATTCGGACGGATGGTAACGCTACGTGCAGTGTAGTGACAGTGTAGGTGACTACATATGTATGTGTATGTGTGTGCGTGCAGCTATGCGAGTGCTCACTGGCGGAGCTGGTACGGCGGCGGCTGGCGAGCGGCGGCAGGATGTCGGAGGAGCACATCGCTTTCGTACTCAAGGGAGTCATCAAGGTAACTAAACCAACTTTGGAACAAATTATCAACACTATTACAATATTATATCGTTGGGTCTCCGGTCGGCACGAACGCGCGCGCTGTGTGTGTGCGCAGGCGCTGACGTACCTGCACGAGCGCGGCGTGCTGCACGGCAACGTGCGCGGCGGCAACATCCTACTGGGCGCCGACGGCGAAGTCAAGTTGTGCGGCTTCTCTCTGGCGCGCAGGGCGGACGCTGGCGGCGCGCTCGCCCGCCGCCGCGTCGGCTCGCCGGCCTACATGGCGCCCGAAGTATGTTATCGTTCATGCTCATCATTAGTCCGTATCCGTCCACTGCTGGACCTAGACCTCTCCAAAGGGGCGTCTTCCGCTCTTCTCATCCATCCACTCCCGACTACCTTTCTTAGATCGTCTGTCCACCCAGCCGGGGCCGGGGGGGCGTCCCATGCTACGTTTGCTTGTCCGTGGCCTTCATTGCATATAGTGGCCTAATTACGAGGCGTGTGCGCCATGTTCTACATACTGCGTAACTGCATAGTATTTTTATGCAAACCGGTGTACCTAGTTGACCGTGTCAGAGGGGCGAGAGGCGATTTATTGTTTGCCTGTTAGGTGGCACGTGTTTATAAACAAAATATCGTAAATCTCATTGATGAAGGTCTGTCGGCCGTATCCGACCCTGAGATGAAGAGTGGAGGCCGCCGCTAGTGCTGTTGTACTGTACGCTGTGCGCGGTGCAGGTGGTGGCGGCGGAGGGCGCGGAGGGCGCGGAGGGCGGAGGGTACGACTCGCGCGCCGACGTGTGGTCGCTGGGCATCACCGCCATCGAGCTGGCGGACGGGCGCGCGCCGTACGAGGAGATGCACCCGACGCGCGCGCTCTTCCAGACCGCGCGCAACCCGCCGCCCGGCCTCGAGCGCGCCTCCGCCTGGTCCAGCCACATCAACGACTTTATCGACGAGTCAGTGCCGCGCCGCTTTCATTTCGTCCCGCAAACTCAGCGAAAAGCCATAAACTTATTCTTACCTACCGGTAAGTTTAGTCTATTGATATTTGTACTTATGTGGTTGTGTGCATCAAGCATCAAGGATTAGTTTAGAATAATTGAAAAATATCCCACTGCAAATCAATAATTCCTGAGAACAAACCGATACAGTTCATCATTTTTATGGCTTTTCGCTGGGTTTAGATGACCAACATTAGGTATACTTGTGTACTCGTGAACCGCACTACGCTGCAAGTACCGCTACGCGACCTGGTGCGTAACAACACGTTTCGCCAACGAACCAATGTAGTCGATATTGAACCGAATGGCTGAGCTCATGTGAGTCACCGACTGGCATGGGCTGGGCACGTTAGCCGACGACGAGACGATTACAATTGGCGTAACAGTGTCTTACGCACTGGCTGCCGCGGACAGGAAACCTGAGTGTGCGAAGACTACTCACCAAGTTGGACGACGAGATCAAGTATGTAATGTCGACGGAAAGCCAGTGGTTGAGTACCGCTAAAGGCCGGCAGGACTACAGGAGAATGAGAGGCGTAGGTATGTCGAGCAGTGGACGCTCACACGCTGACTGAATGAACACTATCGAGGAGTCTAGAGTAATATGTAGTTGTGCTTGTATGTATGCTGGACAGATGTCTGGAGAAGAACCCCGAGCACCGGCCGTTCGCGGTGGAGCTGGCGGAGCACCCCTTCATACTGGCTATTCCTGAAAAGGACTACCACGTGAGTAAATAGACCGTCCAGTCTACTGTCAAATTTAAGGGACCTTAACTTGACGCAAGATGACGAAAGTTGAATGCCGCCGTACACATGCAGGACTGAGGTACCTTCAACCAGCGCCTCCCGAGCGCACCATCCTTGCGGATATAGCACTCGCATCGTGTTGTCATCGCTCGTCAAAGCAAGTTATCATCCGAGTCCGATGCACACACAGGGATTGGATTCTGTCGGCGCCTAGACAGCGGCCGGACCGAAGACGCGGGAATACAGCGGTCCAATCCCACGAGAGGGAACCCAGTGAGGCGTTCTGGGTCCCCTCCTTAGAGCGCACCGGCTCTGGAAGGTATCCCTATCTGTCCGTCAGTCTGTCGTCAGACCCTATTGGCCCTACAGGTACGTCACAAACGGCGACTTGTCGTCCCCCCCCCCCCCCCCCCCCCCCCGTTGTCCTCTAACCTAATACCTCAGCTATCCCCCAATGTGCGATTATACTTGTTGCGTCTGTCTGTCGTCATGCTCTGCTTCTTTTGGTGGCCCCCGGTGGCAGGACTGCGGTACGTCGCGGATCACGGGGAGTCGACGCGTCTCACCCATTAGCAAGGCTGCCGCAACAACACATACACCCATCTGTCCTTATTCTGCGCCAGGTGTACAACGTAAGGCTGCGGTGATGTGGCCCAACCCACTACTCTGAAAGTTCACTAATTACTTGCATTGTGGGGAGAGAGGTAATTCACTCTGCGGGTAGGGTTGAGGTCGGTCTATACGATTGTTCCAGCTGACTCAAGAGCTGAAGAAGCTGGCGCGGGATATGGCGGCGGTGGAGGTGGGGGAGGCGCGCGCGGAGAGCGTGGTGGAGGGGGGGCTGGTGTACGCGGCGGGCGCGGAGCCCGAGCCCCTGCTGGCCGAGGACCTCGCGGCGCTGGACGAGCTCAGCGAGGCGAGCGTGTTGCGCGAGCTACAGCTCAAGTGGGCGCGCGGCGCCTTCACCTCCTACGTCGGCGACTGCCTCCTGGTCCTCAACCCGCTCAGCGTCGCCGGCGCGGACGATGCCGACTGCGACGCGGTCAGTTCACTCACACAGATACAATATTTATTCATTAGAAACATGCAAAGCCGAAAATTAAGAGAAAATATAACATTCAATATGTAAACCTGCAAGTTGACTGAACGCAGGAGATTGCGTCATACCTACTATCGAAGATGCAACTGTTCATAATTTAGAGAGAATATTATAGTCATCGACCCGATGGCGAAACGGTAACGTGCTGGCTGGTCAAGCCGATCTTCCATGTTGGATTCCTGGTCAGGACGAATTTTTTCGGCTTTGCATCTATCTAATTAAGAAATGTAAAGTGAGTAGGTATATGCTCAGTACCACCACAGATTACTTAATAGTTACTTCGTGATGGTACCACTTTTAATTCGTTGCTCAGTACTAACATATACAATAAAAATATAGCAAACAGAACTGTCCTACATCAATATACTATATTGACTATCAATCTATATATTTTTCCACCTGCACCATAATCAGCAGGTTCACCTTAACAACGACAAGGAAGAGACGACCATCAAGGCGGGCTTGGGTGTCGCGTGTCGGTGCAGGTTCACA
This sequence comes from Nematopogon swammerdamellus, assembly GCA_946902875.1. Taxonomy (NCBI): domain Eukaryota; kingdom Metazoa; phylum Arthropoda; class Insecta; order Lepidoptera; family Adelidae; genus Nematopogon; species Nematopogon swammerdamellus. The sequence goes on from OX336334.1 coordinate 41,988, forward strand.
GGAAGTACGAGTGCCGGTCGCGGTCCGACAACGAGCCGCACATATTCGGCGTGGCGGACGGCGCGTACCAGGACGCGCTGCACCACCGCGAGCCGCAGCACATCGTGCTCTGCGGCGAGAGCGGCTCCGGCAAGAGCACCATGGCGCGCCTCGCGCTGCGCCACCTCACCTTGTCTGTGGTGCAGGTTTACAGGAAGTACGAGTGCCGGTCGCGGTCCGACAACGAGCCGCACATATTCGGCGTGGCGGACGGCGCGTACCAGGACGCGCTGCACCACCGCGAGCCGCAGCACATCGTGCTCTGCGGCGAGAGCGGCTCCGGCAAGAGCACCATGGCGCGCCTCGCGCTGCGCCACCTCACCTTGTCTGTGGTGCAGGTTCACAGGAAGTACGAGTGTCGGTCGCGGTCCGACAACGAGCCGCACATATTCGGCGTGGCGGACGGCGCGTACCAGGACGCGCTGCACCACCGCGAGCCGCAGCACATCGTGCTCTGCGGCGAGAGCGGCTCCGGCAAGAGCACCATGGCGCGCCTCGCGCTGCGCCACCTCACCTTGTCTGTGGTGCAGGTTTACAGGAAGTACGAGTGCCGGTCGCGGTCCGACAACGAGCCGCACATATTCGGCGTGGCGGACGGCGCGTACCAGGACGCGCTGCACCACCGCGAGCCGCAGCACATCGTGCTCTGCGGCGAGAGCGGCTCCGGCAAGAGCACCATGGCGCGCCTCGCGCTGCGCCACCTCACCTTGTCTGTGGTGCAGGTTCACAGGAAGTACGAGTGTCGGTCGCGGTCCGACAACGAGCCGCACATATTCGGCGTGGCGGACGGCGCGTACCAGGACGCGCTGCACCACCGCGAGCCGCAGCACATCGTGCTCTGCGGCGAGAGCGGCTCCGGCAAGAGCACCATGGCGCGCCTCGCGCTGCGCCACCTCACCTTGTCTGTGGTGCAGGTTTACAGGAAGTACGAGTGCCGGTCGCGGTCCGACAACGAGCCGCACATATTCGGCGTGGCGGACGGCGCGTACCAGGACGCGCTGCACCACCGCGAGCCGCAGCACATCGTGCTCTGCGGCGAGAGCGGCTCCGGCAAGAGCACCATGGCGCGCCTCGCGCTGCGCCACCTCACCTTTTCTGTGGTGCAGGTTCACAGGAAGTACGAGTGCCGATCGCGGTCCGACAACGAGCCGCACATATTCGGCGTGGCGGACGGCGCGTACCAGGACGCGCTGCACCACCGCGAGCCGCAGCACATCGTGCTCTGCGGCGAGAGCGGCTCCGGCAAGAGCACCATGGCGCGCCTCGCGCTGCGCCACCTCACCTACCTCGGCGCTATGCCCAACAGGTTATACATAATGAATGACTAACGACATTTTAAGGGGTGATTCTGGAACCATTGTAATTTGTTTAAAATAAAAAAAAACTTTTTTAAAAACATCACACCGGCTTCAAATAACAACTAGAACTTGAAACTGTTAAATAATATGTTGATTCATATTCGGACCCTTGAGTTGAAGGCGGTACAAAAGCACACATGAAAATTGATAGATGGATCCTCGTTATCTGCCTACCTCTCTCCCTACTTCTGTCCTTCCCCTCTTCGTTCTCCCTCGCTCCCCCTTCGTCCCCCTTTTTCCTCCATCCCCCACTCCCTCCCCCCATCGCTCTCTCCCGATTCACCTCCCACCGCTTCCCTACCTTCCACTCTTTCCCCTTCCTCCCTCTTCCTTCCCCTCTCATTCCTTCCTCCCCTCCATCCCTTCTCCCTAGCATCCTTCGCTCCTCCCTTCTCTCTCCTCCAATCCACCCCCCCCCCTGTCCTCTTCCCTCCCTTCGCCACTTGGATCCCTTCCTCCCTCATTCACCGTTCAACCATCTCTCCCCGGGTGGGGGGAAGTAAGGAAGGGATGGAGAGAGACGGAGAAGGAGGGAGGGAGAGAGGTTGGGAGGGAGGGAGGGAGAGAGAATATAAGAGAAACAATTGTTTATTATCATATTTGAATTTAAATCGGATTTGCTGTTAAATCGAGTCTACAGCGAGTGAAGCCGCGGGCAAAACCTAGTGTTGACTGTAGTAAGACTGTGTAGTAAGACTGGCACAAACTGTCTTAGGGAGCATGTTACCTTTGCACGTTTTAATTGTCCAATCAACTTTCTGAATTCGAATTTGAACAGCACGGCGGAGCGCGTGCGACGCGCCGCATCCGCGCTGCGCGCCGCCACCTCCGCCGCCACGCCCCTCAACGCGCACTCGACGCGCTGCGTGCTGCAGACGCAGATCACGTACGGAGCCACCGGCAAGCTCAGCGGCGCCATATTCTGGCTGTACCAACTTGAGAAGTGGCGCGTAGCCTCCACCGACATGTCAGTATCACTTTCACTTCATTTATGTATGGCACTCATATTATAGAGTAACGCTTATAGTGAACGCTCACTGTCAGCTCAGCACTCACCGTCGGCACGTACCGTTGGCGGCGTCGTCGGCAGAAGTTTGCATTCCAGTTCCGCGCGGAGACAGCTCATTGTCATCAGTGTATGACCGCGCGACGTGTCGGTCGGCGTTCGTCGCTTTGAATAGCGCCATACGTAGTTTGATTGGATGAATACATGAATAGTGTCCAGAGCGTGTCGGCGAGCCGCCGCGCCGCACCCGAGCGACGTGCGCACCACACGCCCGCCGGCGCCCGTGGCGCTGCTGTCTCGTCAGCAGCGCCACCGCTCAGGCTCGGCCAGGTCATGTGATGATGACGACACGACGGTACCTACGACTGGAGTCTGCAGTAGCAAAATACGCGTGAACACATCATTAAATGTTTTGCATATATAGATGCATATCATGAGCTTTCCCTACCGATGTCAGCGAACACTGTCAGCGTCACTCTGTGGAGACTGGAGAGCCTGATACCGCCAAGAACGGATCAGTACTTACTTACAGTAATGGGTAGATACTTCTCGGCGCGTACTTATGCACTTTCCTCATGGCGCGTTCATTTCAGGGCGCAGGGAAATTTCAACCTCCTCTACTACTTTTACGATGCAATGGAGGCTGAAGAAAAATTGGAGATGTACAGTCTCGAAAAAGGAAGGAAGCACCGCTACCTGCGCGTGAGTGAAGAGCGGGGCGCGCGCGACACCCCCGCCGCCGAGAGCGCGGCGCACTACCGCGCGCTGTGCGCGCACCTCGCGGCGCTCGACTGCGAGCCGGAGGAGGTGGCGACGCTGGAGCGCGTGCTGGCCGCCGTGCTGCTGCTCGGCAACGTGCGCTTCCGCGAGAGCAAGGAGGGCGCCGCCGATATCGAGAACCCGGACCAGGCCAGCAAGGTCGCTATTACACTATTCTATGTTCCTAATAGTGTTCTATCCTGAAGGGACGCTTCCAAGCACCCCTACTAGTGGTGCTTGGAAGTGTCCGCCGTGGCCGCCGTGCTGCTGCTCGGCAACGTGCGCTTCCGCGAGAGCAAGGAGGGTGCCGCCGAGACCGAGAACCCGGACCAGGCCGGCAAGGTCGCTATTACACTATTCTATGTTCCTAATAGTGTGCTATCCTGAAGGGACGCTTCCAAGCACCCCTACTAGTGGTGCTTGGAAGTGTCCGCCGTGGCCGCCGTCCTTCTGCTCGGCAATGCGTGCTTCCGCGAGAGCAAGGAGGGCCCCGCCGAGATCGAGAACCCGGACCAGGCCGGCAAGGTCGCTATTACACTATTCTATGTTCCTAATAGTGTGCTATCCTGAAGGGACACTTCCAAGACCCCTACTAGTGGTGCTTGGAAGTGTCCGCCGTGGCCGCCATGCTGCTGTTCGGCAACGTGCGCTTCCGCGAGAGCAAGGAGGGCGCCGCCGAGATCGAGAACCCGGACCAGGCCGGCATGGTCGCTATTACGCTAGTCTTTGTTCCTAATAGTGTATGCTATCCTGAAGGGACGCTTTCAAGCACTCCTACTAGTGGTGCCTGGAAGTGTCCGCCGTGGCCGCCGTCCTGCTGCTCGGCAACGTGCGCTCCCGCGAGAGCAAGGAGGGCGCCGCCGAGATTGAAAACCCGGACCAGGCCGGCAAGGTCGCTATTACACTATTCTATGTTCCTAATAGTGTGATATCCTGAAGGGACGCTTCCAAGCACCCCTACTAGTGGTGCTTGGTAGTGTCCGCCGTGGCCGCCGTCCTGCTGTTCGGCAACGTGCGCTTCCGCGAGAGCAAGGAGGGCGCCGCCGAGATCGAGAACCCGGACCAGGCCGGCATGGTCGCTATTACACTATTCTATGTTCCTAATAGTGTGCTATCCTGAAGGGACGCTTTCAAGCACTCCTACTAGTGGTGCCTGGAAGTGTCCGCCGTGGCCGCCGTCCTGCTGCTCGGCAACGTGCGCTCCCGCGAGAGCAAGGAGGGCGCCGCCGAGATTGAAAACCCGGACCAGGCCGGCAAGGTCGCTATTACACTATTCTATGTTCCTAATAGTGTGATATCCTGAAGGGACGCTTCCAAGCACCCCTACTAGTGGTGCTTGGAAGTGTCCGCCGTGGCCGCCGTCCTGCTGCTCGGCAACGTGCGCTTCCGCGAGAGCAAGGAGGGCGCCGCCGAGATCGAAAACCCGGACCAGGCCGGCAAGGTCGCTATTACACTATTCTATGTTCCTAATAGTGTGCTATCCTGAAGGGACGCTTCCAAGTACCCCTACTAGTGGTGCTTGGAAGTGTCCGCCGTGGCCGCCGTCCTTCTGTCGGCAACGTGCGCTTCCGCGAGAGCAAGGAGGGCGCCGCCGAGATCGAGAACCCGGACCAGGCCGGCATGTTCGCTATTACGCTATTCTATGTTCCTAATAGTGTATGCTATCCTGAAGGAACGCTTCCAAGCACCCCTACTAGTATTTACTTAGCCGTCCTCCGACTCCTTTAAGTAGGTAAGTAAACATAAATTATTTTTGACTTTTTAATTTACGTAAGCGGTAAGAGTCCGAGTGACTGTATCAGTCCTCTCACATACCTTGTTTAAACATGAATATAAATGAAAGCCTACAATTCCTTATTCTGGAAGGTTTCAAACTCCCACAGAACAAGACGGATCAGATCAGTCTTCAGACTATAAGTTATTTTATTTTTTAGTTGTGTTTCATTTTATGTTAATTTTGTGTGATAATTTTGTTACATTTATATATTTCATATTGTGTTTTGTTTCATCTCTGTTCATTCTCTCTCAACAAGGTGGCGAGCCAGCTGCGGCTGGTGAGCGGCAAGTTCTCCCATACAAGGGAAGCCTCACTTGTAGTTGTTACATATATTGTGCAATTTTGTTGAATAAATAACAACAAGGTGGCGAGCCAGCTGCGGCTGGAGAGCGGCAAGTTCTCCCATACAAGGGAAGCCTCACTTGTAGTTGTTACATATATTGTGCAATTTTGTTGAATAAATAACAACAAGGTGGCGAGCCAGCTGCGGCTGGAGAGCGGCAAGTTCTCCCATACAAGGGAAGCCTCACTTGTAGTTGTTACATATATTGTGCAATTTTGTTGAATAAATAACAACAAGGTGGCGAGCCAGCTGCAGCTGGTGAGCGGCAAGTTCTCCCATACAAGGGAAGCCTCACTTGTAGTTGTTACATATATTGTGCAATTTTGTTGAATAAATAACAACAAGGTGGCGAGCCAGCTGCGGCTGGTGAGCGGCAAGTTCTCCCATACAAGGGAAGCCTCACTTGTAGTTGTTACATATATTGTGCAATTTTGTTGAATAAATAACAACAAGGTGGCGAGCCAGCTGCGGCTGGTGAGCGGCAAGTTCTCCCATACAAGGGAAGCCTCACTTGTAGTTGTTACATATATTGTGCAATTTTGTTGAATAAATAACAACAAGGTGGCGAGCCAGCTGCGGCTGGTGAGCGGCAAGTTCTCCCATACAAGGGAAGCCTCACTTGTAGTTGTTACATATATTGTGCAATTTTGTTGAATAAATAACAACAAGGTGGCGAGCCAGCTGCGGCTGGTGAGCGGCAAGTTCTCCCATACAAGGGAAGCCTCACTTGTAGTTGTTACATATATTGTGCAATTTTGTTGAATAAATAACAACAAGGTGGCGAGCCAGCTGCGGCTGGTGATCGGCAAGTTCTCCCATATAAGGGAAGCCTCACTTGTAGTTGTTACATATATTGTGCAATTTTGTTTAATAAATAACAACAAGGTGGCGAGCCAGCTGCGGCTGGTGAGCGGCAAGTTCTCCCATACAAGGGAAGCCTCACTTGTAGTTGTTACATATATTGTGCAATTTTGTTGAATAAATAACAACAAGGTGGCGAGCCAGCTGCGGCTGGTGAGCGGCAAGTTCTCCCATACAAGGGAAGCCTCACTTGTAGTTGTTACATATATTGTGCAATTTTGTTTAATAAATAACAACAAGGTGGCGAGCCAGCTGCGGCTGGTGAGCGGCAAGTTCTCCCATACAAGGGAAGCCTCACTTGTAGTTGTTACATATATTGTGCAATTTTGTTGAATAAATAACAACAAGGTGGCGAGCCAGCTGCGGCTGGTGAGCGGCAAGTTCTCCCATACAAGGGAAGCCTCACTTGTAGTTGTTACATATATTGTGCAATTTTGTTGAATAAATAACAACAAGGTGGCGAGCCAGCTGCGGCTGGTGAGCGGCAAGTTCTCCCATACAAGGGAAGCCTCACTTGTAGTTGTTACATATATTGTGCAATTTTGTTGAATAAATAACAACAAGGTGGCGAGCCAGCTGCGGCTGGAGAGCGGCAAGTTCTCCCATACAAGGGAAGCCTCACTTGTAGTTGTTACATATATTGTGCAATTTTGTTGAATAAATAACAACAAGGTGGCGAGCCAGCTGCGGCTGGAGAGCGGCAAGTTCTCCCATACAAGGGAAGCCTCACTTGTAGTTGTTACATATATTGTGCAATTTTGTTGAATAAATAACAACAAGGTGGCGAGCCAGCTGCGGCTGGTGAGCGGCAAGTTCTCCCATACAAGGGAAGCCTCACTTGTAGTTGTTACATATATTGTGCAATTTTGTTGAATAAATAACAACAAGGTGGCGAGCCAGCTGCGGCTGGAGAGCGGCAAGTTCTCCCATACAAGGGAAGCCTCACTTGTAGTTGTTACATATATTGTGCAATTTTGTTGAATAAATAACAACAAGGTGGCGAGCCAGCTGCGGCTGGAGAGCGGCAAGTTCTCCCATACAAGGGAAGCCTCACTTGTAGTTGTTACATATATTGTGCAATTTTGTTGAATAAATAACAACAAGGTGGCGAGCCAGCTGCGGCTGGAGAGCGGCAAGTTCTCCCATACAAGGGAAGCCTCACTTGTAGTTGTTACATATATTGTGCAATTTTGTTGAATAAATAACAACAAGGTGGCGAGCCAGCTGCGGCTGGAGAGCGGCAAGTTCTCCCATACAAGGGAAGCCTCACTTGTTTTTGTTATATTCTGCAATGTTGTTGAATAAATAAAAACAAGGTCGCGAGCCAGCTGAGGCTGGAGAGCGGCAAGTTCTCCCATACAAGGGAAGCCTCACTTGTTTTTGTTATATTCTGCAATGTTGTTGAATAAATAAAAACAAGGTCGCGAGCCAGCTGAGGCTGGAGAGCGGCAAGTTCTCCCATACAAGGGAAGCCTCACTTGTTTTTGTTATATTCTGCAATGTTGTTGAATAAATAACAACAAGGTGGCGAGCCAGCTGCGGCTGGAGAGCGGCAAGTTCTCCCATACAAGGGAAGCCACACTTGTAGTTGTTATATTCTGCAATGTTGTTGAATAAATAACAACAAGGTGGCGAGCCAGCTGAGGCTGGATAGCGGCAAGTTCTCCCATACAAGGGAAGCCACACTTGTAGTTGTTATATTCTGCAATGTTGTTGAATAAATAAAAACAAGGTCGCGGGCCAGCTGAGGCTGGAGAGCGGCAAGTTCTCCCATACAAGGGAAGCCTCACTTGTAGTTGTTACATATATTGTGCAATTTTGTTGAATAAATAACAACAAGGTGGCGAGCCAGCTGCAGCTGGAGAGCGGCAAGTTCTCCCATACAAGGGAAGCCTCACTTGTAGTTGTTACATATATTGTGCAATTTTGTTGAATAAATAACAACAAGGTGGCGAGCCAGCTGCGGCTGGTGAGCGGCAAGTTCTCCCATACAAGGGAAGCCTCACTTGTAGTTGTTACATATATTGTGCAATTTTGTTGAATAAATAACAACAAGGTGGCGAGCCAGCTGCGGCTGGTGAGCGGCAAGTTCTCCCATACAAGGGAAGCCTCACTTGTAGTTGTTACATATATTGTGCAATTTTGTTGAATAAATAACAACAAGGTGGCGAGCCAGCTGCGGCTGGTGAGCGGCAAGTTCTCCCATACAAGGGAAGCCTCACTTGTAGTTGTTACATATATTGTGCAATTTTGTTGAATAAATAACAACAAGGTGGCGAGCCAGCTGCGGCTGGAGAGCGGCAAGTTCTCCCATACAAGGGAAGCCTCACTTGTAGTTGTTACATTTATTGTGCAATTTTGTTGAATAAATAACAACAAGGTGGCGAGCCAGCTGCAGCTGGAGAGCGGCAAGTTCTCCCATACAAGGGAAGCCTCACTTGTAGTTGTTATATATATTGTGCAATTTTGTTGAATAAATAACAACAAGGTGGCGAGCCAGCTGCGGCTGGTGAGCGGCAAGTTCTCCCATACAAGGGAAGCCTCACTTGTAGTTGTTACATATATTGTGCAATTTTGTTGAATAAATAACAACAAGGTGGCGAGCCAGCTGCGGCTGGTGAGCGGCAAGTTCTCCCATACAAGGGAAGCCTCACTTGTAGTTGTTACATATATTGTGCAATTTTGTTGAATAAATAACAACAAGGTGGCGAGCCAGCTGCGGCTGGAGAGCGGCAAGTTCTCCCATACAAGGGAAGCCTCACTTGTAGTTGTTACATTTATTGTGCAATTTTGTTGAATAAATAACAACAAGGTGGCGAGCCAGCTGCGGCTGGAGAGCGGCAAGTTCTCCCATACAAGGGAAGCCTCACTTGTAGTTGTTACATATATTGTGCAATTTTGTTGAATAAATAACAACAAGGTGGCGAGCCAGCTGCGGCTGGAGAGCGGCAAGTTCTCCCATACAAGGGAAGCCTCACTTGTAGTTGTTACATATATTGTGCAATTTTGTTGAATAAATAACAACAAGGTGGCGAGCCAGCTGCGGCTGGAGAGCGGCAAGTTCTCCCATACAAGGGAAGCCACACTTGTAGTTGTTATATTCTGCAATGTTGTTGAATAAATAACAACAAGGTGGCGAGCCAGCTGCGGCTGGAGAGCGGCAAGTTCTCCCATACAAGGGAAGCCTCACTTGTAGTTGTTACATATATTGTGCAATTTTGTTGAATAATAACAACAAGGTGGCGAGCCAACTGCGGCTGGAGAGCGGCAAGTTCTCCCTTACAAGGGAAGCCTCACTTGTAGTTGTTACATATATTGTGCAATTTTGTTGAATAAATAACAACAAGGTGGCGAGCCAGCTGCGGCTGGAGAGCGGCAAGTTCTCCCATACAAGGGAAGCCACACTTGTAGTTGTTATATTCTGCAATGTTGTTGAATAAATAACAACAAGGTGGCGAGCCAGCTGAGGCTGGATAGCGGCAAGTTCTCCCATACAAGGGAAGCCTCACTTGTAGTTGTTACATATATTGTGCAATTTTGTTGAATAAATAACAACAAGGTGGCGAGCCAGCTGCGGCTGGTGAGCGGCAAGTTCTCCCATACAAGGGAAGCCTCACTTGTAGTTGTTACATATATTGTGCAATTTTGTTGAATAAATAACAACAAGGTGGCGAGCCAGCTGCGGCTGGTGAGCGGCAAGTTCTCCCATACAAGGGAAGCCTCACTTGTAGTTGTTACATATATTGTGCAATTTTGTTGAATAAATAACAACAAGGTGGCGAGCCAGCTGCGGCTGGTGAGCGGCAAGTTCTCCCATACAAGGGAAGCCTCACTTGTAGTTGTTATATTCTGCAATGTTGTTGAATAAATAAAAACAAGGTCGCGAGCCAGCTGAGGCTGGAGAGCGGCAAGTTCTCCCATACAAGGGAAGCCTCACTTGTTTTTGTTATATTCTGCAATGTTGTTGAATAAATAAAAACAAGGTCGCGAGCCAGCTGAGGCTGGAGAGCGGCAAGTTCTCCCATACAAGGGAAGCCTCACTTGTTTTTGTTATATTCTGCAATGTTGTTGAATAAATAACAACAAGGTGGCGAGCCAGCTGCGGCTGGAGAGCGGCAAGTTCTCCCATACAAGGGAAGCCACACTTGTAGTTGTTATATTCTGCAATGTTGTTGAATAAATAACAACAAGGTGGCGAGCCAGCTGAGGCTGGATAGCGGCAAGTTCTCCCATACAAGGGAAGCCACACTTGTAGTTGTTATATTCTGCAATGTTGTTGAATAAATAAAAACAAGGTCGCGAGCCAGCTGAGGCTGGAGAGCGGCAAGTTCTCCCATACAAGGGAAGCCTCACTTGTTTTTGTTATATTCTGCAATGTTGTTGAATAAATAACAACAAGGTGGCGAGCCAGCTGCGGCTGGTGAGCGGCAAGTTCTCCCATACAAGGGAAGCCTCACTTGTAGTTGTTATATTCTGCAATGTTGTTGAATAAATAACAACAAGGTGGCGAGCCAGCTGAGGCTGGAGAGCGGCAAGTTCTCCCATACAAGGGAAGCCTCACTTGTTTTTGTTATATTCTGCAATGTTGTTGAATAAATAAAAACAAGGTCGCGAGCCAGCTGAGGCTGGAGAGCGGCAAGTTCTCCCATACAAGGGAAGCCTCACTTGTTTTTGTTATATTCTGCAATGTTGTTGAATAAATAACAACAAGGTGGCGAGCCAGCTGCGGCTGGAGAGCGGCAAGTTCTCCCATACAAGGGAAGCCACACTTGTAGTTGTTATATTCTGCAATGTTGTTGAATAAATAACAACAAGGTGGCGAGCCAGCTGAGGCTGGATAGCGGCAAGTTCTCCCATACAAGGGAAGCCACACTTGTAGTTGTTATATTCTGCAATGTTGTTGAATAAATAAAAACAAGGTCGCGGGCCAGCTGAGGCTGGAGAGCGGCAAGTTCTCCCATACAAGGGAAGCCTCACTTGTAGTTGCAATATTCTGCAATGTTGTTGAATAAATAACAACAAGGTGGCGAGCCAGCTGAGGCTGGATAGCGGCAAGTTCTCCCATACAAGGGAAGCCTCACTTGTGTTTTTTATGTAAACCAGCATGGGTGGCTGTGCCGAGGGACCAATGGTGCAGTCGACAGAGCCAAAATCACCTCTCCTCCCGAAACCACACTCAGTTAGACAAATAAACGATTTAGAGAACCGATGGGTTCTCAAAAGCCCAATGTCAACAACAAAAGGGTACTGAGTCTCTCTGCGACGAGTCATGCGGAGATAGGACGGGTGGCGGGAATAAGGGATGCTAGTTCCGCAGAGCAGCGTCCGTGATAATATCTGTAAAACAGACTAAGCGAACCCACAAATAGTCTGTGACTCCAGACCATCTGTAAGTTTCGGGTCACCAACAAGACGGATGGCTCGGCGCTGTATCGAGTCCAAGGATGCTAGCAGATAATGGGGACTACCCTCCCAGATGTGACTGCAGTACTCCATCACCGGCCTAATCTGTGTTTTGTACAACAGGAATAGTTATGCCGGTGAGAAGAACCGCCGATTGCGGAAAAGTATTTGCGGAAAAGTATTCTAAATTTTCTGGATGCAGTTTTGGCCTTAGACTCGATTAGTTGCCGGAAACTCACGTCTTTGGAAATAGTGGTGCCAAGGAGGTCCAGGTGTTCCGAGACAGGTACGACGCTGCCTTGGAAACTAGCTTGGAAAGGAAAGAGATCGACCTTAGCAGATAATGCGCAGCACTGAGTCTTGCTAACGTTGGAGGCGACAAGGTTCTCCCGACCCCATATAGCTACTTTTCCGAGAAAGTTATCGACCTTATCAACAACTGAGCGTTGAGCCTCCCTGTGCCGCGAATCTCTACTCTTCCAGTCCCTAACATAGCCCTCGTGCTCCGTGCTGTCGTCTGCATAGCTGTGTATCATGCCCAAGGACAGTAGATCGTTTATAAAGATTAAGGAAAGCGTAGGCAACAGCACAGAGCCCTGCGGAACACCAGCGTTAATTGGAAACACGTCCGATTTCGAGCCATCGATGGTAACGAAGATGGAATTACCCGCCAAAAATCTGGCGATCCAGGTGCAGAGTTTGGGTGGAATGCCAAAGGACGGAAGCTTGCCTAGAAGGCCTCAGTGCCGAATGCGGTCGAAAGCCTTGGAAATATCCAGGGCGACTGCCAGCGACTCCCCAAAATTGTCCAATCTTTCGGCTCATATACAAATGCGTAACGTACGTTAGAAGATCTCCTGTTGACCGCGCTTTCCGGAATCCGTACTGCTTGTCATCCAGGAGTTTATTTGCTTCTAGGAGCTGGGTGTTAATAACGCGCTCCATAACTTTACATAATAGTGAAGTTATCGCAATGGGCCGACAGTTGGAGGGGTTCGCGGAGTCTCCCTTCTTTGGAACCGGTTGGACTGAGGCTCTTTTCCAGCAAGAGGGTACAATCCCACGGGCGAAGGAGAGACGGAAAAGGCGGGAGATGATTGGTGTCAACTCAGGGGCACAAATCTTGAGCACCATGGCTGGAATGCCATCAGGACCACTACTCTTCGAAGTGTCCAACGTCTTCAAGCACTTTTAGACCTGTCTAGGGTGCATCCTTGGCCCCCAACATCGAAATTCCACAGTGTGGTATCGAGGGAGGGGTTGCATCCTGGTCATCCAGATTTGAGTTGGACGCGAAAAGGCGAGCAAAAATGTTCGCCTTCTCCTTCGCGAGGATAGCGAGTGATCCATCAGGACGTTCCAGCGATGGTGTAGCAGAGCGACAAAAGTTTCGACCAATAGAGGTGGCGAGAGACCAGAATGCTCGGCTGCCGGTTGGACAGCGGACTAGCTTCTCGCCAATTTTATGGTCGTGCCACATTGAGCGTTCGCTTGCAAGACCTGGAGGAGGCATTAAGTGTGCGTCTTGCCTCAGCAGTACGGGCGCACAGCCATTGCCTGAAGGCCTGATTCTTCGCCTCTACCGCAAGGCGGCATTGGTGGTTGAACCAGGGCTTGTGTCTAACGCCCACCGGCACAACAGAAGACGGAACAAAATATTCCATACCCTGTTGTATCAGCTCGGCAATAGACATGGCGCACTTTGATGGGTCCGCTGAGGCAAAGCATACCTCCCTCAAAGGGAAAGCTCCAAGAAAAGATCGGAATTCCTCCCATTGCGCCGACTTGTAGTGCCAGACTGTGCGTGTACTAGGCTCGCGGGATTCCGCGTAGTACACAGTCGGCACATTACAGGACACGAGACAGTGATCGGAGCTCCCAAGGGGAGCCCTGACACTAACTAGTTGTTATATTCTGCAATGTTGTTGAATAAACTACAACAAGGTGGCGAGTCAGCTGCGGCTGGAGAGCGGCAAGTTCTCGTGGGCGCTGCTGAGGTACTGCGTGGTGCGGCGCGGCGCGGCGCTGCAGCGGCGGCACAGCGCGGACGAGGCGCGCGACGCGCGGGACGCGCTCGCCGCCGCCCTCTACCAGCGGCTCCTGGACTCCCTCGTCAACCGGCTCAACCTCAGCCTCTCCTTCGGCAGGGCCGTCTTGTGAGTCCGTCCGCTTTACTTACTCTTGCCCCTTTTCACCAATCGCCATTTCTAAGTACTGTCGTCGCGGTTCCCAGATACATTTAAACTGAAGGTAGTGAAATCGACCGTATGTATTAGGCAGCCCACTGGGTCGGCCGGTAGCTCCACCTACCATCGTGCTGGACGAAAGATAGCTGCACGCATTATAACCTCGTCGACTCTGTTCTCACCTAGTCTAGTAAGCAAAGCCAACAATGCACGGGTCAATCTCTGGTATACCTAGGACTTTCTTGGTGGCAGGCGCGTGCATTCCATATAGGCACAACATACATATTCTAGAATGTTTAAAGTGACAGGACTAGGTATTGAATGTGTGTGTAGGTGTGTGTGCACACCGGAGTTGTCGGGTCAGGTCACCAGGTCACAGATCTAGGGACTGAGAGCTGATGGCTCGCGTGTCGTGCGTGACTCGTGTTGCAGCGGCGACAAGTACTCGGTGAGCATCCTGGACATGTTCGGCTTCGAGTGCTTCCACCGCAACCGACTGGAGCAGCTGATCGTGAACACGACCAACGAGCAGATGCAGTTCCTCTACAACCAGCGCACGTTCGCGTGGGAGGGGCTCGAGTCGGCGGAGGAGGGCGTGCCGGGGGTGGCGCTGCGCTTCTACGACAACAAGGCCGCCGTCGACCAGCTCATGGGCCGCCCGCTCGGCCTCTTCTACATGCTGGACGAGGCGAGCCGCTCCGGCGGAGGGCTAGAGTTCATCATGAGTGCGTACACTAGTTTTAAGGCTCATCTACACGTTGGCCAATGTATTCGCCAACGCGTAAGCGTATATTTGTCGCTTTGGTAGTTACTGGGGTATTGGTCAAGGTCTTCACCAATGTGTAGTGGAGCCTGCCATCGACAAGTCGAGCGCAGGCTCCAGTTTAACCTCCGATAAATTAACCAATTTATCGAGTTCAGGTGCTTACTTAGGTCAGAACATTCAGATTCAGATTCAGATATTTATTTCGCCATAAAGAACACACAACAATAACAATATTACATTGAGACATATGCATATTCAGTATGGTTCGTCATCATTTTTTATGATGTCCCGTTCAGTAGTGCAATCTATAAGGAAGAACCGGGTAAGAAACCTTACAGAGCTTTTTAAATATAACTTACATACTAAGTTTTCATTTGTTAAATATAACATACTATATCTAAGCAAAAAATTAAAAATATTAAGTCAAAATATACCCATTAAAAAATATAATAAAATACAAAACAAAGAAGGGTTCAGTCAAGTTATTAATAAAATTTGTGTTTATGCATATAAACAATTTGAATTATCAAAGTCAGCAGAATTTTTATTTACAGTAAGAAAAAAAATCACTTAACTTATAAAATGGATTGTCTAAGAGAAATATTTTCAGCTGACTCTGGAACACATTGTCACTATTTATTGATTTTATTGTATCAGGAACATTTTCGTACAATTTGGGTCCAATCACGTCAGGGTCTTTTTCAGCCATCGCCGATTTATGCGCAACAGATTTTATACGCTCTGAGTTACGTGTGTTATAATTACGACTTGCGCCATTTGACTCAGAAGAATTCATGTTTTATATATATAAAGAGCACACAGTTAATATACCAAAGGATTTGAAAAAGTCTCTACAAGATGTTGTTCGCGGTACACTGGCTAATACCCTTATCGCTCGTTTTTGCAGTATTAGCACTCTTTCAGCATCGGTTGAGTTACCCCACAGGATTACTCCATACGATAGTAATGAGTGTACGTACGCATAATAGGACTGTCTCAAAGCCTCCGGACTGATCAAGCGGCGTAACTCTCTTAGTGCGTAAATACCTCTAGCCATCTTGTCACATAGTTTGTCTATGTGACTTTTCCAACTCAGAGTTGGGTCAATATAGGACCCTAAAAATCGTATACATGACTGGGAGCCAATAGAGTCGGATTCTAATTTAAAAATAATGCAACGTATAATAACAGGTTCGATAAAGAACAGCCGCAAGGGTCCGTACGTGAAGCTATCCGGGAGCCACGAGTTCAGCGTGGCGCACTACGCCGGCAAGATCAACTACGACGCGCGCGAGATGGCCGACAAGAACCGCGACTTCCTGCCGCCCGAGATGATCGAGACCCTGCGCGCCTCCGGCTGCGCCGCCGTGCAGGCGCTCTTCCGCAACAAGCTCACGCGCACCGGCAACCTGACGAGCGGCGCCGGCGCACTCCGGCCACCTCCCGTCGCCGCCACCAAGCCACATAAGGACGCCGAGAACCTCAAGACTCGGGTGAGCTCCTCTCGCTTGCTCCATGTGTTTGCGATGTCGTACGTACACCGATCACATTAGTGTTGTTATTATCAAAGTAGAGTAGGAAACGAAAAGTAGACGAATAGATAGACAAATACACGTGATGTGAGGACAGCTGCTGTGGGTATTTGTGTTAGTGCGCACTAACACTAACACCTCCTGGCGAGTGCTTTCCGCCGACGCACTTGATGTCGTCGTTCTACCTGGCGGGTGGTCTTCCCACACTCCGTTTTAGTCTCCACGGCCGCCAGTGTAGGACACGGTTACTCCAACGGTCGTCGTCTCTTCGGCTGACGTGTCCAACCCACTGCCACTTGAGCTTAGCCACCCGATGTCCAATATGGACTACTTTGGAGCGTCGGCGGATTTCCTCGTTACGCACCATATCACGTAGCGATATTCCCAGCATGGCTCGCTCCATTGCTCGCTGTGCAACTTTCAACCTTTGGAAAACACCGACCGTCAGCGTCCACGTTTCACACCCGTACGTCATAACCGGGAGGACACACTGGTCATATATACGGGTCAGACCTGTGAATGTGAATGTGAATGATGGTGATGTGATGTGAATGTGGAAGCAAATTGGTTATTTTCTAGCTTCTACAGAAGCACGCAAACAGGTAAAGAGTAGTATACAACCGACAGGTAGGGTTAGACCTAATAGACTTGTAAACCTCGATACCGGTGGCAGGCTGGTGATTTATATCGGCCTTTGGATGGGTGACCATTAGACCGTTGAGGTTGGGCTCGATTCGAATTCTACATAAACTGTAGCTCCGAAGCTCCGATTTAAAGGTTGGTCGAAACGGGCAACACAACCAAAGGGGATCACTGGCACGGCGCGGCGGCGTCTAGCTGTGCCGACACGGCGGGTGTAGGGTGAGACTAACGAGGCGGTGTGGTTTCAGAAATACAATACTGGGTCGCGAGGGCAGTGGTCGCAGCTGCACCGCATGCGCACCGCGGCGGCGACCTACCGCGCCACCAGCCTCGAGCTGCTGCGGCAGCTGTCGGTGGGTGCGGGCGCGGGCGGCGCGCACTTCGTCAAGTGCGTACGCGCGGACCTCGCGCCCGTGCCGCGCGCCTTCCAGCCGGACCTCGTGCGCCACCAGCTGCGCGCGCTCGCCCTCCTCCACACCGCCACCGCCAGGCAGAGGGGCTTCTCCTGCAGGATACCCTTCCACGAGTTCATCAGGCGGTCAGCTAATCACTATTACTTACTATTACCTACTCCTACCTACCTACACCTATGTATTTTCCTTTGTTGTCCGTGGTCCTACTGCGTAGTCCTACTGGTAGACACAGGGGCACAGATTACTTAATAGTGACAAGGGGCAATGTTATTTGCCCGTGGTTCTACTAGTAGAATTACGGGCTAGTAACAAGACCTTTTGACGTAAGATTAGTTAGGCACTTAGGTTAGTCAATTTCGCGTTAAATGATAGTATCGTAGTCACTACAGCATAGGTCGATCGCGCCGCGCGTAGGTAGGATCTGTATGATGCCGAAATGTGGGGCGAAATCGGGAAAAGAAAACGTTAAATTATGTGTGGGTGATCTTAGTTAGGTAGGAGAACATGACGTGGAAAAAAATTATTCTCCTTACTGTAAATAAGTAAATGTTTTGCCTCGTTAATTTCTCTCTTCACTACACTCGACTTTCACTTTCTCTAAAAGGGCCTGCTACTTGCAGTGATAGCAAGCACGGAAGGTGATACTTCACTGTTTGTACGATGCGGTGTACGCCATCATTGCAGATACAAGTTCCTGGCATTCGACTTCGACGAGAATGTGGAGGAGACGCGAGACAACTGCCGGCTGCTGCTGATACGACTCAAGATGGAGGGCTGGGTGCTCGGCAAGAGCAAGGTCTTCCTCAAGTATTACGACGAGGAGTTTCTGGCTAGGTCTTACTCTTGCTCTTACTGGCTACACCGAACAGTCTGTACCGCGGAGAATAGAGGTGAGGCGGGTTTTTTTTTATTTAATCCGGTATGTGTGGCTAAGTCAGAGGGCCCAAAGCACATCCGACCAGCCAAATATCACCTCCAATTGCTGACTATGCGGCCATCTTGCGTCCAGTACCAACCCAGTCAGCTACAATTTGAGCCTACCCTACAGTGTTACACCGGCTGCAAACGGTAAAGCAGCAGGTGTAGGTATGCACGTAAATTTTTCCGTCAGAAAAAGCTCATTCGTCCTCTCGCAAGAGAAGCCGACGCGACGCAGGCTGTTGGTCTAAGCAAGCAAACTGGGTACAATGTCACCGACTGGGGGCATACGTCATTGAAGTTGGCGTGGTTTTGTGTCAGCACACATGGATTTAAATGGTGCGTGATTGGCTACACCCCGCACTGGCGAAACATTATGTTTTACGAGAAATTAGAGCTGGTACATTAGCAACAAGTTCTCTCACCTCTCCTCTTCCTGGTACAGACGTTAGCGACACAATGTCGACGAATGGGCATTCATTAGAATGTACTTTTGTTTTCAGGTTATATGAGAGGCAAGTTAAGAAGATAGTGAAGGTGCAATGTATGATGCGCGCATTCTTGGCCAGGAGGAACGCTATCAAGAGCAAATCTAAAATGCAGCACCGTGAGTATTCTTGCATGTAGGTAGGGTGTAGTGTCGCCTTGGACATCATATCATTTCCGGGTTTTTGGTTAGTGTTGAGTTTAAAACGGTTTAATTCGGAATTATTTTTTCAGTGAAAGAATTGAAAATGCAAAATTCAGTGAAGGTGAGCGAAGACGAAGCGGCTCTACTTATTCAGAAAGGTACCTAATAATGTAAAAATATTTTCAAACATAATTATTCAAAATAAAAAAACTGTTTTAAAAAACATTGCACCGACTTCAAAAAACAACAAGTATAGAACTTAAAAGTGTTAAATAATATTTTCATGCATATTCGGACCCTTGAGTTGAAGGCGGTACAAAAGCACACCAGAAAATTGATGATGAAGCCCTTTTGTACCGCCTTGAACTCAATTATTTAATAATGTTTAGTTCTAAGTAGTTGTTGAAGTCGGTTCAATGTTTTTTTAATACCGTTTTCAATGTTGCTACTGACTGAACACTAAAAATAAAGATAACTACATATACCTACATGTACTAAGTACCTAGTACTTTTTACTCAGTTTGTGATCCTCAGTCAGTACTTTATACGAGCTCTCGGTTTACGATGAGCTGATGAGACGCGCGGACAGCTTACAGAGGGTACGTGGTGCGGAAGGCGTACGCGCCGCTGGTGAGCAAGGCGACCGGACAGATCGACGAGGAGACGGCCGGCTTCCTCAAGCGGTTCGCGCTCAAGTGGAAGAGTCGCTCCATCTTCCAAGTGCTGCTGCAGTACCGCGCCGTGCGCTACCAGGACCTCGTGCACTTCTCTCAGCAGGTTCGAACCGACCTCTATGCACGCCTACACCTGCTGCGGATTCACCGCTCCGAACCGCGTGTAGAGCTGTAGGTCAGCGTGTTCCCCTCTAGTCCAGTACAGCCAGCAATGCAAGGGGAAGTCTCCGGTATGGCACATTATCAGGTGTGATACCGGCTGGTCGGTCGGAGCGTGGGATCGTGGCTTTCGGATTCCGGATTACTTAAAAAAATATCCGGTTCCGTACCGCTGAATGCCGGGAGTACTGTAGAAAAATGTGAGAGGCGTATGTCCATCAGCGGACGCATAAAACATACATTAAATAGGTCAGTAAAAAATAAATACAGGTTGTTCTTGCTATTAACCAGTGTCCAGTGTATAAGTACTAATACGCAAGAATAAAACACAAAAACGAGGGTTGCTTTTTTCTGTTGACTGAGAGTGCCGCCCCGCCTTACAGCAGCAGACGTTGTGTCGCGTGTCGGCAGGTGCACATCTACAACCAGGCGACGGTGTCGGGGCTGGTCGCGCCGGCGGTGAGCGGCGCCGTGCCGCTGGAGCGCGTGGAGCCGCACGCGCGCGATCGAGGCTTACTGCAACAGACGTTGTGTCGCGTGTCGGCAGGTGCACATCTACAACCAGGCGACGGTGTCGGGGCTGGTCGCGCCGGCGGTGAGCGGCGCCGTGCCGCTGGAGCGCGTGGAGCCGCACGCGCGCGAGCGAGGCTTACCGCAACAGACGTTGTGTCGCATGTCGACAGGTGCACATCTACAACCAGGCGACGGTGTCGGGGCTGGTCGCGCCGGCGGTGAGCGGCGCCGTGCCGCTGGAGCGCGTGGAGCCACACGCGCGCGAGCGAGGCTTACTGCAACAGACGTTGTGTCGCGTGTCGGCAGGTGCACATCTATAATCAGGCGACGGTGTCGGGGCTGGTCGCGCCGGCTGTGAGCGGCGCCGTGCCGCTGGAGCGCGTGGAGCCGCACGCGCGCGAGCGAGACTTCCTGCCGGCGGCGGCGCAGAGCGTGCGCAAGCTGCCCTTCCGCATCCAGCAGCTGCAGTACATCGACACCGAGCACCTGTGCCGGCCGGCCGCGAGCGCTGATCCCAGGTGCCTGTCTACTTATACCCTCACCTCACCGCGCTGCTTCGTCTATTAGCTCACCTGTAGCTAGGCTTGCTAGGTGCCATGGCACTGGCAATGCATATGGTGCATCAGAGCATCAGCATCAGTGTGTAGCTATCCAGACGTGCGGCCTAATGAGTTGAGAACGGACCTATAGATTTTACTTGGAACCGGAACCACGTCCAACCTCAAAACTCAGAAGATCGCCCGAAATTAAATATCCAATGTCCCACTGCGCCAGGTGAGCTTAACTTCGATCGACCGTCGATACATAGCACCATCGATATACCGAGGCTGAAATAATTGTCGACTCAATTGTCGTTTTGCTTCGCTCGGCACTTCTCTTTTGATACCTACTAAATTACAACATTTATTTTCCCTTTATAGTGACACATTTGCGAGTCAGAACGATTCAGACCACGAGACTTGGGACGGACCGCTGAAACGGCGCTCGAGCGGCGCCGGCCTGGCGCCCCTCGCGCTCCCCGACCCGGCGGGCGCTCCGACGGAGGCGGCCGCGGGCGGCCAGGCTCTCATACATGTACCCTTCTGCAGAGACCCCGCGCAACCGATACCGAAACTCCCGGAAGACTCGCCCGTAGCCGGCCGCCCGCACCGCGGACCCGCGCGCCCGCCCGTCTACAAGAAGAAGCAGTCTGCGGGCGTGGTCGGCGCCGCCGCCGGGCACTACCAACCGCCGACTCCATGGTGCGCGCGCGACGAGCGGCGAACGCTCGAGGCGGGCGCGCAGAGTGAGCGCAGCCGCAGCGCCTACGCCTCCCCCGCCCCACACCTCGAGAACCCGATCCGCGAGTTGCAGCTGCTCGCGCGCTCCGCTGGCGACCTTAACTCGGGCGACGACGCGCCCTTCAACTTCCAGGCGATGCTCAAGAAGACTCCGAGGAACAGGGCCTCGATGAAGCGGTCGGGCGAGAGTGCGTGGAGCGCGCCGGCGCCGCCCACACCAGGAAACCAGACGCCGGCGCCGCCGACTCCGAGAAACCAGACGCCCGCGACGCCGACTCCGAGAAACCAGACGCCCGCGCCGCAGATTCCGAGAAACAAGACGCCCGCGCCGTCCACACCGGGAAAGCAGACGCCCGCGCCGTCCACACCGGGAAACCAGACGCCCGCGCCGTTCACTCCGGGAAACCAGACGCCCGCGCCGTCCACTCCGGGAAACCAGACGCCCGCGCCACCGCCAACTCCGAAGAGAGCGGTGCCGCCGGCCGCGGCACCGAAGAGTCCAGCTCCGATGCGGCCGCGCGTGCGCGTTGCTCCGCCGCCGGGGGCGGTGCGCTCGCCGGACATCTTCGAGGTGGGCGACATGGAGTACTCGGACGAGCGGGTCGGCAAGATGAACAACAAGATCGAGTACGAGCGCGTGCAGCTGGCGCCGGGCGTGTGCGTGGAGGGCGAGGTGACCGATCTGTAGCGCAACGGCCCCTCCAAGCCCCCAGCTTCTGTAGAACTCCTCCTCCTCCCACCTTGCCTCTACGGGTGTGTATAGTATAGGCCAACAACAAAGACCTGTAACTGCACCAGATGAAAGTACACAACAAATATTTTCATCGCGCGTAGGTACATGAGCGCTTGCGACCACTGGTATTGGAATTGGACCACCCCTCCCAAAAAAATTATAAGTCAAAACCTACACTGGTTAAATGGCACGGTGGTGGCGGTCATAGCGGTACTTGGCGGCCAAAGTAGCGGTAGCGGTGGAGTGGCGTTCAAAAGTCGCGCAGATCAGACCGTTTGAAAAGTCGCGCAGATCACACAGATTTGACTGTGGTGCCGCGGTGGGTGTGATTTTCGATACTTCGAAGAATAAAATGTAATAATGTACCTCATGTAATAAAAAGTCAAATGGGAGAAATGTTACTTTTGGCTGCTCTTTTAGAAGCATTATGCAATGATAACTAATTTTATTCTTCTTCGTTTATTATTCTTATTCGTGTGTTTTTGAATTCCGCGTGAGCAGTAAGTAGGTACACATATTGTACTTAAAGAGTTGAGTGATTGTAGACCTCATTTATAATTTGTTTCCTCCATTCTGGGGAGTGTCTATTCGTAGGTAAACCTGCATGCAGGTATGCAAACTGCACTATGGGAGTTTTCAACTAAACGTACCAAAAACGACATTCGCCGCCTCAACATTGGGTTAGGGTTAAATTATAGAAAATGCGTCCGCGACGCATCTTCTGTAAATTAACCCTGGTTATTCTTTTTTAAACCACCAAAATATTCACTTTGATAAAATCTCTGTTTGGGGAGAAAACTCGCATAGTGCACTTCATATCTACGAATAGCCCTAATAACCTCATACCTGCGAATAGCACTGTCCCCCCGCCTGGTAGGTAGGGTAGGTAGGTCTATGCGCAGGAAATCAAATAGGACACTCCCAGTTCTTAGTTAATAATCTCTGTTTGGCGTACCTTACCTACGCTATGAGTTCTTAGTTAATAATCTCTGTTTGGCGTACCTACGAATAGCCCTGCCCGCCACCGCCGCCGCCGTGCGTGCGTAATCCCCTTGCTTGATCGCGTCGGTTCGCGCGCCGCTTACGACAGTGAAATGCTAAAGAGTGTGTGACTTAGGTACTAATTTAATGAAAGGAATTTAAAATGGCAGCGCTCTATTTGCCTCTCGCTCACACAGTACTGCCGTCTAAAGAAAATAAAGCAATTGTTCCAACACAAAAATTTGTAAATAAAAAAATATACTATTTAAAATAAAATTTGCATGCCGACTGTAGAGTGCGTTTCAACTAAAAGTTACCTTCGCCGTTATGTTGGCTCCACTGTCTATCTGTCAAAACAGCGTTGACGGTTTGCTATGTGTACAGATTTACCCGTAATTATCGGTATTTACCGTATTTATTATACGGTAAATACTGATTACATTATTATTAGGTAAGTAATATAATCTTCACAATCTGGCAACACGAATTTAAGCACTGACAGCACAGATTACTAAATAGTTGCTGACAGTGACACTGACAGTGGAGCCAACATAACGGTGAAGGGAACTTTTAAAGAGCGTTCCATATAAAAGTTCCCTTCGCCGTTATGTTGGCTCCACTGTCTATCTGTCAAAACAGCGTTGAGGGTTGCTATGTATACAGATTTACCCGTAATTATCAGTATTTACAGTATTATTTGTACGGTAAATACCGATTACATTATTAGGTAATATAATCTTCACAATCTGGCAACAGGAATTTAAGCACTGATAGTGACACTCGCAGCGGAGCCAACATAACGGCGAAGGGAACTTTTAGTTGGAACGCTCTCTAGTTGAAACGCAGTAACTATTATTAGTAAGTGGTACAGGTGTAATTAAACGAGTAGTTATTCGTACAGCGAAGGCCGGCCTCATTATCCCTCAAATAGTATGGGTGAATGTTTTGGTGGTCTAAAAAAAACCTAATGTTGAGGCGGGCGCATGTCGTTTTAAATGATTACATTTCTCACAATATTTACTCAAAAGAATTATTTGTTAATAACTAATGTGATAATCATCAAGGCTAATGTGATGTGATGTCGTTTTTGTTACGTTTCGTTTCTCGTTGACAGGGATGATGAACCGGCCTTCGCTGTACGAATAACGTCTCGTGTGTAAAAGGCCGCCATTTTCAATCCCTTCCCAGTAGAGAGCGTTCCAACTAAATGTTCCCTTTTCGCCGTTCTGTTGGCTCCACTGCCAGTGCTTAAATTCCTGTTGCCAGATTGTGAAGATTATATTACCTAATAACGCTCTCTATGTGTATGAGTGTAGGTACTAGGTACATAGGTACTCGAGTATGTACTGCTTGTTACAATATTTATTTATGATAATACATTGGATTATGTAGAAGATTAAGTTATCAACTGATTTGTATTACCTATCGTAAATACTTCTTAGATTAGTTTATTAGTTGAAAAGGAAACTTGAGAGGTTTGGAGGGTTTGGAATTCAATAAAAATACAAAATGGTTTGGTAGAAAAATATATTATTATATTTGACATAGGTACTTAGATGATAGTTAAACAGTAGGTATCAAAAGTTATGAGATTTGTTTTGTTAAAATTTGTAAGAATAGATTCCCTTAAATTTTATTAGTATTTGTGATAAATTTTGCTCTTAAATAATTCATAAGAATACGTCGATCACTCTGAATTGTTACAAGTCTCTATCTAGCACAATAATGATGTATTATTACGAGAGCTAACACGGTGTGTGGTGGGGGGTGGTGGGTAGTCGTTGCCACCGCGCTGCGCTCCACCCCCACCACCTCCCACCATTTTTGAGCTTTAACTTGATTGTTAAAGCTCTTCTTAAATTGTATTTTCTAACAAATAACTCAGCGGCCTCTGAGCCTAGCTAGAGATGCAACGAAGTGTTTATACAATATTGAAAGCGAGTGCGCCAACAATCGAGGGTTTGTGGAATAAAGCACACGAAGGAGTCGCGGAGACAGCGACCTGAGCGAGGGACAATCGATCGCGGCGCTCGTCAGTTGTCATTATGTTGAGTATAGTAAAGTACTCTTAGATGCAGAGTTGTCAACCGTCCCCATTCTGCCGGGACGCATATATCCAAAGTTTAGTAGGCGAGTTGCTCTGATTGGTTGATGGCAGTTTGACGAGAAATTTTAATTTCGTCTGGCTCCGCCTCCGGCACTCCCAGCGAACCTACTGAATCCGATATTCGTTTGGTCGTTTATGTAATTTGTTGGCTCAGTGGTAGTGTAGGGTTTTTATTTTTTCGATCTCGACCATGGGTTCGTGTCCCTTTTGCCAAAATTTGTTTTGTTTTACTTTTTTTTTTTTGTTAAGCAATGTTAGGGTGTTAAAATTAGGTTATGAATATTTTTTATAACCACCTAAAAAAACTTTATTTTCGAAAATACTTCCGAAATTTATATTTCTTACTATATTTTTGTTAAGCAATGTTAGGGTGTTAAAATTAGGTAATGGTTATTTTCGAAATTTAAATTTCCCGCCAAACTGAGAACGACCAATCAGAGCAACTCGCCTACTAGACTTTGGAAATATGCTGCTGGGACAGTCCCGATTTCGATGATATTGTCCCGCGTCCCAACGATCTATCAATTTTGTCCCGAATTTTATTTATAACACGCCACGAGGGTAACCACGCGCCCTTTTCTATAAATTGTATTCCAGTTACTTTACTAATTGTAATTTTGTTAATGGTCTAATGTCAGAAATTGTTTCTCTGTAGTAGATATAATGAAAACAGAATTACCAATCAACATACATAGACATGGGTCTTGTTCAAAGTAAGTAAATAAAAAAAAATATATAATAATGACGCGGAATGAATGAAAGCGGCCCGTAGCAATAAAAAATATGCATGGAAAAATAATAATCAAAATTAAATAAACATAAAGACAAAAAAGGGTTTTATTTTTTCCTTCAGCAAGATGGTCCGAATCGGTCCGAACTCCGGCTGTCTCCGATAATAACCGACCGATTGTCCCTATTGTTTTATTCCAAAAGTTGGCAACCCTGCCTGCTCAGACTGGAGGCTCGCCGGTGCGCGCGAGGCTCCCCGGGCTCGCCAGGCTCGGTGCGGTGCTCGGTGTAAGCGCTGCAGAATGAGTAGGTACCTACCTAGCTACCAGTGAGTGTGGCGGCATTTAAATAAAATTAAAGAAACACACTTAATGCTGTGAACAGTTCTGTGTAAGTTATTCCTTAGAATATGTTTAACACTAGCCTACATAACTATTAGAAATATTTGCTTTGGTAATTCATACAAACTAAGTACAATTTGATATTTATACTTTTTTTAAATTATTGCTTTAGTAATTTTTGCAATAAATAAAACGCTAACAAATTAGCGCTAAATATGTAAAGATGCGCCGAAGTTGATTCTACTCAGAAACATTCTACTCAACATTCACACAACGCGGAGGTTCTCACTGATGTTTTCCCACATATCTATGTAAAGCT
Source organism: Nematopogon swammerdamellus (assembly GCA_946902875.1). Classification (NCBI taxonomy): domain Eukaryota; kingdom Metazoa; phylum Arthropoda; class Insecta; order Lepidoptera; family Adelidae; genus Nematopogon; species Nematopogon swammerdamellus. The sequence continues at coordinate 68,458 of OX336334.1, forward strand.
GTGTAATTATCTTGTTGTAAAGTTATCATCATTATGTATGTTTACACACATTACATTAACATACAGATATACGTAATATTATTAGGTGGCAGTGTACCGTACTGTACCGTACTGCACCGTACTGTACCGTACTGTACCGTACTGCACCGCACAATGAGAGCACGAGCACGAGCTATGTACATACGTAAATTTTTTCCAAAAATATATATAGCTCAATATACTTTAATTAATCAGTCTGATCGAGGTGTAAAAACATATTAAAAATAGTATGTATTTAAATATGAAACTATGAAACCCCAAATTAATGTTCCCATGTTAATATGAGATCTGCCGAGTGGCTCACTCTACAATATATTCACCTCTGATCATTATAATGTATTATTTATTTTTTGCACTAACAATATTACCCTTATGTTCATATGACAAATGCACTTTATCAAACTCAAAAAGAGATATAAATTTGTGCACTCCACTCCACGATATGTACGTACACGCCTTCGAGCCGTCGACACAACATTCACTCGTGGCGTCAACACAACATGGGCACGCATGTGCACCGACTGCTTGGCAGGATGGATGGCTGTAGGTGGGGTTGCTAACTATAGACAATGTTCCTTTCTTCATAGAAAAGTCATAGATCTCCTATTATCTATATATATATACAGGAGGGTGTTCGGCACATAGACCGACAAAATTTTTTTGTAGGTAAGTGGGGTCATTTGCAACGTTTTGACCCATGATACCTTTTGTCAGATGTCACGTGGTATAAAGATACGATTTTTTTTCTTTATTTTTGAAAATTACCAAAATCCCAGCTTAAATTAAACCCTTGTAACTTTTTTGTTTATAATTGTATCAGCACGAAATAAAATTGTTTAAATTTTACGATGTATCCTTGTTCTAGAAAAAATATTATTTGATGAAGTTAATACCATGAAAAGTCACCGAATCTCACCGAAACTATAGCAAGCTGCTGGTGCACTCTTGATGTACTGATTGATCTTTGACAAAAAAATTTAAATTGTTCTAGTACGAGTACCTCAACATCCACATAATGAGGCAAAAACCACATTTCAAAATTAAATAAAAATAATGTTAATGTTTAGCGATGTGCCGTGCCAGTCACTTCAGGTTAAACATTCATGTCAAATTTGAGTCAATGTACACTTCGTGTTGATTTTTCAACGTGAAAAATCAAATATATTGATAATTGTATTTTAAAAATCAACACGAAACGTACACAACTTCTACACAAAATGAATACAACATCGATACCGGGCATCTAATACTTGACATCTGTCGGGTGAAAGATCACTGAAGAGAATCGTGCATATGTATATTTGTACGTAGTTAGTCGCCGGGGTGAGACGGGGGAGACGGGTGAGACGGATGGTCCGAGTGCAGCGGGTCGAGCTGGCGCAGCAGCGCGGCCGGGCTGGGCTCGTGCAGCGTGAGCACCGCATGCGCCTCCACCAGCACCACGAGCGAGTCGCGCGCGGCCGCGTGCGCCGCGCCGTGCGCCCGCACCGCGTGCCCGTACCACGCGCCCGTCGACTCCAGCTCGCACACGCACCACTTGCACGACAACCTGCAAGAGGGGGGTGAGACGGGTGAGACGGATGGTCCGAGTGCAGCGGGTCGAGCTGGCGCAGCAGCGCGGCCGGGCTGGGCTCGTGCAGCGTGCACGTTTGATGAATACTTTCACACACTGGGCTGCAGATTTATAGTGGGTGGCGTTCAAAACACATCAACTGGGGCTCGAGACTAACTCTCACCAGAGGTCGAGAGCTGATGAAAAGTATAACCAAATGAATATACTATCTACCGCTGAGTCGACCTACTGGCCTGCTGACATCAATAAATTGCCAGACCTATTGGACTTTTTCATACTCAAGGGAATCGGAAATATATACTCAACTATAGAAAGCTGCCTCGATAGCTCCTCTGATCACTCACCCATAATAGCTACTGTGAGCACCACGATTATAGAACCACCAACAAGGCCAACCCTTCACAATAAAGACACAGACTGGCAAGCATTCGGGGAGTATGTTGACCAACATATCGACCTTAAAATCCGGCTTAAAACGGCTATCGAGGTCAACGAGGCCGTTGAGAACTTCACCAAACTGATTCAAATCTCAGCGTGGAAATCGACCCCAATACTGAAAAGAAAACACTATAAAGGGCGAAATTACCCGCTCGAGGTTAAGGAACTAGTACTCGAGAAGCGCAGGCTCAGATGAATCTGGCAGACTTACCGATATCCCAAAGACAAAGCTATACTAAACAGGAAAGCCACTGAACTTAGAGAACTCCTGCAGCGGATAGACGATGAAACAATGCAACAGAAAATCAAAAAAGAAAATCAGAGTCCTTGTCTGCCACTCCAAAGGACAACTACTCACTGTGGAAGTTTACTAAGCACTTGAAGCAGCCTCCAACGACTTCTCCTCCCATACAATACTCCTACCCTGACAACACCTGGGCTAAAACAACCAAAGAAAAGGCCGACACATTTGGATCCTTTCTCAAAGACGCATTCAGCCCAAATGAAGGCCAGCAAGACTTTGAAGAATTATTGGACGAATATATAGGAAGTGACCTGCAGCTCAGTCTACCTCTTAAGCCATCCACACCGAGAGAAATCTACACCATCATTAGGCACTTGGACGAAAAGAAAGCTCCCGGACACGACCTCATAACACCAAAAGTGCTAAAAGAGCTCCCAAAGAAAGGCTATGTGCTACTAGCAATTCTCTTTAATAGCATTATGAGATTGGCTTGCTTCCCAGAAATATGGAGGGTCTCTCACATAACTATGGTCCCAAAACCAGGTAATGCTCCCAACCAGGTGTCAGGATACAAACCGATAAGCCTTTTACCAGTAACATCGAAAGTGCTTGAAGTTGTACTTCTAAGAAGATTGAGCCCAATTATGAAATCTGCTAACATTATCCCAAATCATCAGTTTGGATTCAGACCACAACACGGAACAGTCGAGCAAGTACACAGGATCACTGATAAGGTGCACAGATCATTCGAGGCCAAACAGTACTGCTCAGCCGCTTTTCTGGATGTACAACAGGCCTTCGACAGAGTGTAGCATAAAGGACTGTTGTATAAACTTAAAAAACTCTTACCACACACAATATACCAAGTCCTGAGATCCTACCTGGAAAACCGAATCTTTCAAGTGAAGGTTGGAGAAGACTACTCTGGCTTCCACGACATTCTAGCAGGGGTTCCGCAGGGATCTGTGCTGGGTCCGATTCTATACACAATTTTTACGGCAGATATGCCTGAGACTGACAATGCGACATCAGCCACTTACGCAGACGACATGGCGGCCCTTGCTAGCCATTCTAGCGCAGCAATAGCGTCCAGTATACTCCAATCTCACCTGGACAAAGTGGACATATGGCTTAAAAAATGGCGGATCCGAATCAGCGCACCTAAGTCTCACCACATCACATTTTCACTTCGAGTCGGCGACTGTTCTCCTGTGAAACTTGGAAGCGAAACCCTACCACACACTAGCTCCGTGCGTTATCTGGGAATGCACTTAGATAGGAGGCAGACATTCAAAAAGCACATCAGGTGCAAAAGACAGGAACTGAACCTACGGCTCAACAAACTGCACTGGCTGATGGGCAGAGCCTCTAAACTGAGCACATCCAACAAACTCCTCATCTACAAAGCGGTCATCAAGCCGGTGTGGACATATGGCATACAGTTGTGGGGCACTGCAAGCAACAGTAACATTGAGATCTTGCAGAGATTGCAAAACAAAGTGCTTCGAAACATATCAAACGCACCATGGTTCTCTAAAAACGATGACATACACAGCATCTCAAAGTGCCGAGCATAAAAGATGAGATACAGTCGAATTGTACCAGATACAAGACGAGGCTAGAAAATCACCCAAATATTCTGGCCATGGCACTCCTGGACCACACCGGCCCTGGAAGGCTGAAACGACACCAAGTGTTGACCCTAGATGTTCGACACTAACAACCAAAAAGGAGAGCCGTCAATGGATGGCCCACCTCAAACGCCATACCCCAAACAACAAACAATCTGCTTATGGTAGAGTTCCGATGGCAGATGGCTATATCAGAAAAAAAAAACAAAAAAAAAAACTGACAAAAGGTATCATGGGTCAAAACGTTGTAAATGACCCCACTTACCTATAAAAAAATGTTGTCGGTCGATGTGCCGAACACCCTGTATGTTGGGTGACAGGAGTCTAGGCTAGGCAACTGAGAGTGTGACGCACTGACCGGTTGGTGTGGTGGCGCGACTTAACGTGGCGTCGCCGGTAGCCCCAGCTGTTGTACACGCGCGGACAGAACGGGCACGGGAAGGACGGGCTCGCGTACGTCGCACCTCCTTTATCTGCAACCGACATTCTTTTATGTATAAATGTCCTATAAAAAAAATTAATTAAAGTACAATGAAAATTAAGAATGTTCTAGTACCGTTTTGAAGATGAGCGGCGGCGGCGGCGACGGCTGGGGTGTGGGTGTGCTCAGTGGTGGCGCCGATGGACTCAACGATGGCACCGCTCTGCAGAACGTTCTCGATCTCCTTCTCGATGAAAGCGCTCGAGTCATCCGATGTGGGAGGGGCGGCGGCGGCGGTGCCGGCGGTGGGGGCGGCGGCGGGGGCGGGGGCGGGGGCGGGGCCGGGCTGCGTGCTGCTCACCTCAGAGCACTTCTTGACGGTGTGCGAGAGAGGAGCGTCGCTGTCGCTCGTACTCTCGCCGGCTGAGTCCGACACGGTCGACTCGATCGGCTCGGCCTTGGGCACTCTTGGACTCTGCAATGTTCGCACACATAATTATAATCTGAGCCAGATTTTTTTTATGGCTCCTCCTAGTTGCAGTCCAAGTTGTCATTATATGCAGAGATGGATGGTATACTACGCTCTGTGATCCTTCTTCGCGGAGCCTCACAATAAATAAATAAATAATAAAATCAGAACAGGCGATGGACAAATTGTGTTCCTAAGTGTAAAAAAAATATTGTGTAAACAATGCAAGAACTATGCGTAACAAATGCTGCAGACATGTTTATCGCCTATTTTGAGAGCATCTTGACATGTGGCCTTATGTTTTGGGGAAATGCAGCAGATTCAAATAGGATATTTGTATTACAGAAGAGAGAGTTGTGGTATAGATATGAAAACTAGTTAATGGTAAATGCTTATAATTGTATACGCTGACTTTATTATTATTATTATTTTATCCATTTATTTACACATTTTTTTTATATATTCTCGAATTAGCAGTTGAACCTGTCAGAGACAATACGAAAAAGACGAAGGAGTCTTTTTGGGTTTAAAAACATTGACGAATGTCAACTTGAAAGAAAGAAATAAATAAAATGGTAACTAAAAGGAAAAACTCTTTTTCTTATCTAAAATAAATAATGTAAATCGTACATTTTGGTCCTTCGAAATAAAAATAGAAACCAGCGCGAAAATACAAATAAATGTATACAGTTTTGTCTTCGAAAACGTAAAAAAAATTATCACTCAAAAAATATATGCCGAACGAGAACATCATTGAAGATGGAGGCGGCTCAGACGCTGTGGCGTCGTCAGCCGCGGATGCGGAGCTGGCTCGGGAGAAAATCCAAAGAACAACCTGCAAGGCTGCCATCACCCGGTTGGCTAACTTCGCGACCGCCCACCGAGCAGATAAGAACCCGGAAAAAGAAATGTTCCAAGAACGTTTGGTGCTTCTAAAGCAAAACTACCAACAGCTTGTCCGGGCAGAAGGAAACATCCGATTTCTTCAGAAGGAAAAGCCAACCACGGATGATGTCGAAGAGTATGAAGATAAGTACTTATTGGCTACCAGTATCTTCCAAAAACTCATAAATCAATCGCAGACTTCCAACGAATATTCGTCACGTGCTGACCATTCTGGAAGCAATTCCCATTTTAAGCTACCGCCCCTGGACATACCAACTTTCAGCGGCGAGAATATAGCTGAGTACAGAACGTTCAAGGAGTTGTTCATAGCTATTATAGACTCCAACGAAAATCACGCCGAAATACAGAAGTTGTGCTATTTGAGAAAGTTTCTCACAGGCGAAGCCCTCTCTATAATAAATAATCTACCACTAGTAGCATCCAGCTATAAAAGTGCCTTTCAACTTCTGAACCAACGGTTCGATAATCCATTTCTTATGATTCAAAAACACGTTCATGCCATCATCGACATGCCGCAAATCAAGAAAGGAACCGCCGCTTTGTTGCGAGAAGCAGTGTGTACAGTGCGTCAACACATTGAAGCGCTTAAAAACCTAAAGCAGCCCGTAGAGCATTGGGACATGTTGCTACTCAGTATCTTGTTTCGTAAAATTGACTCCTACACTTGTCGCGCTTTCCATACTGAGCGTCACACACAAGAGTTACCAACACTTGAGGAATTCATGATATTCCTTGAACATCGATGCAATGCATTTGAATCCATTACTGATGAAAAAATCGAATGCATCCCAAAGAAGTTAGTCAATCATTCAATAAGCAACGAATCACATGAGGAAATACAAAAGAAAAAGAGTTTTTACGGCAAATCCTACAAGCCAAAGCCTAAAGCATGCAAATTTTGCACTCAGTCGCACAGATTGGCTGACTGTACGCTATACTTAGCGTTACCGTCCGAAAAACAAATTGAATTTATTCTTAAGCATTCTGTATGTTTTATGTGTCTTAATGCTCATAAACCTCAACCCTGTCTGTATCCTACTAGGTGTAATGTGTGCGATGAAGCGCATCACACTGTGCTGCACGCGGCCGCTGCCGAGCAGGCACGTACAGTCGCTGTTACGACTACGCCAGCTCCACCACCTCAGCTTCAATCGAACAGTCACGCTGAAGATGAAAGCTCAATCTGACGCATGTCATACAATGTAAAACAAGACCAATATATAATAAGTTGTCCAATGAAAGAATCATTGACGGCCATAAACAAAAGAAACATTCTCAGTTTCATAAGCAAATTCTACGATCCGCTTGGACTCGTGGGCCCAGTTATAGTAAGGGCAAAAGAAATCATCCAGCAACTGTGGAAAAACAATCTAGGTTGGGATAAACCTCTTCCAATAGATCTCCAAGTTGTGTGGGACAAATTTTCAAATAAAATATTAAATATGCCTCCTATATGCATAGATAGATATCTAAATTTGAAAGACACTGTCATCGTACAGCTTGTAGGTTTTTGTGATGCTTCACAAATGGCATACGGCTGTTGTTTATACTTACGAACAGTATCAAACGACAGCGTAAGAGTAAACTTGGTTTGTTCAAAATCACGAATCGCACCTCTCAATAAAAAATTAACAATCCCTAGACTAGAGCTCAATAGTGCTTTACTATTAGCCAAGCTCACAATAAAAGTTCAGGATATACTGAGCACTCACGTAACTGAAACGATGTTGTTCACGGATTCCAAAATTGCACTTGCTTGGATAAAAACTGAACCACTGAAACTGAACAACTATGTTGCTAATCGTGTCAGAAGAATACATCAATGTGTTAAATTAGATTTCTGGTATCACACTTCAGGAAAAAATAACCCTGCCGATTGTCTCTCACGAGGCATTGATCCAGATGAAATAGCAATACACGATATCTGGTGGCACGGTCCACCAGAACTAGCAGAACGCGAATTTAAGCCTGAAGTGTTAGTAATAGATTTCTCATTCTTCCCATTACCCGAAACCAAACCGTCTACTCTATGTACAAATTTGCTAGCAGCAGTCACAGAAATAGACTATTTTTCAAAATTTTCCAACCTATCTAAACTACAAAGAGTAAACGCTTTTGTATTTAGATTTATACATAATTGTAGAAACCCAAATTCAAAAATACTTGGCAATCTATTCCTTCATGAATTAGAAAGTTCCATTCGTGTGATAATTAAATATTATCAAGATATTCACTTTGCTGAGGAAATAGATTCCCTAATCAAAAAGGGTCGACCTGTATCAAAGACTCTACTGTGTCTTAATCCATTTCTTGACGTAAACGGACTGATGCGAGTTGGTGGCAGACTGAGCAATGCAAATCTGTCATATGATGAAATGCATCCTATCATTCTTCCAAAAAATTGTAATATCACGAATCTCATCATACATAAGGAACATCTAAAACTTATGCATGCAGGTCCCAAATTAATGATAAGTAGTTTAGTAAGAAGGTATTGGATAATCAATGGTATAAGGGAAATAAAAAAAATCATACACAGGTGCACTGTATGTTTCAAACTTAAAGCTAAAATGTCGGAACAACTCATGGGCTCTCTTCCATATGGTAGAGTTAATCAAGCTAGGCCATTTCAAAGAGTGGGCATCGATTACTGTGGCCCTTTTTCTGTAAAAGCAAATACTCTTAGAAATTCTAAGATTACCAAAGGATATGTTGCAATTTTTATTTGTTTCGCAACCAAGGCGATGCACATAGAACTTGTGTCAGACATGACAACGGAAGCCTTCCTTTCTGCATTCAAAAGGTTTGTCAGTCGTCGTTCACTACCAACAGAAGTACATTGTGATAATGGCAGCAATTTCAAGGGTGCTTCAAATCAATTACACGAACTCTACAAATTGCAAGGCAAAAAGGATAATCGAGATTCCATAATTGATTTTGCTACCTCCAATGGCGTTCATTTTCACTTCATACCTAGCTATTCACCTACGTTTGGAGGACTGTGGGAGGCCGGTGTCAAAAGTACAAAGTATCATCTAAAACGTGTCATGGGAAATACTATCCTTACTTATGAACAATTCTACACTGTTCTAACACAAATTGAAGCAATTGTAAACTCACGCCCCCTCACCTCTCTAACGCAAGATCCCACAGATTTTTCCTGTCTAACTCCAGGTCACTTTCTTGTAGGTGCGCCACTTACAATGTATCCAGATAGTGATATCTCTACTGTTCCATCGAATAGACTTAAGTTTTGGAAAAAGTGTACACAAATACAGCAACAATTCTGGAAATTGTGGCATCGACAATATTTAAATATTCTTCAAAACAGACCAAAGTGGAAAACACAGTTTCCAAATGTCCAAGAAGGTATGTTGGTCTTAGTACGTGATGAAAATGTTCAACCTTTACAATGGCCGTTGGCTAGAATTACTAAAGTTATTTGTGGTAAAGACAAAAATGTAAGAGTTGTAGAAATAAACACAAATAAGGGAACGTACCTAAGAACCATTAATAAAATAGCTGTTCTTCCAATATATGAATGATTATTATCTAAGAAATATTTATGTTGTGTTTGTAAAATTTACAGTGTCGAGCAATTTTTATTGGTCGCTATAATTATTATTTTTATTTTACTGTGAATAAAACATTATTTTATTAAGGAAGTGTACGTCTATAGTATGAAATCTTTGTATGCATTGTGTGGTATGCCGCCCGCAATATATGTCAGAGACAATACGAAAAAGACGAAGGAGTCTTTTTGGGTTTAAAAACATTGACGAATGTCAACTTGAAAGAAAGAAATAAATAAAATGGTAACTAAAAGGAAAAACTCTTTTTCTTATCTAAAATAAATAATGTAAATCTTACAGAACCTAACGGACTAATGGACCACAAAGCTTCTGATTCCTAATTATTTATGTGCATAATTTTAGATATAATGTTATTATGGAAAGTTATTAATGTAATACAAGAATGCAGTTCTGTGTTACATTTTACATAATATTTACAAACTTAAAATCTAAAATTAATACAAAAACAAATGGAGTTTCCACCACCGGCAGCGGGGCGAGCCCAAGCTACCGATGGTCGGGTCCCAAAGAGAGGAACCTCCGGACGATGCGTGCAGTGTCGAGCAGGGCTGCCTTCTGGATCTGGCCCTTGACCCAACCACTCAGCGAGAGCCTCTCAAGGTGGTCGTCGAGGCTCTTCGCTATCAGCCCATGCGCCGAAACGACTATGGGCACAACGATCGTCGAGTCGACGGGCCACATTTTGGTAACCTCATGCTGCAGATCCAGATACTTTAACATCTTCTCTGCTTCCTTACTGACGAGGTTACCATCGTGCGGCACGGCGATATCGACGAGCGTTGCGCGCCTTGCCTCCCGGTCTACTATTACAATATCAGGCCTGTTCGCGAGAATAGTCCTGTCTGTGATAATGGACCGGTCCCAGTAGAGTGTGACATGACCGTTCTCGAGAACTGACGGTGGATTGTACTTATAGTAAGGCACCTCGGTACCCACAAGGTTGTACTTTAAGGCAAGTTGCTGGTGGATAATCCTGGCTACTAGGTTGTGTCTATGCAGATACTCGGTGTTGGCAAGCTGCGAACAACCGGAAATCACATGTCTGAGGGACTCGCCAGGTTGGTGGCAGGCGCGGCAGATGTCAATGGTGCCGTCCTTCATTATGTGTTTCCTATAGTTGTTCGTCTTGACAACCTCATCTTGTATTGCAAAGACAAAACCCTCGGTTTCCCTGAAGCGTAGCCAGTGCACGGAAGCAAGTTGGTCTACATCCGGTCCCGTGAGAGACCGGAAGTACCTACCGTGCAGCTCCTTGCCTTTCCATACTTCCATGCGGTCCTCAGTGCTCAGTACAACTGGCTTCCGCCAGTTCTCTTTTCCCATGCTCAGCGGGGTAAGACCTTTATCGCTGGTGACGACATCCCGATGCATCTCACAAACATCAGTCTTTTCCAAAAAGTACTGACGGAGATTGCATACCTCGCGGTTGTGTATTGTTTAGGTATCTGTTAATAGTTAATCCTTTGAAATTGTTTTTTTTTCTCGTCATCCTAGTGTTTAATATAGTGTTATTATAATAGGTATAGCATAGTAGATTATAGATGTAACGTTATTCATTCCTTACATCAAAATATAATCTCTTTCACTAGATCGTAAAATGTAATAAACTAAGTTAGAGTCAACGACATTCTACTTTTTAATTCGTTGGTTAGAGTCACTTTGTTTGTTTGCTCGTATTTTTGTGTTACCTTAGGTAGAATAATTTGACCTCATCTGAGCCGAGCGGCAGCGTGAGCGCAACGCATCGCGGCGCGGGCCCATTACCAACCAAATTTCAGCATAAAAAAAACCTAACCATATTATTCGCCAAAACGATCAGTGCTGATGCTGAAATGTTAGCCTACTCATACGGAATGCGTGAGCGGATCGACGACGACGAAACGGATGTAGCGTCGTCATGTGAGTGCAACAGAGTGGACGATAGTTGACGTCTGCTCTGCTGGATGAGTCGTGCTGCGTTGCGTTTCGCATTGTTTGGCTCTTATGGGCTCCTGGTACTTTTCATATGATTTAGTTTTGTTATGTAAGTGGTTAGAAGAAATTAATTATAAGCAATGTAGAAAATATGATGCCAGCAAATATTGAAGGAGGTGTTTGCCCGTCATTGGGTCCACACTACAGCTTTAAACACGTTATAGTTATACATACTCGTACTTGAATGTAAATGTGTCCGACCTGTTGGTGAACCTTAAATAAATAAATAATACATTACATTATTAACAAAACATTGTGACTTGCGAAGTTTGTCAGTTCTTCTTCGCATTGAATTAGAACTGGCACAATTTTCAACATGTTCAATTTGTAAGTTACCTATGAATGAAATTATTCAATAGCTAATGTTGCTTTCTGAGAGCACTAAGACAGGCTAACGGTGTAAAAATAAATAGATCTAGTTAGGCAGGGTCAACTGAATCAACAATAACATTCCTCGTATGTAAGTGTGTAGTTGCGGAGTCACAAAATGACACTCACATTGCGTAAGGTAAGTTGCTCGTTAGTTTGTTGCGTTTCCTTGGGTTTCTTAATAGTTTTGCTGACGTCTTCACTTTCCTTCTTGCGCTTCTTCGGCAGAGGTGATGACGATACCTTCTGGAAGCACAAAAGTCATGCTTTGAAATGATAATCACTCAAACGGATAATCAATAACTTACAGTGGTGCGTTGTATTTAATTATTATTATTGTGCGAGCCATGCTCATTTTGCCAGTATTTGAGATCGGTGGCGAGGCTATGTGTACTGACTGTGTCGGTGTTGTCGTTGTCGGCGCAGCCGGCGGCCGCGGAGAGGCCGCACACGCGCAGCGCGTCGGCGGCGCGCAGCAGGCGCGGCAGGAACTGCTCGGTAATGCACACCTCGCCGCGGTACATGAAGCCGAGCAGAGCGCGCACGCGCTCCGCCGACACCTCGTGCAGCACCACCAAAGCGTCGCGTGCCGGCGTCTGCTGGAAGATGTGTAGGTACTGACTGTGTCGGTGTTGTGGTTGTCGGCGCGGCCGGCGGCGGCGGAGAGGCCGCACACGCGCAGCGCATCGGCGGCGCGCAGCAGGCGGGGCAGGAACTGCTCGGTGACGCACCTCGCCGCGGTACATGAAGCCGAGCAGCGCGCGCACGCACTCCGCCGACACCTAGTGCAGCACCACCACGGCGTCGCGCGCCGGCGTCTGCTGGAAGATGTGTAGGTACTGACTGTGTCGGTGTTGTGGTTGTCGGCGCGGCCGGCGGCGGCGGAGAGGCCGCACACGCGGAGCGCGTCGGCGGCGCGCAGCAGGCGCGGCAGGAACTGCTCGGTGACGCACACCTCGCCGCGGTACATGAAGCCGAGCAGCGCGCGCACGCACTCCGCCGACACCTAGTGCAGCACCACCACGGCGTCGCGCGCCGGCGTCTGCTGGAAGATGTGTAGGTACTGACTGTGTCGGTGTTGTGGTTGTCGGCGCGGCCGGCGGCGGCGGAGAGGCCGCACACGCGGAGCGCGTCAGCGGCGCGCAGCAGGCGCGGCAGGAACTGCTCGGTGACGCACACCTCGCCGCGGTACATGAAGCCGAGCAGCGCGCGCACGCACTCCGCCGACACTTCGTGCAGCACCACCACCGCGTCGCGCGCCGGCGTCTGCTGGAAGATGGTGCGGAACAGCGCGCTGTTCGCCGACAGGACAAGCCGGTGCGCGGGGAAACTGCGCCCGCCCGCCACCAGCGTCACGTCGGTCAGTGCGTCCGCGCCGCCGCCCGTACCCGCCGCCACGAGCGCCGACACCGCGCCCACCAGGTTGCCCGAGTACCCGTTCCACTTCACGCTGATCTCCTGCTGCGCCTCGCATTCCCCGGCGACCGTGCCCGCTTCTGCAGCCGTCACGCTGCTCATTTTCGCACTTCGCATAAAGCTCAGTCTCAACTCTCAACTCAACTAAACATAAAACGAAACGAAAACAACACACCTACAAAATACAAATGACCACAGAACTAAATCAACAAATCAATCAATCAGGCACAATTTTTACGAGCTCCTCTTTGTAGTAAGCACCTGACAATAAATATTTTTTTTTACGGAAAGGCAAGGATTGTATGACCGTATAGCCACATTTGGTTTTTTCACTCTTCTTCTCATTTGCATAATTTGTTTTCTTCTTTTCTTTATTTAAATTAAAGTCTTAATTTAAATAAAGAAAAGAAGAAAACAAATTATTAGCCTGCGGTAATCAAAACTGGGCCAAAAATTTAAAAATTTAATTTCACAAAAAAAATTTCATACAAAATGGCGACTTCCGCGAATTGACTTTCAATATCGACTTACGATTGCCTCTTCTCCGGCGCTGCGAGAAGTGCAGCCCCGCCGTCCTTGCCTAACACAGCGCAGGCACCCATGCGCTTTGTTACGGCGGACGGGGGCGGCACTCGCTCCGCGCCTCCTGCTTATAAAAAAAAAATTTTTGTCTGTTAAGTCGGTTTACGGACGATAGTTTTACGTGATAGCGTCATAAAGAAACACAGCTATAAGAATTACCGTATTTTTTCGTACGGCACCCATATCGCTGCCGTACGCCGTACATTTGTCGATTTCTAGCCTCGATTACCGTACGATACGGAAATTACCGTACGTTTGGCAACACTGCCGCTTAGGCTGATTGTGCCTCTCTATCGCTTGTTACGCGCTCTCGCTTGCACACACAGGCTCAGATGGAACGTGGCACTTTTTCGTGCGTGCAGCCGGTGTTCATCAATTTATAAGACGTTTTCACGACAAAACTCTAGGGAATAGCCACACTAACAGGTTATGTCGGGGCGGTGGATTGAATTTTTCCGCAAAGTATGTTAATTACCCCCATTATTCTTTCAAATGTTGTCAACACACACCTTATACAGTGTGTCCAAGGTTCGGTCTATAATATCGAAATGAGCTATTGTACATCATATAATAAACACATAAAAAAAAAGAAAAATGGTCCTATCCATACTAGTTTTCGAGATATGAATTTTCAAAGTTTTAATTTTACTCAATCTATGCGCGCTCTAAGCGACCAGACCGCGGCGGCGGCGGCGCGGAGGAGGCGGGGCGGCGCCGCGGCGGCGCGACGGTCGGGTGGAGTGGTCGCTATCGCACGCACCGCACCGCACCGCGCTGTTGCGCCCCGCCGCCGCGCCACCGCCGTCGCGTCGCCGCCGCGCGTGGCGGCATCGCACTGCCTGCCCTCTAAGGCGAAGCGGCGCGGCGGCGCGGCGCGCCGCGCTGCCTGCGGGCTATGCTGCGCGGGCGACCTGCCTGCCTGGACTGGACAGGACATCAGTCCAGCCAGTCACGCGGAAGTTCAGTCGGTCTGTCGGTTACTCGGTTAGTGAGTGTGCCAAGGGCGTCCGACCGTGTTGACGTATTTTTGGTAATTCGATTCGTAAATCGAATTAGTGAAAGTTTCGCACGAACTTGCTTCGCTTCTCGACTTTCGTTATATTATGCGTTGTGCGTGGCAAGGCAAGCGCGTAGGATGGCGGTCCGCCACCTGAAAGCCATCCATTCGGACCGCCAGCCATTCGCCGTAGCGCCGCCCGCCCCGCAGCCCCGCCGCAATCGACATGACATGTCGACGGAAATTGAAATATCTCGAAACTAGGTTTTTCAAAGTTATTGGGTTTTAGTTGTATGGTGTCGATATAGCCTGTGGTGGTAAAAAAAGGTAGTTAGTTGGTTGGATGGAGGCGGGGCGAGCGACCGGAGCCGGAGTCGCGCGCGCGCGCGCCCTCCGCGCCGCGCGCTCGCGGGCCGGCTCGACCGCCAGTCATTCGCCGCTGTAGCCGCCGCCGCCGCCCGTCACTCAGCCCAGTCAGTCATGTCATGACTTCATGACCGCCGCCACGGTCGCGCTGAGTCCTCTAATTTTTTTGATATTTTCCAAGCGTAGGTAGCAATAGCAACTTATGGATGAAATTATACAATAAACAAAAAACGAGAACAAATCACCAATGCACACATAGGTAGGTACTCGTAAATCGTGTGTAAGTCAATGAACGCAATACATACACCAAAACGACAATCTCTTCTTATTTTTAATAGTGGCAACAAAACGACAATCTCAACGAGAGCTCATGAGGTGTCGTTGGAATTATCGAAAATTGTCGTTTGCTCATTGGTCAAATTCAAATGTTTGTTCTTAGACATTTGAACCTAAGAGTAGGGTTACGACACGACAATGACAATGCCATTTTTTTATTATGTAGTTCTAAAAACGATATATTGAAACGATGTCAATTAGAGTAGGTTACGACACGACAAATGGCACGTTGCATCGTTTTTACAACTCCGAGTAGACCTCCTGCGCATTATACTCCTTTCGTGCATTTTTTTTTATTGCTACCGAACTGGGTAGGTCTGTCCGAGGTCGCAACCTCAGGCGCAGCCAATTTCACCCCCGAGGAGGTGCCAGTCCGGTTTGGAGGTGGACTAATGTTGCTGGGAAAGGCTATTAACCCGCGATTTGAAGATCCGTGGATTGTATGAGTGGGGGAAGATATTCCCTGGGAGCCCGTTCCACACCTTTGCAGTGCGGCACAAGAACGATTTAGAGAATCGTGCACTTCGAAGAACTCTTCTGTCGACTACAAAGGGGTGTTCCGCGAGAGTATGGCGGGTTTTGGCGAAGGCGAACAGGAGGAGGAAGTTCGTCAGAGCAGCGGCCATAGTAGTACCGATAAAACAGGCTCAATGACCCGAAGATACGTCTGTGCTTTAGAGGTTATAGGTCCTTTGTGAGTACAGAGTCACCAATGAGGCGATACAGAGTCACCATACGTTCGATATGGATATCTTATACTTATCGGCAAGTGTTATGAGATTTGGTGGTTTAAAAAAAAATAACCAGGGTTAATATATTATAGAAGATAAGAATCATAAGATAAGATCTTCTATATATTAACCCTAACCTAATGTTGAGGCGGAGTATCTCATTTTAAGCCGCCCTGGTTAGTTTTTTTCCGAATACATTCAATGTACAGACTTTCTTACCTCTACGATTTTATTATATGTATAGATTATACTATTTCAATCTTCAAAGTGACTTATATGTAAATCTATGTTCTTATTCAATGCATAGTTATGTAGTGCTGTGCTGAAACAAAATTAGTCATACAACAAGTGCAGACAAAAATGCAACCAAAACTTGCAGTGTTTTACACCTAATTGTTACAAACGTGTGACTACATGACATGTGTTGTAGTGAAAGGTCTGTGAGTACTCACAATTCAATAATATTGAACAACTTTCTTTACTGTCTTATAAGAAAAGGAACCATTACTGACTTTGGGTGACCTTCAAGTTTAACCCATTCTCTCAAAGATGAAACGTAATTATATTGCAAAGACATCTAGCGACAAAACAACAAACTAAGTTCTATGCTACTTATAAAGACATCTAGCAACCAAAGAACGAACTAAGTTAAGGCGACTGATAAAGACATCTAGCGACAAGAGAACAAACTAAGCTCTATGCGAGTGATAAACATAACCAAACAAACTGTATTAACGCCATCTAGTGAGTGATCACTTGATAAACTCCAGACTCGAACCACAATCGAACTGCATAACTTTATAACTTATTCCGGCTAATAAATGAATGCAAAATAGTAACGTTTTTGTTTTTAAGAAAAAAAAAACTGAAAAAGAACTTACAAACAAAAAATATTCTCCTGAACGTCCGGGAAGAGAACCGGGATCGCTCGCGCAAAAAGAGTGGTCATTTGCCAGTGAACCACTTACCTCAACGCTGTTACTCGCTAAATTATGTATCTAATCTTATTTCACAAGTGTCAATACTAAAAATATTGATCGTTGACCACCTTAATTACTTAACAACTAAACAAAATGCTTCGTAAAAGTACGAGGACCTCTAAAAAAACAACAGAACAAGTAACTCAAGATGCACAAATGAAGAGAAAAGAAAGAACAGACACAATAAAAACGCTACGTATGGACTTGGACAAATCAAACAGAATTAATGAAGGCCTTCTACAAGAAATTGAACAATGTGCTGTAGAGTATAAGTTATTATTGAATAAAAACAGTGTATTAAAATCCGATATGTCTGAGCAAGAAATTGCCATGTTTGACGCTATGGCTGATCGTGACAACCTAGTAGAAGAAGTAAAAAAACTTCACCGAGCAAACGAGGGCTATGAAGACGCACTAGGCCTAATAAAAGAGCTAGAAGAAACCATCGAATTAATGCGAGAGATGAATAACGCAAACTGTGAGTACGCACCCGCCGATAAACCTAAGCGGCACATTCGTAGGCCTCGATTTTTCTCATTAAGATCCACAGTACTGACTCGCTTGGTGTGTTTACAACGCTTAATGCAATATCGGCTGCAACATAGAAAACGTGGGATCGATAAAAGGACATCTGCAGACACAATCGACCCGTCTACGTCTACTGCAGACATGTGCACCGAGGTGGGCACAGCTGCCTGCCTATCCGCAGTCCACAACGCTCAATCCGGCAGGCGCGCCCAGGCGGGCGCCGCTACCGGCCTATCTGCCGGCCACTCTACCAAAGTCGACAAGCCCGCCAAAGTAGGCGCTGCTGCCCGCCGGTGCGTCCGCCGCCGTGCCGCTCAACCCGAGACGCGTGCCAAGGCGGGCGCCGCTACTTGCCAATCTGCCGGCCGCGCTACCAAAGCCGACAAGCGCGCCAAGTTAACCTTTGCACCGGCGGCCAGTGCAGAGGGTCCAGTCAGCACCCCGACCAACTCACCAGCTGGTGCAGAGGGTCCAGCCAACACCACGGTCGACGCACCAGTCTGTGCAGAAGGTCCAGTCGGTGCCTCAACTCACGCACCAGTCGGTGCAGAGGGTCCAGTGGGCGCCTCGACCGGGACACCGGCCGATACCGAGAGTCCCGCCAGCGTCCCGACCCACGCATCGGCCGTTGCCCAGGGTAAAAGATCCCGCCGTTGCTCTGACACACGCAGGCGCAGAGTCTCGGCGCACCAGGGTGCTCAGTATTCTAGTAATTCTTCTAGTTATTCTAGTAAACAACTAGGGTTTCAGAATGACACTAAAAACAAAACTAATAAATTAAAAATTGCTAATACACTTACTGTAAATAGTTCTTCAGTATCAGAAGATCTAATTTCTTGTTCGTCAACACTTTGCAATACTATCGAATGTACAAAACTCAGGGTGGCAAATACAAACTGTAAGAAAAGTCAAATGCTGATACTTTCAGATAAATCTTGTATAAATCTGTTTAGTCATTTGCAAGAAAAATTTGAAGTAACTAGCATCTGTAAACCAAATGCATCACTTGAGAAAGTAGTAGAAGATCTGCCAAGTCTGTTAAAATCTCTCAGAGCAGGTGATACTCTTGTCATAGTAGCTGGTGAGAGCAGTAATAACCGTAATATTCGACGATACCTACAATGTATAGACTCTATATTGGAAATGTGTAGCTCGCAAAGCATTATATTGTATATTAGCTCACTAATGTTCGTAAATAGCACATGGCTGGACACTTATAAGATAAATAAAAATATAGAGTTTTTAAATGGCCTTATACTAGAACGTACAAAGAGGACGAAGAGCGCTATTTATATGGAAATAAACGACGGAATTAATTTTCACTATCCATCGAAAGGAAAGGTGTCCAAGACAAATTCATTCCTAGCTAATAAAATATTATATTCTAATATATCAACATGCACGACAAACCTAATATATTGTGACAAAGATTTATCGGCTTTTTTAGATTAAGGGACCCGTCCTATGAAGACGGACTAAAATTAGATAAATATTTAATCTGTGATAGTAGAAATAAGGAAATAGGTTTAAGTAAAGTTTCAAGCCTAGGTCTACAAACAAGTACACAGAATAAACTAATAGGTTCAGATCTAATTATATTGCACCAAAATGTAAGGTGCATTACAAACAAAATTGAATTAATGGAACTAATAGTAAGAGATCATGAGCCCAGTATCATATGTCTTACCGAAACATGGTCTACACAAAATAATATATGTAGTACCAGAATCCCTGGTATCAAATTAGGTTCATCATTTGTTAGAATAAATTCGCAACATGGAGGTACTTCTATATACATTAAAGAAGATCTTAATGGTAAAGAACGGTCGGATATAAATAAGTGTTCTTCTGAAATGCATTATGAGATATCTGCTGTAGAGTTTACTAAAGAGAAACTACTGGTATTATGTGTATACAGATCCGATAATGGAGACTTTGAACAATTTAAACTTTTGCTTACGAAGACACTGCGACTAGCAACATGTCAGAAAAAATAAAAAATCGTAATAGCAGGTGACTTCAATGTTGACTTCATGAAAAGGGGTAGAAGGAGACAGGAACTATTAGAAATATTTTTAGAATTTAACTGTCGTCATACAATTACAAAACCAACAAGATATTGTGAAACTGTGAAAACATGTCTTGATAATTTTTTTGTAAATTTAGACAAGGAACAATATTCGGCTAAAATTATATGCACAAATATTTCAGACCATGAAGGAATCATTCTAGATTTAATTAATTTAAAAAGACAACTTGGTTCACGATACCGATACGCTAGAAGTTTTAATAACAATAACGTAGAGATATTTAAATTTAATATTAATTCTGACCTTTCTTCGCACTTTTTTAATACTGAAAATTCTGAAGATGATATTTTGGGTGAGTTTTTGACAACTTTTCAGTATCATTTCAAAATGATTTTTCCTGAAAAAAAGATATGTTTGAAAAACAACAATATTAGTCGTTGGATAACGAAAGGTATTATTATTTCTTCTCAAAAGGCTAAGAGTCTTGACCTGCTTAGAAAGAGTACAAATGATCAAGTTTTACATAAATACTGCACTAACTACAGGAATACGTTTAAAAAAGTTATCAAATGCTCGAAAAAATTGCATATTCACAATAGAATTAAGAAAGCTGAAAATAAGAGTAAAATGATATGGAAAGTGATTAAGGAATGCTCGAATAAATTAAGTTTGGCAAAGGAAAAAGTTGAAAGCATAACTGTTGATGGAGTCGATATAAAGGAAGACATAAAAATAGCTGAAAGTTTCAACAACTATTTCTTAGATATACCTCATAGACTTACATCTAATATGAAACCATCTGTGGAGGACTCAATCTCCTACCTCAACCGAAATAATTGCAATAAACCGAATATTACACTATCGTCTTTTGTACATATATCTATAGAGGAGATGAAAAATCACATCAAAGCATTGAAATATAAACATACGCCTGACTGCTACGACATTCCTGTTAGTCTAATAAAAAAATGTCATCAGGAATTACTGACTCCATTAACATTTATATTCAATAAATGCCTGACTTCTGGAGATTTCCCTTCAGCTCTTAAAGTTGGAAAGGTAGTACCTCTGTTCAAAAAAGGGGATCGCAAAGATTTAAACAACTATAGGCCAGTTTGTATACTTCCGGCTTTTTCGAAGCTACTTGAAATGGTTATTGCAAAGAGGCTCACTAATTACTTTGATGTTAATGGCTTATTTAGTGCCAATCAATTCGGATTTAGGAAGGGTAAATCTACTACTGCAGCCGTTTATGAGTATACTAAAAATGTTTGGAATTCTTTGGATGAATCGAAAAAATCTGCAGGAATCTTTTGTGACCTATCCAAAGCTTTCGATTGTGTGAGGCACGATATATTGTTGGCAAAATTGGAGTGGTATGGCGTTAGTGAATTCGCTCTTCAACTTATGCGATCTTACCTATCTGATAGGAGTCAAGCCATTTGGGTCAATGGGAAACGTTCAACATGCAGGCCAACATGTATTGGTGTCCCACAAGGTTCAGTACTGGGACCACTTTTGTTCCTGATATATATTAATGACTTACCTAGTCTTATGGGGGACACATGCAAGCCAATACTTTTTGCTGATGACACGAGCTATCTCATACCAGCAGATACTATTACGAAAATGGAGGAATCTGTCAAGTACACTATAGAGGCAGCGGATAATTGGTTTGGAGTAAACGGAATAGTACTCAACCAATTAAAAACTCACTTGATGCATTTTACATGTACCAAAAGAAACCGAACATCTGCTCTTTGTAGTGCTAAAGAAGTTACCTTTCTAGGAATAACACTGGACGTTAACTTGAGTTGGACCAGTCATATAGACAAACTCTGTAATAAGCTTTCTTCTAGTCTATACGCTTTGAAACAACTGAAGAAATACACCAATGAGGAGACGATGAAACTGGCATATTACGGGTATTTCCACTCTTTATTGTCATATGGTCTGCTGGTGTGGGGAAATGCGGTGGATGTGAACCGAGTACTCGTGAAGCAAAAAGCCGCATTACGGGTGTTACACGGTGTCCCAAGAAGAACCCATTGTCGGCCGTTATTTAAAGAATCAAAAATTTTAACTGTGGTGGCTCAATACATTTTGGACTGCTTGTTGTATGTACACAAACGACAGGAGCTATATGCGTCGCACTCGCAGACTCACTCGTATATTACGAGAAAGAGAGCGGACCTACGATCGGCTCTCTGTCGTTTGGAACGCACCAAGCGTCACGGTGACTATGAAAAAATTAAATTATTTAATCATATAAATTTGAACACACGGCAACTGTCACCTAACTTATTTAAAAACTACATTAAACATTTTTTAACTCTTAATCCACTTTATAATATTAATGAATTTTATAGCATACAATTTTAAATTATATTTAATTTAAATATTTTTAATTCAATTTACTATTATAATTTAATTTATGTTTTTAATTTTAATTTATGTTTGTGTGGGGATGTCTATGTATGTGTGATTGAGAATTTGACTTTGTTCTACTGAAGATGTGTAAATTTGGAATCTACCACTAATTAATTATGTGCGATATTGCTTTTATTTTATTATTGTAATGCTATTTTAATTTTGGATTATTTTATACAATTTTTTTAATCTTTGACGTGTCCCATAGTGGAACAATTTTATTTATATAAAATTGTATAAACCCACTCAACGGGAAATAAACGATTTTGACTTTGACTTTGACTTTGGTGCATGTTGTTTTTGTTACGTTTGTATTTCCGAAAATAAAGCTTTCTTAGGTGGTCACATATATATAACATTGCTTAAAAAAAAAAAAAACAAAAACTATTTTGAGGGACACGAACCCATGGTCGATATTGAAAAATAAACCAACCCTACACTCTTACCACTGAGCCACCAAATCACATAAACGACCAAACGAATATATAAACGAATATCAATTGGTTTGCTTTCGAGCCGAGTCAACCCGAGTGTTTCCGAAAGGAATAGGATCGCAGGTTCGAGGCACCGCAGGATCTAAAAAGGCTTTCAGGTAATGTACCGGTAGTATGGTAATTTTTTTTCCAGCAGCTTTAGCTGTCAGGTGCTTACTACAAAGAGACACTCGTCGATTTTTTGTTCAGTAAGCACGATGTCAGTAAGAGACCAATTTGACAGTTACCTTTTTATCATATTAAGGGCTTGGATGCCAGGTCGTTCTGCCATTTCTTTTTAACCCCCGACGAAAAAAACGGAGGGGTGTTATAAGTTTGACGTGTGTGTGTGTGTGTGTGTGTGTGTGTGTGTGTGTCTGTCTGTGGCATCGTAGCTCCCAAACGGATGGACCGATTTGGATGCGGTTTTTTTTATTAGGAAGCTTGTTTAATCGGGATGGTTCTTAGCTATGTTTTTAATCAAGTAATAAAGTAATTAAGTAATAAAAAAAATAATTATCTTAAAAAGTGGACCGATTTGCATGCGGTTTTTTTTAAAAAGCTTCAAATAAAAGTTAAATTACAAATTTAAAAAACCCCCGACTCTTAAAAAGTCAAAAATAATTTCCGTTTACTTACTTAAAGGAGTCGGGGGACCGCTAAGTAAATTAAATATAAAGACTCAAAAGTTGCGCGGGAATTCACTTAGCGGTCTACCGACTCCTTTAAGTAAGTAAACGGAAATTATTTTTGACTTTTTAACGGTTTTATTTTATTATCATTATTTTATACATTTATTTACACGTTTTTCTTATATTAAATTTTAAATATTTACAAACACTAATCTATGTGTATAAACAAATATAATCTAAAATTAATAAAGCATTTATTTAATAAATAACAAAAAAGTAATACTAATAACTAAAGAAATAAACCTACCTAACAAACATTAAAATAACTATCGAAAGGGGCATTTTCAAAATGTTCCTGCATAATTAATATAAAAATAAACGGAGTTTCCACCACCGGCAGCGGCGGCGACGGCGCGCGGAAGGGCGAACCCAGCCTCAGGACGATGCCTGCAGGTGTCGAGCAGGCATAGTTCAAACAGACTCATTTTACTCAGGGCTGCCTTCTGGATCCGGCCCTTGACCCAACCATTAATAATATTATATTATTATTTTTGAGCTTGACCCCGTATTTACATATACCTATTATCTTTGATTCAAATATTTTTATTTATTTATTTATTTTAGACAGGCAGCCTAGGCTGATACGTCTAAATCCAGTTAAACTTTGTTGTTTTGTCATTATTTTTTTTTTTTTTTTTTTTTATGGAACCTGACACGGTTGGCTACATCACCTACAACATCCGTGATGTCAGCCCATAACACAGGGTGAACTAGGTGCCATGTCAGTGCTTCCCTTCATTTCATGTCGGCTACAATAAACTGGACGGAAAACACGAACTATTTACATAGCCGTTTCGACCGACGTTTCGTTCAGTGCGGTGGTACCAACCCGGCCGGGATAAACCCTACCACCTAGTAAAGTAAGAAGGGAAGGGACCTACAGTTTAACGTGGAATCCGAACCACGGTCATTATCTTGGGTTTTTTTTTTTTTTTTTTATTTAATTATCGTTTTTGAGCACTCTTTTTGAGATTAGGTTTTATTTGTTAAATATTTATCTAGTCTATTTTTGAATTGGTTGGTACTAAGTGCGCTTATTACTTCCTCTGGAAGTTGGTTCCAGTCGTCCACCACTCTGTTTCTTATGAAATGTTTGCGAGTATTGCTGTTAAAGATTGTTCGACTTAGTTTCATGCTGTGGCCTCGAAGATGAACAGTTTTGGTTCAATATGAACATTTGAATCAGCTCAGGGCAATCGTATTTACACGTCAGAATTTTGTACACCTCTATTAGATCCCCTCTTTGGCGTCGAGCTTCCAGGGAGGGCAGCTTTAGCACTTTGAGTCTCTCTTCGTAGCTAAGATGTCGTAGCTCCCGTGGTATTTTTGTGAATTTTCTTTGGACTCGTTCTAGTTGTTGAATATCCTTCGAGAAGTACGGCTGCCAGATCTGAAACCCATATTCCAGTAGAGGGCGGACAAATGACTTGAACATTTTGAGCATTGTAGGCGGTGTCAAGACATGAAAGGCCTTTTTAATTAGGTATATCAGAGAGTTGGCTCTTTTGACGATTTCTGATATGTGAGGCTCCCATTTCAGATCATAGTTGATGGTTAAACCGAGATCCCTCTGCGATGTAACAGGCTGTAGCTGTATGTGGTTTAGGTGATATGGTAATCTGGGGTTTTGCTTTCCTAGAGAACTGTACATTTTTGGGCGTTTAGTTATATCAGCCAATCCGAAGACCACTGGTGTGTCACACCAGTGGTCTTCGGAGTAGCCACACCAATCTTGCGCCAATTTTTCAACTACTTCTATTGAACCGATTCTTATGAAACTTTGCACACACGTTGACAATATTATATCCCGTCACAATACAATATTATGATCATTTCAACTTCTTATCGAGGGTCTGATGATGGAGGCAGGAGGTGGACAGTGGACTGTTCAACCGTTTAGTAACTCCCTCGAGTTTGGGCTCATTCGAAACTTAATTTTCTTTCCTGAAAAACCATAATGTCACTGTTTTATAATTTCATAGTGACAAGTTTCATCTGACATTTTATTTTTATTTGTGATGGAATTTTTATTATTCTTTATTTTTTATGAATCTATTATTTTCTTAATTCTCCTTCGAACCGAAATGTGGGCCAAGGAAGTTTGTGGTGTGTCCGTACGATATTGAGCCAACATCACAGGAATGTTCACGAGGAGGAGGAAGCGAGACTCGGGCGACGGGGGAGCGGAGTGGGCGGCGTGCGCGGAGGGGTACGGCTCGGCCCCGGATGCGCGCGCCTGGTCCCTCCGCGGCCCCGAGGAGAGTGACCTGGTGATGGAGGCGGTGAAGCGCGGCAGCTGCGCGTGCCCGCCCCGGCTGATCCCCACGCGCGTCATTCTCGACACACTGCTCGCGGGCAACGTGAAGGAGATCGCCCGCCTGCGCCGGCGCATCGCCGAGCTCGAGCGCCCCCTGCGGCGACCTCTCCGCCATCCCGAACTTGTTCGTATCTCGTCGTCTCACTCGCTCGCGTGCTACTTTACTCCTCGCACGTACGGCACTTGCCTATATCCTTGTAGGTACCTACCGTGCGTGGCGCGGTAGGTACTCGAAAATAATATTCCCACTGCATCTCTCCCCGTGCATGTCATACATAAGGCACGGGATAATGACTAAATGTCGAAGGGCGACAAGATTGCTACTTCTCACTTTGGCACGGTCCTTGGCACATAATACTGTTTTTGGCCCTGTTAAATACATAAGCGTGATAAGCGTGATGGTCAGTGTACTATAATCTACCAGAGTTTTTGCCGCACAACACCGATTAATCTGCTTACGCCGATTATCGGTAACACTCTGTATGTAACGTATGGTAGTTGTGTTGTGTTTGGCTGCCTACAACCAGTAATACATATGTACTGTATGTAAAAAAATCCTACAAATTATAATTACGTGAATGGCTGCACGTTTCCTACAAGAAACAAAAAAAAATCGAGTGGCCTGTGTCGGAGACACGGCCGCAGATTCGTGAATTTGATGAAGATCTCATCGGATCTCATCGATACCTATCCTTGCTTGTCCCACCACACGGTAGTTTGGGAGCTGTTTGCGAAAAAAAAAATCTTATCGAGGCCTATCATTTCCTCCAGCGGATGAGTAGTCGTGGATCAGTAGTATAATTTTATTAGAGCAATTAAATGTAGGTTAAAAATATTTTACAAGCTTTTATTTAACTTGCCCTGTATGTTGGTTTGTTTGTATGTGTGGGTCAATTATTGGAAGCCAAATTAGAACCACTTCCTCTCATCTTACGAAGTTCAAATTTTTAGTCTTGGTTCAGTTCCGAAGACAAAGCAATGTAAAAAAAAGTAAAAAAAAATAATTATAATACCTAATCATTTAAATTAAAAATATCGTCGATGCCTGTCAGTTTCTCCAGCGGATGAGTAGTCGTGGATCAGTAGTTTCCGAGATATGCCCTCTCATACACTTTTTCCTTTTTTATTCTGAAACCGCTGAACCGATTTTGAAAAAAAAACAGCTATTCCAAAAAGAGCAAATGGTTTCTACTAAAAGAAACAAATTGCAAGTCGATCTGAGCAGAAGTTCAGGAGTTATAAGCATTTAAGGCTTTTTTCTAAAGGTCATATTTATGTACCGTGTGGGGCCGGTACTTTAAAAGAATAGCCCCACTGCATCTCTCCCCGTGTATGTGTTTAAAAGGCGACTAAGGGATATGACTCCCTTCTTATATTACTAGGTGGTAGGGTTTAACCCGCCCGGGTTGGTACCACCGCACTAAATGAAAGGTCGGTCGAAACGGCTATGTAAATAGTTTGTGTTTTCCGTCCAGTTCAGTGTAGCCGGCACGACCGAAGGGAAGCACTGACGTTGCACCAAGTTCACCCGGTGTTATGGGCTGATATCACGGATGTTGTAGGTGATGTAGCCAACCGTGTCAGTTTCCATAAAAAAAAAAAAAAGTCGGAAAAACTACCTATAAGACGATATGCCTCACCTTCCTGTAACTCTATAAGAGTTTTTTTCGAGATCTAAGTAGCCAAAAGTACATAATTTTCGCAACGAAACTTTTTGTAAAATACATACAATATCCGGCAGCATCTTTGCCGGCAGCAGGATAAACACGTTTCATCAAATTCACGTCAAAAACAACCCAGAAAAGTGAGTGCGGAATGTTATGCGATGTGCCTAACTAAGGGACCGTTCAGATACCACGTGGAGCCCTCCCTTTCTGTGTACGGGTTCAAAAAGTGTCCACGTGGTATGTGAACGGTCGCTTACCACAGTGCGCCGGCGACTCGCAAGAGCTACTGGCGTCGCCGCCCGCGCGGCCGCGCGATCCGGCGGCCCCCCGCTACGCCTCCAGCACCGGCGACGCGCGCTCCGGGGGCTCCGAGACCGCGTCCTACGCGTCCGCTTCTACCGCCTCGCTGGCCGCGTGGGCTCAACTCTCCGAGCGCTCTACCAGTCAGTAATATGTACCTACATACATACGAGTATAATATATCTGTGCTCCACCCACATTATATTCATTGGCTCCCGTACCGTATATATCCGCGTCGCGATCCAATATCCGCCTCGTCTTAGCGTCGTCGCATTCTTGACAAGGTTCGAGGTTCGAATCCTGCCGACGTGCACCAATGAGGTTTTCTTATTGAAACATTTACTTACATAGTTACACCTGCCTGCTTCACCGTTCGGAACTGGTGTAAATCTGTAGATCTCTTCCATTGCCCTTTAACTGGGTTGATACCACACTGCCGCATAGTAGCCGCATAGTACCCGGCTGCGTTCTCCTCTAGCTCAGTATGTCCAGTATAGTCAGCAATCCAAAAGGAAGTCTCCGGTATGGCACCTCCTCTGATGTGAAACTGACCGATCGCAGCATATTCTCCAGCTCCACCCATACAGGGCTGCATATTCAAATGCGGCCAGGGTTCCAGCTGGGGTTTTTTTTTATGTAAATCACCATGGTCGGCTGTGTCGAGAGATCAAAATGGTGCAATCGACGAGCCAAAATCACATCTTCGGCACACTCGCCGGAAGACAGTTCCACACCCTAGCGGTGGGACAAAGAAACGATTTAGAGAACCGATGGGTTCTCATCTCAAAAGCCCAATGGGAACTACAAAATGCTGCAGAGTCTCTCTAAGATGAGTCATGCGGAGATAGGACGGGTGGTAGGGAATACTTAAGGGATGCTAGTTCCACAGAGCAGCGTCAGGTAGGTACACAAATTTTCCCATTCAGCATCAGTAATGCTCGCAACGGCATCTTTATCTGTTGTGATCCTCGCTCGAGTCAGCTTATGTGCAGATACGGAGCCGCCAGAAGATGCGAGCTCGCTCCAAAAGGAAATTATCAGAAGAGACGCCAAAATGGCCGCCATGCAGAACACGATCGAGGTGAGTTTTTGTTAACTTTTTCTGGATGATGTACCTAGCTCATGTATTGCCCTTGTATAACCTTAGTGCCGTGTTTATTCTTCGTTGCCACGCACTCACGGTGGCCGAGTTCGGTCGGATAACATAATTTTTATTTCAGATATTGGAGAGCGATATCTGCGAGCCGTACACCGTGTATGCTTCCATCAACACAATTTTAGAAAAAATATTTGCAATATTAAATCAGGACAAGAATTATGATACATATCTGCAAACATTAGTTAGTAAAATGTTCTTAAAATTGTTTTTTGTCAACGATCGTGCGCTCCTCCACCGAGCATTCTCGTGCGCTCTTCAATCTTCACTAGATTACCTACTCTTAACTATCAATGTGGCAGTATAGAGCGCGCACTCTTAATTCTGCCGATTTATTGGAAAAAAAAATTAAGACGGTTTTTCTTTAGGTATACCTATTTAGCGAAAGAACCTAAATATAATTTATTTTTCAGATATTTAGGAACGACCTCCAAAACTTCGACATTAAAGGAAAGATCTTAATAAAGCTGAAGGTCCTCGAAATATTTTGTGGCGTAATAACATCGTCTGGTCATCCGGCAAACCAAGAGGTCAGCTTTTTCTCAAAGCGTGTAATTTGGGCGAATTTTCTAACGAATACGACGGAGCCAACAGATGTCGGCCTAGATGATGCGGAAGACTACGAGCTCGCGGAAAGTACTTCTCGTGATGAGAAGAGAACAAAACTGGTGGCGGAGATAATAGCGAACGATCAGATGCTACAAATGTTATGTCGCCCCTCCTCCGCCCTCGAAGCAAACACCTGCGAGCTGCTGCATTGTTCGCTCCCGACGCGCGCTCGAGATGATAATTTGCAAAGGCTAAAGCACATGCAGACGTGCTATGCGGAGCTTGCGAACCGCTACGATGAACTGGACAATGAGAAGTGCGCTCTGCAGAGAGCAGTGGACGTGTACGCGTGCGGCGACGTACAGCTTGAGCTGGACGAACTGCGCGACAAACTGAAGAACCAGTCGCTGCTGTCGGAAGAAATGGAACAGCTACGTGGAGAAGCGGAGCGGTGCGCCCGCGTGGAAGAGAGGAATTTGAACCTGTCGGAGGAACTGAGGAGCTGCGAGGCGCAGCTAAGAGTGGAATGCAAGTTGAATGAGATTAAAACGAGCAAACTGGAACAGACGACGAACGATATCGCTCGACTCGAAACGCTCCTGGAAATGAAAAAGGAAGAACATTGGAAAGAAAAAAATGAACTCCAACGTAAACTTGAAGAATTGGAATATGAATGTTTGTGTCGGGAACAACGAATTAAGAGCTTGCTGACACAGATTGATTTGGTAGTTGGAAAAAACATTACAAAGGTAAAATAAACAATGTTTTGTTTATTGTTGAATCCGACATGGGTGGAAGAGTCAAGGGGTCAGAGCACATGATCCGACCTGCCAATATCCCCTCCAAAAAGGTGCCATACCGCAGACTTCCCTTTGGATTGTTTGCTATACTGCACTAGAGGAGACCACAGCCAAGGTTGCAATACGACCAGTACGGTGGTAGGAACCTACCCAGTCGGCTATAATTTGAGTCTGAGATCAGCTTTAAGGGTCAAGGGAAGGGCCAACAATTTTACACCTGTTCCGAACGGTGAAACAGCAGGTGTAGGTATGCACGTAAATGTATCCATCAGAAAAAACTCATTGATGCATGTTGGCCGAATTCGAACCTAGGACCTTAAAATCATTAAGTCGAACTAAGGCCGCGCCGACCACCTGCCACCAAAAGCAATTATGTGGTGTGGGGTTGGGCAAAAATATTGTAAAATATTTTTACACTGAAAATGATATCGAAATTATATTTTTTATGGATAGCGCGACATTTGGCATTCCTTCACCTACATGTAGGTGTGTAACGATGCCCATGGACACTCTGTGATGCACGGGGATTGCGAATGCCATGCCGGCCTGACAAGAGCTTTTTCACACCCCTTTTGAAAAACCCCAGGCTGTACTTGGGAGGAAATAAATGGGCAGGAAGTGTGTTCGATAATCTTAGGATATTATCTAAAATGTATTGCCGTTTCAGGCGGGGTTAGAAGAAAATGATGAAGTAGACCACGATATAATAGAGTCCATGAAGAGTGCATTATGTAATCTTAGAGCGAATGTAAACGCCAAAGAAGAGGAGAAGGAATTACTTCAGGAAAAAGTGCATTCTCTCTCAAATGCTCTTCAAATTTCCAAACAAGACGTTGAGTATTGGAAAGGTACGTACGAGATGGTTCTCGCTTTAACGAAATAAATTAAACAAATTATGTATTTAATTAGAAAAATGCAAATAAAAAATCATTGGAAAAAAAAACATCCCGACCATTATTTGAACCTGGGTCTCTGGCTTGAGCCGCCAACGCGATAACCAACTACACCACCGGGCCGTTACGTACTATCTCCAAATTGTCGATCTATTGCACCTTCATGATGTCGCATAATTTTTGCGAAAAGTCAAATTGCACGGTTCCATATTTCCATTATGGTTTCCGTGGTTCCACACTCCAGCATAAGGTTCAATGTGGAAGCGTGCAAGTTGACAGTTCGCAAAAATTATGCGACATCATGAAGGTGCAATAGATCGAAAATTTGGGGATAAGTAATACGTAACGTAACGGCTCGGTGGTGTCGTTGGTTATCGCGTTGGCGGCTCAAGCCAGAGACCCAGGTTCAAATCCTGGTCGGGATGTATTTTTTCCAATGATTTTTCTAATTAAAAATATATATAAAGCGAGTACGTGCTTAGTACTAACATATAAACATAAAATATTATAAATAAATTATGTTACTACCAAATACCAATTATTTAATTATTATTCACAGAGAGTTATGAGCAAGTCGCTAAACACAATGTATCTTTTGAAAAACGTGATATTGAGCTTACTGAAAAGCTCGATGATGCCAGAAATAAATATATTGTGTTAAAAATACATTTTGAAGAGAAGGAACACGAGGCTAAGCGGTTAACTAATGCAATAAATGACAAAACACAAGACATGCACCAATTAATGGCAGATTTGGAAAAAAATGCCGACGAGAAGAATGCTTTGTTAAAGCAAATAATGGAATTAAAAAAGCAGCTATCTAGAATTAAAAGTGAAAATAATAACACAATTATTTCTTTACTAGAAGGAACGGAGTGCTACGAGCCTCTCGAAAATGTTGAAAGTTACAGAAGGCTTCGAGAAACAGTTATTAGTTGTAAGTCATTACATACTGAAAACGAAGATTTGCACAGTGAAGTTGCTAAGAAAATTTATGAAATTGATAAATTACGTAAAGATTATCAAGAAGCATTGAACTGTAATATTCCAGCATCTGCGAAATGCCAAACTATGAAGGAAAACGAGCATTTTGATTTGGAGCTATACGAGAAAGAAAAAATGAATTTATTAAATTCTTTGAACGATATGCGAAAGGAAAACAAAGAATTATTGAACCAGCTTGCAGATTATAAAAAAATGCAAGATCAGTGCAGACTTCTACAAAATGATTACGAACACATGAAAAAAGACTATTTCTGTGTTGAAAACGATGTTTTGAAAAAATCTGAACAAATTAATAGTTTAAATAACGCCGTAGAAGTAAAAAATGAAAAAATAAAAGAAATCAGTTTCAATTTAGAAGAATTGCAAGAGAATTATGAAATGTTACTAAATAAACGGGCAGAAGATAATATAGTTAGCGCCGAAGCTTTGTTGGTTGCTCAGAAGAAAAGTTCCGAGTTGTTGCAACAACTAGACTCATTCGAAGAAATAAATACATGTTTTGAAAAATCGCAGGAAAAACAGAATGAAATTATTAATCAAAACGAAGCACGTATTAAATATTTAGAGGTTATGTGTAAAGAAAAAGACGCAGAATTAGCTTCCTATTCCCAACTAAAAGTACAACTAAACTCTTCAAACCATACCCATGAAAAACTCTCGAATGAAAAGATTAATTTGATGACGGAACTAAGTAATCTCCGCGCTCTTACTCAGGATCGTGAACATATATGCGAGTCCCTGAGAATCGAAAATATTCTTCGCGCAACTGCTTACGAAACACTTATAAATGAAAATACTCACCTGAAAAAGCAATTTAAAGACCTAGAACAAGTTAGTGTAGTTAATGAACATAATAATTATGGTATAATAATACTCGTAATAGTGTTTGTGTGCTTGCAAATTATCAATTGGCTTTAATTTTGTTTTGTTATTTAAGCACTCGTCAGTGCTGCACGACAACCTCGATCGAATTACAAAACAAATAGAAGAATTGAATATGGAAAATGATCAGTACAGAGATAAGTTGTCAGGCAGTGCGAATAAACTTGACGAATCTGTAAGTACCTATCACATCATCAGCATCACACAGAGAGAGACAACATTACTATGCAGATGCGGCACCGACGCGCGACGAGCGAGTTAGATAACTCGGTGCCGCATCGCTTCAGGGGTTCATCGTCAATCGCACACCGGTTGCGATCGAACTTTGTAGGGGTGACCGTCCGATTGTCGGGTGAGACTTACCGTGGTTCGGATTCCACGAAAAACTGTAGGCCTCATCCATTTCCTTACTAGGTGGTAGGTTAACCCGTCCTTATTGGTATCACCGCTCTGAATGAAGGTCGGTTGAAACGGCTATAAAAATTGTTCGTGCTTTCAACCCAGTTCAGTGTAGCCGGCACGACCGAACGACCGGCACTGGCGTGGCACCTAGTTCACCAAGGTGTTATGGGCTGACATCACGGCTACAGTAGGTGATGATGTAATCAACTATGTTTGGGTTCCATAAAACATCTCAAAGTATGTCTTTATTAATTTATAGAGGCAGAAATAAAAAAAGGTCTGGATTGCCGGAACTAACGCGGATGATATGTAAACATCACTCGCGAGCGTTACCAAATCTCAGTTCACTGCGGCCCGAAATCCTCGGGGTTCCGATGTATGTTTACACATCAAAAATATCAAAATGTTTATTACGTTGCCCGAATGGACGGCGGCGGCGGCGGCGGCGTTCTGGGCAGGTCCTTCCTTCGACCGCTGAATAAAATAACAAATAGCAGAGTTATTCCATTAGGAGAGATTGATACTAACGCTTTCGGAAGATGTCATCAGTCGGGACAGCACAGTGAAGTCGCTGCAGAATCGTATAGAAGAACTGCAAGAAAATATTGAAACGCAACAACGGCAGCTGGAGAGCGCGCGCCGGAGCAGCGAGCTCGACACACTTCACCTGCAACAAGCGCAACACTCCATCGCTGACATCCAAGTTAATCGTGAGTGAGTCACGCTATTTATTTATCTTAGCATTCTTTTAGTCCTGCCCATTGGTCCTGACTGTGTCCTTCGAGGAACAAATAGAGTCGGGGTACCAAAGTTGCACGAAGGTGTTACCAAATAATTGTCATAAGTAGGTACTTCATACATCAGTGCTGTATGCGGCCGTGGTGGCGGCTGGTATCAATTTGGTGTCGGAATTTTTAAAGAATCTTGCACGAAACTGCGTCTCTATATTTTTTTTTGTCGAAGTGTCTACCACTTCTGCTGTATTCATTCGTTAAATAAAACAAAATAAACACTATATGCCGAATATGTATTAAGTAAAGCGATCTACGTTCTTGATCTCAAAGTCTGTGGTTCGAATCCGGCTGAGACGTGCACCAATGAGTTTTCTGATGAAACATTTACGTACATACAACTTTTGCTTTAACGTTCAGATTGAGCTGGTGTAAGACTTTATGGATATGTAACGGTACATTTTCCTGTCACTTACTACATAGTAGGCTCAAGTTGTAGCCGATAGGATTGGTAGAAACGTACTGCACTAAAGATGGCCACATAGCAGTAGCCTCGGCTGTGCTCTCTTCTAGCCCAGTATAGCCAATATCAATCCAAAGAGAAGTCTCCGGTATGGCACATTCTTGCAGGTGATATTGGCTGGTAGGACATCTATGTTCTCTCTCCCCTCAGACTCCGAATACCGGATTTCATAAATACATTATTACAATTTGTCATACTTTTAAATTAAAATTAATTAAATTATTCAATTTAATTAAATTAAATCAATTGTTATTATTTCAGATTCAAATGTCATTCAGCGTATGAAGACGGAGATAGCTAATTTGAATGAAGCTAATTTTAAATTGAATGCAGAATCGGAAGAGTATCGTTCGAAAATATCTCAACTTCAAAGTAATTTTAATCTTATTCTTGGAGAAGTTCAGCTCCTCAGATTTAAAATAACGAAAGAAGAGAACACAAACGAAGAAAGCGGAAGTGTAGAACTAGTACGAGAGTCCTTGAAGAGCTTGTGTTTGGTGCTGGAAGCCCAACAGTTAAAAACTATTTGTTTAGAGCAGACGTTGCAAAAACTTCAAACTTCATCAGAGCTTTTACGAGGCAAAGCAGATGAAGCTAAAAATATTATCGAACAAGAAAAGTTTTCGCTAGTAGAAGAAATCACAATTCTTGAAGAAAACGCCTTCGAGTCTAACAAACATGAATCCATAGAGAGCAATTTGCATGTAGTGGGTGTCGACACTAAACAGACAAATACTGAAACAAGTGAAGAACCAAATGAGGAATTTACTGAAAAATTGAAAAAGCAGCTGGAGGATTTGCAGGATCTTCATCAGCACTCCTTAAGAAAAATTGCTGCCTTAGAAGAAAATAATAACCTGCTTCTGACGTTTACCGAAAAATGGCTTTTACGAGGCAAAGCAGATGAAGCTAAAAATATTATCGAACAAGAAAAGTTTTCGCTAGTAGAAGAAATCACAATTCTTGAAGAAAACGCCTTCGAGTCTAACAAACATGAATCCATAGAGAGCAATTTGCATGTAGTGGGTGTCGACACTAAACAGACAAATACTGAAACAAGTGAAGAACCAAATGAGGAATTTACTGAAAAATTGAAAAAGCAGCTGGAGGATTTGCAGGATCTTCATCAGCACTCCTTAAGAAAAATTGCTGCCTTAGAAGAAAATAATAACCTGCTTCTGACGTTTACCGAAAAATGTGCATTTGAATTAGAAGAATCAATTAATTCCATCCGAAGTCAGGCGTGTGATATAAAATTACTTAAATTAAAAATAAAGGCAATAAAACAAGAACAAACTCTTACAAACAATATTGATAATAGCAGAAAATCGCTAAGTGATATTACAGAGCTTAGCTCGAGTGCTGTGCGAGAAGCTTCCTTGCACTCTCTCACAGACGACCACAAGCTACAAATATCAAAATTAAATGAAAACGAGAACTCTATTCATAAAAATGGACCTCTTATTGATAGTCAATCCAAAAATGAAATTCAGGACGCATTTAATTTACAACCAAAAGAGTTTGTATCTACTCGTGAATCGAATGTTCCCATCTTCCCAAATATACTAAACGAAAATCTGAAAAATGCAAATAGTGAAAGCATCTCCTTGGAGCTACAACACAAGGACCGCGAAACCAATCTGATTAGTAACGATTTAACTGAGTTAATCAATGAGGAACAAGATGGTGTGATCGATAAACGAAATTCTAGTTTTTTCCATATATACTCCGATACTGATGAAGATAATGAGCTAACCAAACTATTGCGTCACTTTAAGGAGGAAGTAAATGAAAGCGATCGAATGTATTCAGAAAGTATTATGAGAAACGAACGCTGTCGATACGACAATGAAGAAGAGTTAAATGATATACTGGAAGGTTCTGATGTGTTCGATATGGATAACAAGCCGACTCACGAGTGGACAACGGACGAAGAGCTACGCCCGGACAGATTAGACATCCATAGAAACATACTTCACTACGCCGACGTCTCGTCTCAAATGAGGAGTTCGATGGCCGCGACGTCGAATTCGTGCGAGCGCTCAGCTTGCGATGTGAATATGCAAGCTAACATTGAACGTAAACGTAATATGGAGGCACAGATCGATGCTCCCGGCCGAGGAGTGAGAAAATGTGAATTGGAAGCGAGCGAATCGTTAGCACTTGCAGAGCAATGCGGAGCGCACTTAGAGATGTGTGATATGAAGATGTGCGCGGTGAAGGAGCAGTACTCGCGGAACGCGCGGCGGATGGTGCGCGAGCACGAGGCGGGCGTGCTCGGGCTGCAGCGGCTGCATGAGCAGAGCGTGCGCGAGCTGCGCCGACGGCACCGCGCCGAGCTCGACGCCTGCAAGAGCGACGCCGAGCAGGCGCGCGGCCGCGCCTGCCGGCTCGCCGACGTCAACGCGCAACTGCTGGCGGAGCTCGCTACCGGCTCACCACCACAAGTACGCTCATTCCTCACTCCAGCCAGACCAGCTCAACATCTTCAAATGTCAATTCTGTTCTCAGTTTGTCTTGAGTGATCGAGTGAGTGAGAGCGACAACCCGCCACTATAGCGCTTCGATAGTCGCAGGTGCCTAATTCTGTACTACTAACTTGTATATACATCTGTTATAGAAAATGTTGAAGAAGAATCGCTCTCTTCGTGAGCCGACGTTATCTATAACGGCTGTGCGAACGTTGGACGTGAAGCCGGAGCCGCGGCGCCGCGGGGCCGGCGGCGGCGGGGGCGGCACGGAGCCGCGCGCCCAGCTCCACCGGCAGCGCGCGCGCGGGTTGAGCCAGCAGGACGCGTGCAGCGTGTGCCACACCCACCTGCTAGAGAAGACGAGCTACAGCGCTCGCACGTGACATCGTGTCGCGTGAGACAACTTCACAATACTCTCCTACATACATACATACTCTCACGCTGTTGTAGAGCTGCACCCCGACAATCAGCTTAGCAGAGTAATCGCTGTTCTGCTGCAAGAACTCGGGTAAATTACAGCTTCAACGTTACTTAGACTGTGTGAATGTGTCTTAAGAACCGCAATAGCTAGTCGGTTGAAATTTCCACAGAATATGTGTAATTGGGGGGTAAAGTTTGTCGCGTCCGTGACACCTTAAGGTCCTCAAGTGACACGTGCCTCCTGGGTTGTGCCAAATGAACAACAAACAGCGTGTGGTAGATCTTCGGATCGCCTGGGTCCGCCACCACACCCCGGAAACAATTACACCGCCATAATAGTTCGCTGTGTTCCGGTGTACTTCCCGGGGACCCTGTAGCAGGTGGGGCTGGTCATGACAAGGAGCGGGCCAGCGGATCTAAAGCGGATTCGCTGTTCGGGAGTGATGCATCGACACGGTTGACAGGTAGACCCGGTGAAACGGTTATTCCGCTGGCCACCCGCCGGGTAGTACAGGGGCCCAATCGCGTCTAACCAACGCGAGAGGCTGCCCTGGTCAACCGGCGCATAATCCCGGAGTGTTGTCCGTCGTGCCGGATGGTGACTGGAGTAGGGGTCCCGGCAGAGGTGGTACCGGACTTAGCCCAGAACACGGTATTCAGCACGAACACGCAAAGTCAAGCTACCGGTCGCGGTGCGTGCTCCCCCAACCAAACCGGACCCGCTCCGTGCTGGCCGTGTTTCCGGACCTGCACCGTGTTTCGTGTTTGTTGCTAGCACGGCTCAGCACGGCGGGGTCCGCTAGGATGTTATTATGCCACTAAATTACGCTATGCCTTTTTGTCCGGCTTACCGACGACCATAAATAAAGAATGAATAACACGTGAGCAAAATTTTCTATTTGTGCACTGTGTGGAATAAGATACCTTTGGATAACCTTTGGATAACCTTTGGTGGTGAGAATGCACAAAATAATCCTGTTTTCATTTATTTCCGTCTTCCGTGTCGGTGCACCACCTTAGCAGACGCCTGGCGCTGCCTGGGGATGGGGAACCCCGAACTTTCTATTCTGTGGGTGCATGTGGACTTGGGGACGGAGTCGCGTGTGTACGCCTGTATCTACAGGTCGCACTCTGGCGACGCGGGGACAGCTCGATTATTGGTGCACTTGAATAGAGCGGCAGATTCGATGGTCAAATTTTAGATTTTTACAAAAATACCAAATTCTAAAAAACTATACTCCGTTCATCCTAGGAACTAATGCCGAGCGGTTTCTCGCTCTCGCAACGGTTATTACTCTTCTTTACACAGGACACAAGGTTGTGTGTGTGAGTCATAGGTGTATGCGAAAGTCATCTCAAAACCATAACGGCGCGTGCGCCGCTGCGCCTGGAGTTACTTTTGCGTTTTTATTTTGAGAAGGTTTCAGGTAGCCAGATGCAGTCGGCCGGTCAGTCGACGCATTACAATCAGTAGCCTTTCCTACGCGTCATAATAATAACGTATTAATTGTTTTGCACATTTTTCACGTGTTATTTTGAAGTTTGTATATTATTTGTGTTGGTGGGTTAACTTATCCACCTACAATAGAACGAACAGCTGAAGTAAGTAGATTAGGCATAAAATTTAAATAATATATAATTTTAATATTAAATAATTTACAGTGAAAATATAAATATTTAACTTGATTCCAAGCAATAAATAAAAATAAACAGGTTTATTGCAACATTTTCATTCATCAAATAAATAAACAATAATTCAATAAATTTTTTAAATTAAACTATATTCATAACCTCAGTTCACAGTCACTTCAATCATCCTTTGCGAGAGTGAGAAGTACAGAGAAAGAGACACCGCTCGGCATTAGTTGCTATGATGAACGGAGTGTAAGCCATTTTTACTAAACCTAAAATTAGATATTCTGAGAGGTAATAAGCAGCCCTATCAGCTGTCGACGGATTATCGTCGGTTTCTGGGACATTCTGTATATAAGGATTATTATTACACTAGCTTTTACCCGCAGCTTCGCTCGCGTGAAATTCGTATTTAAAAAGAAATGAAATGAAATGAAAATGAAATGAAAATATACTTTATTGCACAAAAAGTGCCAAAAGGCGGACTTAAAGCCTAAGGGCATTATCTGCCAGTCATACCTGGGATTGTGAGTAGGGTAGATGGGTAGTGCGGAAAATTAAATGAGATTTTTTTTTTTTAAGGTTACAAAACTAAACAATAAAACATAGATAATAGTAATAACATACAACTAAATACATTCGTGATTTACATACATACAAGTTCAAAAGTACATATACATATACGCAATATAAACAAATACATACATATATACCTAATGCAGTTTCTAAACAAGCGATAACACACATGGAAACATTAAGGGTTTGAAAACATATGTTCCCTCAAACGGGATTTGAAAATATTGTGGGAAGCGGAAGTACGGAGAGTGGCAGGGAGTTGGTTCCAGAGACGAGCTGATTCAACAGCAAAAGAATGGGTATAG
Source organism: Nematopogon swammerdamellus (assembly GCA_946902875.1). Taxonomy (NCBI): domain Eukaryota; kingdom Metazoa; phylum Arthropoda; class Insecta; order Lepidoptera; family Adelidae; genus Nematopogon; species Nematopogon swammerdamellus. Next base: position 108,305 of record OX336334.1, read on the forward strand.
AATGAACTGGAATGAATCGGGATACAAAGAAGGTTTCCATCCATGGACCTCAAAGAAGCACCATGACTCGAAAGAAATTGGAATTTCGAACGGAGATATTCTGGAGCACGGGGATCGAACAAAACGGAATATAGAAGGGAAAGAATGTGAGTTTTCCTACGCGCTCGTACTGTAGGCCACTTCAACTTGGTGCGGTATTCAGTTATGTGGTCATATTTTCTGAGGTTGAAGATATACCTGACGCACGTATTTTGTAGGCGCTCGAGTTTATCGAGTAATGACTCATTTAGATCTAGGAAGCAGACGTCAGCATAGTCAATAATAGAGAGTAGAAGAGATTGTGCTAGGGCCGTTTTAGTATGTTCGGGAAGAAAATTTTGAAGACGCTTTAGCGAGTGTAATGAACCATAGACCTTCCGACAAATTGTACCAACCTGAGGAGACCACGAAAGAGTTTGGTCGAACAATATACCGAGGTTTTTAACAGTTTTGCAATAATTGATAACTGTGCCATTAAAAATTACCTTGGGTATATTGTCGGCGTCGATCTTCGCAAGCTGGCGCGAGCTCCCAATGATGATGGCCTGGGACTTAAGTGGATTGACTGCTAGGCCAAAACGCTCACTCCATGCCCGAATTATCTCGAGGTCGTAATTTAGCGAAGCTACAGCCCTAAAAATTAGTTCCGGGCTAGAGCTAGCACATAGCTGAAGGTCGTCTGCATACAGATGATAGGTAGAAGATAAATTTAGAGTAATAAAGTGTATAAACACTGAGAATAATAGAGGAGATAAAACGCCACCCTGTGGTACACCAGCGTTCAGATCCGTCCAACTTGAACAATTGCTGTCCAGTCGAACCGACTGCTGGCGACCCCGAAGATATGTGTTAAACCAACCTAGTGTCGAAGGTGAGATATTTAGATGAGAGAGCATTGCCAGGAGAATATCGAAATCCACTGCATTGAAGGCATTACTGAAATCAAGTAATGTGAGAATGGAGAGTTTTTGATTTTCCATATTAAGGCGGATATCCTCCGTAACCTTGAGAAGAGCAGTGGTTGTGCTATGGGCAGGACGAAACCCAGATTGATAAGGGTTTAGAAGTTTATTCGTGGAGAGGAAATGTGAAAGTTGACTATGTGCAATGCGCTCTATGATTTTGGAAAGAAAAGGAAGTATAGATATTGGTCGGAAATTGCTGTTGGTAGTTGGATTGTTAACCTTGGGCAATGGGGTAATGTATGCCTTTTTCCACAAGTTAGGAAAGTCTCCATGCACGAGAGAAAAATTTATTATATGAGTGAGAGGTAGGAGTAATTCATCAAGTACAGGAACGATCATTAACCTGCTCAAGCCATCACACCCCACAGCCTTGGTATTAATGGATAGGATTATCTTTTTTATCTCACCGTCCGTCACAGGTATGAAACTAAACGGAGAAATGTCTGGAGTAGGCATGTTGGCAAGCTCATCGAGAGTCATCGCCTTGACTATTGGATCCAGATGAACCGGAGAAGTGGAGAAATATCGATTTAATGCTTCAATATCGATCGTTGAAGGTGCTGCTAGTTTTGATTTACCCACTCCAAGAGACCTGAGAAACTTCCAAGTATCTGCAGGTGAAGAGTCATTTACAGAGATATGGATATGCCGGCGTTTTGCATTCCTAATCATCTGGTTGCAGCGATTCCTCAAAACCCTGTACGCGTTCCATGCCTCGTCCGAAGGCCTGCGCTTATGCCTCGAGAACGCACGGTCGCGTCTGATCATCAGCTGTCTGATGTCATCAGAAAGCCAGGGAGCCGGCGGGTGCTTAACTCTGATTTTTCGAATAGGAGCATGTTTGTCGAACAGTTGAATGACGCTACCAGAGAAGTGATTGACCTTGTCATTGAGGTCCTCCGATTCATAAACAGGCGCCCAGTCAATGATACCCGCATCCTTCCTCAGGGCAGCCAGATCCATTCTTGCAAAACTACGTTGCTGGAGAAATTTTGGAGTTACTTTTGGAGGTTTCAGTTTATACGAAAGAAATATTAAATCATGGTGGGAGAAGCCTGGCGCAGAAAATTGGCCATGTGATGAAATAAGGTCAGTGCGTGAGGTGAGCATAAGGTCTAGAAGTGTGTGAGAAGTATGCATGTGATGAGTGGGGTTAAGAGGAAGAACATTAAGATTGACAGATTTGGTGATAGAAATCAAATTTTGGGAGCGGGTATCATTTTTTAGGAGGCATGTGTTAAAGTCGCCCATGATCACCGAGTGAGAGTAACCAGCAACCAGATCTTCGAGAGAGGCTTCCAACTTAGAAAAATAATTTATTGTAGGAGGACAGTAGACGACACCTAATAGAAGTTTGGAGTTTTTTAAACTTATTTCTAGCATTATATGCTCCGGAGAAGCCGAATAAAGAGAAGGGGAGAGAGATAGTATTTTGTGGCTAATATCACTGCGAAGATACAGCGCGACGCCCCCGTACCCTTTCCCAGTACGGTCATTTCGGATTAGCACATAGCCTGGCAAAGAATATGAAGTGGAAGGGAGTGTTGGCTTTAGAAAACTTTCGCAGATTAAAATTGCGTGAATGTGCGAACTGGTGAAGGAAACAAGCAGATCAGCATAGTGCGCTGGTATACTCTGTGCATTAATGTGGCAGACGTTAAAGTTGTGAGGGAAGGCGGAAAACTCAGTGTCCAATAAGGCTGCAAGAGATGAAGAAGTAGAAGAGCTGTCTGTGTCACTATCACTACCATTAGATGATTTAGAGAAGGAATCTGAAGTTATGCTATAAAATGTGTCATCACTAGAACTGCTTGTTGACATATATAGATAAAATATAATTTAAGTAATCTAACAAGTAATAAAAAAAAATAAAAAACAGATTATAATAAAAAAAAAAAAAAATATTTAAGACATATAAGTAAGATAAGAATATTACAATAACTATTAACATCTAAATTGCCCACAATCCCGCTAGTGGGTATACATCAAATAAATTCTTAACAAAAGTGCAGAGGAAAAAAAAAAGACATTAAATAAACAAGACAATTGATACATCGAAGACAACAATCAAGAATCAAGAATATTACACCGAACACAGAAAGAATTAATAAAATAGAAAACAAAAACAAAAACAAAGGCACCTGACAGCTCGCGGCTGCTGTCAGGGTCGATTGTTTGTTGGTATCAAGAAGCTTATATTATTAAGAAGAACTATATATAAGAACTATATATTAGAAAGAAGAACGTAAGTAAGCCCGCTACCGTACCTTTATTTCGGCGCGCGGAACAATTCGGTTTGTATGAGAACTACATCTTAGCGTAACCAGAAATGAATTTTATTTAGCCTACCCTGTGTCACGTATAGTTAAATGTACTTGTACTAAGTTTCATAGAATTCGGATGATTGGTTTAAGAGTTATGAAGGAACATACATACATACATACAGAAAATATTTCTAAAAATCGTTAATTTAGTATTAGTATCATACATAGAGTCGACAAACGCAGTATCTCATAAAACAAAGTAACTTACTCCATCACTATCCCTTAAGATTTATTATTAGTATTGATTGATTGATAAATCCAATTTTTTTATAAGTTTAAAATGTTTGAACGTAATTTTCTAGAAACTGTTATTTTAAGTGTAATGTGGGCGGTAGACCTGAGTCGGTGGGGCTGGGGACGCGGACGTGGACGTCGCGTCGTAGTCGCGTCGCCCAGTTTGCACCGACCGACCCTCTCTCTCCCTCTTCTCTCTTCCTCTTCGTGGTTGAAATACATTTGCCCTCGGTCTGTACCCTAATATAATGCCCAAAATGTACTTCGACAGCAGCAGGTGTTGATGTCTTCAATCAGTACAAGGACAGCCCCCGCCCCGCCTCCGCCGCCGCCGCCCGCCCGCCGCAACACGACGCCGCCGCGCCGCCGCCGCCGCCCCCGCACAAGCATTATGCAATCTTTTACCATTATGTAATTTGTACAGATACGAAACATTTTAATAAATACTGTATTGTTGTTCAAAATTATTCTTTTCTTTTCTTCATACCTTCACGATTCAAATAGGTGGTAGAAAAGTTTTGGTTCACGAAGGCACTCTGGGATAAGTCAGATGAAACGCGTCCGCGTGGCTGATATTTCACTTGTTTTGCGTTTCGCTTCTCAACTCGACAAACTATTAAGAAAAATTTCGGTTTCTTCAAAAATGTTGACCCATCTACATAGCTAATGTTGTCTCATCTGTGGTCGACGCACTATGTGGATATATTGGACAATAGCAGAGAAGGTAATTTCTACACCGACTTCCCACCCCGCACCTACACCCCCGCCCCGCCCCGCCCGCGCACCTAGAAATATGCATGCCTACTGGCTCTACCTACCTGTAGCTAGAGAGGACTGTTAGCTGGCTTCGCTCGCGAGGCGAGGTCGGTCGGCGTGACGCGGGGCGGGGCGGGGCGGCGGCGGAGCGGGCGGCTCCCTGGCTGCCTGGCTAGAACTAATATCCTGCAGTGTGGTGACCAGACAATATCATGTTTGTATGCATCCGGTACGAGTGGCTGAGTGAGAGGGGCACAATGCTTCGACCAGCCAACATCGCTAGATACGGTGGTTACATCACCTACAACACCCGTGATGTCAGCCCGCAACACCCGGGTGAACTAGGTGCCATGGCGGTGCTTCCTATTGGTCATGCCGGCTACACTGAACTGGACGTAAAACTATTTACATCGACTATTTATGATTCGACCGACCTTTCATTCATACCGGTGGTGGTACAAAACATGGCTGGCAATAAGAAGGGGATATTAGATAAGTAGTTATTTATATTATTAAAATCAACATTGATGGCTGTGCCGAGAGACCAATGGTGCAGTCGACAGAGCCAAAGACATCTCACATCGTGAAACCGCGCTCAGATATAGGCACTAAGTACTGCTATGCTACGCTCTCCAGCCTGAACGTTTGAAGAAATACGAGGTTAAACAATTCGGGAAGCACACTCGTGCGAAGACAGTTCCACACCCTAGCGGTGCGACAAAGAAAATATTTTAAGAACTGTTCGGTTCTCAAAAGCTCGATGTCAACAAGAAAAGGGTGTTCAGCTTCTCTGCGGCGAGTGATGCGGATATAGGTTGGACAGCAAAGAATAATGGAAGCGAGCAGCGTCCATGATAGTACCTGTAGAACGGACTGAGTAAGCCTAAACAAATCATTGCTATAGCGGTATTCGATTTTTTGATGCGGTTTTGGCCTTGGACTAAATAAATTCTACGTATTTGTAAAAATTTGCCGCCCAGTAGGTCTAGTCAGGGATGGGCAAACTTTTTTCTACGCGGGCCAATATTTTTCAAACATAATTTATGGGGGGCCAGGTTTTTTAATTTTTGGCTATAATCAAATTTTTTATTGGAATAAAAATATTTGTATTTTCCGAAATAAAGTTATTTATTGACTCATAGGTTTCACCAACATTAAAAGTTGTCGTATTTATACAAAAGTAAATTATATGAATATCTATAGAGATATTCGAACCAGGTACAGTGTACATGGTGCACTATGAAATAGGGGAATTTATATTTATTGCAAATTATAATCTATAAAAATAGGAACAAAAATTTATTAATTTATACCAAGTAGGTACACTATTTAATGCATAATAAATTTATCTACTTCTGGGTCGATGATCGCGGGCCTGATTGCAACCGTTCGCGGGCCGGAGATCACAAAAACAATCTGTCAAGTTAGAATGGGACCTCGCGCGAGTGTTCCACACACTCAACCGTCGTTTATTCCAAATACAATGTAGGTACAATGTTGCCTTTAAGTACAACATTGTATCAATGTTGTTACATTGATACAATGTAACACCATTGTATCAATGTTGTTACATTGTGATACACTAGTAGCTAACTTTATATTACATTTTTTTTAATTAATATTTTACAAACAAATACATGACATGTGACGATTTCAACATTCTTTTAATAGGGGGCTACGGCTGATCCGCCCGCCCCGCCATACTGCTATATCCGTTGCGGCGGCTGCTGGGGAGGCGGGGGCCGCGGGGGAGGCGACGCCGCGGGGCGGGGGATGACGATCGATAGCCAGCCAGGCGCCGCGCACACCGCACCGCCCGCGCCCGGAGGCTACTGTTACCTATACTGAATGCAACTGATAGCATGCATCTCACGCGGCTGGCGGCGGCGGCGCGGCACGCTCCGAGTCACGGTGGAGCAGAGTATGTGTCAACACCTCATGTATTGTATGGGAACTTTTAGCTTTTTTTATTTGTTAGGATATCCACCATAATAACAAATATTCTGTGAAATATAATATATACTTATGATAGCTACGATGATGCCACACACACACACACACACACACACACGTTAAACTTATAACACCCCCCTTTTTGCGTCGGGGGTTAACAAAACCGCGCCCGTGCCGCCTCCGCCGCTCCGCCACCGCTGCAGTGCCGCGTAGTGCGGCCTCACCTTTACGTGGAAAAGTATAGGATAGGAATGTAAGTTTTGCCTTTATATTCTGTAGGTGGACAATGCAAAATCAATAGTTGCTATGTAAGTCGATGAACACAGAACAACACAATAAGCTGAATATCACATTTCGTAGACCCGGGGTGTGGTGTGATACTGTTTCATTCTCTCATTGCAAGTCGTTGTTGTAGGTGGCTGGCGGCGCGGAGGCGCGGCGGTGCGGTGGGGAGTGGCTGGGGGTGGGTGGGGTGAGGCAGTGCAGGGGTTGCTGCTCGCACAGTGTATTGAACCCGGCTCTCAGCTGTGAGGCGGTGGCGGCGGCGGCGGCGGGGCGTGCGGGGCTTCCGGGGGGCGGCGGGGTTGCAGGGCTTCGTTCGGCTTCGGCAATTCCCCTTCAAACATATTCATTCCTCCCATGGCCGCCAACTGCTCTGTGATTCCTTCCGAACGCTCCCGGGGTGGTGACTTTATAAACATTTTATATTTTACATATCAGCCTCGCCGCCGCCGCCGCCGCCGTCAGACTCGGCAGCTCAGTGGTGCGATCGGTCGACTGTCGTTCGTGATCATAAGCACACCTGGGCGCGGTCAGAACTTGGATGGTTGATCGTTCGGTCGGCCGCTGGAGGCTGATCGTGGTTCGTATTCCACGTAAAACTGAACGTTTAATGTTTACTCTACATTGTAGTTACTTTCTTAATGTGAAGCTGTAATGTAATGTTTTAGACACAAATAAAAAACTTTTTTACTTCTACTTTACTTTACTTTTTTCTATAGACTGTTCTAGCAGATCGTTGACTCTGTGGGATCAATCTTATAAACAAATATATGTATTCCTACAGAGACAGAGATATTGAGTAGAAGTGAGTAACATGTTTACTCAATGCCGAATGATGATGTAGTGATAGTTGGATACGTGCATGCGGGAAGCCGAGCGAGGTGTAGAGAGTGTGCTCTCAATGTGTTCATGCAGAAGTGCTCGTGTGTGTTCGTGTGAAGGGTGAGTGAGGACGAGGCGAGAAGGCGGCCAGTGGGTTATTGGGGCGGCCCGCTCCCGCCCGCGCCCGCGCCCGCCCAAAGAGGGATGACGGCAGCGGGGCGGGCGCGGGCGGGGAAGGCGACGCACCTTCCGCGTTTTTCGAGAGTTTCATTAAGAAGTCACGTAATAAAATGTTAAATAACCCTCGAGCTAGCGGTAGAAGCTAAAGAAGCCTGTTCACACACACACACACACACACACACACACACACAGAGCTCAACGTAGCCATTCCCTCCTTGCGGCGACCGCGCGGTCGTACTTAAACACATTTATCCACTAATAAATCTAGAATTTGATTCAGCTCCATTATCAAACCAGCTATTCATTTCATTATACATATATTATTTTCCAACTGACATTTTCAGTTGGTATATATGGAGAAAATATTGCAGAGATCATTATCAGAGAAGGTTCTTCAATCCCATATCCGCTGCCTCCATTCAGCTGCGAACTGGCCTTTGATACAAATATGACTCGACTTCAATTAGAACAATCTCGAGCTGATTTATCTTATCATACTTGCGACACTTGCGAGTGGTGCGCGGTGCGGCGCGGCGCGGCACTACTGTAGCCACGCGGCGCCGGCGGAGGGCGCGGGAGCACAGAGCATGAACAGCCAATAGAAGTAACGCGATGACTTATTAGTATGAGGATCGGTGTCATCAAATTTACACGCAAAAGAAATTCATTCCTAAGAGAAGCAACAGTGTGTACATAAAAAAGATAACAATATAAGTTGAAGCGGCGGCGTATAAAAGCAGTTGGAGGTTTCCGTAATACAAGAATTAAAATTAAAGTTATCCTTCTCAGTTCACGTGATCGGGTGTGTGTGGGTGTGCATGAAGAATGTGGTGTGTATGAGTGTGAAGATGTGGGTGTGTAAGAGTTGTGTGTTAATGTATGTGTGAATGGGTAGAATGTGAGAAAGTACATTATATGTGTGGATATAACACTAAAAGGGTACACGACAAGAAGCGGCTCATCAACAAAAAGACAATTTTACAGGAGAGCAAAAATAAGCATACAATTCTAGTTTGTTGGAGACAGGGTGGCATAAAAAAATAAAACTCACTAAAATCCAATGACCCATTTAATACTTAACACACACAAATAAAAATCAGTTCAAACGGACTTACGGTTACAGCTAAAAAAATCTTAATAATCCACTCTCTAAGCAATGCTAACAGGGGGTTAATGCAGCAATAAACCCCTTTATGCCTTTTTTTCTATAAACCAAATGCTTCACAAAATATGATTATAAACTAAACAAAAAACAATTTAAAATTACATTAAATTTTCTAATTAGGCATTGTAGTATGCGTCAATTAAATTTTATATTAAATTAAATTTTGAGTTTAATTTTTGCAATGAGCCCGTTGATGTCTTGTACACCGAATCTTTGATCGCTGTTTTTGTCATGAAGGAGCCCGCTTTTGCCAGTTTTGTTAATGTCAAGTTGTGACCCTTTTCGCAGAGAATTTTTTTCCATATAAATCTCAAAATTAAAAAATTGTCGATGAGCCCCTTCTTGCCGTGTACCCTCCGTATATGATACCATACATACTTATCTATATTTTTATATATATTGTATGTATGTATTACCTATCTGTTTTGCGCAAATTGTTTGTGCGGCTATCGTGTTTGAACTGTAACATACAGGTTGCCCGCAGTAAGGGCGCAGATTAAATAATGTAAGGGTGGCATTGTATGTACGTGAAACTGGATATTTGTTCATTCAGTTTCATGTATTGCATACCTTACTGCGGGCACCCTATACATATATGTATGTATGTATGTACCAGGGCGGTCCCAGAAATACCCGACCGGACGTATAGATGTCGATTGTTGTTTAAAAGAACTTACTGCGTTCGAAAGTAAAAATTTAATTTATAACCCAATTTTTATACTTAACTGTGCTCTTCGAGCTGTCAAAGTCGTTAGGTTGGCAGGACTGAATTCACCCCCCGCTTACTTCCTCACCTCTCCGCCGACGCCTATCAGTACACACACACACACAGCAAGGGCGTGTCCTGATGGGCGTCGGCGGATAGTTGAGGAAGTAAGCGGAGGGTGAATTCAGTCCTGCCAACCTAACGACTTTGACAGCTCGAAGTGCACAGCTATAAAAATTGGGTTATAATTTAATTCTAAAAAAGAACGCGCTACGTTCGTTCTTTTGTTTTTGTTTGTCAGCCATCAAATCACAGATCATCAAATAGTGAACAATCTCAGTGAAGTTATAAACATGGATACAATTGGTCAGCGTTATATTCAATACTTTCATTTGAAAGGTCTGACACCAACGAATATTAAAGCTGAGCTGGATTCAACTCTGGGAGAGTCTCCTCCATCGTTTACGACAGTAAAATATTGGATGGCAGAGTTGAAACGAGGTCGTACGAGCTGCCAAGGCAGAACATCGCAGTGGTGAAATATTGTGTTTTCTCTGTTAGGTCCGATATTTTTGGAAGCACCCACGTATATATGTATGCGGTACGTAGCTCAGTATGGTTGTTTAGTATTTGTGGCTTGGTTGTTGAGGCGACTGATACGGGCGGAGATGGAGTGCGCGGAGCTACGCTCACTTGCGGCAGTAATCGCTCCGCGTCTACTTGTTGTGATGTTCTGTGTGCTCAGGCGGGGGCGGGGGCGGGGGCGGGAGCATCCCTCGCTCGGAGGGAGGAGAGACGCTAGTCGCTACACGAGCGCCACCTGCCGCGCGACGAGGACGCGCCGCCGCCGGCCCGCCGCCCGTCGAAGCCTCCGCGTCCCGCCCGACACAACAGCGCGTTCGCCTCGCCGCCGCGCCGGAAGCTCGCGCCAACGCGGCGCGCCCGCCCTGCGCTCCACTCCAGCCGACCCGGCCGCTCTCTCTCACCAACTTGAATATAAACAGTCGAGGCGGGGGCGGCGACGCGGCCGCGGGGAGGCCCTGATTCCTTTTAGTACAATCCAGTGTCAAATTACAATCTAGTGTCAATTGTACCCACTTAGCTCTATCGTGATAGCGGAAATTATTTAGTCAAATATAGTGCGGGTTCGTTGGTTCCTTTCGTGTTGATATCGATGTGATAGTTAATGTTGTATTGTTACTGAGTGAATATATTCGGTGTTGGAGCCGACAATGAAGACGCATCCGCCGGCGGCGCGCGCCTAGAGGTGAGTAACTACTCGTCATGTCGCCCTACCCGCTACTGTCTGCCCGCTACTGTCTGCCCGCCCGCCCGCGCTGCTCGTACCAGCTTTATTTAGATTTATTTTTTCTTGATTTGATAAATGTAAAGCCGAAAATTAAGAGAAAACATAAGTCCCGACCAGAATCCTGGTCGGGACTTATGTTTTCCCTTCGGCTTTCTATTTATCTAATCAAGAAAATATATAAAAAGCGAGTTCATGCTTAGTACTAACATATAAAAATGTTGATTGAAGTGTTTATTGATGTATAGTTACTGGTAGAGAGCGGACAGTTCTCTAAAGTATTACCTAATACTAAAAAGCATGAAGTAATGCACGAAGACTTACCTGCCTACTGCATGACTCGATGGAGGGACCATGCCAAGGAGAGAACTCGCTAACCTGTCGCCCTTTAGCACCTTGTTGTGTTTACAGTTTTTACATCCATCTATTTTCTTTGAAGCCCAGCTCGGGGTTTTTCAACAGGGGCGTGAAAATACTCCTCTCAGGCCACCATGACATTCGCGATCCCCGTGCACCACAGAATGTCCACGAGCATCGTTAGACACCCGTAACTCATTTCGTTTCGTTTTATGGATATATCCTCGACTGTTATATTTCACATAATTAAAACTTACGACCTATGAAAGTTGTATTGAAAGAAAATCTCTATAAGATCTCTTGTCCGATTCTTCCTTATAGATTGCTGAGCTGAGCTGATGGGACATGACAAAAACAAATTATGACGAACCCTTACTGAATGCTGTGTGTCAATAAAATATTGTTAATGTAGTGTGTTCTTTATGTCGAAATAAATATCGGAATCCTATAATTGTATGCGAGACGATGCCACATGTCGCGCAAAACAACTTAAAATTAAACGTGTTTGTACGTTCACTGTACATGTTATGTACAACAATCCAACTAAAATTGATTAAATAATTTTCAAGCTTTTAACTAAACAAGGACGCAGATAATAAAAGCCTAGCTAGCTAAATGTAGGATCCGCTGAGATCCGTTTAAGCCTACTTAAAATAACCGCGAAGCCGCACAGGCTATAGCGGTATAGCGGTATAGCGGTATAGCGGTATAGCGGTGGCGGTAGCGGGTAGCAGGCTGATTGTGCGACACAGCATTAGAGAGAGGAGGGCTCGCTCCACTGAATCTTTCAGGCTGAGAGCACAGGCTCGCGGAGCTTCGACGCACAACACGCCACGACGCGACGCGACGACAAACCATTCTCACACCTTTTTTTTATGGCACCAGAAGCTCAATTATGATAATTTTGTTTTATTTCGTTGCGTACAAATAACTTGCTCAAGTAAATATTAGTATCGAGAAAAGATGCAGTGCAAATCAGAGTTCCTGCAGCACAACACCGATTACTCTGCTTACCCCGATTGTCGGGATTCAGCGTGTGTGATATGTATGTATGTATGCAGTGCCCCTAGAAGGCAGGTTCGTATTAAAATTACCATACAAAAAAAAACAAAAGAAAAAACGTCGTAATAGAGCCTCTAACATGGTCCACCGCATCACCTACACGCGTGTCGGTTCATAGAGTCCAAGGCGAACTTAGCGTCCACGAATATTGAGGATCCTATACCGATGTCGGCGATTTTTCGGAGGCGGACTCGTGGTCACACAGATCTGTCGCACTAGTGTGACCACGAGGAATTAATTTTCCTCGTAGTCACACACCCGGTCCAACTGCTTACACTTTATAAAGCGCAAATAAGACCAGACTACAACTACAACGCAAATATTGCAGCCGTGTTTGGGAGAGATCACCCGAGTATCTTCTTTCAGGCTTAGATTCTATTTATCGACGAGTCATTTGTCTCACTGGCGGCGCCTCTGTACTCACGAAGAACCTTCAGCCACTGACGCACAGACTACAGATGCATCGTTGGATCATCGAGCCTGTTTAACTGGTAATACTATGGCCGCTGCTCTGAGGAACTCGCTTCCCTCATCCAACCTCCATTCGCATTCTCCATACACCCACGCAACACCCCTTTCTAGTCGACAAAATAATTCTTCGAATCGGCTGGATAGTTCTTGTGTCGCACTGCAAAGGCATGGAATGAACTTCCGTCCATGGAATATCTTTCCCTACTTCTTCTTTCCCCAGCGACTTCAGTCCGCCTGCAAGACAGACTAGCGCCTAGCCGGGGGTGTAATTGGCTCTGCCTGAGGCTCCGACCTCGAACACAGCCACCCAGTTTGGATGCAATAAAATAAAACAGCTCCCTCTCTAAAAACCTTCAGCCGCTCGCTCGCTGTGAAACCTAAGCGAGAAACTTTGTATTACCTACTTCACTCACCGCTGAGTACCTACTTGCTTAAATTATGAATAATAAATTATTTTGTGGTTCATTTCTTTCAGAGCGCTCGAGTTTCGCCTGCCCGCGAGTACTTACCGAGCGCGCTTCCTCACACTTAGTCCCGCTCTAAACTTTTCCTATTCTAAATCTGGCCAACTCGCTTCCCTCATCATCACACCTCCACCTGATAGCATTCGCGAAACTCGCCGTAGTACGGCGGCCGTACCTACTCGAGACATCACCTTTATTTTTTTATGGAACAGTTTTTAACAAGGTTGGCTACTTCACCTACAACATCCGTGATGTCAGCCCATAACACCGGGTGAACTAGGTGCCCTGTCAGTGCTTCCCTTCATTTCATGTCGGCTACACTGAACTTGACGGAAAACACGAAATATTTTTATAGTCTCGACCGACGTTTAATTCAGTGCGGTGGTACCAACCCGAGCGGGATAAACCCTACCACCTACTAAGGTAAGAAGGGTCCTAAAATTTTACGTGGAATCCGAACCACGGGCAGCCTCCAACTCTCTCTCTCTCTCTCTGGACCCTCCCTCCCTCACCTCCTCCCCTCCCGCCCCCTCCCCTCCGTCCTTTTCTCCCCTCTCCATCTGGCAACATTCGACACTAAATTCAGTTCTATACTTTCTTTGACACTGCTCAACGTTAAAGCTATTTAGCGTGATGATATATAGCATACAGTGAGCCCCAAGAACTACTCTTTACATTGGTGTAAACCGCATCAAAATCTGTCAAGTGCTTCCGGAGTTTACTTCAAACATACATACATACAGACATACGTTCCCTTTTAATATAAGAAGTAGAGATAGACATAGAGAAGAAGAGATAGAGTTAGAGATAGAGATATATGAAAAGTGCTGATGATCGTCGAATCGGCTGACCTGATCTTCATCAAACATAGCTAACAACCATCCCGGTTAAAACAGCTTTCTAATAAAAAACGCATCCAAATCTCGGCCGATCAGCTGTTTTGGAGCTACGATGTCACAGAGAGACACACAGACAGACGGAGGCGTCACACTTATATATAACAACAACGCCCCTCATTTTGCATCGGGGGTTAAAAAGGTTTTCGCGAACTCCCGCAGTAGGCTTTGGAAATATGCTAGCGGGGCGGGCCGGGGGTGGGGGCGGCGGCCGCCGTCGGCTCGGGGACGTTATCGGATTTTCATAAATTTTTAAAAGAACTTAGCTTCAACTACTTCCCTCGCCACCTTCGCTGGTGAAGTCGAGCGGCGCCGGCGCAGAAGCTCGCAGGCTCGATCCTCTATTAGTTTAGACATTTAGTTGCGTACGAGTAACGTGCTGGACTAGAGGCTAGACTTATATATAACAGTTGTTTGTATGGAGAACAGAGAGATGCAGCGCCTCTAGTGGGACACTTGATGCACAAATTGCTATAATAAATTATATTTACTTTAACACGATACGTATGCAACGAAATGTAAAAACAATCTCATGATCGAGCTATACTATAGCTATTTTTTTTAATTTAAAGCGCGACATGGCTCCGAGCCACCCATAAGGTGTCTAACGACGCACATGGGCATTCGGTCATACGTGGGAGTTGCGAATGCCATGCCAGTCTGACTGACAGGTGCCCATTCACGCCCCTCTTGAAGGACCCGAGACTGTACTTGGGGGGCAATTAGGCGCACTAGTGAGACTACACTGCTAATAAAGCAGAAAATCTACAATTGTGAGCCGAAGGCGTCGTCGTCCTCCATTCTATGTTCACTTATAAGTCGAGAACTACTCCACTGATCCACGTGGGGTTTTCATAATTGCGAATACTGGCACATCCAAGGATATAACATATTTTTTCGCGGTTCGAAGCCGCGGGATCTCGAATCGAATATTGATCTATGATCTCGTACCTCTAACCTTACAGCGGCATTCATCGTTACTACAATACAATCATTCTCTACGAATTATAACAACTAGATTTTGAACACTTATTAAATAAAGGTATAGTTCAATACACGTAAATGGAATTCTTGTCGCCATGTACGTACGGCAACGAGATCCCTATTTACGTGTCTCCAAATTATCATACACTTTATTTTTTTATTAATTTACGTAGGTACAAGAAAAATATACACTGGTTTAAAAAAATCATGAATTTAATTGCAAATGACTGCCTCGTCTACCGGTCCACCCTTACAGCGTGCCCTTATCTACAAGCACGCCACAGGCCGACCGATACGCTAATAAACGACATTATGCGACCGTCACTAAGCCGCCCCGTGACTATAAGGTCGCTCGCCCGACCCTACATACCTACCTACTGGGGTGCCGCGTGAGCCCGGCGGCGCGGCGCGGCGCGGCGCGATGTCACTTGTTCGCCGCCCACTCATTCGCTGATTTCAAGCACGAGCGCTCTTGCTATTTCCATTCCTGAAGAGCACTTCAGCTTTACAGTTTATAGCTTTTCACGTCTAGCACGTGAATTGGGGGCGACGCGCGGCGTGGAGACGGCGCACAGTGCAGCGTCCCGAAGAAAAGTCCGGACGTTTGACATTTTCTCAAATGTCCCAGAATCCAAAAAAAAAATAATATCGCCCATTCTACAGGATCATAGCTATAACAATGAATAGCTTTTATTTTTTTTACCATACTCTAACATTTTTTAATTTAATCCGGAAAATACCTCTGCCAGGAAATTTCAATGTATTGCATTAAATACGGTGAAATGTATTATTTTCTGTCGCCTTTCTTATTTAATATTTATAACTTTTGGGTAATAGGTATATCACAGAATATATAAATGTAAGCATATGGCCATTTTAGTAAATAACGTAATTTTTATAGACTAGTTTTAGAGAATCGATCAAATAATCTGAAGTGAAATATTTAAACATCAAGAAAGTAAAAAGTCCAAAACGGTCCAAGAAATGATTATTGCTGCGTTATAGATTAGCTATTGGACTTTAGCCAGTATGAAAATGGTAGCCATATGCAGCCATATCTTATATACTTTTTATGTTTGTTTACGATCGCGCCTAGCCGCGCCTGACGCTCAAAACGGCCGCTCTTTGTTTTGGTGACACATCACATCACAGTATTGTATTTTTATGGTGTTATACTGTTCTTATTGTAATGTCTTGGGTTGTTGAGGATTGACGTTGATTTTACAAGGAGCGAAATGAAAGGCGCTTTTACTTCAGTCAGCCATGTAGAATATAATGTTGCCATGTTATATTTGTGAAACACCCTAAATATACAATGATGCCATAGATAATGAATATTACAGTTTATGGATATTATTGCTATACTTAACATCTCCCTTTTTTATATGTTTTTTTTTTTTCAATAAGACTAACTTTATACAAACCCATGTTTTCTATTTAATTTTATTTTGACGACCGAATAAGAGAATACAAATTATAAATCAAGACGTTTAGGTGCCTTAATCTCTCTACCATATCTACTAATGTTTCTTCTAGGAGTTTCAGTGATTGTTGGTTCACATACATTTTTATTTATCGGTGGTGAACCTATAGCAACAGGCAGCTCATGCTCATTTACATTTTGTGGGTTAGACTGAATTTTACAGTTATCAGAATTATTACTATTGTTATCTTGCACAGGATGTTTTAACAAATGCTGTCGATTTCTGCGATAAATTCTTTGTTCACCTTTTATAACGTAAGACCTAGGTTCTGGACCTACCTGTATTATTTTGCCTGGTGACCAGGTTTTAGAAGAAGGATCTTTCTTGAACATGACCTTATGACCTACTTCTAACGGTTTTAAATCTTTTGCGTGTTGATCATAATATCTTTTTGACTTATCAGATTGTTCCTTGGTATACATTTCTAACTTCTTATAATCTACTAAATCTGACTTTAGGTTCTTATCCGTGATTGGTAACTTTGTTCTTAATCTACGTGACATGCATAACTGAGCTGGCGAACACATATTAGCTTTAGGAGTATTCCTGTATTGCAATAAAGCCAAATATGGGTCGGTACAGTCAGCTTTGCATTTTCTTAACATTCTCTTAATTGTATCAACACTTTTTTCAACCAGACCATTTGAACGACTCAGTTTTGGACTAGATGTTATATGCTTGATTGACCATGAATTTACAAAATTTGCAAATTCTTTTGAATTGTACGGGGGGCCATTATCTGAGACCAGTATCTCCGGAATACCATGACGAGCAAACAGTGACTTCAAGTGTGTAATTACAATGCTGGCTCCGTATCCATTGCTAAGAAGAACGAGTTCAATGAATTTTGAAAAATAGTCAATAACTATGAGATATGTTTTTCCTTCAAAATCTAGGAAGTCTACTGCTGTTTTATTCCACGGCAAGAATTTATATTCATGTGGCTTGAGGCTCTTCTTGCTGTTATTACGTCGGTGACTGATACATATTTCACAATGGTTTACGAGATTTTCTATATCTTTATTTAAGCTCGGCCAGTAGACTATACCTCGTGCTAATCTTTTACAACTATTGATGCCTTGGTGGCCTTCATGAATTAAATTTAGAATATGGTTTCTAAATGCGCAAGGTATGACGATACTATTTGACATAAAAAGTAATTTGTCTGCAATGTGCAGTTCATCTTTTATGGGGAAAAAAGGTTTTACATCATCCGGCACTTGACGTTTGTGCTCAGGCCAGCCATTTTGGCAATATAACATGACTTTCTTTAAAGTGACGTCTTTATCGGTTAGTTCCCTCACTTGAGATAGACGTTCGTCGCTTACATTAACATTTGACACTAGAAGATTTACATGTAGCTCAATATCTTCATCGAGATCTGTAAGACAGTGTGACGGCAAGGCAGCGCGCGACAGAGTGTCAGCGACATATAGGTATTTACCTGGCTTGTATGTTAGTATGAGATCATACGGTTGCAGACGCATCATTATACGTTGCAGACGGGCTGGAATTTTATGCAACGGTTTTTTAAATATTCCAACGATCGGCTTATGATCGGTTTCGACTGTGACTTGTTGACCGTAAATGTATTGGTGAAATTTAGTACACCCAAATAGAATGGCTAGTAGCTCTTTTTCTATTTGGGAGTAGTTCTGTTGAGCGCTATTCAGCGATGCTGATGCGTATGCAATGGGGCTTTTATCGTGTAAAATAACAGCACCCATGGCGCTTTTGGACGAATCGACTGACAAAGTTAGTTTTTTATTCTGATCAAAGTATGTTAAGACAGGGGCGGAACTGATGAGAGACTTGAGACTATTGAATTCACTTTCATGTACGTCAGTCCAGACAAATTCAGTATTTTTTACAAGTAACTTCCTTAAGTTAGTAGTTTTATCTGACAAGTTTGGAATGAAAGAACCCAAAAAATTTACCATTCCAAGGTATCTTTGTAATTCCTTGACTGAGGTGGGACTGGGCATCTGACTGATAGACTGGACTTTGGATGTGTCTACAGATACACCTTCTGCATTGAAGATGAATCCTAAGTACTTGACCTCAGACCAACATATTTTTGACTTTTCTTTATTAAATTGTACACCGATATCTTGAGCTCTTTTTAGAACTGCTTCAAGACGTGTATCATGCTCCTCTTTAGTACTACCGCTGATCAGTATATCGTCCATCATTATTTTTACACCTGGAATGTTTTCGAATCTCTTGACCATTTCTTTATGAAAAATTTCTGGGGCGGCGTTTATACCAAATGGAAGTCTGAGGAATCTGTATCTCCCGTATGGAGTTATGAAAGTACACAATTTGGAAGATTCCTCATCTAACTTGAGCATCCAAAATCCTGAATTTGCGTCCAAGACCGAAAAATATTTAGATCCGCTCAGTTCTGATTTTATCTCGTCTATCGTTGGAAACGGATAATGTGACCGGAGTATCGCCTGGTTAAGATTCTTAGGATCGAGACATATTCGAAGTTTTCCATTTTTTTTTGATACCATGACTATAGAATTGACCCACTCTGTAGGTTCTTCGACTTTGACTATGACTTTTAGCTCTTCTAGGCTTTTTAAATGACTTTCAAACTCCTTTTGAAGTTTAAATGGAATCTTGCGACATGCTTCGATCGTAGGCGTGACGTTGGGTTTGACTGACAAGTGACATTCAAAATTCTTTATGCATCCAAGACCTTCAAATACATTTTTGTACTCCTCGACTAAATTCTTACCGACTGAACTACTGAAAGTGACATTGTTGACTAATTTTAATATTTTTAACTCTTTAATTGTTTTCTTGCCGAGTACGTTTGTACATTCCATGTCAAGAATATGAAACTCTACTTGATAATGTTTTCCATTATATGTGCATAAAACATTACATTTGCCAATAGACGGCAGCACCTCTCCGCTGAAGGTGGAGACAATTTCTCTGGTTTTTACGACTGAATGAGCTGAAATGTTACATTTCTTAAATGTATCATATGACAAAATATTAGTTTGAGCACCAGAGTCGACAAGGCATTTTACATTTATATTGTTTACACTAATATTGACTGACCATAATTCTTCTTCACTGCTTGACTCCAGGGCGACGTTACTGCATTTGATCGAACCGAGAAAGAAATTCTGAGAGTTTTCTTCTTGCACTACGACACTTCCTACCACTTTCGAACGACACATTTTTGCGTAATGATTAGGACGCTTACACTTGGCACACGTGACACCTGCAGCTGGGCAGCGGTAGCGATGCACTTGTCCGCACCGACCACAGTCGCCGTCGGCCCGCGTGCGACTCGGCGACCCATTGCGACCCGGCGAACCCTTGCGACTCGGTGACCCTTTACGACGACCTGACTGCTGTTGGTCACGACGTGGTGATCGACTGGTGTGCTCCGGTTTTCTGAAATTCGATGTTGAAAGTTTTGACACAATGTTCGTGCTTGACTCGCCTTGAGCGAGTCGGCTGGCTTGCTCCTTTGACGACTCGCATGTTCTTGCTATTTCGATGGCTCTGTCTAGTGTAGTGGGGGACTCAAGTAGAATTTTTTCTTTTATGTAAGTATTTTTCTGGTTTAGGTTCCAACTAAATATATCTTTTAGTATGTCATCTCTTTTGTTTTCAAACTCACACAAGAGGCTAATGTTTTTCAAATCAGTGGCATAGGAATCTATCTCCTCGTCCGGCAGTTGTCTTCTATTGAAAAGTTTGTGCCTCTCCATCGTGACGTTTGCTTTCGGACTAAAATATCGCTCGAAACTATTTATGAGATCGGTGTATTTGACATTATCTATGTCGACGTTGAATGATTTGAAAATTTCTAGAGCATCCGCACCGATAAAATGTAATAATATGGCGACTTTTCGGCTGTCGGTTTCCTCTTCTAGGTTATAAGCTCTCAAATATATTTTAAATTGAGTAAGCCAGTTATGCCAAATGTGCGACAAGTTGATACTTTTGCATTTCATCGGTGGAATTGCGGAAATAAGCGATTTACTCATCTGCTTCGTGGTGTTTTCTCCAGTCGGCGGTGACTTCGTGGTGTGGCTGACGGGATCCGACATTTTTCTTGATTGACTTGGAAAGTTGGAACGAAATATGAACTTCTCTTGACGCGAGACGACGAGACGGAGACTTGTAGACACCTGACACCATGTAATGTCTTGGGTTGTTGAGGATTGACGTTGATTTTACAAGGAGCGAAATGAAAGGCGCTTTTACTTCAGTCAGCCATGTAGAATATAATGTTGCCATCTTATATTTGTGAAACACCCTCAATATACAATGATGCCATAGATAATGAATATTACAGTTTATGGATATTATTGCTATACTTAACACTTATAACAATATCACAATGAGCACTATTAAATACGTCTAATAAAATAACATATTGGGGGTCGAGTATTTTAAAATATATATTTTAACGAGTCACCTTTAATTCTAATTTACTTTGATATTAGTTCATTAAGATCTCACAGTAGAAATGATTTTATACATCATGCACTATATCTTTATACATAATAGGTATATCGCATAATATGTATACATAGCCGGTACTATAGTACCTTTATTTTTTGTGGTTTAGAGATAAATAATTTAGTATAAAAGTGAAGAACTGGAACAACATTTTATTATTTTGTTTTAACACGACTACGTGCATACTGAAGCTATGGATCTACTGCAGCGAACCATTGATTTTTACGTTTTATTACGAGACAATTCTTTGCCATTAAAATAATATATAATATATTATTGACTCAAAAAGTGCTGGAAGTAATTGGAGAATCGTTTACATCCGGAGAACGAGCGACGATCAAGACTTGGCAGAATGTGCACCTGAAGTAAATAGAGTTTAGAATAGTACATAATTAATTAAGGTACTTATCTTGTCTAATTTGTCATAATAAATTTAAAAAAAAATCAATGTTTCCCTGCAGTAGATCCATGACATGTCATTATTACGAATGTATTTTCTCTAGTTTATTTTTAAACGTAGTTTTTTATTTCATTTATTTTTTCTTTACTTTTTAATAAAAAAAATATAAATATGTAGATTTAATTTTAGTACTAATTTAATTTCGAAAGTTTAATTCTAATTTTGTTTAATTAATTTTCTAGTTATGATTATGACTGCTCTTGTTTTTAATTAAAAATATACATATTTAAATATACTATCGATGTTATGAATTCATATATATATCATCAATATCACCGTCAGCTCGGCAGCATTATCTGTCCGCGGTCACTGATGAACATAGGCTTCTCAATAAGCATGCGATCTTTTATGCAAACTTAATATAAATACATAATATAAAACTGTTGTAAAACTAAATAAAAAGCATTTAAATTTCTTTATTTTAATTTTTAACCTTTCCTGAATAAATAAAATAAATACCTGGAAAGACAAAAAAAATAAATCTTACACACAGCGCATATTTTGAATTTCAAATTAAAATAACTATAAATACTATTGCTGGATTTTTTTCAAATTTACAGAATTAGTAGCTAAACTATTCAAGATTATTCATGCAAAATATCAGAGCATTATCTTGAAAAGTTTCTGAGAAATCAAGCGATGTCCGCAAAATCGTATTTTGGTTGCACTGTGCGGCGCGGCGCGGCGCGGGGCGGACACAGACAGCGGGTGGCTCTGGCTGTCGAACTTACAACAAAGTCGGAGTTTCTAAGAGCGTGGAAGAGCGGTCGCATGGAGAAGAGAGGTGAGAGAAGTCTGTCTAAGCAAACTGGGTACATCACCACCAACTGGAGGATCTGGGGCCTGGGGACATACGCCATTGGAAGTGGGAGTCACAACGTCCACAATTCGGTCGCGCGCGCCCCATCCCACCAGCACGGGGAAATAAACGGCGCGTGCTTGGCCATAGATTACTTAATAGGCTTGGCGAACTACGAGGTGGTGCCTCTCCGCGCTGCTCTCCGCACCGGCGCGGCGGCGCATGTTTTAGTAGAAATTAAAGCTAGCAACAACTCCTCTCACCTCTCTACTCCGTGGAGAGCAGGGAGGGAAGGAGCCGGATCTAGGAGTGAGGGGCTGAATTTTGATTCACAAAACGCTCCGTCTGCCTTTAGGTAATGCGTAACTAATGATTTCCTGTTGTAATTCCAAGGTTTTAACAAAATGTATGAATTGATAACGAGTGCCGGCCGGTCGTCTCGGAGTCCTTAGAGTGGAGGGGGAGGGGAGGTACCCTGCGAACTGCATTCGCCCCTTTGTATTAACCCCCGACGCAAAAGGAGGGGTGTTATAAGTTTGACGCCTCGATCCGTCCGTTCGTCCATAGGTATGTCACAGTATTTTACTCGGAGAGGCACTATATACAAGAAACTTGGAAGGAAAGTGTATTCTATGAACCGCTACACAATGGTGCGGTGAAATTAGGAGAAAAAAATTGGGGTGCCACACCATACACACACTGAGGGATGAAAAAAACCGGCCAAGTGCGAGTCGAACTCGCGCACCGAGGGTTCCGTATAGCCATGTCATGGTCAGCGCCACCCACGCCATCTATAGCGTGTTTTATGAAATGCTTCATATTAGTCAAAAATCATGATAAGTTAAAATGCTTCACACTGTTTTCGGTAGATGGTGCGCATACACTTTTTAGTCTTGTATGGGGACCCGCGTGAATTTTTTACTTTTTCTTGTTTTCATATCGGCCACAATAACACATATTCTGTGAAAATTTCAACGGGCTATCTACGAGTATTATGGTTCAAGAGATACAGCCCTCGGACAGACAGACAGACAGACAGACGGCGTAGGCTTAGTAATAGGGTCCCGTACGGCGGATACGGAACCCTAAAAAGACAATTTCAAGCACAGCGTGTGAGGTATCGTTGGTAGGTCTTTAAGGTCTATTATTACTTGGTAGGTCTATTATTTTATTTGTTTTATGTAATCCGGTATGGGTGGCTGAGTTGGAGGGGCCGAAGCGCATATATATATTTTATATTATATACTCGTATAATTTAAATTATAAAGAAGTTTCAAAATTACTTTTTGGTGAGACATGCGCTTCTAAAGTCATAAAAAGTGTGTTTTTCACAGTGTTGCCGTCACCTTGCAAAATTACTGGCGCGTTGTAATATTCAAATTTAGAATGTTGAATAACATTGAGAGAAAATAGTTCTGCGAGTACAGATGGTGTTTTGTTTTTTCGCGAGAGACACACAATGGCTACCTCGCTGAAAAGTGGGTGAAAAATTAGTTATTTCTGTGGAAAATGTTTACTTTGGTGGCTTGTTCATGTTTTAGTTTTTGGAGCCTGCACATAATTTATTATTAACTTTGTATTTTAACCGTGAACGTTATTCCCGACAACGGAACCCTTCACTGTGCCTGTCACATTTTTTTCTTCTAGGAAGAAAAAAATGTGACAGCATTTTAATAATGCTGGTTGTACCTGATGATGGTTCTGAGCCTGGAGCCGGAGCCGGAGCCGGAGGTGGAGCTTAGTCATTATTTTGTAATCAAGTAATAAAAAATTACGTCTCTTAAAAACTTGAAATAAAATTTAAATTACAAATTTCGCCTTTTATAATTCAAGACGAGCGGCTGGTCGGGCGTGGCCACTTTTGTTTCATACATACCTGGATGGACAAGTATGTATGTATGTATATTTATTTGTATATAATATTCTATATATTTAATAATTTATATGTATTAAACATGTATGGCTTATATTTTACTAGCATGTACTTATATGTATGTATTAATAAGTATTCTTATTATTATTTTTATCTTCAATTGTCACGCAACTCTTTTGCTACTACCTACTTACATTCCACTATATTATCGAATCTCAAACATCCAAAGGTTGACTGTAAGAAATCTCTGTAAAGGGATAAGTCCGCCTTTGCACCTGTTGTAAATTTTCCAATGTATTTGTTAGTGTTTAATGTTTACTGGAGCAATAAAGAATTTTCTATCTTAAAAAATTATTTTCAACATTAAAAAATTATTTCCCTTTAGTTACTTAAAGGAGTCGGGGGACCGCTAAGTAAATAAAATATAAATTTCAGACCTGCGCGGTTGTTTGCTTAGCGCTCCCCCGACGCCTTTAAGTAACTAAACCGAAATATCTTTGATTTTTAAGGTGTCAGGGCAATGAAACTGTGCCAGACGGATAGACAGACTTTGACATGGAATCAATATGTAATGTCTTACCCGTGCCATTTGCAAAAATCAACCGTCAGTTTTAATGTACTTTCGGCATACCACTGTCTCACGAGTCACGAACCGCTAGAGTCACTCGGCCGCCTTCCACCCGTGGCAACGTCAATGAATAATATGAACAACTGATGGCGTCATGGCCTTCACAAAAAAGGCTTCGAAAATCAATAAATACCTATAACTTCTAAACTACTGGTCGGATGGACTTGAAATTTGTTTCCTTCCGTAAAAACAAATTCTCTTTCTGAAATAATGTTTTTTTTTTTTCAAAATCCGTTCAACCGTTATGACAAAAAAAAAAGGAAAAAGACTTTGAGAGGGCATAATATCTCGGAAGCTACTGATCCCAGCCTACTCTTTCCCATATGGAAAATGATAAGTCTCGACGAGATAAAACTTTTTTTTTAGGGCATATCACTGAAACCTGATCCCAGACTACTCATCCGCTGGAGGAAATGGCAAGTTGACAACTGACTTCAGTCGCCTCTAGGCTATGTCTGTGCGAGGGTGTTTTTTCGTCGAAAATTTCTAAGTTGCTCCACTAAAACTTAAATATATCGGGAACTAAAGTCTGATCGAGAAGATACAAAGTTCGTTGTAATTCTCAGAACTCTCAGAACAGTAATTATTAGTTAAATCTCCCCAATGACACCAGTTTGAATACCAGAAACACTGAAGAAAGAGAAAATAATAACATTTGAACTAAACAATTTGAAATACCTCGACCTAAAAGAAATCGGCCTAGAACTTAGAAAATGGGAACCATTTGAATATAGACGAAGCCCCGTCAGCGCCACGTCAGGCCATTTGCACTCTATGTACTTACTTGCGCGATTATTATATGTGTGCCGATGATTCCATGTCTATGTCTACCGGTAGTCCCACGACTACCTACCACCAGGGCATTTTTTCCTTTTTTGAGGTACGGAACCCTGTTTATCGCCCAAGGTTGTTGTTCAGGTCAGGTGTAAATTATTCTGCCAAAACCGATGCGTCCAGCAATTCTAAAAACAGCTAAATTCTAAATTCAAAATAGTTTAAACAAAAGACATATTAATGCTATGCTAATGAGTACTTAAGTATCTATATATCTATACATATAATAAAATCGTAGAGGTAAGAAAGTCTGTACATTGAATGTATTCGGAAAAAAACTAACCAGGGTGGCTTAAAATGAGATACTGAACATGTTAGAACAGTTTTTAAAATTTTTGTTTGTTTGTTTGTTTGTTTGTCTGTACGCGCATCACGCAAAAACCACTGAACGGAATTAGACGAAACTTTGTATAGTGGCAGTTTATATGCCGGGTTAACATAATACGTAAAAAAAATTTACAAAAATAAAAAAAAATTAACAATT
The DNA here is from genome assembly GCA_946902875.1 of Nematopogon swammerdamellus. NCBI lineage: Eukaryota > Metazoa > Arthropoda > Insecta > Lepidoptera > Adelidae > Nematopogon > Nematopogon swammerdamellus. The sequence continues at coordinate 134,324 of OX336334.1, forward strand.
ATAAACATTATTGCGCGTTTAAAATCACGTAGTCCAAAGTAAAGGTAAAAACAATTTTAAATGTCATGTTGACAACGGAGAACTGTCATCTCGACGTGAGCTGGCCGGTGACAAATTGTTTGATAAATAAAAATAATAATTGAAAGTCGAAGTTATATCGCTGTCATTGGTGCAATAAAATTTATATATCTGTTGCCCGCGGCTTCGCTCGCGTGAAATTCGTATTTAAAAAAAGAGAGTAAGTAACTAAAGGCGGGCCCGAAGGCGGATCTGCGCTCACGTAAACGATATTCTTTCTCGATGAAAGTAACTAAGGGCGAGGCGAAAGGCGGAGCTGATTTCAGGAAGAAGAAAAACATTCTTGAAGAAAATAAGTAACTAAGGGCGAGGCCGAAGGCCGAGCTCTATTCTGGAAGACCATAAACCTTCTCGAAGAAAGTAAGTAACTATGGGCGAGGCCGCAGGCCGAGCTGCGTTCAGGAAGAAGCTAAACCATCTTGAAGAAAGTAAGTAACTAAGGCGAGGCCGAAGGCCGAGCTACGTTCGGATAATTGAAAAACCATCTCGAAGAAAGCAAGTAACTAAGGGCGAGGCCGAAGGCCGAGCTGCGTTCAGGAAGAAGCTAAACCATCTTGAAGAAAGTAAGCAACTAAGGCGAGGCCGAAGGCCGAGCTACGTTCTGACAAATGATAAACCATCTCGAAGAAAGCAAGTAACTAAGGGCGAGGCCGAAGGCCGAGCTGCGTTCAGGAAGAAGTTAAACCATCTCGAATAAAGTTAATTAATATTAAGATTGAGTTAATTTAATTTAAATTTTATTATAAAGTCCACGCTTCTAACGGCAAATATACCGTGCATCCTAGAACCTCGCGGTTATTCCCGGCTGGATGGCAAGAGGCCCGATGCTAGAGACCTTAGTGCCGTGGACTAAGGGTAGTTCTTTGATGTGGGACGCCACTTTTGTTCTCACATTGGCTCCAAGTCACGTTAGGACATCTCCAAGAGCGGCTGGCGCGGCCGAGGCTGGGTCGGAGAGCCTCCAACGCAGCAAATATAGAAATATAATTCAAGATTTCGAATTTGTTGCGTTTGCGGTTGAAACCCTCGGTCCGTGGAGCAGTGAAGCCAAAAGAGGCTTGAGCTGGTTGACACAACTGGTGTCCCGTCATCAAGGGCTTATGTACTTCATTCAAAGGGTAAGCCTTGCCATCCAGCGGGGTAATGCCGCAAGTGCTCTAAGAACATTTGAAAATGCCCGTTTTGATAGTTATTTTAATGTTTGTTAGGTAGGTTTAATTCTTTAGTTATTAATATTACTTTTTATTTATATGAAATAAATAGATTGAGTAAACGATATTATATTCTATCGAAGAAAGGAAGTCTTTAAGGGCGAGGCCCGAAGGCGGAAGATGGTTTTTGGTTTACCTGAACGCAGCTCGGCCTTCGGCCTCGCACTTAGTTCCTTCCTTTCTTCCAGAAGGTTTGTCGTCTTCCTGAACGCAGCTCGGCCTTCGGCCTCGCCCTTACTTACTTCCTTTATTTGAGAAAGGTTTATCGTTTACCTGAAAGCAGCTCGGCCTTCGGCCTCGCCCTTAGTTAGTTACTTTCTTTAAGAAGGTTTATCGATTACCTGAACGCAGCTCGGCCTTCGGCCTCGCCCTTAGTTACTTACATTCTTCTTTGGAATACGAATTTCACGCGAGCGGAGCCGCGGGCTCAGCTAGTATTAAATCTAAAAATAAAATAAATATTGCACATCTCTTAAGCGCGCGAGACACGGCGCGCTAGCAGATTGTGGTGAGCAGGCTTGTGTGCGCTGATAGTTGGAAAGTGATCGGTAGAGCTTGGTGTGTGCTCACCGCTCACCGCTCACCGCTCACCGCTCACCGCTCACCGCTCACCGCGCGGCGCGAGATACTCGCGTGTGCGCGGTGAGCGGCGCGTGACGGACCGAAGCTTCTCGAGGATTTATCGCTTCGTGAGTTCCGTTCTAAGAATATAGTGAACTGATATACTACTGGGTACGTCATACATAATGTACTCACATGACATGATTATGATTGACTTACATACGAGTACATTCTGTAATTATAAGTAAACCAAAAAGTTCGTATATTCAACAACCGGCAGGAGAAGAGAAGAAGTCCGTTTTCCAACGACAAATACGCATAATAGTATTCAAAGGACAGATTAATCCATTAGTCGGGTACTTAGTAGTATTCTCATTTCGCTAAGTAGAGCATCGAACGAGAGCTGTTAGCCGAGTTACAAAGTTGGCTAATGATGAAGTCCAAATTACCTTCGGCCGCTTCAGCTAAGTAATACTTCAACACACGAAATAGTAAATACATGCACGCACGCACGCACGCGCGCGTGTTGTAACACATTCATGTTGCGTGTTCATTAGATCTTTACATAAATGTTTTTGGGAAAATACATAAATGAATGGTGGTACGGAACCCTCGGTGCGCGAGCGGGGCTCACATGTGGCGGTTTTTTTTTAAGAAAGCGCGACATATCAATACTAATAATAAATCTGTAAGGGATGGTAATGGAGTAAGTTACTTTGTTTTATGAGATATTACGTTTGTAGACTCTATGTATGATACTAAAACTAAATTGACGATTTTAGGAATCTTTTCTTTATAACCTAACTATTAAACCTCCATTTTTTTTTGTAAAACTACTCGTATTTATTTTAACTATATATGTATAAGATGAAACTTAGTACACGCACATTTAAGTATACGTGACACATGATCGGTTTCGGTTGCATTACGCTAAGATGTGGCTCTCATACAAACCCAAATTGTTCCGCGCGCCGAAATAGAGGTACGGTAGCGGGTTACTTACTTTCTTCTTTTTAAATACGAATCTATACTCTATCCCATTTTAATCTTAATTTTATGAAACTTATTTTATTAAACTCAATAAGAGCGCCATCATGTAATTAATATGTACGTGTTATTCTATAAAACAAGTCTTCCTGCAAGACAGAGTTTCTCTAGGGCAGGAGACATGATTGTAAAATAGGCTTAAAAACTTTTCTAAATAAAATAATTTTCATTTCATTTTCATTTCATTTTCATTTTCATTTCATTTCAATTTAACGCGAGCGAAGCCGCGGGCAAAAGCTAGTATATAAATAACAAAAAATAAAAAAAATATGCTAGCGAACCACCCATAAGATGTCTCACGACGGCAGATATTCGGTCGTACGCGGATTTGCAAATGTCCTGCCGGCCTGACAGGTGCCTCTTGAAGGACCCGAGACTGTACTTGGGGGAGGTATGTGGGCAGGGAGAGCTTTCCAAAGTTTGCCGGTTCTGCAGACAGGGGTGTCCGTGTGTCCTATGGCCGCAGCGTCGTGCTTCAGGCAGCTTGAACACATTTTTTTTTTTTGTGGAAACTGACACTGTTGGCTGCATCACCTACAACATCACATAACACCGGGTGAACTAGGTGCCATGTCAGTGCTTTCCTTAATTTTATGGCGGCTACACTGAACTGGGCGGAAAACACGAACTATTTACATAGGTAGCCGTTTCGACCAACGTTTCATTCAGTGCGGTGGTACCAATCCGGGCGGGATAAACCCTACCACCTAGTAAGGTAAGAAGGGAAGGGACCTACAGTTTTACGTGGAATCCGAACCACGGTCAGCCTCCAACGGTCGAGCGGTCACCCGTCCGAGTACTGACCGCGCTCAGCGTTGCTTAACAACAGTCGACCGACCGCATCACTGAGCTACCGGGGCTGACAAATATGTCGGTATGAGTCTATGTATATGTGTGAGTGCGCGGTGGCGGCGCGGCGGCGCGGAGGCGCCGGCGCGGCGCGGCGGGGCGGCTCCGCTCGGTATTTATTCAACACTCCGCGCTAATTGAACTCTCTATACGGTTTATTTGATTTTGGTTTTACGAGTCAATTAATTGAACTCGAGAGTCTCTCCAGTAAGCACTTGACGTTTATTTGCAGGATCGTTATTTATTTATCACAATGAGATACTTAATGAAATAATATACCTATAAGTATATACTTACAATACAAACGTATTAATAACTACATAGCGGAGCGCGTGGCTTCGCTCGCGTTAAGAGATGCCAGTTATACAATTCCATATTCAACTAAAAAGAAAACGTTTGATTTTAAAGAGTTCATTAAATGAAATGAAACCAATAGGTACCTTACATAAAAACCTTATACTATATTAAAAATATTTTGTAATTTCTACTCAATTAGCCCTTATGTATCTATAAAACTCAATATAAATTGTGTCAGTAGTTCTAACGTGCTGCGCGCAAGTATCACGCTAAAACATCCCAACCCCTATATATTTATTCAATAGCCGCGCCCGCCGCCGCCGCCGCCGCACTCTGGTTCGATACCTACAAAACGTGGACACGTACACTTTTTTTCGAATTTCGATTTTTTTTTTGCAGAATCTTTTATGTCGACTAAATACAAGCTGCTTTTATTCTTTCGTGATTTTCTATAAAGTTGACGGTTACGGAGATAATCGACCATATCTGATTTCGTTGTATGGAAATAGACACTTTTTATTAAATTTCTCGAAATGTTAAAATTTGTTAGAGTAGTGAGTTATATAAACGTACTCTACACATAAGCCCCGACACGACTGTAAAAAAAACTCATCCCGCTACGTCCCGCTTTTCGTTTTATTTACATTAAAATTTTTTTTTCTTGCTTATTTTAAAAATAAAAATAAAATACCATAGTGTGCCTACGTTACCAACAGAGTAATCCATTTGCAAGAGTCAATGCTTAACTTTAAAGTTAAATAAATAAAATAAGTAAATTTTGTGTCAAACTATAAAAATAAAGCACTCTGTAAACCCAATTTTTCGAGTAAAAAAGTGGTAATAATGTGCATATTACTTGTATTTTGTATTCTATTGTAACAAAATCTACTAGAAATATTGAAACGTACAACATAATGTACTTTCCATGGATTTTTATAACGAAACATTACCTACTACACGAAAACAAATCGTATAAAACGTAAAAACTTTTAAAAATAATTAATCATCCAGAATCATTCGTTTATTTCGCATCTATCCTTAAAACTGCTGCATGCCTGAGTATGCCGATACACGAAATGAATACACAGACGCGTAATAATGCATGTAGTTACATCTATCCTCAAAACTGTGGCATGCCTGAGTATGTCGATACTCTATAAAATTCTGATATTACATTATATTTACTCATTACGTTTGTATCAAATTTCATAATTCATTATATCAAAACAGCTACAGGTCAGGGGCCTTGACTTGAGGAATTATTGACGAAAATATACTGTACATTTATTTATTCTTATGTTGTCTTGCATTTAAGAGTATCGCCATTTGTCATTTGTATAGAAATTTATAAACTCATCACTCAGTTGTAAAATTACACTTCTAGAGCAGAGCGAAGCGGCAACGTTGCATGAACGGTACAGTTAATCTATGATACAACTAGTTCGTTAATTATTATATTATGTAACTCGCTCGTTCAATTTTTGGGGAATATCACATTAGTTATGAATTATAGTAGTCAATTAAATTAAATTTATGAAAACGAGTTTCTTTCGTTAGAATGCATGCAGTGTAGCAATCAGTTTCGCAGTTTAAATAACTTACAACTGCTACTCACGGGAGGGCTCGAGTATGAACGTATACTCTTCGGGAAAGCTTGCTACTTCCTCCCCATCAGGATGAAGGGATTGATAAAGGGAAAGGATGTTGCAAAGACAGCAATCATTGCAGGAATAAGGCGGCTCCTGAGACAAAGGAAAAAGGAATAGGTGAGATACCAAATTATACAAACTCAAAACAATCTAGCACATCAGGTTGTGAACTTACATCAATAAATTCTACTTCTTGAATTTATTTTTCTATAGTTTCGGAAATCCTTATTCCGGGCCTCAGATGCCTCTTCCGATAGGTGTCCTATTCCTATAGGTGTGTGCGTGTGCGTGGCGTGCGTGAGTGAGTGTGATGTGACTTCTTTTTCTACATTTTGGTGATACTTTGTGAGTATCTACATTCAGAATGGCGAAGTCAAAGAACCACACGAACCACAACCAAAATAGCAAGGCGCACAGGAACGGCATCACCAAGCCCAAGAAGTTCCGGCACGAGTCCACTCTCGGCATGGACCCGAAGTTCCTGAAGAACCAGCGTTTCTGCAAGAAGAACAACCTGAAGCCGGCCAAGCAGCTGGCGCGCGCCTCGGAGCGCAAGGCCGCGCGAGACGCCAAGTCCGCCAAGTAGACTAAGCGCACCTCACACCTTGTAATATTAAATTCTATAGGAATAACATTCAAATGTTTAATTATTTCGCTGCCATGAATGAGAAGTTTGTGAACGCTAAGTGGCATGCGATACCACCCATACGAAGCTACGAATAGCTTGGCAGTTTCTAAGGCATATTCGTGGAATTTTTCGATATGTATATTCAGACCACTAGAAATACTAATCAGAATAGTAGATAGTCTTTGAATACCTGTAATGTCTGAACTTAATGTGGGATTATCGAAAAAGCGCCGAGGCGTATTTCCGTCGTTTGTCGTCCCTGATCCCTGTTTCACAAAGTCAATCAAAAAGTCAAAAAGTCAAAAACAAACGCTGCGAAAGTACTGCCAGAAGAGGTTCGATCTCTCTTGATCTCACCACTTGGGGAAAAAGAAATTCAAGAAGTAGAATTTATTGATCTAAGTTCACAACCTGATGTGCTAGATTGTTTTGAGTTTGTATAATTTGGTATCTCACCTATTCCTTTTTCCTTTGTCTCAGGAGCCGCCTTATTCCTGCAATGATTGCTCTCTTTGCAACATCCTTTCCCTTTATCAATCCCTTCATCCTGATGGGGAGGAAGTAGCAAGCTTTCCCGATGAGTATACGTTCATACTTGAGCCCTCCCGTGAGTAGCAGTTGTAAGTTATTTAAATTGCGAAACTGATTGCTACACTGCATGCATTCTAAAGAAAGAAACTCGTTTTCATAAATTTAATTAAATTGACTACTATAATTCATAACTAATGTGATATTCCCCAAAAATTGAACGAGCGAGTTACATAATATAATTAACGAACTAGTTGTATCATAGATTAACTGTACCGTTCATGCAACGTTGCCGCTTCGCTCTGCTCATGAAGTGTAATTTTACAACTGAGTGATGAGTTTATAAATTTCTATACAAATGACAAATGACGATACTCTTAAATGCAAGACAACATAAGAATAAATAAATGTACAGTATATTTTCGTCAATAATTCCTCAAGTCAAGGCCCCTGACCTGTAGCTGTTTTGATATAATGAATTATGAAATTTGATACAAACGTAATGAGTAAATATAATGTAATATCAGAATTTTATAGAGTATCGACATACTCAGGCATGCCACAGTTTTGAGGATAGATGTAACTACATACATTATTACGCGTCTGTGTATTCATTTCGTGTATCGGCATACTCAGGCATGCCGCAGTTCGAAATAAACGAATGATTCTGGATGATTAATTATTTTTAAAAGTTTTTACGTTTTATACGATTTGTTTTCGTGTATTAGGTAATGTTTCGTTATAAAAATCCATGGAAAGTACATTATGTTGTACGTTTCAATATTTCTAGTAGATTTTGTTACAATAGAATACAAAATACAAGTAATATGCACATTATTACCACTTTTTTACTCGAAAAATTGGGTTTACAGAGTGCTTTATTTTTATAGTTTGACACAAAATTTACTTATTTTATTTATTTAACTTTAAAGTTAAGCATTGACTCTTGCAAATGGATTACTCTGTTGGTAACGTAGGCACACTATGGTATTTTATTTTTATTTTTAAAATAAGCAAGAAAAAAAAATTAAAATGTAAATAAAACGAAAAGCGGGACGTAGCGGGATGAGTTTTTTTTACAGTCGTGTCGGAGCTCATGTGTAGAATACGTTTATATAACTCACTACTCTAACAAATTTCAACATTTCGAGAAATTTAATAAAAAGTGTCTATTTCCATACAACGAAATCAGATTCGGTCGATTATCTCCGTAACCGTCAACTTTATAGAAAATCACGAGATTATAAAAGCACCTTGTATTTAGTCGACATATAAGATTCCGCAAAAAAAAATTCGAAATTCGAAAAAAAGTGTACGTGTCCACGTTTGGTAGGTATCGAACCAGAGTGCGCCGCCGCCGCCGCCGCAAATAATGCAATATATACGCATTTATGTTTTGTATATATTTTGGACCGTGTGGGGCCGGTACTTTAAAAGAATAGCCCCACTGCATCTCTACCCGTGTATGTCGTAAAAGGCGACTAAGGGATATGACTCCCTTCTTATATTACTAGGTGGTAGGATTTAACCCGCCCGGGTTGGTTGGTACCACCGCACTGAATGAAAGGTCGATCGAAACGGCTAGGTAAATAGTTTGTGTTTTCCGTCCAGTTCAGTGTAGCCGGCACGACCGAAGGGAATCACTGACGTGGCACCAAGTTCACCCGGTGTTATGGGCTGACATCACGGATGTTGTAGATGATGTAGCCAATCGTGTCAGTTTCCAAAAAAAAAAAAAGATTTAGAAAATACTCATTGTCGCGTGACAACATGTGGCTGTCCCCGGTCGCCGCGCTCACTCCCCGCCAGCGCAAGAGAGACAGCTGCACTCTCTCACCTAATATACAATATATACAACAAATTACGTCAAAATTCTCTTTCAGGGCAATTTTCAGGGTTATGTTTTCCCGACCCCTAAACCTTATCCGATTTTTACAAATCGTTTTTGTTGTAATAAGGACAGTTCTATCTACAAACCTATTTTTATTTTTCTGATATCAAAAGTAATGAATTATTCAATAAAGCTTAAACAACTTCGTGACATAAACATTACAAATTCAATATTTTTCGTTAAAAAAACCTTTTTTTAACTCTGGCGTCGTATATTTAATCTAACCAGTGGTATACGAATAAAACCAATACATATTTAATCTAACAAATGACTAATAGGTAGATTAGACTGCCCCTTATCACAAGAAAAAATACTTATAAAAAAGCCGGACAAGTGCGAGTCTGACTCGCGCACCGAGGGTTCCGTCGGCGCCGCGCGCCGCGCCGTGCCGCCGTCAGCGTTGATTGTTGTGCCGATTATTAGAATGAACGTAACGAAAAGCATCCCTTAAATTAATTTGAACTTTTTTAAGTTTTCTTTACATTCGCGGGTGCGCGCACAACAACCCACGAAAGTTTCATCATAATCGTAGAAGACGAACGAACGAACGAACATTCATTTTTATAGTTACAGTGCGACAAGGCTTGAAATGAACGTGGGTGACAGCTTAACTAACGCCGCCACAGTGCTGCCAGATGACCGTTTCGCGTTTCACCCGTTCACGTATAGTCGTGGGAATAACGGCTGTTTTTCAACAGCACGTTAGAATGATCTGCTGTTTTTATATAGCTGCTGTTTTAAAGTCCTATATTGCTATATTGCTGTTTTTGGTGCTGCTGTTGGAATTCGAATCTAACGCTGTTGGAATAACTAGCATAATTGAAATAAGAAATAAATATTAGTGTTATAACAATCACGGGAATACAGCAGGCAGACAGATCAATAATCTGTCTGTGGTCAATATTTTTTAAATTATTTGCTTGGATGCCAGGTCCTTCTGCCATTTCTTTAAAATTTATATAATATTTTCGACGGTATTTATTATGTATTTGTAAAGGCTTTTATGATATTTTTATTCAGATTATTAGATTTTATTTTTATTCAAATCAGTAATTTTAAGATTGCACAACTTGTCATTCAGCTCGGCGGCATTTTCACAAATATTGCTAATCCTATGGTTCACTCACTATATTATATAAACCATGTTTTTATTCCTATTAAAATATATCTAGTAGACACTAGCTACACTACAAATAATTTTTATTATATCAACTAGATGGCGGTACGTACGAGTATAAATAGCAAAACAGCATTATAGCAAACAGCAGGAAAGGTGGAACATTTCTAACTTTATAACTGCTGTAAATTTATAATAGAATATATTGCCTGCTATATAATATATTTCCCAGGACTATTCACGCGTACGTTAGTATCATTTCTTAGTATGTGGCGTTGTTAGCAGAAATCTTTCTAAATAAATGAAGTCTGTTATTTTATTAGAGAGCAAGTCTTCCTAAAATTCAATACATAAAATAAAAAATAAGTAAGTACCTACTTACCTTATAGGTACTATACATACATTTTCTTTTGCAGCGATATTTTCCCCTAGTGTAAGGAAATTTTCAAAATTGACAACCCTAATGCTGCAACAGCGCCCTCCCACAAACGTCATCCACGTTCATTTCAATCCTTGTCGCACTGTAACGCCGAGATGACAGTTCTTCGTTGTCAAATTGAAATTATTTTATTTTTTTGTGTTCCATGAATCCATTATTTCGTCACCGGCCAGTTGACGCAAAAACAACGACCAAGAAACCTGTGCTTTGGACTGCGTGATTTTAAACGCGCAACAATTTTAATAATTTGAAATTTTATTTAAATTTTTTTTATTATTCTTCCTGCCGCCGCCGCCGCGGCGCCGCCGGTGGTATTTCAGCTTGATACCTTGACCCGTTCCTGAGAAAAAGGGTCTTGACATACAAAACAAGCAAACTTTTTTTTTATGTGATGTAAGTACGAATTTACAATTTTCGGATTTTTTCCTTTATTTGTGCTGTGAGACCTTGCTTCGTACCGAATTTCGTGATTCTAGGTCAACGGGAAGTACCCTGTAGGTTTTGATTTGTTTTGAGTGAATTTAAGAGTATCAAAATCTGACATCAATACCCGTATCTTTTGATTGTGTTAATTTAGAAGCTTGAGTTTCCTACATCTCTAAGCGATCGTAGATGTTAATATTTTGTATTAATTTGAACTTTATACCTTGACTTGTTCCTGAGAAAAAGGGTCTTGACATACAAAACAAGCAAACTTTTTTTTTATGTGATATAACTGCAAATTTGCAACTTTCGGATTTTTTCCTTTACTTGTGCTATGAGACCTTGCTTCGTACCTAATTTCATGATTCTAGGTCAACGGGAAGTACTCCATAGGTTTTGATTTCATTTGCCGATAGCAAAATTTATGACATAAATGGCCGTATCTTGTGGTGGCGTTGACTTAGAAACTTAATTTTTTTACACCTCCGAGGAAACGTAGACCTTAATATTTGGTATTAATTTCAAATTGATACGTCTACCCTTTCCTGAGAAAAAGGGTCTTGAGGGACAGACAGCCAGCCAGACGGACAACAAAGTGATCCTATAAGGGTTCCGTTTTTCCTCTTTTGAGGTACGGAACCCTAAAAATTGGTCAAGGGGTATAAGCCCCAATAGACGATTTTCTATGGAGAAAAATATTCACGTGACTAACCACTGCCACTGCCTGCTCAAGCGTGCAAGCGTGAGTCAATCCCACGCCCTCTTACATTTACATACAACGTACAAAGTACATGAAAATCACTAGTTATACAGGGTGTTCCAGGATAGGGTTTCGTACCTTCAGGGTTCGATGGGGTTCATATTATTTGAAAGCGAAAAGCTCTGAAACTTTTTCCCAGATTCGGCCATGTTATAGTACTTTTTGGATAAAATAATTTTATCAAAATTTGGTGGACGGCTGACGTCCGTCTTTATTAAATAAAAATAAAATCACTAACTCATGGATAGATATAGGTACATTGCATACACAACTAGTAGAACTGCATGTACGTAAATTCCAAACGCTGAAATTTCAATGTCTACAAAAGAAAAAGTTGACTGGACTAGGTCATTGCACTCCTTAGACCTAGACAGCACTGTTGCGAAATCTCGCCAGGACTCACTGTACATCGAGTTTTTATTGAAATTTCCAATTTTAGTATGAAAAAAAAAAACATAATATCGATTTGAGTTATAAAGATTTTCTTCTTCTAATAATTAGTACCTACTTTCTATTTCTGAAGTTTCTCAAGCCTATCCTGAAACACCCTGTATGTAACACCTACCTATGTATACATGTGACACCTTATCAAACAATCTTGTGAAGCAAGTGGCGCGGTGGGGCGGGGCGGGGTACCACCCCACCCCACCCCACCGCGCGCCACCGCGCCACGGGCTCCGACAGTGGTGGAGCGACGAGACGGCACAGTTTGACGGCCGATACAACATATTTGCATACTAGAGAGCTTTCAAACTCGATTAGGACGGAATGGAGTAGATAGCGGAGAAAGATAGCGTGTGCGGCACGTCGTCGTCGCGGCGAAACTTCGTTAAATCACCGCATGTACGTACATACCTACCTTCACAATGCGTACACGTCGCGTCGGTGAAGTACTACATATTGTTGGAGGCATTTCAATTGATTTTGGGCAATAATTGATTAGCGCTTCTATTGAATTTGCGTACACCATTATACACTCGTATCTTTGTTTTATGAAAACCAGTACTGGTGGCTGTGCCGAGAGACCAAAAAAGGTACACTCGACACAGCAATATCCACCACCTCACTTCACGTAACTGTTGCATGCTCAGCGCGGCGGCCGCGGCGGCGGCGGCACCATACCAGCAGATTTGCGGACTATTGAAGAGCTGTCGACCCTCAGCTTGAAAACATCGTCCTGTTTCCATCCTTCCTTTCCTATCTAAATTACTCGAGCGAGTAGCGCATATTCAAGTAAATCACTTCCTACATCAACACTCCCTTCTCAACCCTTGCCTTGGTCAAAGTCACTGATGATATTCGCCATGGAATTGACAACCGGCAACTCACATTTATTACATTAGTTGATTTCAGTAATGCTTTCAATACAGTTGACTTTGACATCTTGTTTGCTGTACTGAGTTCTCTTGATATTTCACAGCCCGTTCTGGATTGGTTCGATTCCTACCTTAGCGGTCGCCGTCAAAAGTCCGCCTGGAGAATAACTTCTCAGACTGGTGTGAACTTATAGCCGGTGTCCCTCAGGGAGGTGTGCTTTCCCCACTCCTTTTCTCTGTATTTATCAATACATTAGCCCCCATTCTTACATCTACATATCACTTCTATGCTGACGATCTTCAACTGTATCGCACATTCTCCCTACCTGATCTCTTGGTCACTATCAACCTGATTAACACTGATTTATCTGGAGTACATTCATGGACGGAACACCAAAGTGTTCCGTCCATGAATGTACTGACAAAGGTCTCCAAGTAAATCCCTCCAAATCACACGTTATGATAGTGGTCAGCAGCAAACTTCTGTCTAAAATAAACAGAAGCAATCTGCCGGCTGTGTTTTATGACGGTGCAATAATTTCTTAGATTACAGCAGTCAAGAACCACATAATTGTCTTGGACGACACTCTTTATTGGGTCCAGCATATCAGTGTGGTGTGCAAGAAGGTCTACGGTGCTATGCATTCCCTGAAGCAACTCAATAGATTTATACCGGTGAAAATCAAAATTACGCTGGTACAATCCCTCGTTCACCCCATTCTCGATTATGGTGATACTATGTAATCTTGATTTGAACGAAGAGTTGTTCAATAAGTTGGATCGTCTACTCAACTTTGGCATCCGATTTATTTTCGGACTGCGTAAATATTACCATATAACATGCATGTCCTATCTCTTCTCTTCTCAATTCTGAACGACCCCAATGCTCCCTCCTATCTCAGAGAGAGATTCGTCTATCTCTCGTCCCACGGGGCGTACCACTAAGGGCAGCTGATAATCTTTTGCTTCTTATTCCTCCCCATAACTCTTCCAGCTATTCCGAATATTTTACTGTCATGTTAGCGCGCCTGTGGAATCAGCTCCCACCCGGAATTAGAGCCTCCCTCTCCCTCTATGAGCCTTCTCTCACCGTTTTCAAAAAAACATTTAAAGGTACTATACATCTCAAAGGAATAATTGGTGTATAACTCAGTGGCGATTCCTGGTGCTGACTATTGGGTTGGCACTGGCTAAGGAATTTTTTGACATTGAAAATGTATTTTCGATCGCTTCAGTATAGTCCCCGATTTCCAGGGACGAGAGTGCAAATTCGCCCTGGGGTCTTGAGTTTTAAGGCTACGTGAATATTTAGGATGCCAAATGACGCGTATCAAGGATACAAGATAGCGAATTTTTTTTTTTTTAAAGTTGAGGTTTTTTTTAAAAATCGCAAAAACCCGCTTAAAGTAGCCGTTTTAGGGGGTTTAGAAAGAACACTTTTCAACATATTTCTAAATATATATTTTTAAACTTCTATATTTTTAATTTGTAGGTTGACTCAAGATCTGTGGATTTTTTTTTATTGTTTGAAAAAAAGTGAAAATATTGGGATATATTGAAATTACTCTCTCTTTCTTTGGTACTGCTCAGCTCTAAAGAAAATTAGCGTTATGGTATATGCCTATAGTGAGTCTCAAGAACTACTCTTCACGTTGGTGCAAACCACATCAAAATATGTTCAGTGGTTCCGGAGTTTACCTATACAGACAGAGGTTCCCTTTCATAAGAAGTAGAGATAGAGATAGAGATATTCGGTACCCTAGCGGTGCGACAGAGGCGGCGGCGGCGGTGGTTATCTAGCTAGACAGGGCCGCCGCCTCCGCGCACCGCGCCGCCGCGCCGCCGCCGCCCGGGTGGGACGGCAACATTCAGTAGGAGGCAATCAGTGGTTCCGTACCACTCGACACTGGAGGGACATTGGTGAGGCGTATTTCCAGCAGTGGACGCATAAATGCTGACCGACCGACTCGTATCTCTTCTCTTATCTATAGTATTAAAAACATATTTCAGCCCAATCCACATAATCACTAGTGGGATTCGAACCTGCGACTCCCAAATTACACGTCCGCTCAAATTGCACCAACACTGTCGCAGATGCCAGCAACCCGTGTCACACACGTGATATTATTCCCTGCACACATGTGTACAAACAAACTCGTACGTAACTACACACTCGGGCCTCCTCGTGAATGTCATACATAATGTATGTATGTTCACTGCAGCGTTACCTAAAAATCTATTTTTTTGTGAGTTGTGATAAAATCTACTGGATAAATGTATATAATTTGAGATGTGTATTTACAATTCCACATTGCTTACACTCTACTCTTCATATTTCAGTCTAGGTGGGTCCTGGGAAAGTTACAATAAAATGGGCCGCGGTTCAAAGAAGTTTGGGAAGCACTGCTCTACCGTAATCTCCATGTATACTCCGGCAACAGTCGGTCGGCTAGGAGCAATCAGACAAGTCTTCACTGACTCTACTCAGCCAGCTGTACTGATCACATGTTTCAAATTGTTGGAAAATATACAGAAAAATTCGAAAAACAATATTTCTAATGGGAAAAATTTATTTTGTCGGATGTTAAAAGTGTTTTTAAGTTTTAATCCATATAGTATCGTACCATCGTAGTCAGGTAAAAATGTACATACATTTATACATTTTTACCTGACTACGGTGAAGCCAAAAGGAAGGGGATTAAAATTAAGTACTCGTTTTATAACATGGTTCGAGAAATGGTTATGGTTATGCTGAAAAATAATTACCAGAAATTATATTATCAATAGTTTATGCAAATCATAATAAATAATAATTAAATAAAGTGTGTGAACACGGAAGCGACGAGTGAAAAGAGTGTTGTAAGTAAGTACCTACCTATAATTATTATAAAACAAACTATAAATTAAATACTAATTACAATTAAACAAATAAAAAAAGGAGGGTTGCAATTTCATTTTTCAAATTAGTTTTTGAAAATTTTATCCACGCGCTCACTCATTCAAATAAGTACTAGCTCGATTTAGACCAATCAGAAAGCGTTAGGTAATGCATCCGACAAATCTATTGGGAGTTAGCAAAGAGTTTGTATTACGTCGCTGCGCTCCTTTAAAGGTTTTAAAGGTTTTTAAAGGAGCGCAGCGACGTAATACAAACTCTTTGGGAGTTAGCTTGTGTTGGTCCCGGTGGACGCACAGGACAAAACAAAACTGACAGCAACGTACAGAATAAATGTGTCAAATACCGGATAACATAGAAAAAAAGAATTAATTTAAATGTTTTCATTATGGAAAAATAAGCAATTGAAACTGCAGCGTTCTCGTACAAAGTGAGACTTTAAAAAAAACTACTAAGAAAAACTAAGAAACATCGAAAGTTGACCTTAGAGAACTTTAGAAAATGCTCTAGTCTGGCTCCCTCTATTCATCCTTCTTCACGCCCGACTACACAAGTCTAATCTAGGTACTGCATTCTCAAAGTTAGTGTTTCTTTCGTTTTCTTAGTCGGGTTTTATAAAATGTTTATTTAATTATTTTTAGTTCTAAACCCTAATGCATTAGCACATTTTGGAAATAATATTTAAGCTCTACTAAACAATCATGCTCACTTCAAGTGAGTCACTTGAAGGATTGTGCACTATGATTTTATAGAGGTATTATATTTACAGGTAGACAATGTGAAGTATATCACTGGACATTTTGAATTAAAAAAAAAAATCACCACACGTTCGTGTGTGAGACGTATCGAATGACAACATCCACTTGCTTCCAGAAGGAATGTTTTGTTATGTTATAATATATTCATCATAGGATATCTGTCACATAACGATAGACATACCTACATACAAACATTATACACTTGCAACCGAAAAACATTACCCTCATTTTTGCTTCACGCAGTCGGGTAAAAATGTTCAGCTAGCGGAAGGCTGTTATATGGCAGAAGTTACTATAACAGCAGGAATGAAGGAGAGCGTGTCGTGCGACGAGTGGTGAGTGGGCAGTGGGCAGGGCACGTGTCGTGAGTCAATTTGCGCTGCATTACCCGCAACGGGAGCTCATTGTAGATAGGAAGGACGCAATTACCTCGCAACACCGCACCGCCTCGCTTTAGCAACGTCCATTTATTATTGTCGTCCACTGTGTTGTATGTATAGGCACGAAGATAGATCCGAGTACCTATTTTTACTTTTGATTATGCCTTATAATCATTAAATGTAATAAGTAATCGGTGTGGGATGGGTGGCGAAACCAGTCCGGCGATCAGTTCCTCGTTGGGATCGCCTATCCCAGGTGGGGATCATTCCGTCGTACCATAGCAACTGTCCGCAAATCTGCCGGCAAGAAAGTTAGAAAACAGGAGTTGACCAAAGACCGTTCCCTAGCGCCGCCCGCGCCGCCCGCGCCGGCGCCGCGTGCCCTAAACTTGTCTGAACACACACGTTACAGTTCTTAGGTTTGCGTATCTGTCTGTAAGGAAGGAGGCCTATTCTAAGCCTTACGTCATCGTTGTCTGTTCGAGCGCTTTGTCTTTTGAAACGTAATAGATAGCCGGTTGAAATTTTCACAGAATATACAGGGTTACTGGTAATTCGATGCATTCCTTTCAAACTCTAAAGAAAAATAAACAAATAATAAAGAGCGGCCTATTACCTGATGGTACGGAACCCTCCGTGCGCGAGTCTGACTCGCACTTGGCCGAATGAGATTAATTTGATCTATTGAAGATGCTTACACCTCGTATCTCCGTCGTACCGAGTCTTGTAAGTACTTATCCCACCAAAACATAAATGTGAAAAAATTGACAAGTTCGCAACAAAAAAACTTGCAAGATAAGTAAGCACTCGGATAGCGGCTTCGCTAATAAAAGAAGTGAGATCTAACTGGATACCAAGTTCTTTCGAAGTTCCTTAAATCATAGCTACTGTTATGTAGGTATAACGTTCTTCAGTTGCTTTAAAAGAAAATTTGTTATGTTCTTTGCTACTCAACAGTGCGTCTTGGCAAATTTTTATCCACCTGCTTTAATGTTTGAGTTTGAGAACAATTAAGTCAAGTATTTCATTGGATTCAAGACAAAGAACTAGTTCAATTAGATACATTTGAATAAGATAAAACTTGCCAAGTCGCACTATTGAGTAGCAAAGAACATAACAAATTTTCTTTTAAAGCAACTGAAGAACGTTATGCATAACAGGAGCTATGATTTAAGGAACTTCGAAAGAACTTGGTATCCAGTTAGATCTCACTTCTTTTATTAGCGAAGCCGCTATCCGAGTGCTTATCTTGCAAGTTTTTTTGTTGCGTACTTGGCAATTTTTTCACATTTATGTTTTGGTGGCATATCATTATTTTTTGTCAAGTATATATCTTCTGTTTTTTAAATGATAGGTCATTAAATTACTTAAATACTTTAATCTTGCATTTATTTTCTGCGTTTACGTACTGTGAAACTACAGACAAAAAAATGCCTTAATTTGACGATTTCAGACTTTTCCCTTTATATTCGTCCAATAACCTACACATAAATTTTGAACTTTCTACGTCACCTGGAAGCTTTGAGGAAATATTATATAGAGTTCTCGCTCCGAACAAATATACAGACAAGCGGGTGTTCGAGCGGCTGAGGTTTGGGGTAAGGTAGCGGGGAAGCGGAGCGCAGAGTCGAGCGGTAGAGGGGAGCGCGCGCGGGGCGGGAAGCGTGTGTGAGACGGTCTGGCGGCCGGTGTGGGGAGCTCACGCGGGGCGGGAAGCGTGCGGGAGAGAGGCAAGGGGTAAGGAGAACGATCGCACTCGCGCGTCGGTGTGCATATTGTATTTTTCATTCTAACACTTCATCTCCAAATTCGCCATCGCACCTTCGCATCGATAAAGAAGTGTAAATGTATTAGTTTAAAGTAGGCGAGGCGCGATCGCAGCAGGCAGGCGACGACTGCGCGCTGCGGCCTCTCGCGCTCGACTACGAGACTTGATGATCTTGAACCGCAACTAGGTGGAACATGTGAGCTAGCCGAGTGATTGATCTAGTACGTAATATATCTTTGCCTGGAAGTAGTCTAACATTTTGATGAGTGAGTGAGTCAGTCAGTGATCAAAATTGTTAAATTAAAAAGTCAAAAATAATTTCCGTTTATAGGAGTTGGGAGACCGCTAAGTAAATTCTCGCGCAGCTCTGAGTTTTTATATATTATTTACTTAGCGGTCCCCCGACTCCTTTAATTAAGTAAACGGAAATTATTTTTTACTTTTTAAGGGTCGGGGGTTTTTTAAATTTGTAATTTAACTTTTATTTCAAGCTTTTTTAAAAAACCGCATGAAAATCGGTCCATCCGTTTGGGAGCTACGATGCCACAGACAGACACACTCACACACACACACACACACACACGTCAAACTTATAACACCCCTCCTTTTTTTTCGTCGGGGGTTAAAAATAGAGATTTTCGGACGTCATTATCTCGTGAATGGTAAGGTTTGTATTTTGTAATTAGAAGAGGGTCTTACTAGACACGCAAAATTTCAAGTGTGTAGGTCAAATAGATTTTATGTTATGGGGGGGTCGAAAGTGGCGCGAAATGGTTCGTGTAATATAACCCTCGGCCGGTGTGTCGCTTTTTTGCTTCGCGAACTTGGCTGGCACACTGCCGTCTGTCTAGATTTCTTCATATGACAATCTCTATCTCGTAGCGGGAACCTCATAATATTCATAGCGCAATGTAATAAATGCTCATTCCCGTCGCTGGTAATAAATTCTCCATCTCACACAGCAGTCATTTACATTCCGGAACCGTAATCGCATTCCGTTATATCCGGGACGAATGCCGTCAGTTCTCACTCGTGTGGCCTATCCGCCGCGCTCCGGTGACAGCCTCTCTGTGTCACCAGGGAAGCTATCTGTGGGATGCTGAGGTAAAAGATCAAGCATTACATAGACAACAGTAGCAGTTAGCACATACAGTGAACATTTTAACCGGTTAACTATTACGGTTCAAAAGAAGCTGTACCTTTTGAACCGTAATAGTAGGTGGCCTTTAAAGGTAGGACAGACGTGGGCGGGCGGAATAATAGACGGACAACTTCTTTCTTTTTCTATCATTTATTTTATTTGATTTACGTTTTTGTTTATAGACGTCCAGAGATACCAGCCTTTCGGCTACAAAATCCAGACGTCTACTACCTGCACTCTTGCGAGTACAGTGATCATGTATGCCAGATCGAGGCCCCATAGCTGCTCTGTCGAACATCCGTTCTTCCGAAAAAATCCCATGGGAAACACAGGCTGCGACCTTTCCCCAGCCGATCCGAGCCACCGCCCGTCCACCCGAAGGAACCCCCGACCGAAGTCGAGAGCCGGGGGTGAAGCCTTCACTGCCACTGGGGTCAGCACCCTGTCCAACCGCAACCTGTGCCCAGGGCCTCAGCGTTTTGTACTAGCCCAAAGGCTTTTGTTTTCACCAGCTATGTATATGCGTGGAAGTGCATATGACCACCACCTAATGTGTACCGGGGAACCACCGGTCTCGAATGACAGACTTACGTCAGCGTCATTAGCTCGTGAGAAATCCATCCCACATCCACATATAAGTGTGTGTAGCACCGACATACCGATCTACATTATTCGCATGTCCACCAATTCTCCACATTGGTTACGGAGCTCTAAGTGGCTCACCACTCGCAGCTTTCGCTACTTATTCCCGTGTTAGGTGCTTTAACTACACAAGTACGGAAGCACCAGGGAATCAACGCTAAACCACAACCCCTGCGAGACCATCTCCAGTGTTCCGTGCAGAAGCACGAAGCATTCTGGGGCTTTAACGGAACCCCGCAGTACTCAACCCAGCGTTTAGGGTGGCATCTCATTTGACCCACCGACCTGAGTGGAGTCAGCAGCGTGAGCTAAGAGGAGGCCGAAGCCCCCAACTTAGTACTCATGTTAGACTAGCAACGTTTAATGAGTAATCGTCGAGAACAAGTTCTCTACCACACATTATTTCTAACAGTGACGCCCGTTACACCGCCCAGTTGCGGGATAGGGTAGCCAGCTGCTAGTTTTAAGGGTAGCCACCGTGTGGTCTGCATAGGGGAACGTCACGGATCCTAGTACCCAACTCCGACACCTTGGACGACTAAACGCCTCTGCGACCCCGTACAAAGGTCGCTAATACGGGTCTATGGATACTGGTGGCCGGGCCCGACCCGACACCTTGGGTAGACCGAAGTCTACCACTGCGATCGCTCCCCAGCGACTACCGACGGTGGTGTAGGCTCAGTAATAGGCTTCCGTAAGGATACGGAACGTATGAAATACCGCGACGGTATTATCAGCACCGTCGCCGGCGAGTGAGAAAGCTGTTCACATACATATTTGTCTCCACCGCCGCCGCCGTGTCGTGCTCGTGACATTCGCTTTGCACGAGAGCTACACAGGTTAGCGAAACTGGACATGAAATTTTATACATACAGAAAATATTTCTAAAATGTCGTCAATTTAGTTTTAGTATCATAGGTACTCGTAGATTCTACATAGAGTCTACAAAGGCAGTATCTCATAAAACAAAGTAACTTACTCCACGACCATCCCTTACAGATTGTTGATACTTACGTTGTGCTTGAGTAATTTTGAACACTACATTATTCAAAAGATATTATGAAGTGAAGTGCGGACCCGTATCAATATCAATATCGTTCGCCGTCGCGACAGTCGCGACCCTCGCCTCGGTGCGTGGGCACAACAATCAAAGAGTTGGTCGACAAGCTGGCCGATATGCTTGTCGACAAGTCTGGTGACCCACGTACTCTGCTCATCTTGTGCGGCGAATTAGCCTCGAAATTCAGAGGGGCAACGCAGCCAGTGTGCTGGGTACCGCTGCTGGGGGACGACGGTCGAATTGGAGGATTATTTTTACTGAAACATTATGTTTTTTTTTAGGTTTAATTTATATTAGGTTAATTTTATGTATTTAGAAATTATTGATATGCATCTGTGATATTAGTAAAAAAAACTAAGTGAAATAAGCTATTGATTTCAACAAATCAAATGCAATATATGTAGATACCCAATGTATGTACCCAACAACATATGTAGTTATTGACAATACTACACAGAGAGGAATATCCCATTCAGTAACTAAATTATTAAGTGTATTACTAACCACTAAATAATTATAAATCTAACAAGGTTGAACCGGCTGCAGACGTATCAGCCGAGGTTGCCTGTCTAAAGTAAATAAATAATATAAATAAATAAATAAATAATCAATACAGGGACTACGGGACTGCTCCACGAATTTAAATTCGCTCAACGAGCTAGGAAAGGAGCAATACTTAGCATTCGACAAAGAACCGAGGATCAAGATATAGTCGTAGATAGGTATATCGTCTAAGAAAATTACCAAGCTGAACTGGCTATGGGCACAGAAGAGAAAAGAGTACTCCGTACTATGGGCTGGGCACATCTTACGTAGACCCGATAATCGCTGGGGTAGACTGGTGCTCTAATGGAGGCCATGTACGTACAAGCAAACGTAGGATGGGACGCGCCCGGCTGGGTGGGCCAAGACCTAAAAAAGGTAGCCGGGAGTAGATTTATGAGAAATGCGGAAGTGGCTGGCCTTGAGAGAGGGGAGGGGGGAGGGTCTACGTCCAAAAGTGGACCGAAACGGGCTGGTGATGATGATGATCATGACGATTTAATCAATATCTACAGTAAACTTAACCAAATTAAGGTGTGTATGAAGAGCCGACAATAACTCTGGTACAACTGAATCGATTCCGTATTATTTCCAGATTGCTGGAGTTGTATAACGGAATAGTTCGATCAGTGAAGCGATAACACAACGCTCTATTAAGGGCAGATCTAACGAATTCAATTTGCAAAACTCGTTTACGCGAGCTCACTGAAACCAACTATAAAGCCATTGAAATTGTATCTAAGATACTCGTATTATTACTATTTTCCCTTTACAATTTGCCCTGAATTTCACAATTCAATTAACAACAAAAAATATTCAATCTCCACCTGACGCATTGGCATAATCAGTTTTGAATATTTTAGTTCTATCTTTTTCTATAATTATTCAGTTGTAGTGTTCGCCAACATGTGAACTGCTTGCATGAAGCACACTCACACACATGCGTGCATGCATGAAGCACACTCACACACATGCGTGCATGCATGAAGCACACTCACACACATGCGTGCATGCATGAAGCACACTCACACACATGCGTGCATGCATGAAGCACACTCACACACATGCGTGCATGCATGAAGCACACTCACACACATGCGTGCATGCATGAAGCACACTCACACACATGCGTGCATGCATGAAGCACACTCACACACATGCGTGCCGAATGATCTCCAAACTTTCGCTAAACGTTGCCACTTGAAAGTTTTTCGAAAATCCCTTTAAACTACACGAATGATAGGTCTTATTTTCTCTTAATATTCGTCAGCCTCGGTAGCTCAGTGGTGCAGTCGGCCGACTGTTGTTAAGCACACATGGGCGCGGTCAGTACTTGGATGGGTGACCTCTCGACCGTTGGAGGCTGACCGTGGTTCGGATTCCACGTAAAACTGTAGGCCCCTTCCCTTCTTACTTTACTAGGTGGTAGGGTTTATCCCGCCCTGATTGGTACCACCACCGCACTGAATGAAACGTCGTCGGTCGAAACGACTACCTATGTAAATAGTTCGCGTTATCCGTCCAGTTCAGTGTAGCTGACATGAAATGAAGGGAAACACTGACATGGCACCTAGTTCACCAGGTGTTATGGGCTGACATCACGGATCTGTTTTTTTTTGGTTGTTTTATCCCTTTTTGGGATAGGCAAAGGTATTCTACCATGCAGCCTTGTCTGTTATTATATATATATATATATATATTAATTTATTTATTCTATATGTCTTCAATTGTTGTTGAAATAAATTCGTATATTGATGGGAAACATTCTGTATTAGCAAGTAGGTCCTGTGTGACGCGCGGCATATTTTCAGGTTTTTTATAAATTTCCATTAATCTTTTTGTGAAGGTTTCAGTTTCCCACACATTTGCACACCACACAAATTGTCAAACAAGATGGCGGTTGACACTCGACTCGTCGACAGTAGAGTGCGGTAGAGTGTCGGCTCGGCTTGTCGACAGTAGAGTGCGGTAGAGTGTCGGCTCGACTCGTCGACAGTAGAGTGCGGTAGAGTGTCGGCTCGGCTCGTCGACAGTAGAGTGCGGTAGAGTGTCGGCTCGGCTCGTCGACAGTAGAGTGCGGTAGAGTGTCGGCTCGGCTCGTCGACAGTAGAGTGCGGTAGAGTGTCGGCTCGGCTCGTCGACAGTACAGTGCGGTAGAGTGTCGGCTCGGCTCGACGACAGTAGAGTGTGGTAGAGTACGCGCTTGCGATCATGAACTCACGCACTGAGACGTCTGATCCGCGCGTCACCGGGCTCGCGCGTGAGGTCCTTTCCCCAACCCCTTACATCGTTCAAAGCGTACCTACGCTACGCTTCTATGAAAATATATGTATGTCTATACTTCTAACCTACGGGCACGTCGCGTCGGTCCAACGCCGGTCAACTTTCATATCGATAAATCGCTCTTTTCCGCATGACACGTGCCGGGCAGGGATTGCATCCCTACACGCTGAACTTACCGCGGATGCGTACCAACCGGTTCTGCAGATCTTTCCTCTACAGAATCGGTAAACTCTGGAACGCTCTACCTGCCCACATATTTCCCCCCGAGCACAGGGAATACCGGGAATACCGTTCGTGAATAGGCGCCTGTCAGGCCGCCACGGCATTCGCAACCCCCGCATACGACCAAATGTCCTTGGGCATCGTTAGGCACCTTATGGCTGGCACGGCGACATACGTCGCGCTTTCTATAAAAGAAATAATAATAATAATCAATTATTACAGAAAAGGAATTTCAATTTGACCCCTCGGTATGTATGATTTTCCACCGCCAGATGGCAGAACGATCGGTAAATTGGTAAATATAAGGTAAATAAATCGTAAAACTAGCAGGGGCACGCGAGACCTGCCCTCACTCCTAGCTCCTACGTGAGGTGACTCACCTCACGTAGGAGCTAGGAGTGAGGGCACGCGAGACCTGCCCTCACTCCTAGCTCCTACGTGAGGTGACTCACCTCACGTAGGAGCTAGGAGTGAGGGCACGCGAGACCTGCCCTCACTCCTAGCTCCTACGTGAGGTGACTCACCTCACGTAGGAGCTAGGAGTGAGGGCACGCGAGACCTGCCCTCACTCCTAGCTCCTACGTGAGGTGACTCACCTCACGTAGGAGCTAGGAGTGAGGGCACGCGAGACCTGCCCTCACTCCTAGCTCCTACGTGAGGTGACTCACCTCACGTAGGAGCTAGGAGTGAGGGCACGCGAGACCTGCCCTCACTCCTAGCTCCTACGTGAGGTGACTCACCTCTTGCACACTACACAACAAAGAGTTTGCGCTGGAATGCGAAACCCATTTTATTACAGCTAAGCACACGAGGTTGAGGCGAGGTCGCTCGGAGGCTCGGGTCGGTCGCTCGGACCGCACAAGCGGTCGCACTAAAACTTCGCCGACCCTACTCGTGTGTGTCTTGCTAAGTAATTTCACTTTGCTTGATTCCACCCTACTAAGTATACATATTGTATACGTGTAATAGCATTAAGTAAGCATGTAACAGTTTCTAGACAGGAAAACAGAGTGTGGGAAGATCAGCCGCCAGATGGGACGACGACATCAAGTACCTACGTCGCGTCGGAGGAAAGCAGTGGTTCCGTATCGCTGAAGGTCGGGAGGGCTGGAGGATAATTGGAGAGGCCTATGTCGAGCAGTGGACACATACACCCTGACTGGCTGACTGACATGTAATAGTTAGTTTTGGTGTTGGGATCAGTTCATTGTCATATGTATATATAGGGACCCTATAATCGGTTAGGCGTCTGTCCGTCTGTCACGCGCCCGGTGCGAGCTGTACGCCAGCCGAGACGACAGCACAAAACAAAAATTGTCAATTTAGTCTATACAGAATGAAAAAACAGTACTGGCGAAATAGCATTCTATACAGCCCGGACTGTGGAGCTGAATATGTTGTGTACGCTTGATGACTGCACACACTCGCTATGCGTGCAAACAGAAAATAGCCAAGGAACCCTCTGTGTGTGAACACATCCCTCCGAAATTAATAGTGATATTAGAATATTACAGTCAAGTCAATAGTGGCATAGTACAGGTCGGCAGGTAACAGACATGTCGACTAGCCTAATAGGCTTACAAGCCCCCGCCCGCGGCTTGTACGTGTAGCAAGGCTTGTAACATTAACAAATAGGCGGTCAGTTGGGATTGTTGTCATGTCTGGGCTTACCTGCGCCGGTAATACCTTCCTAATGGCTAAATAACTGAAACGAACTGAATGTCGGCGCGACTGTGCGTGGTCCGCTCAGCACACAGAACATTTACGAGTTGGTTAGAGGGGAAACAGAGACGCGCACGGCGCGCCGCACTGCGACCACCGAGGCCTTGATCGCGATCACTGATTTCCTGATATTGATCACGATCTACATGACTGTTTGTTGCCACGAGGTCGCAAGATACAGTACCGACGTTCAGCCCCAGTAGAAACACGCCTAAGTAGACTACTTGTATCATAGTATGGACTAAAATGTGGTAAGTGGTCGACGTAGTTTCAGTACAAGCACAAATAGTACGACAGTTCCATGTCCCTTCCTGCTACTCCATAGTCCGTGGGATAGCCGCACCTTCCTCGCTCGTAGTACTACGTCTATAGTAGTACCTACTGAGTAGAGTAGAATATTACGAGTAGGGCCGAATCAGGGACTATAAAGCCGCGTCTCCTGCGAATGCTTTTTTCGAAACATTACACAGAAACATCGAAACATTGGGGCGTGGCCGTATTACACCGGTTTTGACGTGATGATGTCACGTCTTATAAATTGATGAACACCGGCTGCGCGCACGAAGAAGTGTAACGTTCCATTTAAACCTGTGTGTGCAAGCGAGAGCGCGATAGAGACCTGTGTGTGCAAGCGAGAGCGCGATAGAGAGGCATATACAATAGTAGGAAATACAAAATATATTTCTCCGTCTTTTGCGAGCCTCGAACCCGCGGTCCCTGCCACCATCACTGACCAGACGTGTTATACACGCGGGCTATCGACCGTCTACTTATCGCTGCAAATTTTCTCAACAGTATGTGAATTTCATGGAGCGACATCTAGCGTCCACATCTAGCGTCAATATTAAATTAAATACTTCAGCCAGCGGTATACTTGATTTAGCAGTTAGGTAATTGTTGCAACGTTGAACATGTAGATGGCGTTATGTAGGTTTTTTAAATTTAATTAATAGTCGTTATTTTCTCATATTTTTTATTAGTTATTATCACATCTTTATCATGTACTTAAATTAATTTTACATGGTAAATATTCGCCGGAACTGATTTACTTTATGACATCATCACGTAAAACTATCGTCCGTAAACCAACTTTACAGACAACCAATTTTTTTGTTCAATCTAGTATTGGTAGCTGATTCGGAGTCAGAGGCGTCCATAGCACACGCTTCCACCAGCCAATTACCTCGGAGAAGCTAGCATGTCAATATGGTTCCACAAATCTATATATAAAGCGTTTATCGGTATACATTTCGGTACTAAAATGTTTCTGCCGCCTAGTCACGCCAGGTCCTGCCTGCCTATAGTCAGGCGACGTGACGCGACGCTTGCGCTCCAACAGCTGGCGATCTACCGTAGTCCGTAGCACCTTTTCACACTGTTTCGATCGACATAATCGAATTTCTCAATAATAATAGCATAAACACGTTAAATTTTGATACGGAAAAGTTGTATCTTAAAGTATACTTCAACCGTGGTACCGATATTTAAATGTTATCAGTCCCTGAGCTGTATTCATTCGTGATGTCTGGGAAGGAAGGTCGGGGTTGCGTGTTCCGGGCGCAACAAATACAATCGTAGTGAGCGCTACGACCCCTACACGCCGCCGCCGCCTCCGCCGCGACCGGTCGCTTCAGTGCTTCAGAACGACGACCTTCTTTCTTCAGGGGGTGACTCAGCGGACATATTTACACAGTGGGAAGCTCAAATAGTGCCTAGTGGAATATAGTAGTGCACATAGGCAGTGAGTGGCTCTACACACTAGTAGGTATACGTCACGTCACACACACCTCTGTGATTTGTCATCAAGTTCTAACTTGCCTCGCGTTGCGTGCTGCCTGCCACCAGGTGAGTATAGCCCGCATGCGGGTCACCTGCGCGCCTTAATCCGCGCCGAGCGCACTAATGACGAGTGACAGGCGCGTGACGTGAAACGTGATTACAGCGTCCGCGAGCGCGTCTGCTCACGTCATGAGTCGGCTCGGGGGAGGGGAATGACAAGACCGACCACACACAACACATACATATGTATAGAGGGATCGATCGGAATTTAAAATAATAAAAATCGGCCGAGTAGATACGCGTCGGACCCCGTAGTCGGTAATAACGTTCACAGTTAAAATGTAAAGTTAACAATAAATTATGTGTAAGCTCCAAAAACCAAAACACGAATCCACCAGAATCTAATGGTAATGTTACACGGTTCAATTTCGGTTCAATGCTGCTTTCAATTTCATTGCTTCAATGAAATTGAAACGTCTAAACATCACACTAAAAGCTTCAACGCATACTGCGCTTTCAATGTTCAACGCCTTTCAATGAAATTGCTTCAATTTCATTGAACCGTGTAACATTACCATTATAATCCTCAGTTATAATCACCCACTTTCCAGCGATCAGCCATTTTCTGTCTCTCGCGAAGAAACAAAACACCATCTGCACTCACAGAACTATTTTCTCTTAATTGTATTCAACATTCTAAAACAACGTACCAGTAATTGAAACATACAACACATGACACCAACACCATGAAAAACACATTTTTACAACTTTAGAAGCGCCTAACTCTGGTGTGCCAGTGCCACCCCAATTTCCTAAATTCACCGCACCATTTTATAGCGGTTCATAAAATACACCTTCCTTCCAAACATAGTGCCAATAGTCTCCGAGTAAAATGTCTGTGACATGAGTCATTTTTACCAACTTTGTCCTTTTGAGAAATTTTTTTTGTCGCAATTTCTAAATTGAAAAATTAATTATATTTCCTTGTTTATTTGATAAACATTAAATGTCATTTAACAGAAAATATCTTTATTCGTTGGGAATTAATAGTGTATAAGCTCTACTTCTTTTAATTATTTGGCAATTGTACGATTAACGAAGCCCTGATTTTGCTCTCCATACAAAAATCGTCATGTCACTCCCGACCTTTGCAGGTTTAGACATTTTTTTAAAATAGTTTCTATGAATTTAAAAAATATTCTATTAATTTACTTACATATTAAACCAATCAGATTAATATTCTATTTTACATTTCTTTATCAATTAGGACTATATCTCTTCGATTCTTCTCGAAATGAATTTTTTTTTTGCATGTCGCACTTTTTTTAGAGTTTCGTTACATAATGTTTCGTTACGCTTTTGGGCAGTGATTTATCGAGATATTGAACGCTGCTTTAAGTCATACGGTTGGCAACACCGGCCCGATGTTTATTGGTGGACGAAAAAACTGCAATGGCGTCTTTGGAAGCAGTGAGAGCAGTTCAGGTGAGAATGTCGTTTCAAAAAATTGAAAAAAAGTTTCGTTACACTGGACTAAAACACAATCTTTTCCCGGAAAGTTGTTCTAGAATATTGATCCCGATTTTATATGTCATAGATATTACGTTTATCTACTGCTTTTGTAATGTTTTGATTTCATTGTTGTCAGGGAGGTCATTTTTAGGATATTTTTTGCAAAAAATTTCGTTACGTTTCGTTACGATTTCGTTATATTTCGTTACATAACGAAATCTTTGTAGTATAAAGCTCCATGCATATTGGAGTTTTCTCAACATAACATTATTTATAAAAAATATAAAAACCCACTTCAAATATGTATGAAATAATATTTCTTTTAGGACCCTGGAGTTGAAAGCATCACAAAAGCATAAAAGGATTTCATCCACTTATGTTTTCTTTGATTTGATTTTTTTGCTTGCTTTTGTCCGAAAATAATTATTATTTCATACATTTTTGAAGTAGGTTTTTATATTTTTGCAAGATTCAAAAGATTCAACTGATAAACCAACAAGATACAATAAATTTTGGTTATTCAATACATTTTGTGTTTTTATTTACCTATCCATTAAAATGCAAGCCATGTGAATGTTACTTTATAAATAAAATTTCGTTACATATTTAGAGCTTCGTTACAAAAATTTCGTTACAGTGTTTCGTTATGGGACAAAGTTGGTGAAAATGACTCACATACGGACGGACAGACAGACCGGACGAAATTATAAGGGTTCAGTTTTTGCCATTCATTTGGCTACGGAATGTCAATGTAAAGTTGTGTCATCTTTATGGCGAAATAAATATCTGAATGTGAAACTCACGCTCCCTCTGTACGCTTTTTCGCCTTGGATGAGGGATGAGAGACCCGAGAAGCTCTGACAGAGAAGCCTGGACGTGGGGCGGAGCAGGGGGCTGGGGGGGGGGGGGGGCGGGGGGCTGTGAGAGAGAATACAGAGTGATAGGTATATTTGGGGTGGTGAGAGGGTTCTAAATTCACATGAGCCATGCTTTATAGCTGTGCTTACATCTGCAGAAAACTATCCCACGTAAGGTTTTTTTGATTAAATAAAAAATATTTAGATTCTGAATCTTACTTCCAATAATGCGATGAGTTTCAGAACTGTGTCGGCTCGAGCGCTCAAAAACAAAACGCAAATATGACTCCGAACGCTCGTGAACTTACTACAATTTAGACGTCGAAAATCTTGTCAAGCTGAAATTTCTCAAAAGCCAAATGGTGCATTTACGACCATTTAGATGCAGAGAAGCGGCCCGCCCCGAGAGACAAACTACTCAGAGCAAACTTCGAACGTTCGCGCACTTACGACCATTTAGTTAGATACCTACTAAGCTACTTTAGACGGAAGCTGTTCTCTTCCCTATATTCTTGCCCTATATTCCCTATTTTTTTCTTGATTTGAGAATCAGTAGTTTCGGAGATAAAGTGCGAGGGGGATGCTTGATTAGGCATTTTAAAATTATAAAAAAATATATATGTATTTTTTTAAATGAGCCCTTTTCATTGATATGCTACATAACACACTTGAAAGAAATGTTTTAACGTTCTAATTCGTCCCTATGGATGGACCCCCAAAATCTAAATTTGTTCATTCACACTATGCGCCCGTGATTGGGTCATCAAAATCTATATATTTACAAAATTTGAACTTTATTCGTCCAGTAGATTCGGAGAAAATAAGCCGTGACATACGGACAGACAGACAGACAGACAGACACAAGAGTGATCCTATAAGGTTCCGTTTTTTTCCGAACCCTAAAATTGGTAACTCGCCGTTCGTCCATCGTTTGTAATTTGCAATACCTTCTAGGCTTCCTAATAGGTTTCCATAAAAAAAAAAAACCTAGTTCATTGGGCCATTTTCAAAAACTATTCACTCTTCTGTTAATTTGAGTGATATTTAACCTTGTATTATTTTTCATATGTTGATAAATACATAAAAGAAAAAATATACGTAAAAACTTCATTTAATTGAAATTAATGTAACTCAGAGGTGAGGCTAAATTGAAATATTTCGAGGGGTCGTAGTCTGGAAAAGGTTGGGAACCGCCTCCGGACTAGCGCGAGGGATTTATTTATAGAAATCCACTAAGTACCTACATCTGTCGCGTCTGCAGCCTCGGGAATGGAAGCCTTCAGTCAGACGACAGAGAGAGAGGTAATGATAATATCATAAGTAAAAGTAAGTAAAAAGTAAAAATGTATTTATTTGTGAAAATGCGGCCGTCTACATTTTTTGCCTCCGAAAATAGCCACTAAGGCCGTAGCGTCGGAGACACAGTCATTCTACAAAATATAATAAAACTTGCGGCACAGATTACTTAATAGTTACTTCGTAACAGATAAATCACTCCATAGAAAATGTTCCTACCTTCGGGCTTTAATAGCCTACTGTTTCACGTCGCCAATCGCTGCGTGCGAAAATGTACCTCAACGATCGAGTGTAAGTTCTTATTGCTTTGCAGCTGCGCGCAGTTGCGTGGGCGAGCGTCTATGTATACTTCGCGCGGCTGACGAATTTCCACTGAAATAGACCGCCGGCGGCCCGTCGGGCGGTAGGTAGTTAGCGCGCGCAAGTACATAGAGTGCGTGAGGCCTGCTTGCGGGCCTTAACTATAGGATCATGTACTCGAGATGAAGTGACTTCGGTATGAGAGAAGTCGATCACATTTTCTTTGAAACTTATCTAACGCATTTTTTTTTATTTGTGTTTTTTTTTCACTTTTTCGCAGCAATATCTTGTAATTCATTAAAATTTAAATAATTTTAACTCAAGATCAGCTATAACTGAGCTAATTGTAAAGTTCTAATCATTCTACGAGGTGAGGTTGTAAAATTTATCCGACGTTATTATATTACATAGAGTCTATACTACCTCAGAGAAAGGGCCACGAAAGAACGAAAGGGACAGTCGTACCTACTCGATGATGTAATCGTAAGTCTAAATTCGGTGTATTCAAAGAAAAAATTATCTTTTTATAATTTGAAACCTATAGAAACTGCTTTATATTGAACTCTCAGCTAAATTGTTAATCTTGCTCTCAATCTGTGTTTTCGATGGGCTATGGGCGGTGTTATTATGTGGCTAGTCACTAAATACTTGTAAAAATATGTTTAAAAAAATACCCTGCGAAGTTTCTTGTCGGTTCTTCTTCGTGGGTGTAATCGAACCGGATAGAACAAATTGTGACAAGTGCGAGCGCAGTTTAACTGACATATGAATGATCAATAAACCATACAACAATACAACACAATTAATTGTTATGCAAAGTTACGTGATCTAATTAAATTAGATCACGATTATTGAATAATAGTGGTTTTATTGCACGGTTTGAAGGTAACTTAGCAATTTTTTCTATCAGAAAATTTTATGTAATCATCTTTTCCACCTATAATACTAGCGTTAGTAGTTTAGTTAACTTTATCACATCTTTATTACATAGTAATTGTTGCAGTATTGCTGATATAACAGAGGATCATGCCAAGCAATCTGAGGTAGTATAGACTTTAATGATTACAAAAATAAACTCTAATTTACTGAGTAATTGCGCTCTTTTACTACCGGAGCGGGGGAGAGCGGGGGGCGGAGCGGGGGAGAGCGGGGGGCGGAGCGGGGGAGAGCGGGGGGCGGAGCGGCGGTTCAGCGGGGGCGGGGGTGCGGGGAAGAGGGCTCCGCTTCGCCAGACAGCGCCTGAAGAATGAACTAAAAATATAATCAAACTTTTAGCCGGAAATATAAGGCCGATAAAGATGTAGACGGCGGCGGCGGCGCGCGGTGGAGGCGCGAGGCGGCCAGCGGCTTGGGACCACGGCTATTATACTGTATCCCAGGGCCTACGGCGTATCCCACGAAACGAGCTCACAAGGAGACATTTCCTCGCCAATTGTCCTATTGGCCAAGACTAGCCGGCCGTAGGTGTAAGAAAACGTCTACCTGCTTTGAAGGTAGACTCTACCCTTAGGATATTGAAGAGGTCGTCTTGCTTCGTCAGAACAATCTAAATTTGATATTTTTTACATGATTAAACGCGCTCGCCAGACAGCCGTGAAATCTGTAAGCGAATCGAACCGTGTAAGCCTTCCTTTCTTAACAAACGTGTCAAAAGGTGCACGGCAACGGAGGGCGCTTGGCAAATGGACAGCGTGAAAAAAAATCCCTGTGAGCTCGTTTCATGGGATAGACTTACAAACAAACTCTAGACACGAAAAGCTCTGCGCTCATGGCACCTATAAACTGCTTGCTTTGCTAGTAGTTACGCACAGACGGAGTGCCGTATGTATGTAAATGGAATAAGTGCGCGAGCGTCAAAACCGGGGGCCATATATGCGTTTTGCTTGTGAGAAGTTTCAAACGCTCGGGATGGTTCTCAGTATCTAAATGGTCGTAAGTACGCGAGCGTGTGGATAAATATTTACGTTTAGCTTGTGAGAAGTTTAAAACTCTCGGGATGGTTATCAGTATTTAAAATCTAAATGGTCGTAAGTGCGCGAGCGTGTGGAGAAATATTTACGTTTTGCTTTTGAGCGCTGGAGCCGATGCGGAGGGGGCGGTGCGGTTTTGAAAATTCGTCCCAATGTTACTAGTAAGATATCAGATCTATAGATTTGTATTTCATCAAAGCTCGGGGCGCGCTCCGCGACACGGTGCGCCCTGGGAGGCACTGGAGCTTTGGCTGGACGCTCTGGGCGGGCGGGGGCGGGGGCGGCGGGGCGGCGCCGGTGGTTCTTCAGTCTACAGTCCAATCGAAAGAGCGACAGTTTTATATGACAAGCGAAATGTTTCGATCACTTCCTTTCGACCGCACTCCCGGTCAATTTCCTGAAGATAATACGCAGAGGTTAGCAATTTGAGAGATCGGAGCGCATGTCTACTATTTACTCTGTTGGCTGGTTTTACTCCGATGTTAGTGGCACAGAACAGGGATCAACGGCCGTCTGCCTACTCTCTGGTTGGTTGTTGGCATATACCTACACTTAGAACGTGCGATTGACGTGAGTTCACTCATAGTATTTACAACCAAGCAGGTGCGTCACTTTTATATATTATGTATTATTATCTTGTGAACTCTATATGTTGACAACTCTATAGGACAACACACAAAAGTAACTTGTCACTGCGATAGGTACCTACACCGCGTCACACAAACCGGTCGATTTGTATAAAGTTACACATATAACTCGCACGGTTTGATGTTTACGTCAAATTGAACTTGACTAAGAATCGAACAAAGATTTAAATCGATAGATAGGGCCATGTATTTATCCATGGATAGGGCATAGTCTAACATGGCGCACTACAGACAATATCACCAATGAAAGGGCCGCATGCGGCTACTTCGCATCAGTCCCAGCGCCACGCGTGCGTTGAAAGGTTGTTTTACGGAACGGAACGAGGAACGGAATGGAAAGCAATGCGCAAATGCAGAGCGTTAACGTTTTTTTAACATGAGGCAGCTTTTGTTGCGATTCTTGATTAATACTCTTGTACATGAAGTCACACACACCGTAATTTTTTTTTAATGTAAACCAGCATGGTGGCTGTGCCGACAGACCAATGGTGCAGTTGACAGAGCCAAAATCACCTCTCCTCGCGAAACCACGCTCAGTTAGGTGCCATGCCAGCAGATTAGCGGACCGTTGCTAGGCTATCTAGCCCGTTAATACGACGCTTGAAGACAGCCAGGTTAAAAGATTCAGGAAATACACTCGCCGGAAGGCAGTTCCATACTCTAACGGTGCGACAAAGAAACGATTTAGAGAACCGATAGGTTCTCAAAAGCCCAATGTCATCAACAAAAGGGTGCTGAGTCTCTCTGCGACGAGTCATGCGGAGATAATATCTGTAAAACAGACTAAGCGAACCCACAAATCGTCTGTGACTCAGTTATGTTTAATCGGTGACGAACTCTTGAGCGCTTTGGCCTATCTATCGATTTCAATCTTTGGAATCGAGATATTGAGCCAACAGCGACGCTTTAATCAAGTCTTCGACGTTATACACAACATCTGTACTTAGATTAGAACAAGCGGGCACTTGATTAAAATCAAGTTTAATTGCTAGTTAACCTCGCGTCATTCTACACTTTAATCACCCGGCCTATTAACTAGGCAACATTAACTAGGCAAAGTTAACGATTCCGCACCAGAGATCGGTTTCTCCCGATTGAAGTTTGTCGTAAGCTGCTGCGAGTTTGTTTGAAGGACGTAAGTGCGGCACCATACAATATTTAATTGTAGGCGTAATATTTTTAATAAAAGTAAAAAACTCTATTTCACGGAAAGTAGTGTTGTATTTTTTATTCTATTATATAAAATTACATGACACGATGAACGACACGGAATCATGTTTTTTCCGAAATTTCGAGAGCATAATTTGCCATTTTTAGCGTTTTTTATATCACGCAAAAAAGTGGGTGAAAACACTACATATGTAAATCGGTTCAGGAAAATGTTCTAATTCTAAGCTAAATGTTCTATACATAAGCTCTGTGTTTCATGAAAGAAAACCTAAGACCGACGACGGCTAACGGAGTGAATCCCCCGGCTTATACAGGCATACAGTATCTAAAGAACAGATTAACTAAGTGTTTGTGGTTTCAGATTGTGGCGGCCAAGAGAATGGAGGGTGGTCGCGGCGGCGGCGGGGGTGGGGGCGGAGGCGGCGCCCCGGACGAGGACCCCTCCACAGACCCAGCGGCGAGGAAGCCACTACACCACACATATAGCGAACAGGACTTTGAAGGTAACACAACGCATTAACACAACGCAAATAACACAACGCAGGTAACACAACTCCATTAAGACAACGCAGTAAGTAACACAACGCAGGTAGCACAATTCAATTAACACAACGCACGTAACACAACGCAGTTAGCACAACTCAATTAACACAACGCACGTAACACAACGCAGGTAGCACAACTCAATTAACACAACGCACGTAGCACAACGCATTATCACATTATGCAGTATACTCCAACACAAACTCAACTCAATCAGAAAAAATCCTTCGTGCTCGCTCTTCACTACCGACCTACTTCATATAATCATTCTTATCCCGAACTGTTGAAAAAAAAATCTCGCCAGGTATAGTAAGCGCGGTACTACCGCCGGGTTGGTTTGGTTTTTATGAATTCGATGAACGTTCCCCGCGTGCTTTCGTGTTCGGAAAATTATATTTTTGGAATCTGTCCGTGAGAGTTTATTTGGTGAAAATCGGGCGAGTACTTTGATGCACTCGTTCTCTGTTTTTCATGTGTGTTTAATTTATAGATTTTTTGTGTATGTAAACACTTTATTTCTATGTGTTCCACAGGGAAGCGTAGTGGGGACATGATGTTATATGCATTCGTTCTGTTTCTCTTTTGTTATCTATGTACTTCATGCTTCATGTCTCTATTTTTTTGACATTGAAAATGTCTTTTGGTTCGTTCCAGTATAGGCCCCGATTTAACGAAAAAGTGCGATCCCCATATATCTCGGAGAGTTGTGAAGATGATATTCAAAAAAGACTCAAAAGACGCGTATTCATGGGAGCTGTAAGGTACAAAAAGAATTATTCGAGAAAGTATAAAACGAAAAAAGGTATGGCCGAAATAGTTTGGGCGATGAAATGCCGAATTAAATTTTTTTCCAATTTTTGATGTTGGCGCTCGATATTTTGGAAACGAAGAATGATAAAAAAAAATTGAGAATTCCTCTGGACAATTTAGTCAGCTACAATTTGAGCCTAAAACAAAGACGATCGGGTTAAGGGTTTGCCCTGTAGCTCAACCTTTTTGAAAAAATAAATTCACAGATTTCGTGCCTTCGAAAAAATTCGAAAAAATATGATCGTTGAGCGACACGAGAAAGTCGGGATAAGGAAAAGGTTAGTTGGGGTCTGATGATGGAGCCGGAAGGAAGCCATAGGAACTCCTAAACTACACATGATAAGCCCATCCTGTTTGGGCTCCTTGGATTTGTCTTCGCAAGTACTCTTGTCATATATGATGTCCAGGGTCCTGATGATGGAGTCGGAAGGAAGCCATAGGAACTCCTAAACTACACATGATAAATAGGTTAGGTTAGAAGATACGTCGCATTGAAGATGAATTCAACAAAATAAAAATATTACATTTATTTATATATTTTTATTATTTTTCAAAAACACAAGCAGCTTAAAAAATGTAAACTAAAATTTAGACAGAAAAAGAGATAAGCTTGACATTATGTCTAACTAAAGTAACAAATTAATAAATATCAAATATAAAAATATAATATAAGGATATAGAAGATAAGAATATAGGTTAGGTTAGAAGATCTTCTAACCTATCCTATATTCCTATATCCAACGAGCCCAAATATGGTGGATTTATCATGTGTAGTTTAGGAGTTCCTATGGCTTCCTTCCGGCTCCATCATCAGGACCCTGGGAATAAAATATGACTAGAGTACTTGCAAAGACAAATCCAACGAGCCCAAACACGATGGGCTTATCACGTGTAGTTTAGAAGTTCCTATGGCTTCCTTCCGGCTCCATCATCAGAACCTAACTAACCTTTTCCTTATCCCGACTTTCTCGTGTCGCTCAGCGACAATATTTTTAACCGTCTTCAAAAGAGGAGGAGGTTCTATGTTCGACTGAATGTATTTTTTTTTTTATGTATGTTCAGCAATATCTTCCCCAATTGTGAACTGATTTCGATGATTCTTTTTGTGTTCGGTTCAGTCTAGCTCCAAGGTGGTTCCATTTTTTTTTTTTTGTCAAGATCGGATTGGAAAGCGAGGCGGAATGGCGAGGCCGAAGGCCGAGCGATTCCGCCGAGTACATTAATAGCAAATACAAATTACTAAAAAAACTGTGAAATAAAAAACTATAAAAACCGCCTTCAAAAATGTATGAAATAAAAAAATAAAAATCGAACCCTAGAGTTGAAGGCGGTGGTGCTAAAGCAAGCAAAAATAACCGACCGCCTTCAACTCTAGGGTTCGATTTTTATTTTTTTATTTCATACATTTTTGAAGGCGGTTTTTTTCGAATTCCGTAGATTCATTTTCAATGTGCTCGATAGTCGTGTAAGGCACGAAATCTGTGATTTTTTTTTTCTTAATAAATAAAATATAAAAATTTTAAAAAATACTTTGTATGGGACAACTTCTCACGTTCTGATCAACTCACTTTGCGGTGTGGTCAAGAAAGGCAGAGCAGCACATGCGCGCTCTACATATATTTATTACTCTGAGAGAGGACTCACTCTCCGCTCCCCGTAATACCGTACGCAACGCAACACACCTACATAGCTTATCCAATTGTATTCCTATGTAACTCGATTTGGCACAAAACTCCAACAGTGCGCAAACGAGTTCTGGAACTTTCAGCTCGAACTAGCAGCAGGAGTTGTGGAACGAACATTACACAACACAGTTGATGATTGATTTACTAGATATTAGTAGTAAGCAAACAAACTGTTCAGTTGAAGTTATATTATAGCACTGACGTGTGCTCGCGGCTCGCTAGTACTTATAAGCGACTAGATTTGATAAATTGGCTTCCGTTAAGAGTCTAGAACCAAGTCATAATATAATCATATAAAAGTGTGGTGAGATGTTGTTGTTACTAGGTAGAAGTACATAATTTATTGTTTATTGTATAATTTTATTCATAGGTAGGTAACCTACGCTTGGACATGTCGAAAATTCCGCCTGTTCTAAATTCAATGCGAAGAAGAACTGACAAACAAACTTCGCAAGACAAAATAATTTTTTAATTTTTTTTTTTATTTAAGTATTTATTTTTTTATTTTTTTATTATTTATAGTAACTTACAATTAATTAACCCATAGAACCGCTCACAAGAGCATTAATATTTACATGAATACTTAAGAATCTGACCACTCTGCCTATTTACATTACATCTGGTGAATAGTGCCATCGTCAATTTTTTACATATAATAATATGTCAGGTGCAGCAGGTGTAGCAGGTGGGGCTGGTCACGACAAGGAGCGGGCCAGCGGATCTAAAGCGGATTCGCTGTTCGGGAGTGATGCATCGACACGGTTGCCAGGGAGACCCGGTTAAACGGTTATTCCGCTGGCCGCCCGCCGGGTAGTATAGGGGCCCAATCGCGTCTAACCAACGCGAGAGGCTGCCCTGGTCAACCGGCGCATAATCCCGGAGTGGTCCGTCGTGCCGGATGGTGACCGGAGTAGGGGTCCCGGCGGCCACTTCCGGGGGGGACCGGGGGCCCTTCCGTCTTCCGTGTCGGTGCGCCACGAACCTGAGCAGATAGCGATGAAGCTAGGAGCTGCGCTTTACCCGTAAATTGTCGTGACCGCCCTTCAAGCCTACCTCTCCCCCTCTAAAAAACTATGGCAGCGCAAAGGAAAGTGAAAAAACGTTGTACAGCGGTGCACACCCCCACCTATTTTAGCGTTGACATGACCAACGTGCGGGGGTTGCACTCCAACTTGAATGCCGTCCACCATCACCTGGAGACGGCGAAGCCGGCTTTACTCTTCCTGACAGAAACGCAAATATCCTGCCCTGCCGACACTACTTACTTGCATTACCCCGGCTACACCCTGGAAGAAGCCTTCCGACCTCGGGCCGGGGTTTGCATGTTCGCTAGGGCGGATATTTGCTGTCGTCGCCTGCGCTGCCTGGAGGATCCCGAACTATCTATTCTGTGGGTTCATGTGGATTTGGGGACGGAATCGCGTGTGTACGCCTGTATCTACAGGTCGCACTCAGGCGACGCCGGGACAGCTCGATTATTCGAGCACTTGAGTAGAGCGGCAGATGAAGTGCAAGAGCGGTTTCCCTCCGCGGATATGGTTCTGCTTGGAGATTTTAATGCCCACCACGAGGTGTGGCTGGGCTCCGGGAGAACTGACTTCGCGGGGAGAGCCGCCTACGACTTCGCCCTGACGCATGACCTGTCTCAACTGGTAGATCAACCTACCAGAGTGCCAGATATAGACGGTCATGTACCCTCTCTGCTGGATCTTCTGCTGACGACGAACCCTGCTGGATACAAAGTCACAGTGAGCGCTCCTCTTGGCTCCTCTGACCACTGTCTAGTGGGGTCCACGGTGCCATTTTCGCCTCCTCAGTCCCGTACTGGAGGAATGCGTCGAATTTGGCACTACGCCTCAGCAGATTGGGATGGTATGCGAGAATACCTCGCATCCTACCCATGGAGAGAGCTATGCTTCAGTTCGGATGATCCGTCGGAATGCGCCAATGCCGTAGCCGAGGTGGTTCTGGGGGGTATGGAGATGTTTATTCCCAGCGCCCTCGTCCGCCTCGGTGGTAAAAGCCAGCCCTGGTACAGCCGCGACTGTGCTGAAGCTGTCGCAGCTAATGGCGCAGCTTATCGTGCATGGTCGTGCGCTCGTGCCAGACGCGATCCAAATGTATCCGAACTGAAGAAAGAATACAACCGCCTCTCCAGATCCTGCAAGAGGGCTATTGCCAGGGCCAAATTCGAGCATATCGGCAGAGTTGGTGATAGGCTGAACCAGCACCCAACTGGGAGCCGTGAGTTTTGGTCTCTCGCCAAATCTGTCGAATCGAATTTTTGCCGCTCCTCACTTCCACCACTGCAGTGTCCTGGGGGCTCACTTGCCCACTCCGCAAAGGAGAAAGCCGATTTATTGGTGTCTCTCTTTGCGGGGAACTCCAACCTGGACGATGGGGGTGCCATCCCTCCATCCATAACTAGGTGTGAGAACTCTATGCCGGAAGTACAGTTCCGACAACGAACTGTGCGGGCGGAGCTTCTCTCCCTAGACACCAGGAAGGCGAGTGGGCCGGATAGGATTCCTGCATTGGTGCTGAAACGGTGTGCTCCCGAGCTGGCTCCAGTGCTAACGCGCCTTTTCCGCCTCTCTTACTCTGCTTCCCGTGTGCCGGCAGCCTGGAAATCTGCATTTGTTCAAGCGGTCCCCAAAAAGGGCGACCGCTCAAACCCTTCGAACTACCGACCTATAGCGATTACCTCCCTACTCTGCAAGGTGATGGAGCGTATTATCAACGCCCAGCTCATGGCGTACCTGGAGACAAATAACCTCATCAGCGATCGGCAATATGGCTTTCGGCCAAACCGATCTGCTGGTGATCTCCTAGCGTACGTCACTCACCTTTGGGGGGAATCGCTTGAAGGACATGGTGAATCCTTGGCAATTGGCCTAGATATTGCCAAGGAATTCGATAGGGTTTGGCACAAATCGCTCCTGGGCAAGCTTCCGGCGTACGGACTTCCTTCTGGCCTCTGCGACTGGGTCGCCGACTTCCTACATGGGCGTAGCATTCAGGTCCTAGTGGACGGTTGCTCGTCGGACGCCATGTCAGTGAATGCCGGCGTACCGCAGGGATCTGTGCTGTCACCCACACTGTTTCTTCTGCATATCAATGACATGCTGCCACTCGGCAACATACATTGTTATGCGGATGACAGTACAGCACACGGATCCTATACCAGTCACCCTTCAGCCAGACGAGAAGTTGTGGATGAAAAGAGGCGAAGACTTGTGTCTGAACTCGAACAAACGCTTCGGTCTATTTCCGAATGAGGCCGTAGCAATTTGGTCGAGTTCAACGCTTCAAAAACACAAGTTTGCGCGTTCAGTGCGAAGAGGGCGGCGTTCACACCAGCTCCTTCCTTCCAAGGCACGTCGCTTAAATTAAGCGACCACCTCGGGGTCCTCGGAGTCGAACTGTCGCACGACCTAAATTACCGGCGCCATATCGAGGGTAAGGCCAAGCTGGCCTCAAAAAAGCTAGGCGTACTCAATAAGGTTCGACGGTACTTCACGCCGGGCCAAAGGCTGCTTCTGTATAAATCGCAGATTAGGTCCTGCTTGGAGTACTGCTCGCACCTGTGGGATGGCTCAGCCAAATACCAGCTTGCGCCTTTGGACTCGATCCAGCGTCGAGCCGTGCGACTTGTGGATGACCCCGACGTGTCCCGCGATCTAGAACCGCTGCAACTTCGTAGGGATGTCGGCGCCCTAAGCGTGTTCTATCGCTTATTCCACGGGGAGTGCTCGGAGGAGCTGTTTAACGCGATTCCGGCGTCCCCTTTCCACCTCCGTACAACGCGCACTGGGCAGGGATTGCATCCCTATACGCTGGATTTACCGCGGATGCGTACAAATCGGTTCTGCAGATCCTTTCTCCACAGAACCGGCAAACTCTGGAACGCTCTACCTGCCCACATATTTCCCCCCAAGTATAGTCTCGGGTCCTTCAAGAGAGGCGTGAATGGGCACCTGTCAGGCCGGCATGGCATTCGCAGCCCCCGCCTGCGTCCGAATGTCCATGGGCGTCGCTAGACACCTTATGGGTGACTCGGCGCCACATGTCGCGCTTAGTATAAAAAAAAAAAAAAAAAAAAAAAAATGTCAAGTCAATTCAATTCATTGATCAACCACCTATGATATAACCTGCCATCAATGGCCAGTTTAGGTGAGAGTGGTCATCTATCTATCTAAAACATGTAATACCTACTGTAACAATTCTGCGCGAAACCTACTGTGAATTGTATGTTTTAGAAATTACTAATAAACACTTCTTACTTTTACCACAGATTACTTAATGGTATTTTACTTTTACTTTTTACTTTCATTATAAAAGATGTTTTCTTGCTAAGTCGACTCCACTGAATCCACTCCACTTTGCTAAACGTGGTGGTCGGTGTTGTGCTGTAATTTGCAAGAGTATTTGCAGCACAACTCCGAATACTCTGCTTACCCTGATTGTCGGGATACAGCATGC
Source organism: Nematopogon swammerdamellus (assembly GCA_946902875.1). Classification (NCBI taxonomy): domain Eukaryota; kingdom Metazoa; phylum Arthropoda; class Insecta; order Lepidoptera; family Adelidae; genus Nematopogon; species Nematopogon swammerdamellus. Next base: position 177,584 of record OX336334.1, read on the forward strand.
GTGATATGTATGTATGTATGTGTTGTTTTAGCTTTTTAATTTATTTAATCTTAATTTTACTTTGTTGGCGCCCGATGTAGTTTTGTTATTTTTACCCGACTATGATGAAGCCAAAAGGAGGGTAAATAATGTGCTTAGCCTGAATATTTGTATGTATGTATGTCTGTTTGGATGACTGTAACTGCTAAACGACGCGTCCCATTTTGATAATTCTGGTGTCATTTAGTCTGTCTCAACTCAATTACACGGGTAAAACAGCATGTTATTTTTTAGAAAATTCAAACTTGCGGCGGCCTTTGTCCAACTGTAAAAATATAATTTCTTCATTACCCATCGAGTGGGGTATCATCTCCTAGAGCTTCAAACGCAAATTTCAAAAACATGCTACACTTTACATATGACTGAAAACCATTGATTCAATGCTGAGAACTAAAAATAATTAAATAAAAAATTAAATTTTTATAAAACCCGATTATGAAAAACGAAGACAAGGCAAGTTGATCAGAGCAGCATAAAATGCTGTATTCGGAGTTCAAACGAATTAAAGAACAGATAGTCCGACTACAACATTTTATACTGATTATTAAGAACTTGCCTTGTTTTCTCTCATAGTCGGGTTTTTTGTGTTTTAATTTATTGATGAGGTAATTAGTTATTTGTATAATATTAATAATATTATATTTAACATACATATTTAACTTCAAAATGAATGTAGGTACCTATATTAGCCAATAACGCGAACTTTGTAAGTAAACACTCGGTTTATTCACAGGCACATTCTAGCTAGGCCTTCTTACTCTTTGTTCTTACATTTGAATACCAATGGAAATAAACCGAAAACCAATAACGTTCGCGTTACCAAATAATAACATTCCGTGCGAGTATTCTTTGCAATTTGTCGCCTCGTCTCGTCTCGTCTGGATGGATAGCACGCCACGCGCGGCGGCGGCGCCCCGCCGCCGCGGTTCATCGAACAAGCGACGAGTATCAGTAGTGAGACGCGACACGACACGCACGACACGACCGACACGCACCGCACGACAAGAGAAACAGCAAGTTTTTAAACTTCGCTCGATTGAAAAAAAATCCAAACATTCCTCTATTTTAGCGGCAATTTCTATAAAAATATAAAGAATTAATGTATATTTTTTATAATTTTTCCCCAAATATAATTTTATATTCTTTAGTGAAGCACGATTTGAAAAATTCACAAAGCTCAAATTTGTCATAATTATTAAAATAAAAAACTATTTGCGCGCTATTCGCATTCGCTTTGTTTTACCGTAAGCGCCTTGTGTCGATTCATAGCTAACGTAAAAACAAAAGTTTACAGTTTTCAACCGACTTCCAAAAAGATTCTCAATTCGTCTGTATTTTTTTTTGTGTGTATAGTTTACTCGATCTCTCCGCCAATTCTCAAACGATTTTAATTATTATTTTTTCATGAGTAGAGTACATCTCACGGGTGGTATTCTTTCATAAATTTTATGAAAGAATACCACCCTTAAGGGTGGGAATTAAGGGATGCACACTTTCACAATAAGGAATTTTTCATTCACCCACTTCCCTTCAACCGCCTTCAACTGATTTTAATAAATACTAAATAAATAACTGATATTACTAAAAAAAGTGAAATAAAAAACCTGAAAATTTATAGATGGAGCTTTTGTGCTTTTGTACCGCCGCCGCGCCTTCTGCTCAAGATCAAAATATTATTTAATACTTTTTAGGGTTTGTCGGTTCAATATTTTTTAAAACTGTTTTTTTATTATGATCAAATTCAAATATTAGACAATATACATTACAGTGAGTTACATGTAATTCTTACTTTAAATAAAATACAAATGTTGTCTTGTTAAAATACGATCTTGGAAGGTTTCGACCCCTTTTGAGGACCCATTTAAAATAATAATTTGCTGGTTTGGACCCAATAACAATTTATTTTAAGGAAGTGTTCCGGATCGACGCTCGGGAAGCGGTGGACTGTATATTCTTGACTGGATCGGCAAGACGCCCGGCCACTCGGTCGACGACACGCAGTACGGGAGACAACGAAACGGGCACGAAATAATACGCCGGTGCTCAGTACAGTAACAGGGCGGCCTGTTACCGGAGCAACCACGGACGTAAACGGCGGGCTTGCGGTTGTGCGGGGCGACGCAAGCGTGAGACGCGCAGCGGAGAGAGAGGGACGGCGATAGAGCACTGGCAAGCTCGACGTAGGCACGACGATTCAACCGCTTCGGCGGGAATGTAGGCTTGCTGGCTCTTGAAGTTTTCTTGCTTTCTTCCTGTTGCTCTTCCAAGTGGTCCTCTCTCTCCGGTTGCTAGCTGCGGTCTGCCGAGCCGGCGCAATGGCACCTATATTTATATGACTCCCCGCCCGCTCGGCCCAGCGTGCTCACGCCGCTCGATAATGCGCGGGCGGGGGTAATAGGCGCCCGGCTCGGCTATGAGTCCCGTTACGCGACTCTAACGCCCCCTACCTTGCCTCACTCGTCTCGTCCGTGTGTACTCCAGTAAAAGGCCGACCAGATATATTTCTTTATTCAATAAAACTTATATCTAACCTAGTTAATATGTTATAACAGCTAATTAAACCTAACGGGCTAGGTCTTACGGACTATCTTATTCTACGGTTGTGTAAAATATATATTTCTTAATAACTAACTTACGTCTAACTTATATGCTATCTTACTTATACCTAGCCCGCGCCTATGCTATTCTATGCTAACTTATGAAACCTATTCTATAACTACGCCGGCCGCTGCCTAACTACGCTAATTCCTATTCTAATTTTCCTAACTACGATGCGCTGGCTGCGGAGCTCTCGTCGTCCGCCACATTCTCCCGCCGTCGCAGCTCGGCTCGATCCTCTTGGGTAGGCAGGACGACGATCCTCTTGCCGGGTCTTCGGAAGAGGTGCCCCGCAGTCGCCAGTCAGCACGTGTCCCTTGGAGAGTCTGCCGCGCCTTTGCGGCTCCCGCCGGTGCTGCAGCCAGGGCAGGTGCGCTCGCACCTACCGGTACCCGGAACGGTCCGCCAGTCTGCGCGCTCTCCGCCACAGCTCCGTAGTTGCGCTGGTCCTCTCTGCTCCCGCTGATCTTCTCTGGGTGTGTAGAGGATGCAGAGCCGTCGCTCCGTCGTACGCGCCAGTTGATGCCTGCGGCGTTCTCGCCGCGGCACATGCTCGTGTGCGGCGCGGAGGCGGTGGCGTGCGGCCACGCGGCGCCGGCGGCGGTGGTGTGCTTCCACGAAGCGACGGCGGCGGAGTGCGGCGACGCAGCGGCGGCGGGGGCGTGCGGCCACGCAGCGCCCGCGGTGGCGTGCTGCCACGCAGCGATGTCGGCGGCGTGCGGCGGCGCAGCGCGCGTGTCCGCAGCGGCTTGCGGTGGTGCGGCTTGCTGCGTAGCGGCGGGTGCCGATGTAGGTAGCCACGCGGCGGTGGGTGGCCATGCAGAGGCACCTGGCTGTGCCGCGACGGCGGTGCGCAGCCAGGTCTCGGAGGCGGCGGCCTCCTCTGCGTCGGCGGCGGGCGGCCACGCTGCGGCGGCAGCGGGCGGCGGCACGGCGGCGGCGTGCGCAGCGGTGAGTGCCGATGTAGGTGGCCACGCGGCGGTGGGTGGCCATGCAGAGGCACCTGGCTGTGCCGCGACGGCGGTGCGCAGCCAGGTCTCGGAGGCGGCGGCCTCCTCTGCGTCGGCGGCGGGCGGCCACGCTGCGGCGGCAGCGGGCGGCGGCACGGCGGCGGCGTGCGCAGCGGTGAGTGCCGATGTAGGTGGCCACGCGGCGGTGGGTGGCCATGCAGAGGCACCTGGCTGCGCCGCGACGGCGGTGCGCAGCCAGGTCTCGGAGGCGGCGGCCTCCTCTGCGTCGGCGGCGGGCGGCCACGCTGCGGCGGCAGCGGGTGGCGGCACGGCGGCGGCGTGCTCAGCCGCAGGCGGACGCGCTGCGGCGGTAGCGGGTGGCGGCGGCGTGCGGTGACGCAGCAGCGGCGGCGGCGTGCGGCCGCGCAGCGCCGGCGGCTCCCGCCGGTGTTGCTCCTTGACTGCCGGGTCAGCCCTCCACGCGAGTCCGCAGCTCTCCATCGGCGTTGTCGCCGAGCTCCTCCCGCCGTGCAGAACCCAGCCCAGCTGGGTGCGGGAGGCAACCGGCTCATCGCGGCGGCCGCTCCGTAGCTCCCTCGAGACGATGAGCGGCCAGTTGTCCTGCCCGATGAGCAGGGTCGGCGACGCGTGCTCGTACGCCAGCACTGGTTGGAGATCGGCGAGATGGCTGCACCCTTGCAGCATGGAGCGCGTGACGGTCTGCCCGGGGAACCGCAGCCGGTCCACCGTTCTCGCGCCAACGAGCTCGTGCGCCTCCGTGTCGTGGCGGCCGCGTATTCTCAGGTTGACGCGCTTGGATTCGGCGGCGTTGACCTGGTTGCCGCCGATACCCAGCACTCGCAGAGGTTCCGGTCGGCCTCTCGCGCCCAGCAGCTCGGCCACGGTCGAGTCAATCATTGTGACCGTGGAGCCCTCGTCCAGGAGCGCGTGAGTCTCAATGGTCGTCGCGGGCCCAGACAGCACCACCGGCACGATCTTCAGAAGCACCCGGTCGGCTCGCGTCGCTGCTGCTGCCACCTCGGTGCTTGTGGTGGCGGTCTCCTCCCTGCGTGCTGCGTTGTGTAGAAGGGCGTGGTGTGCCCTGCTGCAGCCTCCGATGTCGCACTTCTTGGCCTTGCAGCTCCTGCACCGGTGCTGGCTTTTTAGGCACTTAAAACACACGCCCTCCTTCTTGACGAGCTTCCACCGGTCGTCCAGGTCGGCCGACTTGAACCGGTGGCAGTCGGGCAGGTGGTGCTTGGCCGAGCACGCAGGGCACATCTTCTCCGTGGCTTCCAGCTCGTCTTCGCTGCTGGCGACGTACGACCTTTCCGCGCCGCGCTTGTTCTGTTCGCCGCGGCGCTGTTCGGTCGTGCCTTTTCGCTCGCCGCTGAGCTCGGGCGTCACGTCTGCGGCCCACCTATCGGCCTCCTCCTCCAGGAAGGCGGACAGCACCACCAGGGCTGGGCGAGGGTCGGTATTACGCTCAGGGTGACGGAGCCAGTTGTTCTTCATGATGGCCGTGAACTTGTCTGTCACGGCCTGCACCAACTCCACGCTGTGCAGCAGGTGCTCGTGTCCGAGCCCCACTACCGCCTGCACGATGTTGGACACCCTGCTCGCGAAGGTACATATCTCGCGAGCGTTGTCTGGCAGCTTCGGCAGGGCTCGGAGCTTGCCCAGCTCCATCTTGACGAGCGCGTTTGGCTGGCCGAACCTCCTCTCGAGCGCAGTCACGAGTTCCTCCGCCCCGGCGGCGGCGGCGAGTCGGCTTGACACTGCCACCTCCGCTTGTCCTCGCAGACTGTGTCCGATCCGCGCCGCGTTCTCGAAGCTCGAGAAGTACCGCTCGGTGTTGCGGTAGGCGGCGCGGTATCGCAGCCACTTCTCCGGGGCTCCGTCGAACAGCGGCAGGTCGTAGAGAAACTTTGGCAGCTTCGTGCGTGCCACGTTCTCATACGGCCCCGTCGCGGCAGCGGCGGCGGAGGCGGCGTGCGGGAGTGCGGACGGCAGCGCTGCGCTGTCGGTGGGTGACGGCATGGCAGCAGCGGTCGGTGAGACGGACGGCCACGCCGCGGCGGCGGCGTGCGGCGGCACGGCGGCGGCGTGCCCAGAGGCAGGCGGGCACGCTGCGGCGGCAGTGGGCGGCGGCACGGCGGAGGCGTGCCCACATGCAGGCGGCCACGCTGCGGCGGCAGCGGGCGGCGGCACGGCGGAGGCGTGCCCAGATGGGTGCGGGCACGCTGCGGCGGCGGTGGCGGCGTGCCCAGATGAGTGCGGGCACGCTGCGGCGGTGGAGGCGGCGTGCCCAGATGCAGACGGCCACGCTGCGGCGGCAGCGGGCGGCGGCACGGCGGAGGCGTGCCCAGATGGGTGCGGGCACGCTGCGGCGGCGGTGGCGGCGTGCCCAGATGGGTGCGGGCACGCTGCGGCGGAGGCGTGCCCAGATGAGTGCGGGCACGCGGCGGCGTCAGTGGCGGCGTGCCCAGATGGGTGCGGGCACGCTGCGGCGGAGGCGTGCCCAGATGAGTGCGGCCACGCTGCGGCGGCAGCGGGCGGCGGCACGGCGGCGGCGTGCCCAGATTGGTGCGGGCATGCTGCGGCGGAGGCGTGCCCAGACGAATGCGGCACGGCGGCGGCGTGCCCAGACGAGTGCGGCCACGCTGCGGCGGCAGCGGGCGGCGGCACGGCGGCGGCGTGCCCAGATTGGTGCGGGCACGCTGCGGCGGAGGCGTGCCCAGACGAATGCGGCACGGCGGCGGCGTGCCCAGACGAGTGCGGCCACGCTGCAGCGGCAGCGGGCGGCGGCACGGCGGCGGCGTGCCCAGATTGGTGCGGGCACGCTGCGGCGGAGGCGTGCCCAGACGAATGCGGCACGGCGGCGGCGTGCCCAGACGAGTGCGGCCACGCTGCAGCGGCAGCGGGCGGCGGCACGGCGGCGGCGTGCCCAGATTGGTGCGGGCACGCTGCGGCGAAGGCGTGCCCAGACGAATGCGGCACGGCGGCGGCGTGCCCAGACGAGTGCGGCCACGCTGCGGCGGCAGCGGGCGGCGGCACGTTGGATGTGTGCCCAGGTGCAGGTGGCCACGCTGCGGCGGCAGCGGGCGGCGGCACGGCGGCGGTGTGCTCAGGTGAATGCGGCACGGCGGTTGCACTCGGCCAAGCGTCACGGGCGATGACTGCTGCGGCGGCGGCGTGTGGTGGGAGAGCGGTAGCGTGCAGCGGTGTGTCTGGCCACACAGCGGGGGCGGCGGACGGCGGCGGCGCAGTCGGCTCCGCGGCGGCGGGTGCCGGCTCGGCGGCGGCATACTGCGCCTCCTGCTCCCGCCGGTGTTCGCTGTGCGCTCTCACCCAGTTTTCGAGCCGACCGCGCTGTAGCTCGTTGTCTTCGTCGTCGCTCGACGAGGCCTGGTCGAGCTGCTCGGCTTGCAAGCGTGCGATCCGCGCCTTCATGACGCTGGCGCGCGCAGTTGCTTGTTTGGCACGCGCCGTTGCCTGCTCGGCTTGCGCAGTTGCCTCCTCGAACTCGACCTGTGCGAGCTCTTCTTGTTGCGCGAGCTCCGCACGTAGCCGCCTCGAAGACGCGGTCGACCGGGCAGATCGCGTTCTGCGCCCGGCGGACGCTTGCGAGCGTGGCGGGGCGACGCGCGACGCGGCGACGCGCGGCACCGGACACTGCACTGAGTCACCTTGCACTTCGACGTCATCGCTGCGCGGGGCGTGTACGGGCGCCGCGCTCGGTGCGATGACGTCATCGCGGCGCGGAGCGTCCGCGGGCTCGGTGCCCGGTGCTCTGACGTCACTACGGTAAGTGACGTCGGCGCGCGTCGCGGTACACTGCACTGTTGCACTTGTGTCCGTCGGGGACGACGTCCCCGTTTCACAGCTCGTCGTTCTCCCGTGGCTGTCCGAGGTCGTAGGCGGCGACACGATGAGCCCCGGCGCGGGTGCTCCTCCAACCGGCGGCACACGCGGCACGTCACACGGCGGCGTGACGTGCTCCGACGTAGATGCTCCTCCTGTCGGCGGCACACGCGTCGGCTCGTCGCGCTGCGGGTCGGTCCTCGGCAGCCTCGCGTTCTTCGTAGACCGAGTGATCGGCATCTTCAATCCGGCGCCGAATGAACCAATGTTCCGGATCGACGCTCGGGAAGCGGTGGACTGTATATTCTTGACTGGATCGGCAAGACGCCCGGCCACTCGGTCGACGACACGCAGTACGGGAGACAACGAAACGGGCACGAAATAATACGCCGGTGCTCAGTACAGTAACAGGGCGGCCTGTTACTGGAGCAACCACGGACGTAAACGGCGGGCTTGCGGTTGTGCGGGGCGACGCAAGCGTGAGACGCGCAGCGGAGAGAGAGGGACGGCGATAGAGCACTGGCAAGCTCGACGTAGGCACGACGATTCAACCGCTTCGGCGGGAATGTAGGCTTGCTGGCTCTTGAAGTTTTCTTGCTTTCTTCCTGTTGCTCTTCCAAGTGGTCCTCTCTCTCCGGTTGCTAGCTGCGGTCTGCCGAGCCGGCGCAATGGCACCTATATTTATATGACTCCCCGCCCGCTCGGCCCAGCGTGCTCACGCCGCTCGATAATGCGCGGGCGGGGGTAATAGGCGCCCGGCTCGGCTATGAGTCCCGTTACGCGACTCTAACGCCCCCTACCTTGCCTCACTCGTCTCGTCCGTGTGTACTCCAGTAAAAGGCCGACCAGATATATTTCTTTATTCAATAAAACTTATATCTAACCTAGTTAATATGTTATAACAGCTAATTAAACCTAACGGGCTAGGTCTTACGGACTATCTTATTCTACGGTTGTGTAAAATATATATTTCTTAATAACTAACTTACGTCTAACTTATATGCTATCTTACTTATACCTAGCCCGCGCCTATGCTATTCTATGCTAACTTATGAAACCTATTCTATAACTACGCCGGCCGCTGCCTAACTACGCTAATTCCTATTCTAATTTTCCTAACTACGATGCGCTGGCTGCGGAGCTCTCGTCGTCCGCCACAGGAAGGTTTCTGACCCTCTTACTATAAAACACAGATACAGTAATACATCTAACTGAAATTATGTGCGTGAGTGTGTGTGTGTGTGTGTTTGTGTGTGCTGTGCGGGCGGGCTGCCCTACATAATGAATCATACATAACCACAACATAACGAACGGGCCATCAGAAAGCCATCTAGAAAATTGATCTCTCAAGTTTCATATTAAATTCTAAAATTAAATTTATAATTCCGAAATGAAATAGATATTTGGCTGTTTATAATTCGGTTGGGTGGATAATTTACCAATTTGTAGACAGAGACAACATTTAATGTAGTGAAAAATGGAATGCTCGCTCTACATGATGTCACGAAATAATTTGGTAATATATATCTTAATTCAGCGCTTAGTTGGAGAGCTACGTAGGCTGTAGGCAGGCGTGCGAGTAGGCCTCGCGGCGGAGTAGGGGCGGCGCAGACTCTACGTGCGCGGAACCTCCAAGCGGGAGCTCGTCTCGGCGTATTTTAATTGCATTTAGTCTTCTGTTGAATCCTCGGCTAAATGGAAACATGAGGGCGGTGCGGCGGGGCGGCGCGGCGGCCATCGCACTCGTAATTACATTTCAGCCAAACTGAAATTTCTCGAAGTCGTTTGTGTTGAAGCGGGACAGAGAAGGAAAATAAATAGACGAAACAACTGCCTGTTGCGGTTTAGATAAAGCGCCTTTTGATTTATCTACTTAAAGAGCTTAAAAACCTTTTACATTGCTACTGTTATTCAATTGTCCAGACATTTTATATCATTAATTAAACCCTTCCTTTTGGCTTGTTTACTCGATTTTTGTATATTTTTTGTTTTATAGTTTAAACGATGCATTTTAAAATTATAAAAAATATATATTTGTATTTCTTACAACGTCCCTTTTCCATTGATAGGTCAAATGATGCCCTTGAACAATTTTTTTTTATCTTTCTAATTCAAAATGACCCCAAAATTTAGCGCTAAAATCAAAATTCGTTCATTTACGTATATACGTCCGTTATTGGGTCATCAAATCAAACTCTATATATGTACCAAATTTCACCAAACGATTCGGAGAAAATAAGCGGTGACAGACGGACAGACAGGCAGACACGGGAGTAATCCTATAAGGGTTCCGTTTTCTCCTCTTTTGAGATACGGAACCTTCGCTTTGCTTAGCACAGAAAGTGTCACCGTAATGTAATTCAGCTCTCTACTCGAACAGCGTAAGGCTGCAGCTCGGATAAGCCACCCTCGTCGAAGGCTGTACTCTTGACCTGCTTCCGCTCGTCTTCTGCGCCACGCCGCCGCCGCCGCCGCCCGCCCCGCGGCAGGTGCGGTAGGAGGATGGGTCGCTACGGCCACGTGCCATCTTCGCGGGGTCGCCCGACCGCGTCGTGTCGGTAATTGAGGCAACCTTCTAAGGGGATCCTACGGATTCCTAGTTCATTGCGAAATGTTAATAAGGATTTAATATTGGATACAGGGCGCTATACGCTCCGCGTGCGCTATGCTACGACTACATCAGGAATATGTGAATATCAACGTTTTCCAATAATAGATTCACTAGGGGGAAAATATCCTCGCAATCATAGAATTATAATTGGATGGGGCGGAGCTCGTGTGCTCGGAGCTACGCTTGATTGTGGTCGCGGTCGCGTTCGCGACACATCGCGCGCCATCGACACTTCTACTCGCTCGTTATGTTCTGTGCCCTCACGCTCGCTCGCTCGTGGCACAGCATAATATATATGCTGTGCTCGTGGCTATTTATTCCATTTAATTAACTCATCCGGGTTGGTACCACCGCACTGAATGAAACGTCGGCCCAAACGGCTATATAAATAGTTAGTGTTTTCCGACCAGTTCAGTGTAGTCGGCACGATCAAAGGGGGAAGCACTGACATGGCACCTAGTTCACCCGGTGTTATGGGCTGACATCACGGACGTTGTAGGTGATGTAGCCAACCGTATCAGTTTCCATAAAAAAAAACTCTTTCCTTAATTCCGCCCCTCCCCGCTCCGCTACCCAATTGTAACTAATTCATTCATTATATATACCACGAACACAACCACAATATTAATTTTCGTTAAACCAACAAACCAACGGCTTACACACATCTCTACATAGTATGAGATCGAGCGTCTACCGTCTGTGTGCAAGCATCACTTATATATAACTCAAGAAAGGCTCAAAATATTTCCTTGGAGTTCTTTTTCTATGTAGTGCGACTTATCTCCGCCAGGTTTAGAGGATACATAAGCATCACGCCATTATTCATACCTGTTGAGCCGAGCAGTCCGAACGCAGTCGGAAAAAAATCTACCAATTCCTCTCAAATTCAATTTTTTTTTATGGCACGATTGGCTACGTCACCTACAACATCCGTGATGTCGCCATAAAACTGACAGCAATTGAGCGCTTCATTTTCTTTTAAAAATTCACAGATTTCGTGCCTTACACGACTATCGAGCACATTGAAAATGAATCTACGGAATTCGAAAAAATATGATCGTTGAGCGACACGAGAAAGTCGGGATAAAGAAAAGGTTAGTTGGGTTCTGATGATGGAGCCGGAAGGAAGCCATAGGAACTCCTAAACTACACATGATAAGCCCATCGTGTTTGGGCTCGTTGGATTTGTCTTCACTCTAGTCATATGTTATTTCCTGATGTGCGTATAATTTATTATTTCCAAATATATTATTTCCGAAATATATTATTTCCAAATCCTGATGATGGAGCCGGAAGGAAGCCATAGGAACTCCTAAACTACGGCTCCATCATCAGACCCCAACTAACCTTTTCCTTATCCCGACTTTCTCGTGTCGCTCAGCGACAATATTTTTTCGAATTCCGTAGATTCATTTTCAATCTGCTCGATAGTCGTGTGAGGCACGAAATCTGTGAATTTATTTTTTCAAAAAGGTTGAGCTACAGGGCAAACCCTTAACCCGGTCGTCTTTGTTTTAGGCTCAAATTGTAGCTGACTAAATTGTCCAGAGGAGTTTTTCTCAAATTTTTGATATCATGCTTCGTTTTCAAAATATCGAGCGCCAAAAAAAAAATCGAAAAAAATTGTCATTTTTTTTCACTATTTCGGCCATAACTTTTTTAGTTTTTTACTTGCTCGAATAATTCTTTTTGCACCTTACAGCTCTCATGAATACGCGTCTTTGGAGTCTTTTTTTAATATTATATCTTCACAACTCTCCGAGATATAAGGGGATCGCACTTTTTCGTGAAATCGGGGCCTATGCAGGAACGAACCAAAAGACATTTTCAATGTCAAACATTTGTCGGTCGATGTGCCGAACACCATGTATACATATATATAGTTGCAACACGAAGCCGCGATGGCATTTATATGGGGTGCTTGCCCAGGTAGTTATAGGTACTTTCTGCAATTGATGGCACCTCATTAATAAGTACATCGTCTGTCCGCGAGCGTTTTTTCTAACGCGCAAAGCTCTACCTTGCGATAATCATTTCATCTCATGTTGCGAGAGAAATAAGGTCGATTTTGCTTCGCCTGTTAGTTATCGATAGCCGACTTCGGCAGAAGCCTTGCCGTTGTACTAAGACGCGACGTGCTGTGACTGAGACCACCCTCACGAACCCTCGCCCACCCCCGACCCACCCCCGCCGCCGCGGCGCCGCAAGGTCGAAGCCGCGGCGAGGAAGTGAAAGGGCAGATTTTCTATTTATACATTTTCACCTCAATTCGTCTCTTCATCCGAAGGACGAACCTGTTGAAGGAGTGATTAATTTGATGAAGAGATCCTCCCCCGACTCTTCACGCCCTCCCCGGACCCGTCTGGGTAGATAGCGTGTAGCGTGTACGTATAGTAGAGGTCTTCGAAATCCAGCCATTCACTCATTGTTACCGGCAAGATTAGCCAGGTGATAATGTGTCTCTATGTCTGCTGCAGTGAAGTTAGAGTGATGTGTGTTGGTGTGTTGGTGTGGGTGTAGGTCACCGCGCGCACACGGTGTTCGTGGGTGTGGCTGTGGGCGCGGGGGCGCGGCGGCACTCGCACCGCAAACACCGCCACCACCACCGCGGCGGCGCCGGCGCCGCCACCACCGACGCCGACGCAGACGACGACAGAGCGCGTGAGTACCTACTCACTATCTATAGTAATCAACACTCCCACCATATCTAATTGAAAGCGACGGGCTACTCACGTGCACGAGCCTACAATCAGAGCAGATATCGAGGCATTCGTGATGGAGGTAAAATCGGATGACACTCTACCCACGCCCACGCCCTGCCGCTCAGCGTAGTTGCTCCGATTTCGCTACATACTCGCCCCCGCCACTGTCCCCGATATCGGCTCTGATTTAGAGATGTGATCACGCGTAGCGCCTGTCGCCAGTGATGCCCAAAACTCACCATAAAACTGGGGACGTCGAGATGTCTGCGCGCTCTCATTGGCTCTCTCGCGCGCCCGATGTCGACATGCAGTCCCTCCCTAGTGGCCGCGAGAGGCACTAACATTTTATCGAAAATACAGCTTGAGAGCAAGATTACTACAATATTTTAGGGAGAGGGCGACGCGGACCAAGCTTCACCGTAAGCAAATACCTTAGAACGGTGCACTACCCCAACGGCAACATGACATTTTTACAATTCGACTGTACGTTCATTTCTAATACCATCGCTTCTGTCACAAATTCCTCAAATATGTAAATGAAATTATTTGTTAAATAAACTTGTCAAAATTTAAAAGATAAAAAATAATTTACTTATACCAAAATTTAGTTGAATTTTATATAAATGTTGAATTTTTCGACAATTATCCTACTTTGTACTGTGTTTAATGTACTAACAAATTGCGTATCAAAGTTTGACAAAGGCTGTATTTGTAGTAATATGGTTACTCTTGACTTGCTCTTAGTATCATGCTGGTGAACATTAGAATCAAAGAAATTAAAGCTAACTACTAGACCGGACAGCAAAAACAAAACTGTAATCCTACTAAATGTTACCTAGGTAATAAGCATGTAATATGTCGCTCTCTACTAGTGTGACATGAGTTTGAAACGTCTGTATGTGAAGTTATATAATAGATGGCGTTATCGACGGTCGAGATTAGAGTTTTGTATGAAAATGTTAACAATGCCCGCTCTGTAGCCTATTAAAATATTTCAATCTCTTTGATCGGAATGAAGAGCAGCGTCATAATATTTCCTAACTGTAACATCTCTTGTACTTGGTATGAAACAGTTCACTATAAAGATGATTGGATGAGCTCTTCCGTGTAAGCGCTACCGCGTGCTCCTACCAGTTGAAACCTCATCTGTTCCGGATCGACTACTCAGGGCAGTGGACTGTAGGTGGTTGGAGTTGCTTTGCCCGTCACCGCAGAGCGGTTACAGCGGGCGCGGAGACCGTGTTCTTCTTTCTTCTCTTTCGCACGACTCGGTGACCGTCTCGCTCCTGCTCGACCGACGCAGACGGGCGTGCGGCTCGGCAGCGTCACTCGCGGTGGTCGTTCGCGGGTGGTGCGATGGGTCGACCGTAGGTGTGCTTCACTTCTTCGAGCGGTGCTGCGACCGTCTCGCTCACTCGGCGACGCGGCGACGGTCTCTCTCTCTCGCGGCCGACGCAGACGGGCGTGCGGCGCGGAGAAATCACTCGCGGCGGTCGTTCACGGGTGGTGCGATGGGTCGACCGGGTGTGCTCACTTTCGTCCTCGACCGTTACGCTAGGGCGTAGGGAGGTGCTGTTCTTCCTCGACCGACACGCCACGTGGCGCAGGGAGGTAATCCTCGACCGTAACGCCACGGGGCGCCGGGAGGTGGTGGTGCGATCGCTCGACCGACGCGCGACGCGGCGTCGGGAGGTAATCCTCAACCGTAACGCCGCGGGGCGCCGGGAGGTAAACGTAGCGTAGCGTTTAGTTAAAAGAAATGCGTGGGTGGCTTTACGAAGCCACGCACTGAGTAGCACCCGAGACGTGCGTGGGTGGAGCACTCGCCGCGAGAAGAACCGTCCGATCGGCCGAGGCAGTCGTTCCGCTCTGAAGTCTCTCTTCCGACTGTTCACTCCTCGGTCGACCGGTGCGCCGAGCTCAGGCTCCAGGCGTCTTCTCTTCGTGGTGTTGCGGCGAATACTGAATGAACGGTCCGAAACGTGCTATATTTGTATACGCGCGGGCGCGCCGTGCGCCGTGAGAGGTGCGGAGGCTGCGATATCTCTCCGTCAGTCTCCGCGCCGACCAATCACAGCGCTCTGCGCCCGCGCCGCACGCCTCGGCCCGGTTCATTACACTAATTATTTTGGCGAGTGCACACCTCCCGTCCGTCCCGAATGAAACCCAGTACGCAGCAACATATTTATTTTTGTAAACTTATTCTATCTTACATATCTTATACTACGACTATCTATCTTAGTCTAACTTATCTATCTTAACTAGGCCCATATATTCCTATCTAACTTATATATCTTAATCCTACTTACATAACTTAACTAAATTCTTACATATCTTAACTAACTTATTCTACAGTTTTATATATGGACCTTTATTTATCTTATTTATACTTATTTATATTTACATTTTATATTTAATTTTTACTTAACTAAACTTAAAAAACCTAAACTAAACTACGTCGGCCGCTCGCCTAGGCCCTACGCTACCGCTCGGTGGAACGACGTGCGCGTCGTGTCGTCTGCCCGTCGCTGCTGCTCGGGCTGGCCGTCGTCCGTAACATTCTCCCGCCGTCGCTCCCTCGGCGATCTCCGAAGTAGGCAGGACGACGGGTTTCTCGGTCGGCCGGCGCAGCAGCTGGTCTCTCGTGCGGACGTCCGCGACGCGTGCGGCACTGTCTCCTTCTGGGTAGCTCGTCGGCGCCTGGCTGCTTCCTCGAGGCTCCCGCCGGTGACGTAGTAGGGGCCGGTACTCCGGCTTGGCTCGACGGTGACGACGTCTCCTTCCGCAGGCGCTCGTTTGCTGCGGCGAGGCTCCCGCCGGTGTTGGAGTTGGTTCTGGCGCTCTCGCGCCCACCGGAGGGGCAGCTCGCCCGCCAGTTATGGTGCGCCTGCGTGCAGCGCTGTGGCGCTGTCGTCATCGGCGTCGGTCGGGACGGGGGGCGGACGTGGCTGTGTTGGTCCGCCTCCGAGCACCTGCTTCTCCATGTCGGCAGCGCGGCGAGCGGCGCGCAGAGGCGCGCGGCTGCGGTGGCGTCAGGCGGCGCGCTGTGGCGCGCGGCGGCAGGCGGCGCGCAGTGGCGCGCAGAGGCGTCGGCGGCGGGCGGCGCGCAGTGGCGCGCAGCGGCGTTGGCGGCGTGCGGCGCGCAGTGGCGCGCGGCGGCAGCGGGCGGCGCGCAGTGGCGCGCAGAGTCGGGCGGCGCGCAGTGGCGCGCGGCGGCAGCGGGCGGCGCGCAGTGGCGCGCAGAGTCGGGCGGCGCGCAGTGGCGCGCGGAGTCGGGTGGCGCGCAGTGGCGCACGGCGGCGGGCGGCGCGCAGTGGCGCGCAGCGGGCCAGGGTGCCGCGTTCTGCGGCTGGGCGTAGCGACTCGCATGCGGCGAGTCGCTGGCCAGTGGTGCAGGCCCTTGCGCTGCTGTGGAGTGCGCCGCCGGCGAGTTCGGGCGCGGCGGCGCGACGACGTAGGTAGCCGCGATCGGCGGCTGGGCCCGGCGGCTCGCGATCGGCGAGCCGTGGGTGGGCGGTGCGGACCATTGCGCCGCCAACGAGTTCGGGGCCGGCGGCGCGGCGACGTGGTGGGCCGCGGTCGGCGGCTGGGCGGGGCGGCTCGCGGTCGGCGAGCCGTGGGCGGGCGGCGAGCCGCGGGCGGGCGGCGAGCCGCGGGCGGGCGGCGAGCTGCGGGTGGGCGGCGCAAACCATTGCGCCGCCTCGGAGTGCGCCGCCGGCGAGTTCGGGCGCGGCGGCGCGGCGATGTAGGCAGCCGCGGTCGGCGGCTGGGCGGGGCGGCTCGAGGTCGGCGAGCCGTGGGCGGGCGGCGAGCCGCGGGCGGGCGGCGCAAACCATTGCACCGCCTCGGAGTGCGTCGCCGGCGAGTTCGGGCGCGGCGGCGCGGCGATGTAGGCAGCCGCGGTCGGCGGCTGGGCGGGGCGGCTCGCGGTCGGCGAGCCGTGGGCGGGCGGCGAGCCGCGGGCGGGCGGCGAGCCGCGGGCGGGCGGCGCGCCGTGGGCGGGCGGCGCAAACCATTGCGCCGCCTCGGAGTGCGCCGCCGGCGAGTTCGGGCGCGGCGGCGCGGCGATGTGATAGGCCACGTTCGGTGGCTGGGCGCGGCAACTCGCGTTCGGCGAGCCGCTGACAGGCGGCGCCGACCGTCGCGTCACTGCAGAGTGCGCCGCCGGCGGGTTCGTGCGCGGCGGCGCGAGCGGTGCGGAGGCGCCCGCAAACTCGATGGCGTTAGCGCAGCGATGCACCGATCCTGTCGACGTGTGGGCGCAGCGCTGTGCAGGCTCGGCCACCGAAGTCCGGCAACCGTGGAGCACCCAGCCCAGCTGGGTCTGCGAAGCAACCGGCTGGTCGCGGCGGCCGCACTTCATTTCCCGCGAGACTATCAATGGCCAATTGTCCTGGCCAATGAGTAGTCTCGGGCGTGCGTCCGTGTACGCCAGCTTTCCGGTGAGCTCTCCGAGGTAGTCGCAGCCCTCCAGGTACTTCTTGGTTATGGTCTGGGGCGGGAAGTTCAGTCGGTCGACGGTCCTCGCTCCGACGAGGTCGTGCACAGTCGTCTCATACTTTCCGCGGACGCGCAGGTTGAGGCGGCGCGAGGCGTTCGTCGCGACTCGCCCGCCACCGATGCCCACGACGTGCAGGGGCTCCGTCGTGCCCTTTGCGCCCAGCAGATCGGCCACGGCGACGTCCAGCATCGTGACCGTGGACCCCTCATCCAGAAGAGCGAAGATGTCGACCCAGCCGCTCGGCCCGCTCAGTTGTACCGGGACGATCTTTAGCAAGACCGAGTCCGAGCGGGCTGCGGCTGTGACCGCGGTGGCGGTCGTCTCTTCTTTCTGTTGTTCTTGGTGCAGCAGCCTGTGGTGACCAAAGGTGCAGCCTTGCACCCCGCACGGTTTCGCCTTAAATTTAGTGCGACGATGTTTGCTTTTCAAGCAGCGGAAGCATATCTTGCCGTCCTTGGCCTGCCGCCAGCGGTCGTCCGTGTCGGCCTCGATGAATTTGGGGCACGACGGAAGATAGTGTGCCTCAGCGCACGTCGGGCATTTCGGCATTTCGTCGTCACTGGCTTCTTCTTCACTGGCGGCGTAGGCTTTCTCCGCGGGACGGCGGTTACTGTTGATGCGGCGGGTCTCACTCGTCGACACATCGGCGGCTGCGGCGGTGTCCGGGCGGGCGTATGCCCCGCACTTGCGAGCCTCCTCGTTCAGGAAGCTGGCCATCCTTTGCAGCGCGGGGCGGTCGTCTCTCTCCCGGTCCTCATAGTCGCACCACCGTGTCTGACGCAGCGGCGTCAGCTTATCGACGATGATGCGCACCGTCTCAGGATTGTGCAGGTACATCGGTCGGCCGAGGGCCTCGATCGTAGCCACAATATTATTCACTTTACTTGCGAATTCGTTCATTTCGCTCGGTGAATCCTTCGTCCTGGGGAGGCTCCTTAATCTGTCCAGCTCACCCAAGACGAGGCAGTCCGGTCGCCCGAAACGCTGCTCCAATGCTGCCATGACGCGGCCGGGGTCCGGTGCCGCCAACATTAAATTGAAGACGGCCTCTTTCGCCTTGCCTCTCAGGCATTTTCTCAATCGGGCCGCGTTCTCGCCCGGCGAGAAGTAGCTCGCTGTGTCGCGAAATGCAGTCGCTAACAGGAGCCACTCACCCGCGGACCCGTCGAAAGTAGGCAAGTCTTGCAGAAACTTTGGTGCGGCGTGCGGTCGGCTGTGTTCCGCTCGCCCCAATGCTGCGGCGAGCATCTCCACTGTTATCGAAGCGGAGGCGAGCGGAGCGTGCGAACTTGATGCAGCGGCGGCGGCAGGCGGATAGTGAAGCTCGGTAGCCGCGGCGGCGGCAGGCGGCGCGCAGAGGCGCGCGGCCGGCTGCTCCCATAAGTGTGTGGCGGTCGGCGCCGCGCGGAGGGGCGTGGCTTCGTCGGCTGCGGCGGGGGAAGCGTAGAGGGGGGCGGCGGCGGCAGCGGCGGGCGGCGCGCGGAGGGGCGCGGCGTCGGTAGCTGCGGCGTGGGGCGCGTGGAGGGGAGCGGAGACGGCAGCAGTGGTGGGGGCCGCGTGGTGGGGTGCGGCGGCCGGGGCGGCGGTATGAGGCGCGTGGTGGGGGGCGGCCGGGTCTGCGTGCGCGTCGGTGCTCGCGGCGGCGAGCTCCGTGCGCGGTGCGGGAGCGGAGATCTCCCGCCGATGCAGATCGGCTTGCGTCTCCACCCACGATGCCACCAACTCACTGCGTGCTGTGTCCTCCTTCTCGTCTACGTCCGACGAGTCCTCCTCGTCGCACTCGCGGAGCTCTGCTTCGATTATTTCCCGTGCGAGTCTCGCCTCCTCTGCCTTGGCGCGCAGCAGCTCTCTTTCGATTGCACGGCGACGCATTGACTTAGACGAGCGGGCAGAGTGGTTGCTTCGCCCGTCCTTGTCGCTGCGCGCGGTCGCTACTATATCTAGTGCGGTTGCGTGAGAGCTGCGGCTCGGCGCGCGCGCGGCGCTGTGAGTGTGCGCGCGGGCCGGTGCGCGCGCGTCGCTGGCTGCGCGCGCGCGCTCGCGAACGGTTGAGTCCGTCGCGATCGGCGTGGCCGTCGTGTCGTGTGACGACCACGTTCTTAATTCTGTCTCTGTCGTCGGCGCACTTGTTGTTGGCTCCGCCGTCGGGGTGTCGCCCGGTTGCAGCTGCGGTTCTGTCGCGGCCGCGCTCGGGGGCAGCGCTCGCTGCTCCGACGTCGGTACCGGCACTGGCGTAGTGCGCCCTCGCCCGTTGCTCTGGCTCCGCGTGACGGGCATCTTCAATCCGGCTTGCGAATGACCAATGTTCCGGATCGACTACTCAGGGCAGTGGACTGTAGGTGGTTGGAGTTGCTTTGCCCGTCACCGCAGAGCGGTTACAGCGGGCGCGGAGACCGTGTTCTTCTTTCTTCTCTTTCGCACGACTCGGTGACCGTCTCGCTCCTGCTCGACCGACGCAGACGGGCGTGCGGCTCGGCAGCGTCACTCGCGGTGGTCGTTCGCGGGTGGTGCGATGGGTCGACCGTAGGTGTGCTTCACTTCTTCGAGCGGTGCTGCGACCGTCTCGCTCACTCGGCGACGCGGCGACGGTCTCTCTCTCTCGCGGCCGACGCAGACGGGCGTGCGGCGCGGAGAAATCACTCGCGGCGGTCGTTCACGGGTGGTGCGATGGGTCGACCGGGTGTGCTCACTTTCGTCCTCGACCGTTACGCTAGGGCGTAGGGAGGTGCTGTTCTTCCTCGACCGACACGCCACGTGGCGCAGGGAGGTAATCCTCGACCGTAACGCCACGGGGCGCCGGGAGGTGGTGGTGCGATCGCTCGACCGACGCGCGACGCGGCGTCGGGAGGTAATCCTCAACCGTAACGCCGCGGGGCGCCGGGAGGTAAACGTAGCGTAGCGTTTAGTTAAAAGAAATGCGTGGGTGGCTTTACGAAGCCACGCACTGAGTAGCACCCGAGACGTGCGTGGGTGGAGCACTCGCCGCGAGAAGAACCGTCCGATCGGCCGAGGCAGTCGTTCCGCTCTGAAGTCTCTCTTCCGACTGTTCACTCCTCGGTCGACCGGTGCGCCGAGCTCAGGCTCCAGGCGTCTTCTCTTCGTGGTGTTGCGGCGAATACTGAATGAACGGTCCGAAACGTGCTATATTTGTATACGCGCGGGCGCGCCGTGCGCCGTGAGAGGTGCGGAGGCTGCGATATCTCTCCGTCAGTCTCCGCGCCGACCAATCACAGCGCTCTGCGCCCGCGCCGCACGCCTCGGCCCGGTTCATTACACTAATTATTTTGGCGAGTGCACACCTCCCGTCCGTCCCGAATGAAACCCAGTACGCAGCAACATATTTATTTTTGTAAACTTATTCTGTGGCGGACGACGATGGCTCCGCAGTCGGCACATCTTAGCTAGGGAAAATTAGTATAGAAAATAGCGTAGTGAGGCAGCGGCCGGCGTAGTTATAGAAGTAGGTTTTATAAGCTAGCATAGTGTAGCATAGGCGCGGGCTAGGTATAATTAAGATAATATAAGTTAGATATAAGTTAGTTATTAAGAAATATATTTTTTACACCCTCGTAGAATAAGTTAGCTCGTAAGACCTAGCCCGTTAGGTTTAATTAGCTATTAGAACATATGGAATAGGTTAGACATAAGTTATTTGAATAAATATTATGACGGCCTTTTCCGGAGCAACAGCGGGAGAGAGCGGACCTCAAGCAACAAGCGCAGCGAGCACCAGAGCTTTCCCGCCGAAGCGGTTGACATCAAGAGCGAGCTCGACTGCGCTACCGCCGTCCCTCTCTCTCCGCGTCGCGCTGTGCTCACTGAGCCCCCTGTCGTTCAAGTCCGAGTTGCTCCGGGGTCGGGCCGTCCCGTTATAGTTGATAGAGCACGGGTGTTTTATTTCACGTCGTTATTTCCTCTCCGCGAGTCGCTGACCGAGTGACTTGGGTGTCTTCGTCGATCCAGATTGCAAGAAACACTACAGTCCACCGCTCCCTGAGCGTCGATCTTGAACATATTCTATCTTACATATCTTATACTACGACTATCTATCTTAGTCTAACTTATCTATCTTAACTAGGCCCATATATTCCTATCTAACTTATATATCTTAATCCTACTTACATAACTTAACTAAATTCTTACATATCTTAACTAACTTATTCTACAGTTTTATATATGGACCTTTATTTATCTTATTTATACTTATTTATATTTACATTTTATATTTAATTTTTACTTAACTAAACTTAAAAAACCTAAACTAAACTACGTCGGCCGCTCGCCTAGGCCCTACGCTACCGCTCGGTGGAACGACGTGCGCGTCGTGTCGTCTGCCCGTCGCTGCTGCTCGGGCTGGCCGTCGTCCGTAACATCATCATTCAGTATTATATCACAGTTCTGAAGAATTTTTTTAGTAGAAATTCCGTATTTAGAGTAGAGTTTTTTTCTTCAAAAAAATTGTTCTGGAATAAAGATATTAACATAAAGTAAAGTAAAGTAAAGTTTAATATAAATAATACGACATGCAAAGTGAGAATAAAATGCTTAATTGTAGCTGCCCCATGCTACGTCACCAATGACACCCTGCACAGGAACCTAAGCGTCCCAACCATTCATCCAAAATCCTGAAAAAATAATACTCCTTACGCCTGGACGTGCATCCAAATCCACTAGCGAGACATCTGATGAAATACTCAGAATCGAGAAGGCTTAAAAGAATCATGCCTCAGGACCTGCTACAGGAGGACTGAATGACAATGGGGATGCGACAAAAGGTAAAAATCTGGCACATATTGAATGCCTCAACAGAAACCGAAGCGTCAGCAACAAAAAGGAGATAAAAAAAATTACACATAACTTACATACATTTAAGTATATAAGGACGTAATCGCCAGTGTCAGCAATGACCTGTTTGTTGAGTAGTCCGACAGCCAGGGACAAGCTCCGAGTACCTACAGGGGACATGGTAGCTGCGTAGCTAGACGCGCGCTGCTCCTCTGTCGAAAGTCTGTAATTTCATCAAATGAGGACATATTGTCCATAATAATAATATACCCATAATACACCCTAACTACAGTTACCTACTAACTCGGAGTAATGTGGGCCGTGACGTGACGACCGAGGCACCCCGGCGCGCGGCGGTGTCCATTTTGAATCCGACACCACATTTTTTCTCAGCCTTGGTAGCTCGGTGGAGCTATGAATCGACGTTCGATCGTCATTTTAATTGTGTTGACCGTTCGACGGTTCAGACTGGTCGTGGTTCGGATTCTTAAAATTATACGTTTCTTCCCTTTCCTTACTAGGTGGCAAAGTTTAATCCGTACGAATTGGTACCACCGTACTAAATGAAATATCGGTCCAAGTGGCTATGTAAATAGTTCGTGTTTTCGTAACGTGAGTGCATGGATACTGCAAACAACCAAACATACGAGATACTATCACAACTAAAAGGGAAACACTGACTTGACCTAAGGTGTTATGAGTTGCCATCAAGGGTCGGTGAGGCAGTCAACCACGTGGTTTCATAAAAACCCCCAATACAAATTGGAAATATTTATTGAATTACTTAAATTTAACATTAAATCACAAAAATAATAATTCACAAGCATCTAACTAATTCCTATAGTAAAATCACACCACACCATAAAACTTCTTGAAAAAAAAAATTGTACAAAGTACACGGGGCGACCGGCTAGTGGCAGACGGCCGCCGATAGCAGTTCTGTGGGGGTTTTCCGTCATGCAAGAGTTCCGGTTCAAGGTTCTTGTTTCTCCCGAAGCCTTCAAAGTTACCGCAGCCGTGCGTCACGTTAATAAGAACAGACGGCTCCGTGGTCGTCCATACTTATGAGATCGAGCTGCGAACACGCTCTCCGCCCACGGAGGAGATAGAGTAGAGAGGAGTGTGCCTCGCCACCAACTGGGGGCAAACGACATGGAAGTGAGCGCGGCATTACGCCTGTCTCTGTCGCACTTGTTTATCCACGTATTTTCGGTCTTCTGCAAATGTCTACATGCCGACCACATTGTTGATGGGTAACGGGGTATAACAGAAATCATCATCACCACCATGAGCCCGCATCGGTCCGCTGCTGGACATAGGCCTCTCCTAAGGCGCGCCACCACACGCGGTCTTCCGCTCTTCTCACCCATCCACTTTTTTGGGTCGTCTGTCCACCCAACCGAGGCCGGGGGGGTATCCCACGGTACGTTTGCCTGTATCGATATTAACCTCTTCTCTACGCTGCTCCACCCTCCTACAGCTACCGCGTGAGATAGCGTAGTCTATCTACCGACAGACGAGTTTGCCCGTTTTATTTTGCCCGCACGCCACGTCGACGACGTGGACGCGCTTTTAAAAGTTTTCGGATAAATCTTGAAACATTCACGTATTTCGAATTACCGAACTACCGCCACCTCTACCTCCACCTCTACCTCCACCTCTACCTCCACCTCTACCTCTACCTCCACCTCTACCTCCACCTCCACCTCCAGCTCTACCTATACCCCTACCTCCACCTCTACCTCCACCTCTACCTCTACACATGCTAGGTACATAAATAATGCTACTTCACGCCGGGCCAAAGGCTGCTTTTGTATAAATCGCAGATTGGGTCCTGCTTGGAGTACTTCTCGCACTTATGGGATGGCTCAGCCAAATACCAGCTTGCGCCTTTAGATTCGATCCAGCGTCGAGCCGTGCGACTAGTGGATGACCCCGACGACGTGTCCCGCGATCTAGAACCACTGCAACTCCGTAGGGATGTCGGCGCCCTAAGTGTGTTCTATCGCTTATTCCATGGGGAATGCTTGGAGGAGCTGTTTAACGCTATCCCGCCGTCCCCTTTCTACCTCCGCACAACGCGCACTCCGCACACGCGCATCCCTATACTCTTGACTTACCACGGATGCGTACCACTCGGTTTTGCAGATCTTAACTGCACAGAACTGGTAAACTCTGGAACGCTCTACCTGCCCACATTATTTCACCCCAAGTATAGTCTCGGGTCCTTCGAGAGAGGCGTGAATAGGCATCCGTCAGGCCGGCATGGCATTCGCAACCCCCGCGTACGACCGAATGTCCATGGGCGTCGTTAGACACCTTATGGGTGGCTAGGCGACACATGTTGCGCTTTCTAAAAAAAAATCGGTTCTGCAGAGCTTTCCTCTACAGAACCAGTAAACTCTGGAACGCTCTCCCTGCCCATGTATTTCCCCCCAAGTACAGTCTCGGGTCCTTCAAGAGGGGCCTGAATAGGCAACTGTCAGGCCGGCATGGTATTCACAACCCCCGCATATCCGCCGAATGTCCATGGTCGTCATTGGACACCTTTCTGTGGAAATCGTTCCTGTGTCGAACGGCGAAAATATGGAACGGTCTTCCGGTGAGTGTGTTCCCCACCACCTATAACCTGGGAATCTTCAAAAGGCGTGTCAATAAATTAGACGACAACCTTTTTGTCCGCCTCATAGCCGGCATGGCGCCTCTCTGAGCGTGGTTTCGCGAGGAATGGTGTTATTGGCTGTGTCTGATCTACCGTTGAAGTATTGGTCACAGACACCCGCGCCGGCTGCCTATAAAAAAAAAAACCTTATAGGTGGCTAAGCGCTTTCGATAAAAAAACGCACCTAAAGAAGTTCAATGTATTTCATAACGTCCGCAAATAAATTTCTAAAAACGTTCATGCAACGACCTCGTTTCCTGAGGCACGACCAATAGTAATCAATGTCACCGAATCAGAGCACCCGAATAAAATGTATTAAGTAATTAACTTTGTATTAAATCTCATTGGTATTTTTTATTGAAATCCTATTAGAATTCACTCTGGACTCGTTGAAAATGTTTTATAACGTGAACAGAACTTAATACTGAGTGACCTCGTTCGTTACCTCTCCCTTCGGGTGTCGTATTATTTTTCTCTTTCATTTTAAATTCCGTGCACCCACCTCCGAGCAGCACTGCGCGAGAGTTCCCGCGAGGCTAAGTACTTTCATTTCAAACTCGGGTCATGTTTGCACTCACAGGACGGGCGTTAAGCCTTTATCTATTGTAGGTACCTACCTACAGTAACTTATATACCCCCAGGTTATATGGAGCTAGCATACACTCACCGTGAAGCCATATTTTCATATTTTCCATATTTTCGCCGTGCGACACAAAGAGCGATTTCGAAAAACGAAGGGTTCCGAGTTGCATCCGAAGCGCGGCATGTGAATTATTGTGGATGTTCCATGCAAGCGTGTCCGGCCGGCGAGTGTGTCGGACATGCATAGCGATCATTCACATTCTGTATCATAATAACAATAAGTCTATAGTAGTCTCATTATGTTTTTTATGGACAACCGGAACGGGTGGCTGTGCCCAAAAGTTCAAAGAAGATTAGACACAGGCAATATCACCAATCCTCGCGCAACCACGCTCAGAGAGCTACAAGACGGACAAAGAGGTCGTTTTTTTTTTTGTTTGAAGATCCCAGTTAGCAGGGAACACACTCGCCGGAAGACCGTTGAATATTTTCACCGTTCGACACAGGAATGATTTCGAAAAGCGATGCGTTCTCTCTCAGAAGTCTGGTGTCAACAACATAATAATGGTGGTCTGCCCCGCCACCTTCCTTCCCCCAAAGCGAGCGCGTGCCTAGCAATAGCTTATGTATGGCGGGAATAGAAATATTGCAGTATTACCGGGCGGGAAATATAGCGGCTCTTGCGGTTTATATTAACCGCTCCACAGCCAACGGGTTAAAAACCGGACAAAACCTGGTCATATTTTTTTACCGGGCAGGGGCTTCGAAAACCGGACTGTCCGGGCCAAAACCGGACATCTGGCAACTCTATTTACATAAACTACTACAGCTGAATCGATTCTCCAAAATAATTCAGTACACAACATGCAATCAGTTGCTAATCGTAACTAAAAACAATAATGTTCACTATGAAAATCTAAGTATAAAACCAAAACTCTACATAGGTAGGTACAACTAAAAAAACTAAAAATAAAGAAAAATTCTAAATTTTGACCAATTTAATGACCTAATCTAATAGACACACTGAATATGGCATAATAACTAGTGAAATAAACATTCTTAATCCACTGAATCTGTATACAGGCTTTACACAATTGAAAAGCCCAAAGGTGTTCGTTTGAGCTCCAGAACGACCTCTTAAAATATTATATAGTTATTGATGTAAGAGTAGGTACCTATATGCAATTTTAACTAAATGACTAAATAAAATGTAATCAGCTAATGGTGGTATGTTGTCCAGGGCCCATGATAGTGGCTCGAGGACGAAGACTGAGCGTCACCGAGGACGGTGAAACACGTAAGGACCTCGCATCCTTGCATAGAACATTCTTTCTTACTTTCTCGTACCTAGGCATGCTTGATATATTCTCATACAACTAGACTAGGAGTATGTAGCCTTCTCTTCTCTATGCCTATTCTTTCCGTCCGTAGCATGGCCGTCATGTTGATTGAGAAAAATATTTTTGTTTACACCTATGTATAGGTATGCTTCAACGCCAAGTACGTATGTATGTATAAGTATAACGTATTACGAATATTTTTTCTATTTACTAGCTGTGTATGTGCGTAGATGCCTTGTTGGTTTTTAACATTTACTTACACACAGGTTGCATTAAGACGTAGGTACTGTCGACCTTTCACCAGCCAGCATGCCCCCGGCCTCTTTAGAGACGAAAATATAGGACATGACATTTGATTATAAATCCAACCCAATATGTACTCATCGAGCGAGTTATTGTTTTGATTTTCACGTCAGAAATAATCCCAGAGTTTGAATAGCTGTACCCCTCCGTTGCATCTAAGGAACTAGACGCATGATCAGGTCTAAAAGAGCAGATCAGTTGTTTTTCTGCTAAACACAGCAGAAATGCAGCTCCGTAGAGATGTCGGCTCCCAAAGTGTGTTCTATCGCTTATTCCATGGCGGTGTGATCGGAGGAGCTGTTTGACGCGATCCCGTCGTCCCCTTTCCACCTCCACACCATCCCTATTGAGCAGGGATTTGATCCCTACACGCTGGATTTACCGCAGATGCGTAACAAACGGTTCTGCAGACCTTTCCTCTACACTACATAATCGGTAAACTCTGGGACGCTCTCCTGCTCATATAATATTTCCCCGTTATTCCCCATTCCCCGTTTCTCATATTATGTTGCTCCGAATCATATGTCGTGCTTTCTTAAAAAAAAAACACAGTTTCAAATATTTGAAATAACTTTTGTATGAAAAAAAAAACAGTCATGTGAGAGTTGCGCTAATGGCAAAGCGGCAAGCGAAAAATGGTCTATGTAGATTTTATCCTCCAAATGAGCTGGTTAATGACCTGGTGAAAGGTCCAATGTACGTCTTTATACAGCCGGTATATTTTCTTGTACCTACGTGCATTGCATTACGACACGTGTCTTCGCTCCTAGATGTCAGAACAGGGTCTACCGGGATCAACTCGAGACGCTAACTCACACAAAAACTCGCAGATTTCAGCCAATAGCTGTGTCATGTTACGTAACTCTTTCTGATTGGATGAAATAGAGCCAGTTATTGGGTGAGTTCATTGAGTCCACTGCAGTCCAGAGTACTGGAGGAGTTATAAGATCTGTTGTCATCTTTGTACTTAAGTAATGGTTGGGGTTACAGTGACGCCGCCGGCGCAGCGCGTGCAGTTCATCCTGGGCGAGGACGCGGACGACAGCACGCTGGAGTCGCACCCGCTGTTCTCCGAGATGGAGGAGCTGGTGCGGGAGGGGGACGAGCTGGAGTGGAAGGAGACCGCGCGCTGGATCAAATTCGAGGAGGACGTCGAGGAGGGAGGCAATTAATCCATAGTACTAATTACATACGTATACACCACCACGCTGTATCCTGACAGTCAGTGTTGTCCTGCAAGAGCTCGGGTTAATTACAGCATGTTAAAATATTAGGACAAGCCAATATTAAGATCAGTTAGTGTGGAATAAGGACCGTACAAAGGTGCGAGGTGCCTAGCCTGTCTCCTTTTCGACGTCATCTTTTCCTTGTCCCCCTTAGGCGCCTTTATATTCTACACTTATAAATTGCTAGGCTCCCGTCGCATATTGGGGACTATCGTCTGACTACCCACCGTCTACAGTATATCGAAAAAAAAAGCCTGAGAGTAAGATGAACAATTTTACTGAGAGTTCTGGCTACAAAAGACTTACTAATTAAGTGTATTAGGTATAAAGAGCCTTTGTAAAATTTTCAAAATCAACTCAATAATGTTAGTACTTACCCAGTTGAACATTTTATATCGTGGAGATAAAGTTGGTAATTAATTATGCACGTTTTCAATAAGAAAACACTCATTGGTGCACGTCAGCCGAATTCGAACCTCGGACCTAGAGTCCGACGCCAAGATTGCTCCCAACAACCGCAGCTTTTAAATAACGTTCGAGCGGTATTTTTGTGTCGTCTGTATTAATTGCTTGTTAAAAAGTCTTAAAAATTCTGAAAAGTCTGAAATCCGAACAAATGTCCACACAGGCAATAGATGGTCGAAGCCGCACGTGGCCACTCTCTCGCTGCACTCACTGTTCGAGCTGCGCAGTCTGATCCTGAACGGCTCCGTGGTGCTCGACATGGAGGCGAGTTCGCTCGAGCAAGTCTCGGACCTCGTTCTAGACAACATGGTGAAAGAGGGCTCCCTAGGCTACGATGCGCGCGACAAGGTGATTTTGGCTACATTGGATACATAAAAGTTTATAACTCTGTTCCCAGATCCGACGGAAAGAGGGGCATTGACCTTTGAGCGCTAAGCTCGTGTAACGTGAAATAGAAAAAAAAATTCTAGAGCCATAATCCAGAGAGAAAATAGGGGTATAGATAAAACGCCGGCCGCGTATCTTCTTACTTAAGGATTAACTCAATAAAGAGTTGATTGTGATGAAGGTGAAGGAGGCGCTGCTGCGGCGGCACCGCCACCAGCACGAGCGGCGCAACCACAACAACATGTCGCGGCTGCCCATCATCAGGTCCCTCGCCGACATCGGCAGGAACCATTCCTCGTGCAAGAGTCAGTATTGCTTTCATTACTTCACTATTTTACAGATATACACATATAGCAGGCATCATCGGTGTCTAAAGTACTCGGCGATAGCTCTATAATCTTTCTTCACACAAGAAATAGTTCAGGATGCCGAAATATAAACAGGAGAGATCTTTCTGTTGACCTCAAATTGTATTTAGATACACCTAAGTTTAAAAGTTCCGCAAATCTGCCGGCATGGCGCCTCTCTGAGCGTGACTTCGCGAGGAGGGGTGATTTTGGCTCTGTCGACTGCACCGTTGGTCCCTCGGCGCAGCTAGCCATGTTGGTTTACATAAAAAAAGATATGACGATGCGTTTGGAAGAGCCTTCCCTTAGATTGTAGACATGTATGGTGGGATCAGACTTGCAGGAGAGTAGCCCGCGGCGCGGGAGCTCGCGGACCAGCAAAGCTTGTCCGTCCTCCCCGCACACCGCCCTGCTGCACGCAGGAGACGCGCGAGGGTGCTATCTTGCTGTGCCAGGTATTCACGAGACTCCGGCCCACGATGTGTGTCGCACCGGGCCGGGGCATACCTACGCTAGTCTTCCTACAGCGCACAGCAGCTCACTACTTAGCTCCGTGTGTCGCACGCTAGGTAGCAACAGTCACACGCTAGCAACAGGCACATGCTAACATTTCGATTGCACAACACAAGATTTAAAAAAAAACACTGGAAAGTATGATAATAAATTCGGAATTTCAGCAATGTAAACCGTTCTATTATAATGTAAACCGCCTGCTCTGTTTCCAGAGCAGGCGGAAAAGAGGTCATTGATCTTGAGCGTTTAGCTCCCTTGCACAAACGTTGCGCGTGAAGCCTTATCTCTTTCTTGCGGCGGTGTTTGCGGCAGGCAGGCGCGGTGCAAGGGGAGATGACGTTTTGCGCGCCACGTTTGTGCAAGGGAGCTTACTAACGCTCAAAAGTCAAAGTATTTTTTCCTCCTGCTCTGGAAACATTGTAGAGTGATCAACCGTCATATCAGAAATAAATATTTATTTTTAAGACTTATAGATAGGTTTCAAAGAAAGCATTGTGTAATTGCCGTTTTTTTATTGCACAGTTATATATACTCTGAGTGTACAGCAAATCCATAACAATGTAAATAACTATATATTCCTTTCCTTGTGATTCACTTGCCATTTCACCAGCTAAGTATCTATCCTAAGTCTTACTAAGCTTCAACCTTACTAACTTCTCATGTTCACTCACGTAGGTGGGTAATCGTGGCTGGGTTTAGCGGAAGAGGGGTTTCCGTATCGGATAACCGGATGGGTTCCCTAAATCTAGATACCTAACTAGCTATGTTCATACGTCGAAAGCGTAGGATGGTCAGCGTGTGGGCCCTCGTCCGAAATGTCAGCGGGGCGGTGTGAAGTGCAGGAGAGGCCGGCGGCAGCTGTGCTACTGGAGTGTAATAAATATATGTGTAGCGGAGTGGTGTCTACTCTTGCAGTGGACGAGGCGAGCGCTGCAGCCGCGGCGCCTACCAAGGCGGACTTCGGTCGGTTCCTAGGCCTCCCCGGTGCCGGCGGCGGCGCGGGTAACCGCTCACCTACTCTACCTTCTGTTCATTCTTTATTTCCTTTCTGCATCCTTAATTTCATTCGAACTATCTCACTGTTTATTCGTTTTAGCGGAGCCTGGACTTTTCGATGTTGTTTCCTTACTACGGCGCGGTTGCGTTGCGTTAGCTAGCGCGCCGACGTTTTGCACTTTTCAATCGTCGGATTGGTGTATATTGTGTACATTAATATGTTGCTTGCTATATATTGTATAATTTGCTGGACGTCTGGTAAGCTTGTGAGTCAGCTTCATCTCGCTCATGTTCGTCGTCGTTGTGATAGAAAAACTCAGTTGCAACGAATAAATTTTATTTTATGAGGATATTCAGACCTATAAAATCTTCGGTT
The DNA here is from genome assembly GCA_946902875.1 of Nematopogon swammerdamellus. Lineage (NCBI taxonomy): Eukaryota > Metazoa > Arthropoda > Insecta > Lepidoptera > Adelidae > Nematopogon > Nematopogon swammerdamellus. The sequence goes on from OX336334.1 coordinate 208,831, forward strand.
TCTCTACTGAACTGAACACATGGCAAATTGCTGTTTTATAGATCTGAATCTGTGGGAAGCTGGGCCTTATTAGAGAGTTTATATAGGTAGTAATTACTTAATTATTTACTAACATAGATAATTGTAATGTGGTAATTTTTAATAAGCAGTCTCATTGCACCTTATATTAATATTTGAATGAAGCGTTTTTCTTAAGGAAGTACATTTGTTAATTTTGTTTATGTCAACGGTACGCGCCTGCTTGCTACACAATGGTTTATGTAACGCTCTTGAATGCACGGCTCGTTGTTCGCACGCATGTGGAAGGTAACGAGCGGTGTTGGGGTGTGCAGGTGGCGGCGGAGCGGAGGAGGGGATGGTGAAGAGTCCGAGCAGCGTGTCGATGCGGCGCAATCACAGCACCGGCGAGCTGCCCGCCAACGGCGACGTGAACCACCGCTGCAACACGCACTTCATGCGCAAGATCCCGCCCGGCGCGGAAGCCTCCAACATCCTCGTCGGCGAGGTGGACTTCCTCGAGAAGACGCTGTCGGCGTTCGTGCGGCTCAAGTCGGCCGCCATCATGGGCGAGCTCACCGAGGTGCCGGTGCCGACGCGCTTCCTGTTCGTGCTGCTCGGCCCGCCGAGCACCAGCACCAGCTTCCACGAGGTCGGCCGCGCCATGGCCACCCTCATGTCCGACGAGATCTTCCACGAGGTGGCGTACCGTGCGCGCAAGCGCGACCACCTGCTCGCCGGCATCGACGAGTTCCTCGACGCGGTCACCGTGCTGCCGCCCGGCGAGTGGGACCCCACGATCCGCATCGAGCCGCCGGCGGCGATCCCCTCGCAGGACCCGCGCAAGCGCCCGCCGGACCCGGCCGGCAAGGAGGAGCCCGACGAGGAGGGGGAGGAGCAGCGGCAGCGCGAGGAGTCGGGCCTCTCGCGCACCGGCCGCCTCTTCGGAGGCCTACTCAACGACCTCAAGAGGAAGAAGCCGTGGTACTGGTCGGACTTCAAGGACGCGCTCGCGATACAGTGCGTCGCCTCCTGGATATTCCTCTACTTCGCTTGCCTGTCGCCGATCATCACGTTCGGCGGGCTGCTGGGCGAGGCGACCGGCAGGAACATGGCGGCGATGGAGTCGCTCGTATCGGGCTTTGTGTGCGGCATGGGCTACGGCTTCTTCTCTGGCCAGCCACTCACGATCCTCGGCTCGACGGGACCAGTCCTCGTGTTCGAGACGATCGTGTTCGAATTCTGTAAGCAAGTCGGCTGGAAATACATGTCCTTCCGATTGTGCATCGGCACCTGGATCACCATAATATTGGTCATCTTGGTGGCTATAGATGCGAGCGCCCTCGTGTGCTACATCACGAGGTTCACAGAGGAAAACTTCGCGACACTGATAGCATTTATATTTATCTACAAGGTAAGCCTCCAGTCGCCGACATTCGTACGTGTATTATGTTTTCAAGTAGATATCAAACTCGATCGTTCATAATTATTGTGTCAATTGTCCCAGGCCGTCGAGAACGTAATCTCAATCGGCAAGAAGTTCCCGGTGAACACGCATCCCAACGATCCGTTGAACTACGAATGTTATTGTTCGCCCAGCAATTACTCCAGAGTCCCGCAGCAGTTCGACTGGTCCGTAGTCGACAGAAGCGCGTGCCAGGTAACTCATCATCATCCATATTATCATATTACCTACTCGTAACATCTTCGCTATTCTGTAGTAAGTCGACGCACATCATTCTAACGTTGAGTGGGTATACATATGTATCCACAGGTGATTTTAGGCCACTCATCGTGCACAGCGAATTCTAATTCCAGACTGGGCAGTACTATACTAACGTAATACAAATTTTAAACGTACATTTTGTTCTTACAGGAATTCAACGGGACTCTGGTGGGCAGCGGCTGTGATACTAAAGTTTACGTAGCTGATGTTTTTCTGATGTCGATAATATTGTTCCTGGGCACGTTTATCATCTCAGTCTTACTGAAAGACTTCAAAAACTCTCTTTTCTTCCCTTCAAAGGTATGAACACCCCTTGTCATAGATTTTTTTATGGATAGCGCGACATATTGCATAATTTCACCTACAAAGGTTTACAAGGCACGGGGATTGCGAATTCCATGCCAGCCTGACAGGAGCCTTTTCAAGCCCCTTTTGAAAAACCCCAGGCTGTACTTTAGTTTAGTTTATAAATTTTTAAGATAGGTACTTACATGCGTCTTTTCCATAAAAAAAAATTTTAATATGCCGATTTACAACCTTTAATTTTACTCTTTTTATGTAGAGTCCATATTTACAATTCTTTTCCAATCTCGGATTGCTCATGGTGAGTCAATTAATCTTCTATGGTTCTTCGAATGTACGTATATTTGTTTTTTTTGTTTTTTTCAGGTGAGGCAAATTATCAGTGATTTTTCGGTGATAATCGCGATCCTCTCGATGTCGTTCCTCGACTACAAGGTTGGCATCAACACACCCAAGCTGGAGGTGCCGTCAGAGTTCAAGCCCACGCTGCCGACGCGTCAGTGGGTCATCACTCCTTTTAATGGCAACCCGCCGTGGTCGGCGATCATCGCGGTGCTTCCCGCGCTACTCGGGACCATACTTATATTCATGGATCAACAGATATCGGCCGTTATCGTCAATCGCAAGGAGAACAAGCTGAAGAAGGGCTGCGGCTACCATCTCGACCTATTCGTGCTGTCTATACTCATCCAGATCTGCTCGGTGATGGGTCTGCCGTGGTTCGTTGCGGCGACGGTCCTAAGCATCAACCACGTGAATTCGCTGAAGGTGGAATCAGAATGCGCGGCGCCGGGAGAGAAGCCGCAGTTCCTCGGAGTGCGGGAGCAGCGCGCGACACACATCCTCATATTCCTCATGATCGGCTGCTCGGTGCTGCTGACGCCGGTGTTGCGCCACATTCCGATGCCGGTGCTGTTTGGCGTGTTCCTGTACATGGGAGTTGCGTCGCTCAAGGGACTGCAGTTCTTTGACAGAATTCTGATCATGTTCATGCCGCAGAAATACCAGCCAGATCACATGTTCTTGAGACAGGTTGGGAACACTCAATTATCTTATTCTACACTAATTGTTTGGTAGGTATCTTATGAAAAAACACATTATCCATCGACAAGAGCGCAGCCATAAAAGCCTAAAAATAAAAAACGCGCCCAAAACTCTGTGTTGTGTGTCTCCCACATGGAACAATCTACCATGGAGCCAACAAAGTCAACCAATTACGACTACCAAACACGAGCCGCCCTCAACAGATATCCGTTTACATGTATTCCAGTGCTGGCACTGTGCAAACTTATGAAAGATCAAAGATCGGCGGTCGTCCGTCGGCGCGTCTTCCTTACTCTGTGGTGTGTAGGTAAGGTATCTACTGGTGCTGGTGCTAACGTGATGCGTCGGTTACAGGTGCCCATCCGGCGAGTGCACGTGTTCACTGCGATCCAGCTGACGTGCCTTATTTGCCTGTGGCTCATCAAATCCTTCTCCTCCACCTCCATCCTGTTCCCGCTGATGCTGGTCGTGATGATCGGGATCCGCAAGTCGCTCGACCTGCTCTTCACGCGCAGAGAGCTCAAGATCCTCGACGACGTCATGCCTGAGATGAGCAAGCAGGAAGATCTCCGCCAGTTCCAAGACATTGAGGTGGGCTGGCATGCCAAGTTGTTGTCCTTCTGCCGAGGACGGTGAATCCGACACTGTAATCGAGTCTAGCTCATCCTTCGTTCTGTCAGCGATCATCCAAAGTTGTCCATTTGATATTAAACCATAATTTTCGTTGAAACTTTCGTTTTAATTTCATCACCCTCGATGCGCACCCCATACTATGTTTTAGCATTATTTTCAAAGTATAGAACGCATACTTTTATTTTGACCTCGCCTGCTTGTTAGATTTTCTAACCAGAACATCATCCAATTTAGTAACATAGTCACAACAAAACATTAACTCCAAATTGGGCATGACACTTGTATGCATAAAAATCAGCATACCCTTGTTTAATTCTCACACCCGTAGGTGCCTACCTATCCATGAATACCTATGTAAAATCTAAATGTATCAAAAATCATTAGGTCACGTCAAAACTACGATAGGCAAAGTAAAGTAAGACATATACAGAAATCAATAGATAAAGAACGTTGAAATTGAAAAGTGGTTGATTATTCTGCTTAGGTCACCGATTGCTGTTATTGACTGAATTTTGTGAAGAGAATTAGCAGATTTGAATAAAGCCAAGCTTTCAGAATTGACTTTGGTAGCATAATTCCGACTGAATTGATTCCACCCGCGGATCTCGAGAAAGGGAATTGCACTCTCAAGCGTAGGCCACAGAGTTGAACTTGGCTTGTAGGAGAACGGGCCGGACAACCCTCCCCCCTACAACTGCCCCGACAACCTCCACATCCCGCTGGTGAACGGGAACATCATGAAAATCCCGCTGTCCGCCATCAACATCACCGAGGAGGTCAACAAAACCGCCATCTGGAAGCAGGTGAATGACACCAACGCGCACGCGCACCACAAGAAACATAGCAAGAAGAACGTCAAGAATCCCAGGTTCGTCCGTTCACGTTATATTTCTTCGGCTCCAGTGAAAATGAATACCTAAAGGCCTGAAAATGTGCATTAGCACATATAATCACTTTTCACTGGAGTCACAGATTTACGGAACCGCGAGTCAGGCCTGGGTTGTCAATGTTTTCTGCAAGATCCATTGTAGCAGACTGTAACTAGCCCATGTGACTCGCTGCTCTCGAAATTGCTGAGAATCATACAGTGTGTGCTTGTACATATTGTATCTACTCGTCTATTGTATTTCACTTTATAATTGAGTTATTATTGTACATGACAGCAAACACAAGAAGCTGATGTCGAAGGAGCTGCAGTCGGAGGTGGACGCGCGGCTGTCCACGATGGACGAGGAGGACGAGGACGACCATCCCGTCTCGATCAAGGTGTGCGCCGGAGTGACCGAGACGCGCTTCTGAACGGTTGCATGCGCCGGCGCAGGAGGCGTGGCATGCCGCAACGCTCCGCCCCCGTTGATACTCACTGCACCGCCGTGTTCGCCTTTCGCTCCTCGCATGCTTGACGTTCTCTCGTGTTTTGCAAAATGTATTGCTGGCACTCGATAGGATTGGAAGAATTTAAGCATTCGGTTTCGCCTGCCCACACATCTACAACAAAAATAAACACATACCTAAATACCGAGTTGGGTAATAAATAAGTAAAAACTCTTTTAACCGGGTGTTCCGTACGAACGCTTATGAAGCGGTAGTTTTATTTTATGCGATAGTTTGCAGGTATTCTATACTATATAGAACTATAATTAATTATAGGTATGCAGTTGAAATCGAATGTTTTCATTTGCCCTCTGAGGCCCTACAGCACACGCACGCACCACATCTAGCACGCTAGAAGAATAATAAATGTGTGTATTGTTATTGATAATTAGGTTTGAGATCACTAGAGTTCCTATGTCCTAGAAATTGTGTCTGTCCCACAGCCCAGATAGGTAATTTTATATAGTCCGCCCGGACGCTGAGAGAAAGCGTTCCTGTCGTCTGGTCAGTTGGTCTGACAGTGATGCAAGTCTGGATTGCCTAAAACATACGACAAGCTTGTCAAAATAGTACGAAAGTTTTTTTATTGTATAAATTGTAATAAATTGTAAATTGTATAAACAATATAAAATGTTCATAATTACCTTAGTTCGAACGTAATAAAAACTTAGGTATTGCCCATCACTAGTCAGACAGACGTCAGGACAGGAACGCATTCTGCGGTTAGGTCCATTCCATATAGTAACTTATAGCAGATTTAATTGTCGCTAGCACGACTAAGTATTTTAGCTAGACAATATAGGTACTTTACTAAGTATGCCTTTATAATATCTTCCAATTACAGTATCTACCTCAGTTCGAATAGATTTAACTACAGATACTTAGTAATTTTATTAATGCTAGTTTGTAACACCTGAATAAGCATTGTAATGATGAATAATACATTATGTATTGTTAGCGCGCACGTTCGTGACCTCTGCGGGCGGAGGCCGATAGACCTTTAAACGAGTATCCCGGTTTTGTCTTTGTACTTCAACCACGCAATAAAATCTTATTAGATAAATAATTTAATGCCATAAATAAAAAAAGAGGTTTCATAAATGTCGTTACTTTCAGAGATTGATTCACAACACTATACATTCCATTCTCGCATTCCTGCCGGAGGCCACGAACGTACTCGCTGACTGTAGGTATGTAGATGTAAATAGTACACAGATAATAATTGTGCACAAGCGCCCTGACATGATATGACAGAAACAATATGATAGGTAGACATTTTAATAACGAAAATGAGTACATTCATGACATTCAATGTATATTTCTTATATTCACTTGCACGTAAATGTTGACCGCAGCATGTTCCTTTTCTTACCTCCATAGTATAGAATAGTATAATATACTGTCCCAGAAACCGACGATAATCCTTGGACTGCTGATAGGTCTGCTAATTACCTTTCAGAATAACAAATTTTAGGTTTAGTAAAAATGGCTTAGTTTTTGGGATATTGTCATTTTTGTAAAAATCCAAAATTTTCTTCCTCATCTCATTTTTTTAAATGCCACAAGTACAAATGTAAGATTTTCTTAAATCTAGTTTTTGTCAAATATTCCTGAAAAGTAAGGCTTTCACACGGTATAATTTATTTTTTCATGTTTAATCCTGCTTAGCTGAAAAACGACTTAAAGAGCCACATGTAAAAATTTTTTCAGCCTCGTCCCTAGAATTTGGCCCTTCGCGGTGAAAAAAAAAATTACTACACTAAAGTGGCATTATGCAACAAAAATACGCCCATCTAATGTAGTTTTTAAAATAGTACATCACTTACATATTTGCCCAATAATTTATAAGATATTGTTATTTAACTGCAAAACGACCTCGGAATTTGATAACTGTTCTACCAACTACGAATTTGAATAAAATAAACGCTTCGAAGTAATTGGTCTTTGTTAACCTGTTAAAGTAGATGTTCAAATTGTTTACCACCTGCACGAATGCATCTTCTAAAAGGCTGTGAAGCTCCTGTTCAGAAACTCAAGATAATTTTGCCCGTTTAGAGTGTCTGCAATTCAACGGACGTCTTGTGGCCTCCTAGCCACTTGTATCCCCCAGATGGATCGGACGTCTAGATCACCGAACTAAAATCCGTGAGATTTTTATTATCGAGGGGGTTTTAAAATAAAAAGTTTACGGAAAACCGGTGGAAAACTTGATAGAGCTCAACGAAAAGAATTACGGCAGTAGCTCAGGTGGACGTGCACTTGCAACGAGTAGTTGCTCGACGCATCAACCGGGCATTTGTGAGAAGATGTCAACATAGCATTCGTGCAGGTGGTAAACAATTTGAACATCTACTTTAACAGGTTAATAAAGACCAATTACTTCAAGTGTTTATTTTATTCTAATTCGTAGTTGGTAAAACAGTTATCAAATTCCGAGGTCATTTTGCAGTTAAATAACAATATCTCATAAATTATTGGGCAAATCGGTAAGTGATGTACCATTTTAAAAACTACATTAGATGGGCGTATTTTTGTTGCATAATGCCACTTTAGTGTAGTAATTTTTTTTTTCACCGCGAAGGGTCAAATTCAAGGGACGAGGCTGAAAAAAATGTAATATGTTTTTTTTTTTTTTATGGAACCTGACACGGTTGGCTACATCACCTACAACATCCGTGATGTCAGCCCATAACACAGGGTGAACTAGGTGCCATGTCAGTGCTTCCCTTAATTTCATGTCGGCTACACTAAACTGGACGGAAAACACGAACTATTTACATAGCCGTTTCGACCGACGTTTCGTTCAGTGCGGTGGTACCAACCCGGCCGGGATAAACCCTACCACCTAGTAAGGTAAGAAGGAAAGGGACCTACAGTTTAACGTGGAATCCGAACCACGGTCAGCCTCCAACGGTCGAGCGGTCACCCATCCAAAAACTGACCGCGCTCAGCGTTGCTTAATAACAGTTGACTAACCAACCGCGCCACTGAGCTACCGAGGCTGACGAATTTTCTTATCCCTTAGTCGACTTTTACGACATGCGACGGGGAGAGATGCAGTGGGGCTATTCTTTTTAAGTACCGACCCCACACGGTACACATATGTGGCTCTTAAGTCGTTTTTCAGCTAAGCAGGATTAAACATGAAAAAATTAATTATACCGTGTGAAAGCCTTACTTTTCAGAAATATTTGACCAAAACTAGATTTAAGAAAATGTTACATTTGTACTTGTGGCATTTAAAAAAATGAGCTGAGGGAGAAAATTTTGGATTTTTACAAAAATGACAATATCTCAAAAACTAAGCCATTTTTAATAAACCTAAAATTAGATATTCTGAGAGGTAATTAGCAGCCCTATCTCCTGTCAAAGGATTATCGTCGGTTTCTGGGACACCCTGTATATACTGGTCATAGTTTGCATTATTTTCTAAATGTTGTGACCTTTTATGTATGTACATAGAGATGATTGGTTAAACTTGAAACTGTGTATAATTTATAACAAAAAATTAACTAACGTTCGCTTCCCTTACCCTATTACTAGGTGTTAGGTTCGAATTGTAGCCGACTGGGTTGATACCACCGTACTGGACGTAATATGGTCGCATAGCAGTCTCGCGTGTGTTTTCGTCTAGTTCATTATAGCCAGCAATCCAGAATTCTCCGGTGTTGTACCTTCTGGGAGGGGATATTGGCTGTTTGAAGCAGTCGCTCTATAGCCCCCTGACAACCCAAAATTGTAAAAATTAGACAAACTGACGCAGGCTCCGATCGGCAATGTTTCCAGAGTGAACTGTTCAAACGGAGGGAGTCCTGGGGCTCCGGCCTGAAGAAAGTCGACTCAAAGAAGTGCAGCGCGTCGTCGGCCGAAACGTCAGTATGAGAACATGCGACGCTCGCCCCCAGCAGCAAGCACACAAACCAATTCTCTTCTAACTTATTTCAGCGTGTGTAATGAATGTGTATCAGAAGCATGAGTAAAAATAAAATATTTGATGTGTAAACCATTAAATAAGAGATGGAAGTTAACTTTCTCCATACAAAATTGTCTTTCGGGGTTTATGTCTTTTACCCCCCTAAACATTATCCGGTTTTTCCAAAAAAAAATTCTTATCTTATGGACAGTCAAATCTACGTTCCAGTCATTTTTGTCCAGTCAGTTTAGATGAAATATACCTACAAGACCGGAGCAAAAAATTTTTATTTTGACCGAAAAAAAAATTGTTTTATATTTTTTGACGTCATGAAGTTAATTAAGCTTTATTGAGTCATCCATCACTTTAGAAAAAAAAAAAAAAAGACAGGAGCGTAGATTCGACGGTCCTTCTTACAAAAAAAAATTATTGTAAAAATCAGATAAGGTTTAGGGGGGTAAAAAAAGGGGGGATTTTGTATGGAGAAAGTTAACTTCCGTCTCCTTAAGAGCTACAAGCCCAGCGGGCACCTTCAAGTATGGACAGTACAGTACCTATGTATGACGTTTACCTATACATTTTAATGGGATACCTGGCTATTTTGATTTTCAGATAAATTTACAAAATCCTGCTATTATGACAGCCAGCATGACAGGATTAGGAAATTTGTAACATATTCTAGAGTCAACGTATTTCTAAATTTATTTTCATTTTTTTTTTCGCGGTATTATTTCAATGTTTATGTTATTGGAAAGTCTGCGTGCGGGCGGTCTACAATAACCCCGCGTGCTACCGGGAGCAGGCGCTACCACCGGTTGGACACAGCTGCGCTAGACAATTTACTCTCCATCTGATACATACATACATGCATCGCTTTACATAGGTACCCGATGTGATATATAACATTATTTACTTAAACATATCAAGTAAAAATAATAATATTCTCCAGCTACCTCTATTATCGTAGGTACTTATATATTGTGTACCTACAGCGTTTGGCAAAATTTATTCGACGTTCACTCTGCCGCGCCGCAGGATTCGAGTCGGAGAGGGGGGGGGGAGTGCGCGCGCATGCGTATCAGTACATGCGATCCTTTGAGGAATAAATAACTAGACGCGCGGTCTGATACAAAATTAATTCAAACATTCTCATCTCACACACCGACTTCACAGCAGCCACGTGCAAAACTAACGTGTGCATTATAACAATTTGGCAAAGAGTTTGTATTACGTCGCTGCGCTCCTACGTAATTCAAACTCTTTGCAATTGGCAAATATATTCTAACCCCGCCTGTGTTTTTTTTTTCCTCAAAGGAATGAACATTTTACGTGCGGTAATAAATATTTATGTATGTTGATATACATAAATATTTATTGCGTTATTCGAAATTTGTAGTTTGAAATGTATTTTTACAAGTAAGTCGCGTGTGCCCCGCCATTGAACATAGAACGTGTGGTTGAATTTTTATTAAAATATGTTTATACTTAGTGTCAATGTTAAACATTATTTGGATATAGAACGCGTGGTGGTGGGTGAATGCAAAGTGCCATTGAATAAAGTAGATAAATGTTAATCGAGTGCCATTAATAAACGCATCCCGCCTAGATGTTATAGGGGTAAATTTGATTGAAGCCTCCTCATTGGCTAGAATTCAAACCAACGGAAAGACTGTTCAGTTAGTTGAAAAAATCTAAAGACATTTCCGTCTCTTTCTTACTTTCTATGGATGTTTTAATTTCAAAATTAAATGCCAAACTCTGCTCGCCCCCAAAAAAGACGCCGTTGTGTAACACGACTGCAGAAAACGTAGAATACCTCGAGCTGAGCTATCAAACCAAACGAAAAAGTCATCCCGTTGTCAGCCCAATCTATTAGACTATAATTTAAAGATAAGTAGGTACCACTCTATGTTATACGTACCTAATTTGAGTTCCTCGAATGTTGAGTATACTTCCCAGTTTCCATAGAAACTTCATATATGCCTGAAATTTAAGATGTAATCTTACAATATATTTGGTTTATTGTTTACTGTGCTTCATCGTGGTTTCATGTACATACCTACCTACATGCCAATGACTTTACGTCGACTTTGCCTATGAAAAATTACAAGTTTCACTGAATTACTTAAGGCCTTAGGTTACTTCCGTTTCTATCATGGAGAAGAGAGGTGAGAGGAGTTAGTCTAAGACACCAACTGGGGGCATTATGCCATTGAAGTGGGCGCGACATTGCCTCAGCACACGCGCAATTAAATGGTGCGTGATTGGTGGACTAGAAGACGCTTCCCCCCGCTACTCCCCGTACTGGTGGTACCTACATGTTTTACTATAGTAATATGAAACGGAAGCGGGCAGACCTAGGGGCTGACCGAACGTTTACCGATGAACCAACGACGGGGGACGAGCACGCTGGGGACCAGGACAACCGTGACAGGGCGGGACATGCAGCGCAAGACGGACTAGACGGGACGGGACGTGGGGGCGACGTGCAGCCCGAGGGGTGACGGCTCACCTACCTCAGCCCTTGCCAAAAAGAACAGTGGCCGAAAATCAGAACAGCAGAAGACGTCGTAGCCGAAAAGAGCAGCGGCAAAAGAGGGTTGGCTGCCTGCGCCCCCACGACGCAGGGCGAGGCATGGTGGGCCAAAACTAGATGACCAGGTGAGGCGAGACGACAGACTGACGCATGCAGACGCCGGGGCGATTCGGGACGCGAGGACCGGGGCGACAAGTCGCTGTTTGTGACGTTGTCTTCCATCAGGGACGCAGACTGACGGACGCAAGACGTAGAGGGGACAATCTTCGGAGTCGGTGTACTCTAAGGGGGGGACTCAGAACGCCTTTATGAGTCCCTCCAACGGGGGGCTGGACCGCACTCAATGCGCGTCACCGGGACCAGATTGGTGGTATCCCGGCAGCGGGCCTCCCTGCGTGCAACGATCTTCAAATGATTGACCCATGATGAAGTCGTGACACAGTGTGGGTGCTATGGCCGCAAGGCTGGTGCGCTCGGGTCAGTGGCGGGTGAATCTGTATAGTAATATCAAACGGTCCCGGCAGGTCGGGTAATTAAGTTCTATGACCTAGGGGGGCGAATCTTGGTCGATAAAAAGTTATTCAGGTGATTTTTTTTATCTGAATTAATAATATTATTTAAGGTACAAGGCATTTATTTATAATAAGTACCTATTTCACATACTCAAACCCTTCCTTGTAATATTTATTATTTCAGCCTATTTTAGAACTCTCATTCGCTTACCTAGGTCATCAAATTTTATTGCCCGATATGCCAGGACTGTTTGATATTACTATAGAAGAGCTAGCAACCAAACACATTCTACTTTCTGGACGGGCCCTCGTCATACATTTTACCGGTAGAAAGGTGCGATTGGAGTTCTTCTATATATTGCCAATATTTAAAACAGCCTAAGTGCGCGAGCGCCTCATACATCACGTTACGTTTCCGCTCTGTGAACGTCGATAGAGTAAGACGGTTAAATGGCAATTTGATACGTATAGAGGAGAGACAACGATTGGAGAGTGTGCTGAATGCTCACAAATAGCGCGCCTCAATTCGGTGCGTTGTATGCCACTTCCCGATAATTTAATTCGTTGCTAGCAACTACATCTCTCACCTCCCTGATCCGAGCTTTCCATAAACACTGTTTTTAACTAGAGAAATATTGTAACGTAAAACAAGTGCCAATACCTACAGATAAAGCCACTAGATAATTTAGTAGCCAGTAAGTAAGAATGTAATTTGAAGTGAGTTTTAACTGACTACTTAAGAGTCTGTAATACCTCACATTCCTTTGCATGGTCCTCTGTTATATCAACAATACTGCAACAATCACTCTATAATAAATATATAGTAAAGTTAACTACTATTGCTAGGTATGCTTTTTTGGCAAACTTACATATGTGTTTCGAAAATGATTCCATAAAATTTTCTCGATAGAAAATAATTGCAAAATTACATCCAAATCGTACAATAAAACCGCTAGTATTCAATAAATACCTTAAATTAGATCTAATTGAACTTTGAATAATAACTGAACGGAATATAACGCAGCACCTATCTTTCTAACTTAAAAAAAAAAACATTATTTTTATCATAAAAAACAATTACCTAAACTATCGCGCGTTGCACTCAAACATGCCCTAATATTATTACTCAGAGTTCTAGCGTAGTTCGACAAATAGTGTAGTTCACACTAACAAAATCGCTTTGACCTCGCGTGACCGCAAGCACTAGTGCGCGAGCGGGATAGAGAGTGAGGTGGCGCAGAGAAGTGGGCATGAAATTAGAATGTGTCTAATCTTCCTTTGAACTTATGGGCAAGCCACGCGTGTCGGTTGTCCATAAAAAAATATTTAAAAATCGAGCTGCGGTATTACCGACTCTTAAGGGTCGTAGACTGGCTAGCTGATCTTACTTCTGAAAGAGCATATGTAAATCAGCAAATATTTGTACTCTGGAATACGATTGGCTTACAGTTACCATGTAAAGTACAGTTATACCAAGAGGCTACAATCACAAAGGGCTGATTTGTTCAATATTAAATTTACTTTTTATTTATAAATTATTTTGCTGTTGTACATATATACTCTTCCAGAAGTACGAGGATCTAGCTAGTATCCTACACTGTAAACTATTTGTAACAAGTATTACATTGGTTTACTATTTGTGTTAGACCCGCATGTGTGTGTGTGTGTGTGTGTGTGCAAGGATGTGAGCATGTGTGAGAGAATGCCTGAGTATGTGTGTGTATGACACAGTAGGGACGGGATAAATAAATATGTATATTTATGACCGGCGGCCCTTTCAATTTTGTCGAGATTGTGTAACCCATATAAGTAAATTTTGTACATACATTTTAAAATAAATTATCTTTAAAATTGTACAGCAGTTTAATTAAAATGTACCTATTTAATTAATAACATTAATTAATTCGGCTTGTATAAATTATTTGCATAATCAGAAGTTATTTGAATTAATATAGTCTGTTTTTTTTATGCAAGACAGAGGAAAATAACTTTTGGAGTGTTGCCAGTTTCCTACAAAATTTAAATAGTCATTCAGTGGCGGCGAAAGGGGCAATTTGGAAAATGTGCAAATTCAATTCAATGTGCAAGTCAAAGACCCTTTCGAATGAGCAACAAAATCAAAAATGTACCTGAAATGTCTGGGTCCCCCATATAACATTTTCCTAATAAGCTGCTCGAAACTCCCGAAAGGGTGTCAGTCAGAAAGGGGCCTCCCTAGATTGAGAGAAAAATCTTTGAGTTTTTCCTTCACTGCTTTTACTTCATAAGCTTCAACATAAAATCTTATAAGTACGAAGTTGAGACACCTCCGTCATAAAAAAAAACGAACTATAGAGCCAGATTACAATTTAATTTTTTCTTAATTTTGTGTTTTTTTTTTATAGAAAGCGCGACATGTATTGGCGAGCAAAGCATAAGGTGTCTAACGACGCCCGGTCCGACATTCGGTCGTTTGCGGGGGTTGCGAATGCCATGCCGGCCTGACAGGTGCCCGTTCACGGCCCCTCTTGAAGGACCCGAGACTGTACTTGGAGGGAAATATGTGGGCAGGGAGAGCGTTACAGAGTTCGATCAGTCTTCAGACTATAAGGAGGTGTGCGGAGTGGCTTCAGGCTTGGTGTACGTGCACCCTCCATCGAAGATGTCTCGACTGTTCAGCTGGACTATTGGCCTTCTGGTCACACAACTCCAGGATGTCTTGTCGCTTGAGCCATTTCTCACACGGTAGTGTAGGAAGCTGGTCCGCCAGCTGGTTGGGGTTTTTCATGATCCTGTGTTTATATGCCTCTGTGATGAAAGCTCAGCAGACTGTCGGCATTTCGAGGAGCTGATGTATTTCCGTGGTGCTTATGAACCACGGCGCGTTGACTAGGCTTTTTTGAATTACATTTTGGAGCCGCTTCCCGCTGACTAATACCGAAATGGGAAGTGCTGGTACGGCCCCATTATACAATATAAACTCATTTTGATTTGTCTAAAAGTATATATAATTAATTATTTACATCATTTATTAATATTTATATACAACAATTTCTACTACTTACTCTAACATCCAACAATAAACAAAGTAGATTGTTAGCACACAAACTAATTTGAACATTAACACAAGACAATTCATGGAAACTGATATTTGTAGCTTAAAAAAATGCATTTGTATGTCCAGTAAGCTATATCCTCTAACATTTGCACTAGTAATGTTATTAATATATTGGCTAAGTAAAAAACCAAAGTAGTCGATGCTGGACACGAGGTCGCTCATGTGGCAGTGGGCTGGGCACGTCAGCAGAAAAGACGACAGTCGTTGGAGTAACCGCGTCCTACACTGGCGGTCGCGGACAAGGAAACTGAGTGGTGGTTTTCCCCCACCCGCCAGGTGGGACGACGACATCAAGTACGTGTGGAGTATGTATCAAGTACTTTTTTTTTATTGAAACCGCGACATGTGGCGCCCAGCCACTCATAAGGTGTCTAACGACACCCATGGACATTAGGTCATATGCGGGGTTGCGAATGTGATGCTGGCCTGACAGGTGCCTATTCACGCCCCTCTTGAAGGACCCGAGACTGTACTTGGGGGGGAATATATGGGCAGGTAGAGCATTCCAGAGTTTAACAGATCTGTAGAGGAAAGATCATACGGTCATCATCAAGTACATACGGCGGAAAGCATTAGTTCCGTACGGCTGAAGGCCGGGCGGGAGGGAAATTGGAGGCATATGTCCAGCAGTGGACGCAGACACGCTGACTGACAGTAAAGGCGCATCGCTGCCCGGATTAACATTTACTTAGCCAATGTGTGTGGAGTCAGCTCATCTTCTCGCTTCAACTAAGCAATTTAAAGGAGGATGAAATTAATAATTTTTTTTTTTTATGTAATCCGGTATGGCTGGCTGAGTTGGAGGGGCCAAAGCGCATGCACCAACCAGCCAATATCACCTCCGAGAAGGTAGGTGCCATACCGGAGACTTCCCTGGATTGCTGGCTATACTGGACTAGAGGAGAACACAACCGAGGTTGCTATGCGGCCATCTTACATCCAGTACGGTGGTACCAACCCAGTCGGCTACAAATTGAGCCTACCACCTAGTAAGGGGCAAGGGAAGGGACCTACAGTTTTACACCGTTTATTTACCTTATTTAGCCAATGTACAGATTTGTACTCAGCCAATGGCTGACAGAGCGCGCGGAGAGAGAGAGTGAGAAGGCGGCGGTTAGCTAGTTCTTCTTCTTCTTCTTGTCGTCGACGGTGATGCCCTCCGCCTCCTGGTGGCGTCGGATGAGTTTCTCCTGCAGGTCGGGCAGGCACGGCGAGTAGCGGCTGTACTCCATGCTGAACTCCCCCTTGCCCTGCGTCATCGACCTGCGCACACGCATCACCATCACATTCAACCAGCACCGCATCTTTTGTTTTTTTTTTTTGGAACCTGACACGGTTGGCTACATCACCTACACAGCATCCGTGATGTCAGCCCATAACACCGGGTGAGCTAGGTGCCGTGTCAGCGCTTCCCTTCGGTCGTGCCGGCTACACTGAACTGGACGGAAAACACAAACTATTTACATAGCCGTTTCGACCGACGTTTCATTCAGTGCGGTGGTACCAACCCGGGCGGGTTGAACCCTACTACCTAGTAAAGTAAGAAGGGAAGGGACCTACAGTTTTACGTGGAATCCGAACCACGGTCAGCCTCCAACGGTCGAGCGGTCACGCATCCAAGTACTGACCGCGCTCAGCGTTGCTTAACCATCAATAGCGACAGTCGACTGCCTGCACCACTGAGCTATCGAGGCTGGCTCTTCTCCTAATCCGTTAGTCGCCTTTTACGACATGCACGGGGAGAGATGCAGCGGGGGCTATTCTTTTTAATAACCGGCTCCACACACGGTAGACAGGGATACGGGCAAGATGCCGCGCTAAAGGCCCACCTCTCATCTTGGTGCGGTCCTTCAACCGAGACATGCAGCAGGTGGGTGTTCGTGCCTTACTTGCTGCTTGATAGTTATCTTGTCTGAATACTCAGCTAAACGTTTCGGTCGGTGTTGTGCTGTAAATTTACCGGAATCATTGCAGCACAACGCCGATTAATCTGCTTATCCTAATTGTCGGGATACAGCGTATGGTATATGTCGCTACTATTTACTGTATAATTTCATCCCTAGGTCCATCAAGATAATTTTTTTTTAATTTTGGATTTGTGTAGACTAACATGCAACACTATTTGGCGTAATAAAATGAAACAAAACTATACGAGTTCTATAAATAATTTATAAGAGCTGCAAAAATCTAATTAAACAAAAAAAAAATCTAATGGTTCGAGTTGTTTAACGCCGACGAGAATAAAAATTTTAATATTTTTTTTATATTATAAAAAGTTATACATTGAAACATGTAAAATTTGCTCTATCTATCCAATGTGATAACTCTTAAACCAAATTATCAATAAAGTTAAAAAAGAATATTGAAGTCCATTTAGTGTTTCACGAGCGCCTCGGCGGTGTGGGGCGCGACGTGGGGAGTGACGGGCGACGGCGGGCGTGCACAAGTAGATAGTGGCTACGGGACCCTCTGTGTGAACAACCCGTCGCTTCAACCCGTCGCTTCAACCCGTCGCTTCACTTGAGAGGTCAGTACGGAGCGCGTGTTCCGTACCGACAAAGGCTAGTTTGTAGTCAGAACTTTCAGCAACATTGTTAATCTTGCTCTCAAGCTGTATTTTCGATAGACGCTGTAAGCGATCTTATTATTCGTATGTGGCCGGCAGCGTACCGTGTGGGGCCGGTACTTTAAAAGAATAGCCCCACTGCATATCTCCCCGTGTATGTCGTAAAAGGCGACTAAGGGATATGACTCCCTTCTTATATTACTAGGTGGTAGGGTTTTACCCGCCCGGGTTGGTACCACCGCGCCGAATGAAAGGTCGGTCGAAACGGCTATGTAAATAGTTTGTGTTTTCCGTCCAGTTCAGTGTAGCCGGCACGACCGAAGGGAAGCACTGACGTGGCACCAAGTTCACCCGGTGTTATGGGCTGACATCACGGATGTTGTAGGTGATGTAAGCCAACCATGTCAGTTTCCATTAAAAAAAAAAAAAAAAAAAAATGTGGCTGGTCACTAAAGTACTTGTAATAATATGTATAAAAAAAATTCCCTGCGAAATTTCTTGTCGGTTCTTCTTCGAAGCGGATAGAACAAATAGTGACAAGTTCGAGTGTAGTCTAACTGGCATGTGAGTGAGTAGAGTACCGTAGCTCGCCCGCGTAGCCGAACATGTTGTTGAGCGGCACCTCCGCGTAGAGGCTGGCCCAGCCCTCGGTGCCCTCGGTGCCGGTCACGATGCCGCCGCGCTTGTTCAGCTGGCCCAGCACGGTGCCGTGGAACTCCTCAGGCGTCGTCACCTCCACGAACATTATCGGCTCCAGCACTTGCCAGTGGCCCAACTCAAACACTGCACACACACACAAATACAAGCTATTCTATGCGCAAATTTTCAGTTCATTTAGCAACTTCAACATACTATTCTGGTTCACTTGAAGCTCACACGAGAAGGAAGATCTAAAGATTAAAAAAAAATAAAAAAAATAATTACAAAAAGGCAAAGAAAATAAAATGAAAACTTCGACTAGAATTTGACTTTTTATTTACAGCATGCATTTACCTACACCTGCTGCTTCACCGTTCAAAACTGGTGTAAAACTGTAGGTCCCTTCCTAACTCCTAACCTAAAAGCTAACTAGCGCAGTTATGTTACGTGTTTTTTTTTTATGTGAACCAGCATGGGTGGCTGTGCCGAGAGACCAATGGTGCAGTCGACAGAGCCAAAATCACCTCTCCTCGCGAAACCACGCTCAGTTAGGTGCCCGTTAATACGACGTTTGAAGACACCCAGGTTAAAGAATTCAGGAAATACACTCGCCGGAAGACAGTTCCATACTCTAGCGGTGCGACAAAGAAACGATTTAGAGAACCGATGGGTTCTCAAAAGCCCAATGTCAACAACAAAAGGGTGCTGAGTCTCTCCGATGAGTGTACCGAATATACCCTCCTCTACTGCCGATGGGCCCAGATATGTTCGGTGAAGCCATCGCAAGCTTAGATCCACACCTTCCCTCCTAATGAATAGGGATTGTCTGCTTGTGGAGGTGGTGTGTACCTTCTCTGATGGCCCCCTGCGCAGCGAGGAAGAACGAGTACTCGCTGGAGTCGACGATGTGATGAGCGCCGTCCTGCAGCCGGAAGCTACGTGTACCGAATATAGTAGTAATGAATAGGGATTGTCTGCTTGTGGAGGTGGTGTGTACCTTCTCTGATGGCTCCCTGCGCGGCGAGGAAGAACGAGTACTCGCTGGAGTCGACGATGTGATGAGCGCCGTCCTGCAGTCGGAAGCGCAGCCCGCTGAGCCGGTGCCCGGTCAGCAGTCCCTTCTCGCACATCGCGAAGAAGCCGCGCTCCACGCCGGGCACAAACGGCTTCGGTATGTTCGTACCGACCGTTTCGTCCACAAACTCCAGCACTGCAACACATTATTTATATTTCACTTATATTGTTGTTAGGCACACCTGGGCGCTGTCAGTACTTGGATGGGTGACCGCTCGACCGTTGGAGGCTGACCGTGGTTCGGATTCCACGTAAAACTGTAAATCCCTTCCCTTCTCACCTTACTAGGTGGTAGGGTTTATCCCGCCCGGGTTGGTGCAACTGCACTGAAAGTTCAGTGTAGCCGACATGAAAAGAAGGGAAGCACTGACATGACGCCTAGTTCACCAAGGTGTTATGGTCTGACATCACGAATGTGATGCCAACGGTGTAAGTTTTCATAAAATTAAAAAAAAATCACATTTTATTCCCTTAACTATATAAATAATAAGAACAAAACATTCCATCAACAGATGAGACAATACAATGGCTAGATGCGCTATAAAGCAGCTGCCGTGTCGCTGCCTTATACCCAGAGCCAGTGGCGGCTGGTGACCTATGGGACTGGGTGTGCGCTAGCTACTTAGTACTATACCCAAACGTGAATCTAATGGATACCGCGGTCTTGACTTATTTGCAAAAATTATGTACCCACCCAGCGTCCTAATTGCTCGAAGAACCAAAGCGACACTTCACTGCGCGCGCAGTGGCCACGAGCGAGCCGCGCCTCCCGCGCACCCGCGCGCGAGGCGTCGCCCGCGCCCGCCCGGCCAGACAGCGTGCGGTACTGATATTAATGTTTGTGTCGCGTCGGTGTCGCGTCCTTGTCCTTGCCGCGCCGGGCAATGAAGAAAACTTCACAATGTACATGTTAACTGACGAAAAGTCGTTCAAACTGCTAAAAAACGGATTTGCAAAACATCCCGGCGCGGCGGCGCGGCGATTGTCGGTCGACCGACGCGTCACGCGACGACGGGTCTCGCCCCGAACTGAGACTGAGAAGGCGCGGCGCGCCAAACAACGCCTGCCTAGCTCTTTGAGTGATTCCATTTTTTGACTTTAACTAAAATAGCGAAATATTTTCGTAACGCATTAATGTTTGTATTAACATTCGAATATTTTATAAATTACCATTCGAATATGTATCAAATCGATATTCGAATAATTCAAATATTCAATTGCAAACTCGATCTGTTATATATAAGAAACAACCCATATTCCAAAAATGGACTTGCCTGTCGAGTCGTGCAACAGCGTATAGTGCGCGGGACGGATCTCGGCGTGTCGTCGCCGCAGCGGGCGACCCGCCACGCGAATACACTATACAAGTACGGTGCGGGTGCGAGGGAGAACACTGACGAACCGCTGCGGAGGCGACACGCCGCCGAGATCCGCCCCGCGCATTATACATACATGTAGGTACTTAGCGCTTGTGTGTATCTTCGACCCAGAGTTTGGATCGCCCCCGCCGCGCCCGCGCGCTCCCGCCCGCACGTGCCCGCGGTCGGGTTCACGATCTCGGCTTACTTAGGCTCATCGTCGGCTGGCTCGGTCGCGACGTGTCGCACGGGCGTCTATCCACAATATACTGTCCTTCTTTTTCCGTCGTGTGTCACACGCAGAACGCAACCTTGTTCCACACATAATCGTATGAAGAGTGTTTTGTTTCACGCGGCGGGGCAGCGGCGTTCGACATTTTCTCATAGTATCAATACAAGAGACGTTCGCGGTGTTTTCTAATGCACTCGGCGGCGGCGAGCTCGGCGGCGAGCTCGGCGGCGCGGCGATGCGTAGTATGTAGTACGTATTACGTACAGCAAAATCGTGCCTTGTTGTCTAGGAAATAGGAACGAATTCAGTTTGATATTTTTACTTCGATCGGTGATATTCATGGAAATGTTTAATATTTTAATTTGTTTATTTCTTTCGGGTGAAGGCGCTGTTTTGTGGTAGTGCGGCGCACGAGTGCACTTAAGGGCCAGCCGCCACTGCCCAGAGCGCTTCCGTTGGCTGAAGTTATCTGTAAGGGATAAGTCCGCCTTTGCATGTCATCATGTAAGCTGTTCTATTGAGCTAGTTGCTCTTACAATGGTTTTGGAGCAATAAAGTATTTGTATGTATGTAACAACTTCTTTACTATCATTTTATTTGATTTACGTTTTGTTTATAGACGTCCAGAGATACCAACCTTGCGGTTACAAAATCCAGACGTCTACACACCTGCACTCTTGCGAGTACAGTGATCGATCATGTATGTATGTAAAAATCAATAAATAGAGGTACTAGGTATGTATGTACTTGTGTTCTGTTGAGGCGGGAGTGGCTCCACGACGCCGGAGACGCGCGCGAACTGTCCCGCGCCGCCGGACTGCTTCTTGTGCAGGTAGTCGAACGTGCAGGCGCCCACCAGCGTCTCTCTACGCACACACAGCACACGTCACTCATTCAATCTTAATATAACAATGTTCATTCATATAAATATGTTCAGTTAAATATGTGAAATACGTAGCTGAGGTAGCATATTGTGTAATCGCTATATTATTACCTTAATTAAGTTCTCTTTTTCTTCCTATTTCGTTTGTATTTTCGAAATAAATAAATTAATTAATTATTAATTACAAGCTTTCTAGCAGCAGGTGGCGAGCACACTCAATGACCTCACCGAACACGTCCGGGCCCTTTGCAACTAGGAGAAGGGTTTCAATCAATCACGAGACCAGCGAGTGGCCACTCCTTCTATCTTGTAGCGCTTTGACGTGAGTTCGATGAACATCTTACGCTTCGCTACAAGGGGGGCATTCCAGAAAGTTGGTGACAAAAAGTATGCACTTTCGACGGCTTCGCGCTGCCAAACTATACAACCTACAAACGTGAACGCTATCACGCCTTAAATACCCATCCGGCGAAATCTTAAATACAAATCCGTACACTACACGTGCATACGTACATACTACATTCCAATGGACTAATGTATAGTGTCCCCGTACAGAGAACGAGAAACAAGAAGAACCTAGGCTATAGGTATAAGTCGTAAGTTGAATTAATGTTATCTATCGAAGTCGTGAGTTTTCGATTGATAAAATAAAGCAAAAAAAAAATTATTTCTGCAAAGTATTTATTTAAATATGAGAGGTAACTAGCCTGTCGCCCTCTAGCATAGGCACCTTATCCTTATACCTTAGTCGGATTTTACGACACGCACTCTCCATATCACAGACACATCTCTCCCATGCAGTGGGGCTATTCTTTTTAAGCACCGGCCCCAAACGGTACACATAATATCTCTACAAAAATGTCTAGTGAGAACAGCTGACTGATACATTAAGTTTGTGTCATTCACTCATTAGTGTTTACATCAACAAATCAGTTACCTGAAGGCGACCTTGGGTTTGCCGAGGAGCACCGGGCAGCTGTACTCGCGCTCCATGCGCTGCGCGTAGATCTCCAGGTGCAGCTCCCCCATGCCCGACACCACCGTCTCCTTGTTGTCAGTTACCTGAAGGCGACCTTGGGTTTGCCGAGTAGCACCGGGCAGCTGTACTCGCGCTCCATGCGCTGCGCGTAGATCTCCAGGTGCAGCTCCCCCATGCCCGACACCACCGTCTCCTTGTTGTCAGTTACCTGAAGGCGACCTTGGGTTTGCCGAGTAGCACCGGGCAGCTGTACTCGCGCTCCATGCGCTGCGCGTAGATCTCCAGGTGCAGCTCCCCCATGCCCGACACCACCGTCTCCTTGTTGTCAGAGTCGTAGCGGAACTGGAACGTGGGGTCCTCCTTCGTGAACCTGCCCGCATCAACACCAACACTGCGCTCGTACATCTCAACTATTCCTCCATGGATGCGTGCCCATCTTGCATCTCATCTCAATATTATATTGTCCTTGTTTCTGTTAAAGGTTTCTAATTTCCCCCCTCAGGGTGTAAAAAACAATGTTAAAACAATGCAAAAAATTTATCACCGTCTTACTGTTATTATTTGCTTAAAATCAGCAATTGCTTTAAAAATAAGCATCATGGCTGCGCTTAACCTTTTTTTTTTTATGGAAACTGACACGGTTGTCTACGTCACCTACAGCTTCCTTGATGTCAGCCCATAACACCTGGTGAACTAGATGCCATATCAGTGCTTCCCTTCATTTCATGTCGGCTACACTGAACTGGACGGAAAACACAAACTATTTACATTTTCGATCGACGTTTCATTCAGTGCGGTGGTATCAACCCGGGCGGGATAAACCCTACCACCTAGTAAGGAGGAAGGAAAGGGACCTACAGTTTTTACGTCGAATCCGAACCACGGTCAGCCTCCAACGGTCGAGTGGTCACCCATACAAGTATTGACCGCGCTCGGGGTTGCTTAACAACAGTCGACCGACCACACCGCTGAGCTACCGAGGTTGACCTCGTCGGCACATTGTAACATAAGATTATTACTTATTACGTAAACATAGTGTTATTGTTTTGCATGCTGCCAATAATAAAGTTTCATTTCATTTAATTTCAAAAGAAAATAATATGTCGCACCTAGCGACGGCCTTGGAGAAGTTGTCCCTATCGTTGGTGCTCTTGGGCTGTATAGCCATGGAGACGACGGGGTCCGGCACGTGTATGGACTCGCACGAGATGTGCTCCTTGAGATCCGTGAGGAAGGTGTCTCCGCTCGCGCAGTCCACACCGAACAGCGCGAAGATATCACCCGCGTACACCTCGCTCACCTCCTCCATGTTGTTTGAGTGTAGCCGCACTAGCCGTGACACTTTCACCTGCGACACACACTCACAGTTCAATAACATCATTGTTCAGGTTATGTACTTTGGTTGAAAGGTTGAAAGTTGCCCAGCGAGCAATGGAGCATGTCATGCTGGGAATATCGCTACGCTATATGGTGCGTAACGAGGCAATCCGCCAACGCACCAAAGTAGTCGATATTGGACAGCGGGTGGCTAAGCTCAAGTGGCAGTGGGCTGGTCACGTCAGCCGAAGAGACGACGACCGTTGGAGTAACCGTGTCCTACACTGGCGGCCGTGGGCAGGAAAACAAAGTGTAGGAAGACCACCCGACTGGTGGGAAGACGACATCAAGTACGTCGGCGGAAAGCACTGGTTCCGTACTGCTGAAGGCCGGGAGGACTGGAGGATAATTGGAGAGGCGTATGTCCAGCGGTGGATGCATACACGCTGACTGACTGATTGACTAAATATGGAACAAATACAGTACTGCATTTTATATGAAAATATGAGTTGTATGTCCATGTGCTCTGTTGTGACAGAGATGTGGTAGCCCTGTGAGGAAATCTGTCCATCACAGGCTGATTACTCCACAATGTAAACCTCATTAAATATTTTAAAAAATTAATATAGCTGAAATGAATTGATGGTTAAATATTAAATCCTTATTGAAAAAATAGCATTCTAGTGGACTCCGGCGCGGCGCCGTAGGAGGAAATATGGATACGGAACTGTCTCTGCTCTGTGTGTGAACAATGTTCGCACTTAACAGGCGCTTTAAAATGTTTTTATATAGGTACATTTTATTAGGTAACTGTTCTATGTACAATTGTTTCAAAACAAGGTAAATAGTGTTTTTCATGATGCTTATAGATTCAGATGTGATTCAGCACTGACTCACAATTCTAGCAGATTTTTCCTACAAGCTTCGTGAGCCTACAGTCTCTAGCATCACACAAACCTTTTTGTTAGTTCTGCTGTTGAAGATGTTGTCTCCCTTCCTCAGCGTGCCCTGGTAGCAGCGCAAGTAGGTCAGCTGCCCGAACTTGCCCACTTCCAGCTTGAACGCGAGACCCACGAACGTCTTGGAGCCGTCTCGTCGCGGGTCCAGAATTATCGTCTTCTCTTCGTCTCCCTTCTTCGCGTTTAGTAACGCCACGTTCTCCACCTAACCAATACACATTTTGATTAATTAATAAAGAATCCTCTTTAGAAGGCCCAAGTTGTAAAACTACACGTGGAAAAAACTTATATGTACTTATATGTAGTTTATACTGTATATTATAGTATATTATAGTTATTTTCCTTATATTATATTTTACATTCCCACACTCAAGTCTTTTGCTACTACCTACTTATATGTCACAACATACGACTCTCAAACATCCAAAGGTTGACTGGGAGAAATCCCTGTAAGGGATAAGTCCGCCTTTGCCCCTCATGTAAATTTCTTATTGTTTGTTTATGTTAAATGTTTTTTGGAGCAATAAAGTATTTCTATCTATCTAAAAAAAAATTTTATACCAAGAAACTGGTAAACGAAAAGCAAATTTTCCTTAGATAAAGAATATAATGTATGAAGATACACACTCATACAAAATCGTGGGACCTTTCACGGGGTTAATCTGCATGAAAAACTAATTTTGTAAATACCTAACCTCAAAAAAAATAAACCCCTAAAAGGTTCAGCAGGGTAACAAAATCACCAGTCAATATTTTTCAGATATAAAGAAAGTATGTAGTCCTAAAATGGCCTGCACTTTTATCGTATCGTTGTTGCATTTTACGAGCGACGGAGTCGCATTTGACGCGAGTCTTCAATACGTCCACCGTCGTCGGTTGACAATCCTCCAGAAACCGCTTACTTAAATAGATAAACAAGGAACCCACCTCCCCAGGGTTGGGCAAGTAGTCTAGTACTGCGTCGAGCAGCGGCTGCACGCCCTTGTTCTTGAGTGCGGTGCCCACGAGGACCGGCGTGAACGCTCGCTTGAGACACGAGCGACGGATCCCCGCCTTCAGCTCGTCCACCGTCGGTTGTCGCTCCTCCAGGAACAGCTCACCTGGTGGTAGGCGCACATTTTAAAAACTTCGCGACGCGCACTGAGGGCCACCACTACGTAATTGGCCGGTTTTTATTATTTGTTTATTTTATGTATCACCGTTTTTACGATAGAGCAAAAATAAAAAATCAAACTTTCTATTACGGTTCCAAAGATACAGCCCTTTGAAGGTAAGACAGACGGACAGACAGACAGCGTAGGTTTAGTAATAGGCTTCCGTACAGATACGGATACCTAAAAAGTACATTCACCAATCTGGTGAAGCTAATACAGTGAGGAAGCTCGTACTTACCCTAAATTTTGAAATGCTTATGGAAAAGGTTGATGAAATTAAGAAATTACCATAGCCTTCTGCATGGTACAAAAGTGTAATACAATGTACGTAAGTGAGGTTTTAACGCCAGACGCAACACACCGAGTTGGTGCGGTCATAAGGCTTGCTTTGTATCATGTTGGTACATAACCCTAAACAAAATTGTCCCCCTGCATCCCCCCCCCCCCCCCCCCCCCCCCCCCAGTACTGTGTGGGGTCGGTACTTAATAAGAATAGTCCCACTGCATCTCTCCCCGTGCATGTCGTAAAAGGCGACTAAGGGATAAGCGGCCTGCAGACACCCCGGTCGACTTGTGGCTTTCATGGAAGACATAGGCTGGATGGGGTAGCTGGAGACTGCGGGGTTTTGCGAAGGTCCCCAACCAAGCGGGATTAGTTTGCAGGCCTAGAGCCAACCCCAAACCAAAACAACAACAACAACCCCCTGCATCCCTCCCCGTGCATCTTTTAAAAGGCTATTGTCTGCTATTTGAGGTAATTTTGCATTGGTACAATTATGCACACGTATGCTATGTACATACCGAGCGGCTCGTCCACGTTTGAGAGATGTTCTATGAGCTCGTGTCTCCGCTCCTGAACTTCACGCCTCCGCTCCGCCTGAAATTATGTTCATAATTTAAATTTACAATACATTCCATTATTGAGGCTGAATTGGAATGGTTGTTGAATTTTTCAAAATTTAAACAGTCAGTCAGTCAGTCAGTCAGCGTGTAAGCGTCCACTGCTGGACATACGCCTCTCCAATTTTCCTCCAGTCCTCCCGGCCTTCAGCGATACGGAACCACGAAATTGAAACAAATTTTGATATTTTGGAAGTCATGCCAAGATTTTGTTTTTTGTTTTTTTTTAATAAAGAAATATATCAAAAATATATCACACTTACGGGCACTTCGTCCACACGCACGACCTCCCCGAAGTCTCCGTCGAAGTAGACGGCCCGCTCGTGCACGAGGTCGATGACCCCGGCGCACTCCTTCTCCAGCCCCATCGGCAGCTGGATGAACGCGGCGTTGTGGTTCATCTTCGAACGCAGCTGCTTCAGTACTCTGCAACGTCAGTTTAGTAAGTTTGGAAGATGTACTACCCTTGCTATCGATAATATCACTATGTGATATGGTGCATAAAGAGGCAATCCGCCGACGCAGCAAAGTAGTCTATATTGGACATTGGGTGGGTAAGCTAAAGTGGTAGTGGGCTGGGTACGTCAGCCGAAGAGACGACCATCGCTGGAGTAATCGTGTCCTACATTGGCGGCCGTGGACAGGAAGATGGAGTGTGGGAAGACCACCTGGCAGCTGGGACGACGACATCAAGTACGTCGGCGGAAACCAGTGATTCCGTACCGCGGAAGGCCGGGAGGACTGGAGGAAAATTGGAGAGACGTATGTCCAGCAGTGGATGCTTACACGCTGACTGACACAGTGACTGACTATCCTCAAAAAATATTGTTTACAAATAACTAGTTAGATGCTGTGTTCAATCGGACAAAGCCTTGATCTTGACATGATCACCAATGACCCCCGCCCCACACCTCACAGGCGCGAGGCGAGCGCAGCCAGCAAGCCGTCCATCAGCCGCCAGCGCGGGCGCACGCTCTTAGTTACTTACATCAATGTCACTCATTTACATATCAGTCATTACACCACATATTGGGAAGAAGTCGACTTTCATTTTATTCACAAGATGAGAAACTCCAACCCACAACATCCAGGAACCCAAAGGGGAAGGTTCTGGTATGGCACCTACCTTCCCTGAAGTGATATTGGATGGTGTGATTGTGTGCTCTGGCCCTTATGACTCAGCCACCCATATCGGATTACATAAAAAATACAAGCACACAGTCACTCGGCTGTATGAAGCTAGGAGCTATGAAGAAAATCAAGATACATTTCACGTAACAGACAGATTTGCTTTGGTTTAGGTTTCACATATAGACCGGACTCTCAGTGAAGTTCCGTTTGCAAAAATTGCGGACCTCATTCTGACTTCTGATATATATTGTATAGATCCCAGACATACAATTAACAGATGTTGCCAACCAGTTTTGTGGTCCGCTCTCCCCCCCTCCTCCCTCACAAATATTATTAGTAAATTACAAAGAGTTTTGCTTTTAATTTTGGAATTTCATTAGAAAATTAGTACGTATGGGTGCTTATATGTGTCATAATTAAAATGCTAGCCAGTACACCAATAGAAAACTATTTTTTGATGAAATATTACGAAATTTACGAAAAAATCGCTTCAGAGATTTTTTACAAAAAAAAATTTTTTTAATGTAAAATGTAAAAAAAAAATTATTTTAAAAAAATCTTCTAACACATAGATCTCTTTCTTTTAGAAATTGTGAAAAACCACACTTTTAGTTTTATTAGTATGGAATAGAAAGAATTTGATTTTTTTTTACCAACTTACACGTGTTACATCATAATGGTAATAAATACTTTTTTGTTACTGTTATGAAACTGAATCGATTAGGCTATAAAAATCAACCACCTATTTTTTATTTAAATACATAAAAAAATATTTTACATAAAAAAAAATCCCAAGGTCCAAAAATTTTATATAGGTTTTACCTATATGATACAGAAGGGGGGGGGGGGGGGGGGGGCCTTGGCGTACTATTAACTAAGTTTGAAAGACCTTATATATAGATCGCTTTTTCATTGACTTTTGTATAAGTCGAGGCATGCTTGCATAGAAATTTCACTAGCCGTAATTGACAAATGACAAAGAACCGTGAGCGCGCGCGGCAACATGGCTTTTTATAATGTCGAGGGTATCAGGTAGACGAATCACAAAACATTTCGCGGTCCGCTATTTTTGCAAACGAACATCTCATTGGAGCCTGCTCTAATAGGAATTCTAGTCCTTTCCCATTACATTATCGGGTGTAAAGCCCTTCACAACTGTTATAACCAGACATCGGAATCCGCGGGGCACGAATACGACCTTGTTAGGGATTGACTACGGCGATCAATAAACAATCGACACTGTTATCGATACTCATATTTATTTGTTTATTGTATTTTATTCATGTCATATTTAAGACCTGAATACTTATATACCTACAGTACTTATATAAACATGTATACTTTATGTTAACGATTAAGTAAATATAATACATATTTATATAAGGTCTTTCAAAATTAGTTCATAGTACGCTAAGGGGGGGTTCTGTATCATATAGGGAGTAAAACCTATATAAAAATTTTTGGACCTTGGGCTTTTTTTAAGTAAAAAATTTTTTTATGTAGGTATTTAAATAAAAAAATAGGTGGTTGATTTTTATAACCTAATCGATTCAGTTTCATAACAGTAACAAAAAAGTCTTCATGACCATTATGATGTAACACGTGTAAGTTGGTAAAAAAAATTAAATTCTTTCTATTCCATACTAATAAAACTAAAATTGTGGTTTTTCACAATTTCTGAAAGAAAGAGATATACGTGTTGGAAGACTTTTTTGTTCCTAGCACAAAACCGAAACGATTAAGAAACAATTTTTTTTACATTTAACAATAAAAAAAAAAAAAATTTGTGAAAAAAAAAATTCTTTGTTCTTCAAAAGTGATCTATTTCCGATACAGAACCCCCTCTTAGCTCACTATGAACTAATTTTGTAAGACCAATTTTTTTGGACCTTGGCCTTTTTTTTATGTAAAATATTTTTTATGTGTTTAAATAAAAAAATAGGTGGTTGATTTTTATAGCCTAATCGATTCAGTTTCATAACAGTAACAAAAAAGTCTTCAATATCATTATGATGTAACACGTGTAAGTGGTAAAAAAAATCAAATTCTTTCTATTCCATACTAATAAAACTAATATTGTGGTTTGAACAGATTTGTATTGTACCTACAAAGTAAATACAACATTTGTTTATTATATCTTATTTTCTATAGAAATACTCTTAGTTTTAATAATCGACATTATTTCATATTATTCTAAAATAACGATCGATTTTCGATATTTGTGGATACATTGTCCCATCACTAAACAACCTTGAATCATTCGTGCCCCGCGGATTCCGATGTATGGTTATAACCACACTGAAGATTGTTTAATACAAATACACATGGATAGTTTGTGTTTTCCGTCCAGTTCAGTGTAGCCGACATGAAATTAAGGGAAGCACTGACACGGCACCTAGTTCACCCGGTGTTATGGGCTGACATCACGGATGTTGTAGGTGATGTAGCCAACAGTGTCAGTTTCCATAAAAAAAATTTAAAGTACGCTCATTAAAAGATAATATTCTGTAGAAAGAAATACATCTATTGATGTATCCTCGCATCAGACCTGGTGGGATTGGAGCCCATCCGGTCGAGCTTGTTGATGAAGGCGAGACAGGGCACGTTGTAGCGCTTCATCTGTCTGTTGACCGTGAGGGTCTGGCTCTGCACTCCGCCCACCGCACACAGCACCAGGATGGCGCCGTCCAGCACACGCAGAGCTCGCTCCACCTCAACATTGTACATTTTCTATAATAATATAATATTATTTACTGTATCCCAATACAGGGTACTGGGGTACGCAGAGTAATCGGTGTTGTGCTGCAAGAACTCAGTTTAATTACAGCACAACACCACATTTAGCAAATAATTAGTATTATGTTTATAGTAAAAGAGGAAAAAACGAAACCCTTATAGCATCACTCTTGTGTCTGTCTATCCATCTGTCACAGCTTATTTTCTCCGAATCTACTGAACAAAAAAAGTTCCAATTTGCTACACAGATTTTTTTTATGGATAGTGTGACGTGTGGCATCGTTTCACCTACGAGTAGGTATCTAACAATGCCCTTGGACATTATGTGATGCACGGCGATTGCGAATGCCATCCCAGCCTGACAGGAGCCTTTTCACGCCCGTTTTGAAAAACCCCAAGCTGTACTTGGGAGGAAATAGATGGGCAGGGAGTGTGTGCCACAGTTAGGTATATAGAGTTTGATGACCCTCAGATGAAAGACAGTGTCATAATGAGAGGTAGCTAGTCTGTTGTCATTTATATTTTCATTATCCTTTAGTCGCCTTTTGCGACATGCACGGGGAGAGATAGAGTGGGACTATTCCATTTAAGTACCGAACCGAACACCGTATTTATTGCAATGAGTCGAAACGTTTAGCACTCTGTAAGAGGGCAAGGTTGGCCAATCGCTGGTCACGTGCTCGATTGAAACCTTCTCCTACTTGTTGTCGCAGAGTTCGTCAACTGCGTATCCAGCACCAGCTTCCGTTCACTTTGCACAAGGAACAAAATACACTTTTTGTCAGCCTCGGCAGCTCAGTGGTGCGGTCGGTCGAATGTTGTTAAGGAACCCTGAGCGCGTTCAATACTTGCATGGGTGACCGCTCGACCGTTGGTGGCTGACCGTGGTTCGGATTCCACGTGCAACTGTAGGTCCCTTCCCTTCTTATGTATGTACCTTACTAGGTGGTAGCGTTTATCCCGCCCGTTTGGTACCACCGCACTGAATGAAACGTCGGTCGAAATGGCTATGTAAATAGTTCGTGTTTTCTGTCCAGTTCAGTGTAGCCGACATAAAATGAAGGGAAGAACTGACATGGCACCTAGTTCACCCGGTGTTATAGGCTGACATCACGGATGTTGTAGGTGATTTAGCCAACCATGTCACTATCCATAAAAAAAAACACTTTCCCCAAGACACAAACCTCGACAGTGAAGTCAACGTGGCCGGGTGTATCGATAATGTTGATGTTGTGTTCCTTCCACACGGTGTAGGTGGCCGCAGACTGTATAGTGATGCCGCGCTGACGCTCCAGCTCCATCGAGTCCATCACCGCGCCCACGTTGTCTTTACCCTTCACCTGCAACCACCCGCGAGCAGCCGCAATCACATTGTTATTGAAGAATTACATAAATTAAATAATTATAATTGATATTAAGGGACTGATTTAGTTTTTTTTTATTATTTACGTTAGTTCACAATATTTCATAACTGTATCTATTAATTACTGGCGCCAGCGCCTGAACTAATAAAAAATCTGTGTTCATTTGATTACTGTCAATTTAT
Source organism: Nematopogon swammerdamellus (assembly GCA_946902875.1). Taxonomy (NCBI): domain Eukaryota; kingdom Metazoa; phylum Arthropoda; class Insecta; order Lepidoptera; family Adelidae; genus Nematopogon; species Nematopogon swammerdamellus. Next base: position 241,440 of record OX336334.1, read on the forward strand.
TTAAAACATTCCTGGGTGGTAAATCTGTCAAAGTTTCACCTGTTGGCTCCCACAGGTTATAAAATGCCTACACGGTGAAAACCTAAAATGTCATTATTAGTAAGTATAAATCTACCTACACTAATATTTATAAAAAGGTAAAGTTGTAAGTTTGGATGTAGGAGGTAATCTCCAAAAATACTCATACGATTTTAAAAATTATTTGACCAATATTTAGAATGGACCTTCAGGATGGACATTGGACATAGGCTATTTTTTTATGTAAGCCAACATGTGCCGACAGACCGATGGTGCAATCGACAGAGCCAAAAACACCTCTCCTCGCGAAACCACGCTCAGTTATTAGGTGCCATGCCATGCGAGCGAAGCCGCGGGCAAAAGCTAGTGGTGGATATAATGGAATATACCTCGTGCATCTGATCAATACGGCCCGTGTAGTAGAGTATACGCTCTGTCAGTGTAGTTTTACCGGAGTCGATGTGAGCTGAAATTCCGATGTTCCGTATCTTCTCGAGAGGCTTATGCTCCGAGTACTTTAAGTGGGACGACATCTGCCGCATCTGTGTACAATGAAATTTGCAAAACTTGAATAAATTAACCTTTAATCCCAAAAGCGGCACTCCCGTGCCACGCGAAAAAACGACCGGGTCCTACGACGGCACTTAAGTGCCAAGCCTAATATTGACAACCGGAGTTGGTTTTTTATTTTTAATTCTTTATGCTTTGACCTTAGAGCTATTTCTTTTCCTCTAATCATTAGTTGAATAGTGACAGAAGGTGACAAAAAATGCTCGCATAGAATGCGAGCTGTGGACTGACCGTAAAAAAATTGTTTACAAACATGTAAACAATTGCGCTTCAAAAATCACGGCGGCGCGACTCTTCGACAATAAATTCGTGTTTCTGTAAGCATAATTCTAATTTTTCATCGAGTGTGTGGTATTGGTGTAATCGCAGTGAAATTTACTATTTACTAGACGTGTTTGTGTGCAATGGTAAGTTGTTTTGAATTAAATATACCTGTCCAAAGTTGAGCAAGTGATTTTGTGTTCCAATTGTATCGTGTCGGTGTGGCTAAAAGCGTGATTATTATCAACGTTTCGATAATATATCAGATTTCATTGTATGTATGGACTAGACAAAACTATATCACATATGAATTGATATGTCACATGATGATCACACGAGTGTTCATGCCCAAATATATAAAAAACTCTCAAAAGCTGAACGGCCGGCAACATTTGATGGGGTGTAAAACCGTTATGACGTAGTGTCTGTGTAATCGTCTCGTTTTTTTGCTCGTGACGTAGCTGCCTGCCGACCGCGCCAATCTTATACAGGCGGATACCCACAAACTGACATGTAATTACTATTTTGATGAAATTTGAAATTTATTTTTGTGATATTTTCAAAAAACTGTTTTTGTATATGGCAAGTGATACATCGCTGGAACCGGATCGACTTGTAGATTCTAAAAATATTTGAAAAAAAAATGGCACGCGCGCGCCATCTGGTAGTTTACGGAATGTCCTATGTTGAACATCAGATTTCGCCGATTTCTGTAAAGAAAACGTTTATTATACTTTACTATTTCTAAAAGTATGTTTCTTTACGAGTATTCTGATATAGATATTGTAAAGGTATGTTTTGAATTTATATTAGATGAATTTTTCAATTTTTTTTTTTGGGATTTTTTTTTTAACTAAATTATCTGGTACTTCTAAACAAGGTAAGCCTCACTGTTTCACATGGATTTTAGGAAATTTTCTAGGCTTTCTAGGCCACAAGAGTTTATAAATCTGACTTTATTAGTTTCCGAAATATCTGCGTTTATGTCGAGGTCGGCGCGCAAGGTCGCGCGCGCCGTACCACGGGCCACGCCCATGCGGGAGCTAGACCCGCTGTGGGCATATTATAACGCGGGAGCTGACAGGTTAAAAAGTAAAAAAAAAATTATCTCATATTTTTTTTTTATTGTAAGCTCGACATATGGCGCCGAGTGGTTCTAGATCGCGGGACACTTCGGGGTTACCCATTAGTCGCACGGCTCGACGCTGGATCGAGTCCAGAGGCGCAAGCTGGTATTTGGCGGAGCCATCCCACAGGTTCGAGCAGTACTCCAAGCAAGACCTTTACGCGGCAGGTGGCCGAGTGGTTTGAGCATCGGCTTCTCATGCGAGAGGTCCGAGGTTCGAATCCGGTCGGCGTGTACCAATGAGTTTTTTCTGACGAAAAAATTTACGTGCATACCTACACCTGCTGCTTCACCGTTCGGAACCGGTGTAAAACTGTAGGTCCCTTCCCTTGCCCCTTACTAGGTGGTAGGCTCAAATTGCAGCCGACTTGGTTGGTACCACCGTACTGGATGTAAGATGGCCGCATAGCAACCTCGGTTGTGTTCTCCTCTAGTCCAGTATAGCCAACAATCCAGGGAAGTCTCCGGTATGGCACCTACCTTCTCGGAGATGATATTGGCTAGTCAGAACATGTGCTTTCGCCCCTCTGACTCAGCCACCCATATCGGATTACATAAATAAAAAAATAAAAAAAACCTGATCTGCGATTTATACAGGAGCAGCTTTTGGTCCGCCCTGAAGTACCGTCGCACCTTATTGAGTACGCCCAGCTTTTTAGAAGCAAGCTTGGCCTTCCCCTCGATGTGGGGACGAAAGTTCAAGTCGTGCGACAGTTCGACTCCGAGGACCCCGAGGTGATCGCTTAATTTGAGTGACGTGCCTTGGAATGAAGGAGCCGGTGTGAACGTCGCTCTCTTCGCACTGAACGTGCAAACTTGTGTCTTGGAAGCGTTGAACCCGACCAAATTACTACGGCCCCATTCGGAAATAGAGCCGAGTGTATGTTCGAGCTCAGACACAAGTCTTCGTCTCTTCTCATCCACAACATCCCGACTGGATGAAGGGTGACTGGTGTAGGATCCGTGTGCCGTACTGTCATCTGCATAAAAATGTATGTTGCCCAGAGACAGCATATCATTGATGTGCAGAAGAAACTGCGTGCGTGACAACACAGATCCTTGTGGTACGCCGGCGTTCACTGACATGGCGTCCGACGAGCAACCGCCCACTAGGACCTGAATGCTACGCCCATGTAGGAAGTCGGCGACCCAGTCACAGAGGCCAGAAGGTAGTCCGTAAGCCGGCAATTTGCCCAAGAGCGACTTGTGCCAAACCCGGTCAAATGCCTTGGCAATATCCAGGCCAATTGGCAAGGATTCACCATGACCTTCAAGCGATTCCCCCCAAAGGTGAGTGACGTACGCTAGGAGATCACCAACAGATCGTCAACTTCAACGTAGCTAAGACGCAAGCTTGTGCCTTCTCTACTAAGGCTGATCCGTTTCCCCTCCAAGCCACTTTCCAGGGCAGCCAAGTCCCCAATGATGGTAGTCTGGGCGTCCTGGGTATGGAGGTGTCCAGGGACGTTGGATTTCGATCGTTCATAGAGTCCAAGGCGAAACTAGCATCTTGGATTCTATTCAACGACGAGCCATTCGCCTCATTGGCGATTCTGTACTCACAAAGGACCTTCAACCTCTAAAGCACAGACGGATCGTTGGATCATTTAGCCTGTTTTATCGGTACTACTATGGCCGCTGCTTTGACGAAATTGCTTCCCTTATCCCTCCTCCTCCTGTTCGCCTTCGCCAAACCCGCCATACTCTCGCGGAACATCCCTTTGTAGTGGACAGAAGAGTACTTCAAACTGCACGATTCTCTAAATCGTTCTTGAGCCGCAAGATGTGGAACGGGCTTCCGGGGAATATCTTTCCCCACTCCTACAATCCACGGATCTTCAAATCGCGGGTAAATAGCCTTTCCCCAGCGACATTACTCCACCTCCAAGCCGGACGTACACCTCCTTGGGGGTGATATTGGCTGCGCCTGAGGATTCGACCTCGGGCACAGCCTAGCCTAGTTCGGAAACAATAAAAAATTCAAAAACCGCTCAAATGATTTCGATGAAACTCAAATATGTTGTTACACTCGACGAGACGCTTCCGACAAGGTATGACACATCTCGCTAGGACTGCGCAGTCCAAAGTTGTCAAACTAACCAATCCTAACCCAACCTTTTGAGTAGGGGAGGGGGCTGGGGGGTCAAACTCTGGAAAACGTTTGGGACCATTATTATAGAATCCTACACCAAGTTTCGACTCGATCCGACCTAAAATGCAATCGCTATAGAGCGACAAACATTTTGGAGCCCACATTTCAAACGCCAATAATTCAAAACCGCTCAAATGATTTCGTTGAAACTCAAATATGTTGTTACACTCGACGATACGCTTCCGGCGATGTATCACACATCTCGCTAGGACTGCGCAATCCAAAGTTGTCAAACTAACCAATCCTAACCTAACCTAACCCAACCTTTTTCGTAGGGGAGGGGGCTGGAGAAGTCAAACTCTAAAACACGTTGAAGACCATTATTATAGACTCCTACACCAAGTTTAGACTCGATCGGACCTAAAATGCTACCGCTATAGACAGTAGCGGGCCCCTCATACAAGCCAAAAAGCCCGGCTTGCCCTAGGTCAATCAAACAAAGCTTGAAAGCAAATCGAAAACGAAAACAGTCGATAGTGCTTCAATTTAATTTTAAATATCGCGCCACGTGCCATTCGCGCGCGCCCGAGGTCTCGACGATGCGACGCGGCGACTCGTCGTTCGTTCGTATCATTCGGAATTGCTCGTGAACTCTCGCCTCGATGCGATGGATGAATCAGTCAATACGAGCGTACATTAGTCATCTCGCTTGTTCCCGCTGTTATTCTAGCATCATTTTATTGCCTTCTCGTTCTCGAGTACCATACATTTTTTAGCCTAAAGCACCCATAGTGGTATAATAATATATGAGTATGTATAGCGATTAGTATGAGGAAATATGCTAAGAATAATTCGTTCCGTAGTGCGAAAGCGTACTCAGTATTAGTGCTATCTCAGTTTTTCAATAGAAGAACGACAAAGACGTGTCTACTGATGTCTAATGTAGGCGTAGAAGTTTGAAGTGATGGATCGTACGTTCGCGAGGATGTTCGTTACTAATTAAAGAAATAATAATCTTTGGTTTGGTTAGTTATATCCATGGTGGGTGGCGGCGGCGGCGGGCGGGACGTCGTCGGCTCTCTCTTCGTTCTCTCTCTGGCATGCTATATGTATGATATGTGTTGATAAGTCACAATAATTCTGTCAACCATAATATGCCTCCAGTGTGCTATTGATAATTATCAACAAGAGTCTTCATAGTAACTGCACTGCACTGCAGTTGGTTTGCATAGATTTTTTAATTACCATTTTCTATAAAATTGTGATACAAGCATGTTTATTTCATTTACTGACTGACAGGACAGTCTTATATTATATTTTGTTTGAAATATTTGGCTTCGGCTTGCTCTACGATCAGACCCTAGGCCCGCCACTGGCTATAGAGATACAAACATTTTGACGCCCACATTTCAAACGCCAATAATTCAAAAACCGCTCAAATGATTTCGATGAAACTCAAATATGTTGTTACACTTGATGAGACGCTTCCGACGAGGCATCACACATCACGCTAGGACTGCGCAATCCAAAGTTGTCAAACTAACCAATCCTAACCTAACCTAACCCAACCTTTTTCGTAGGGGAGGGGGCTGGAGGGGTCAAACTCTAGAAAACATTCGGGACCATTATTATAGACTCCTACACCAAGTTTTGACTCGATCGGACCTAAAATGCGATCGCTATAGAGCTACAAACATTTTGACGCCCACATTTCAAACGCCAATAATTCAAAAACCGCTCAAATGATTTCGATGAAACTCAAATATGTTGTTACACTCGATGAGACGCTTCCGACGAGGCATCAGACATCTCCCTAGGACTGCTCAATCCAAAGTTACATTTCGGATCGAAGATCTGAAAATAGTGTAGTGAATTAAACATCAAGTTGCTCACACAATTTAGTCGATTTTCAAATTACGAAAACTTACTTTTGAAATAGACTAGGTAGAGAGGTATAACTATATATTCGGATAGATATTGGGGAGAACAAAAATTCCCCTCCCCCCCACTCCCAAATTCCCCCTCCACCAAAATTTCATAAATTTTACTTCCATTTAAACTGTCAAATGTCAAAATCTGACAATGTCAACTTGTGACAGAGATCGAACTGTCAAACTTTGTAGTACATGACAACTCTCAAATCTGTCAATCTGTCAAAGTTGTCAACCAAAAATCTGTCGAGGACTGTCAAATGTCAAAATCTGACAGTGTCAACTTGTGCCCTATACCCAAATCTCAAACTTTGTTTTTCATGACAACTGTCAAATCGTTCAAACTGTCAAGCTGGAACCCAAAATGTACATTTGAAAACCCCGTTTACGCTTATAACTCGGACCCCTTACTAGTTAGACCCAATAAACTATCTCCCCAAATCCCCAAGATGTCATCAATTCACTCCGATTTACACTGTCAAATGTCAAAATCTGACAATGTCAACTTTTGACAGAGATCAAACTGTCCAACTTTGTCATACATGACAACTGTCAAATCTGTCAAACTGTCAGACTATCAAACAAAACAACCACCCCCCCCCCCCCCCCCCCCCCCACCCCCCCACCCCCGCTACGTTACGTTACAGTTACAGTGAAAGGTTAGGTTGGGCGACGAAGCCTTATACTAACCTAGTATTTTTGTATGGAAACTGACACGGTTGGCTACACCACCTACAAAATTTATTTATAATTTTTTTTTTTATGGGAACTGAAACGGTTGGCTACATCACTTACAACATCCGTGATGTCAGCCCATAACACCGGGTGATCTTGGTGCTACGTCAGTGCTGCCCTTCGGTCGTGCCGGCTACACTGAACTGCACGGAAAACACAAATGTGGTGGTAGCAACCCGGGCGGGTTAAACCCTACCACCTAGTAATATAAGAAGGGAGTCATATCCCTTTGTCGCCTTTTACGACATACACGGGGAGAGATGCAGTGGGGCTATTTTTTTAAAGTACCGGCCCCACACGGTTCATTCGTGATGTCAGCCCATAACACCGGGTGATCTTGGTGCTACGTCAGTGCTGCCCTTCGGTCGTGCCGGCTACACTGAACTGCACGGAAAACACAAATGTGGTGGTAGCAACCCGGGCGGGTTAAACCCTACCACCTAGTAATATAAGAAGGGAGTCATATCCCTTTGTCGCCTTTTACGACATACACGGGGAGAGATGCAGTGGGGCTATTTTTTTAAAGTACCGGCCCCACACGGTTCATTCGTGATGTCAGCCCATAACACCGGGTGATCTTGGTGCTACGTCAGTGCTGCCCTTCGGTCGTGCCGGCTACACTGAACTGCACGGAAAACACAAATGTGGTGGTAGCAACCCGGGCGGGTTAAACCCTACTACCTAGTAATATAAGAAGGGAGTCATATCCCTTTGCCGCCTTTTACGACATACACGGGGAGAGATGCAGTGGACCTATTCTTTTAAAGTACCGGCCCCACACGGTACATTCGTGATGTCAGCCCATAGCACCGGGTGAACTTGGTGCCACGTCAGTGCTTCACTTCGGTCGTGCCGGCTACATTGAACTGGACGGAAAACACAAACTATTTACATAGCCGTTTCGACCGACCTTTCATTCAGTGCGGTGGTACCAACCCGGGCGGAATAACCTACCATCTAGTAATATAAGAAGGGAGTCTTATCCCTTAGTCGCCTTTTACGACACACACGGGGAGAGATGCAGTGGGACTATTCTTTTAAAGTACACACTTGACCAATAGCATTTGTGTTTTACAGCTATTCCTAATTTGTTCACACTTGCTTGACCAACCGTAGCTAAATATAAATATTTTTCGTTATCTGTATATTGCAAACACCCTCTATGTATCTTTCGAGAACAGGTCGTCGACTTACTAATACTAGCGCACGGCTGCCGGCTGACGTCATTGTGTGCATGTGTGCGTGAGCCACTTCAGTTTTTTGTTTGATTTCAATAGGCCAGTGTTATTATAATATGTTCAGTGAGTGCTCATATGACATTGACATATTGATAAACATGTCATAGACTAATTTATTAGTGGGATATAACCTTTACGAAGTGTTGTATTATAGCCAAAACATCGCTCCAACGGGAAGTAGTTTTCTCACGCACTAGAAAGGGATTGCGTTGGTTTTTTATTTTTCAAAAAAAATCTAATACGTAAAATGTTATGATTTCTTCTATTCAATATGGAGGACACTTGGGGGCAGACGACAATGGCCATACTTTTTGTATTTATTGCTCATTTTCGATAATAACAGCACTTTTTTGTACCATTCAAAATTCTGCCGCCGGTACAAATTACGCGCCGGTTGGCTCATGGTTGGAGGGCTCTGGTGAAATATTTATCAAGAAGATATTTACTAAATTTGATGTAGGTTTATTGCAAATGTATTTTAGTTCTATTTTAAAACAAAAAAAACATATGTTATCGATTTACTTTTTGAGGAATCTTCATTCTTTCCTTCCGACTCCCGTAAATCATTCATTTCTAACTTTGCCTATTTTTCTATGCATTACAATTGCGAACCAATTAGCTCAAACCTATGTCATATGAAAGATAATTTCATCTAGATTACAATGACGTGCAAATTTATATAGGGTTCTGAAGGAAATTTCATAGTTATGATTTTTTAATGGAGAAAGCGCGGAAAATGTTTCGCGCGCGGAATTGTGTGTTTACCCGGAACGTTACGTGGAAATTCGCGCTGGCGAGGAGCTAAGGGTTAACAAGCAAATGACGAATTAGAGGTTAAGCCGTAAGGCAGTTACCTCTATTGTCGCAGCGAAGAGCTGTGCTCGATGGCCCGCTCGGCGCACCGCACGCACTACCTGTAGTACGGTCATGATACGTGTAGCACTTAGCTACAGTCGAATTTATCTTATTTAATACAAAACTTTGTAAGAATTTATCATTTGAATTTCTATACTTTGAGGTTATATATGTTCTCAAATACTTGCCGCCAACTGTCACATCAAAGAGGATATAACTGTCACAACACTAAGTGACATTGACGTCTGACAGCCCTTTTTATCTCTTTGATATGTTGGCGACCCTGAGAAGGCCCCATACACGTTAAGAAAAGTATGATCTTCAGTTTTTGATCTTGGCGATTTATAGCGCGGTTTTCTCAACCGTTCACTTCGAAAGAATGCGGCGCGCACCCTCCACTCTCCGCCTCGACCGTACTGACGGGCAATTGCGGTGGCGGCGGAGAGCGGAGGGTGCGCGCCGCATTCTTTCGATTCGAAGTGAACGGTTGAGAAAACCGGGCTATATTTAATTTTACGTGGCAATCACACCGACACGGCGCGGCGCGCGGCGGTGCGGCGGCGACAACGGCGCGGAGGCGGTCGCCGCGTACATACATACATACATAGCGTCACGCCTGTTTTCCGGTGGGGTAGGCAGAGACAACGTATCTCCACGTCCACGTGCCACGCACGATCCTGCTGACACACTCTGCCGCCTCTTCCACTTCCATAATGTCCTTCATGCATGCTCGTCGGTTACCGGTACTACGCACTTGACCCTTTTTGAGCACATGCCCGACCTGGTCCAGGTACGTGCGTCTTGGGCGACCCTTCCCGACTCTTCCACTCACATTTGCTTCATTTTATTTCGTTAGTCTCCTATCATAAATTTTTCCAACATGACCGAACCATCGAAGCATTCCTTTCTCAATCCTTTCTAGTCACTATATTTCTTCTGTCAGTCCACAGCGCTCTCGCACTACAGTATTTCTAAATTTATCTTTCATAAAAATACATAGAGGCAATGTTTATTTCGCACAAAATTAGAACATTGCAGAACGTTATGTAATAACGGGGGGGTTAAGTTGCTCGCGTCCGCCGAAACCTTCGGGTCACTAATAAGTCGCACGTGCCTCCCGGGTAGTGCCAAATGAGCAACCCACTAGCGTGTGGTAGACCGCATGGTCGCCTGGGTTTCGCCACCACACCCGGTGATAAGTCGTGCCGCCAAGCAGTTCGCTGTGTTCCGGCACGTATCCCGGAGACCCAGTAGCAGGGGGGGCTGGTGGAGTTGAGGAGTGGGCCAGTGTCACCAAAGCTGATTCACTGCGTCTGGGAGTGTGACGTCGACACGATTGCCAGGGAGACCCGGTGAAACGGGTTTTCCGCTGCCCGGCCGCTGGGTAGTTTAGGGGCCTGGCCTCCAGATTGCCACTGTGAGGAAGCTGCCCCATCAACCGGCGCATAATCTCGGGGTGGACCGTCGTGCCGGTTGGCGACCGGATTGCCGGGGGTCCCGGCGGCCACTCCCGGGGGGGACCGGGGGCCCTTCCGTCCATCGTGTCGGCATCTCACCAACCTGGACCATTTGTGATGAGGCCATGGAGATACGCTTTGCCCATGAATCATCTCTGTTAGCTCCCTGTGCACCTTCCTCAAAACACCAACATGACAGTACAACAATTGAAGAGCGTTTCAACAGCGGTGCACAACCCCGGCACCTTTGGCGTCGACCTGGCCAATATTAGGGGGCTGCACACTAATTTGAATGCTGTCCACCTGCATCTGGAGCAAGTGGGGCCGGCCATGCTCTTCCTAACGGAAACGCAGATATCTCGACCTGACGACACATCGTATCTTCACTACCCTGGCTATACCCTGGAGGAATCTTTTCGTCCGAAGGCCGGGGTGTGCTTGTTCGTCAGATCGGATATCTGCTGTCGTCGCTTGTACTGTCTGGAGGACCCCGACTTCTCTGTACTTTGGGTACACGTAGATGTTGGGATGGATACGCGAGTGTACGCGTGTCTGTATAGGTCGCATAACGGAGACAGGGAGACTACACGTGTACTGGAGTACCTGAGTCGAGCGGCAGATGACGCTCAGGCACGGTACCCGTCCGCGGAATTGGTTTTCCTGGGAGATTTTAATGCCCACCATGCGTCGTGGCTTGGCTCCAACAAAACTGATTTCGCTGGCAGAGCCGTGCACGACTTTGCCCTGACGCAGAACCTAACTCAACTAGTGACACATCATACGCGTGTCCCGGACCGAGTAGGTGACGCGTCCTCCTTGCTGGACCTTCTGCTGACCACACACCCTACCGGGTACAAGGTCTCGGTGACCGCCCCTTTAGGAACATCGGACCACTGTCTGGTGAGGTCATCCGTGCCCCTATCTCGCCCGGTGAAACATGCTCCTGGCACACGCCGGGTGTGGCACTACAAGTCAGCGGACTGGGATGGAATGCGAGAGCACTTCTCTTCCTTCCCATGGAGGCAGCTCTGCTTCAGGTGGCCGGATTCGTCAAGCTGCGCCGTAGCCGTATCTGAGGTGATTCAGGGAGCTATGGAAATGTTTATTCCTAGCTCCGTCAAATCCCTCGGAGGTAAAAGCCAGCCCTGGTTCAACACGGAATGCGCAGCCGCTATTTCTGAAAAGAATACGGCTTACAAAGCGTGGTCCCGTGCGCGAACCCGACGTGATCCAAACACTGCCAATCTGAAGCAGACCTACAATGCAGCCTCTAAAACCAGCAAGAGAGTCATCGCAAGGGCAAAATTTGAGCACATCGGCAGAATTGGTGACAAATTGATCGAACACCCCTCTGGGAGCCGTCAATTGTGGTCTCTCGCCAAATCTGTCGAAGCAAACTTCTGTCGCTCCTCACTCCCACCGCTGCAGCGGCCCGACGGCTCGCTCGCTTTTTCCGCCAAAGAGAAGGCCGATCTCCTAGTGGCACTCTTTGCTCAAAATTCGCATCTGGACGATGGCGGTGCCAAACCACCATCCATTCCTGGGTACGATTGCACCATGCCAGAAATACAGTTCCGCCAAGGCACTGTCCGGCGTGAGTTATTCGCCCTAGATGCGAGAAAAGCGAGTGGACCCGACGGAATCCCTGCACTGGTGTTAAAGACATGTGCTCCAGAGCTAGCCCCTGTCCTCACACGCCTGTATCGCCTGTCTTACTCCACTGGTCGCGTGCCGTCAGCTTGGAAATCTGCTAACGTGCAGCCTGTCCCCAAGAAAGGGGACCGTTCCGATCCGAAAAACTACCGCCCGATAGCAATCACCTCATTACTCTGCAAAGTGATGGAGCGCATCATCAACACTCAATTGATGACATACCTAGAAAGGAAGGACCTCCTAAGCGACCGCCAATATGGATTTCGCCCAAATCGGTCAGCTGGGGACCTTCTGGTTCACGTATGTCACAAAATGGGTGATGCGCTCGAAAATCACGGCGAGGGCATGGCTATCGGGTTAGACGTAGCGAAAGCGTTCGATCGGGTCTGGCATAAAGCCCTTCTTTCCAAGCTGCCGTCATATGGCCTACCGTCCGGCTTGTGTGACTGGATTGGCGACTTCCTGCATGGTCGCAATATTAAAGTCTTGATTGACGGTTGTTGCTCAGACGCCATGTTAGTTGATGCCGGCGTACCGCAAGGTTCCGTGCTGTCCCCGACCCTCTTTCTGCTGCATATTAATGATCTGCTCGAATCGGGCGAAATTAATTGCTATGCAGACGACAGCACGCCACTAGCCAGGTACACGTGTCATCCAACCGCAAGCCTGGCCGAAGTGGAGAAAGACAGGCTACATCTTGTGCTTGAGCTCGAGGAGACCCTAAATAAGGTCTCCACCTGGGGTCTCCAAAACCTCGTCGAGTTTAACGCAAGTAAAACCCAGGCGTGTGTATTCAGCGCGAAGCGGACACCGTTCACTGCAGCCCCCACCTTCCAAGGAACTAGTCTCAAGGTCGAGGAGCACATTGGGATTCTCGGGGTCGAACTAACTCGCGACCTTAATTTTGGACGCCACATCGAGGAAAAAGCTAAGGTAGCCTCAAGGAAGCTGGGTGTCCTCAACAAGGTGCGTCAGTACTTTACGCCGAGCCAAAAACTGCTGCTTTATAAAGCGCAGATTCGCTCATGCGTGGAGTACTGTTCGCATCTGTGGGACGGATCCGCAAAATACCTGCTCGGCTCCTTAGACTCGATTCAGCGTCGCGCTGTCCGCCTCGTTAACTACCCCGAGGTATCCCGAAACTTAGAGACCTTACAACTCCGCAGGGACGTTGGATCTTTGTGTGTGTTCTATCGCCTGTACCACGGAGAGTGTTCCAAGGAGCTGCACGATGCGATCCCTCCATCCCCATTCTACCATCGTTCCACCCGCAACAGGTTGGGAATGCATCCACACACTGTCGATATTCCCCCACTTAGGACAAATCGATCCTGTAAATCCTTTATTTACAGGGTTGCTCACATGTGGAATTCACTCCCACCTGCATCCTTTCCTCTAATGTACAGTCTGGGGTCCTTCAAACATAATGTGAAGGTGCACCTAGCCGGCCGACAAGGTATTCGCAGCCCCCGTAAATATTCGAATGCCCGTGGGCGCCGTCGGACTACACCTCTGCGTTAGTCCGGAAGTCTGCTCGGAGTTTCGATTGCGATATATTCGGATAGATCCGAATATATCGGATGTATCTCGGGATGTGTCTAACTCATACAAATATCCCACTCTAACCAAATGTTCGGTCGGTCGGAAGAAGTGACATATCGAAAGCATAGACAAAAAGTTTTGTTTTTCTCGCAATCATAGACAAGCGATTTGTGTCCAAGACCAATATAAAAGTTTTTGTGGTCTAATTTGTTTATAGATAGTATTGGATGGATGCATTGGAAAAAGATGGCGGACGGCGCAAGTTTGTCGCGTCGTCGTTGTAATTAAAAATATATATTTTTGTGGTTCTCGCCGTGTCGCACCTTATACAAAAGCATATATATTGGTATAGTAGTATTATATTCTTTGTATTGGGAATCTGTGGATGGATGGATGAAGGCGGGGCGGACGGAGCGGCCGGCTGTAGCCGGCCGCTCCGTCCGCGACGGGGCGAGGCGAGGCGAGCGACCGGAGCCGGAGCCGCGCGGCCGGCGCGCCGCGCGCTCGCGGGCCGGCTCGACCGCCAGTCATTCGCCGCCGTAGCCGCCGCCGCCCGTCACTCAGCCCAGTCAGTCATGTCATGACTTTTTTTTTTTTTATGGAAACTGACACGGTTGGCTACATCACCTAACATCCGTGATGTCAGCCCATAACACCGGGTGAACTTGGTGCCACGTCAGTGCTTCCCTTCGGTCGTGCCGGCTACACTGAACTGGACGGAAAACACAAACTATTTACATAGCCGTTTCGACCGACCTTTCATTCAGTGCGGTGGTACCAACCCGGGCGGGTTAAACCCTACCACCTAGTGATATAAGAAGGGAGTCGTATCCCTTAGTCGCCTTTTACGACATACACGGGGAGAGATGCAGTGGGGCTATTCTTTTAAAGTACCGGCCCCACACGGTACACCGGACTTCATGACCGCCGCGACGATCGCGCTGAGTCCTCAATTTTTTTTTATATTTTCCAAGCGTAGGTAGCAACTTATGGATGAAATTATACAATAAACAAATAACGAAAACAAATCACCAATGCACACATAGGTAGGTACTCGTAAATCGTGTGTAAGTCAATGAACGCAATACATACATCAAAACGACAATCTCTTCTTTTTATTTAATAGTGGCAACCAGTGGCGGCTGGCCCTTAAGTGCGTTCGTGCGCCGCACTACCACAAAACATAACGCCTTCACCCGAAAGAATGAAATAAATTAAAATATTAAACATTCTCCATGAAACCGATCGAAGTAAAAATATCAAACTGAATTCGATCCTATTTCCTAGACAACAAGGCACGATTTTGCTGTACGTAATACGTACTACATACTACGTATAGCCGCCGAGCTCGCCGCGCCGAGTGCAGCACAAAACACCGCGAACGTTTACAATGAGAAAATGTCAAACGCCGCTGCCCCGCCGCGTGAAACAAAACACTATTCATACGATTATGTGTGGCCTTCTGCGTGTGACACACGACGGAAAAAGAAGGACAGTATATTGTGGATAGACGCGCGTGCGACACGTCGCGACCGAGCCAGCCGACGATGAGCCGAAGTAAGCCGAGATCGTAAACCCGACCGAAGGCACGCGCGGGCGGGGGGCGCGGGCGCGCGGGCGCGGCGGGGGCGATCCAAACTCTGGGTCGAAGTCACACACACACAAGCGCTAAGTACCTACACATACGCTGTAGCACGAACCGACAGGCGAGTCCATTTTTGGAATATGGGTGTTTCTTATATTTATATAACAGATCGAGTTTGCAATTGAATAATTTGAATTATTCGAATATCGATTTCATACATATTCGTATGGTAATTTATAAAATATATGGAATCACCCAAAGACCTAGGCGTTGTTGGTCGCGCGATCATCCGATCGATCGCTCGCCGCGCCGCGCCGCGCGCGCCGCGCCATCTCAGTTCGGGGCGAGACCCGTCGTCGTCGCGTCGACCGATGATGGCCGCTCCGCGCCGCCGCGCCGCCACCGCTTAGATGAAATATTCTTAATAATATCTTTGCCGAGCCGGGATGTTTTGCAAATCAGTTTTTTAGCAGTTTGAACGACTTTTCGTCAGTTAACAGTACATTGTGAAGTTTTCTTCATTGCCCGGCGCGGCAAGGCTGGCCGACGGGCGCGGGCGCGCGCGCCCCGGCCACGCCTCGCGCGCGGAGGCGCCCCGGCGACCGCGGCTCGGTGCTCGGTGGACACTGCGCAGTGAAGTGTCGCTTTGGTTCTTCGAGCAATTAGGACTCTGGTTGTGTTTCTAGTGCGTTATAAAAATGAGTGGATTCAGTGTTGACTATATTAAAAACGAAATAAATAGAACAATATAAGACCTACCCAATCAAACTGTAGTGTGTGTGTGTGACTGATTTCTTCATAATTTTCATAAATTCGCTGGCGTGTTCTTCAAAACACCATACCTAGATATTTCAATCTAAAAGTGAGTACATTTTTATTACTTACATTTTAATAATTTTATCACTTTTATCCTTACCTTATTTTGTCTTTCAACTCTGTATCTGTTGAGTGAGAATACTTTTACATAATTTGGGCAATTAACTCAGACATGAAAATAAAATAAAAAATCACGTCTCGGTATCCATTAGATTCACGTTTGGGTTTAGTACTACGAGTAAGTTAGCGCACACTGTGCGCTAGGTACCTATGGGACTGGGTGTGCTGTGCGCACACCCAGTCCCATAGGTCACCAGCCGCCACTGGTGGCAACAAAACGACAATCTCAACGAGAGCTCATGAGGTGTCGTTGGAATTATCGAAAATTGTCGTTTGCTCATTGGTCAAATTCAAATGTTCGTTCTTTGACATTTGAACCTAAGAGTAGGGTTACGACACGACAATGACAATGCCATTTTTTTATTATGTAGTTCTAAAAACGATATATTGAAACGATGTCAATTAGAGTAGGTTACGACACGACAAATGGCACGATGCATCGTTTTTACAACTCCGAGTAGACCTCCTGGCGCGAGCCATTTGTCGTGCTCCCCATAAAAAAAAAATAAAAATAAATAAATAAATATGTAGCATATAAATGATCAAAATGACATATTTTGTTCCTTGATTCGAATCACCCAATAATTAAATGTATGCATGTGTATGTGTATGGGCCCCTCCACGGCAGCCAACATTACAAAATATACTAGAGGGGCGCCGACGACGGCGAGTGAGTATTAACGCCGGTACAGGTTCAGATTCCGCGTACGACACCTGAAAGCCATTGTCGTGCCTGCTGTTCCTGCGATTCTACTCCTTCGCCCGGAGCGAACCAATAGAAGCCGATATTCGTTTGGTCGGTAACTTGTTAGCTCAGTGGTAAGCATGTAGGGTTTGCATTTTTTGGACCATGGGTTCGAATCCCACCGAATCTTTTTGGTTTTTTTTTTCTTTTTTTTTCTTTTTTAAGCAATGTTACGGTGTTTAAATTGTTTTAGGGTGTTTAGTTTTTTTATAACCACCTAAGAATTATTTTCGGAAATACAAACTTGTAACAAAAACGACATGCACCGCCTCAAAATTAGGTTAGGGTTAATATATAGAAGACGCGTCGCGTAGCGACGCATCTTCTATATATTAACCCTGGTTATTTTTTTTTTAAACCACCAAAACATCATTTATTTATCACTTCAAGGAGTGGTTCCGCAGGATCGCAGGAACAGCAGGCACGACAATGGCTTTCAGGTGGCGCACCGTTCAGATTCCACGTTTAACTGTACGTCCCTTTCCTTTCCTTCTTACCTTAACAGGTGTTTTTTTTTACCCGCCCGGGTACCACAGCACTGAATGAAACGTCGGTCGAAACGGCTATGTAAATAGTTCGTGTAACCGGCTATGCATCAATTCAGAAAAATAAATTATAAATTTTTTTTTAGATCACTTTATAATGATGTGGAATTATCGTAATTGAAGTGGTAACACCGCGCTGTCCGTTGGGTGGAGGGAGAGGGGCGGAGCATCTGTCTGTCTCGCTCTCCGGCCGTCATAAATTTTTTTTACTTTCATCAGTCCAGCCAGCCAGTCAGTTCGGTAAAAAAGTCAGTTATTTTCAGTCAGTTGATGTGGAAGGTGCGATGCATGTGGTGAGTGTGTGTTTCAAATGTAATATTGAGTGCGAGTGCCCGTGCGTGTAGATATAATGGCGGTGACGGCGGTGCCGGCCGCGTCGTGCGCCGGGCTGACTGGGAGCGCCTCGGCGGCGAGCCAGCTCAGCCGCTCGCTGGAGCGGCTCCTCGAGGAGGCGGCCCTGTCCGGCGAGCTTCGCCTGAGCGGCCGCAAGCTTCGCGAGCTGCCGCGCCGCGCGCGTGAACTGCGCGACACCGTGCGAGCCGGTTAGCAGTCTATTACCATTGTAAAATAATAGCATATTCCGTTCATTTCCTGTTTGTAACTATA
Organism: Nematopogon swammerdamellus; assembly: GCA_946902875.1. Taxonomy (NCBI): domain Eukaryota; kingdom Metazoa; phylum Arthropoda; class Insecta; order Lepidoptera; family Adelidae; genus Nematopogon; species Nematopogon swammerdamellus. The sequence continues at coordinate 259,335 of OX336334.1, forward strand.
TTGCATGTTATCATTCAAGATACACGGGTAGACTGCGCGATCGTGTGTTTATTGACAGACGCCGCGCCGGGCGCGACGTTGCGCGGCCACGCTCTCGGTACTACAGCTGTTCAGCTCAGTACACAGATAAATAAAAACAACGTTTGCAGTTTGAAAATTTCTGCAAAAATTTGCTTTTTTTGAACTAATTTGACACCTAAAAACATTCTTTACATTCTACCAGACCTGATAGATAACAAATAAAAAAAAAACATTAATTTGACTACCTACATCAGTAAGACCGTAGTTCGGATTCCACATAAAACTGTAATCCGGTATGGGTGGCTGATTCGGAGGGGCTAAAGCACATGCTCCGACGAGCCAATATCACCTCCGAGAAGGTAGGTGCCATACCGAAGACTTCCCTGGATTGCTGGCTATACTGGAATAGAGGAGAACACAACTGATGCTGCCATGCGGCCATCTTACATCCAGTACGGTGGTACCAACCCAGGTGGCTACAATTTGAGCCTATCAACTAGTAAAGGGTAAGGGAAGGGACCTACAGTTTTACACCGGCTCCGAACGGTGAAGCAGCAGGTCTAGGTATGCATGTAAATTTCTTCATTAGAAAAAACTCATTGGTACATGCCGACCGGATTCGAACCTCGGACCTCTCGCATGAGAAGCCGATGCCCAAACCACTCGGCCACCCGTCACCCTTACTAGGTGGTAAGGTTTAACCCGCCTGGATTGGTACCAACACACTGAATGGAAGGTCGGTTGAAAAAGGCTATTTAGATAGTTCGTGTTTTCCGTCCAGTTCAGTGTAGCCGACACGACCCAAGGGAAGCACTGATATGGCACCTAGTTCATCATCATCACGCATGTAAGTAGGTAGTAGGTGATTTAGCCAACCGCGTCAGATGCCACAAAAAAAATCAGTACCTACCTAAGTTGATTGCCTATGCTATGCTATGCTAAATTTCAAGATAAGAATTTACAAATGTCTCCGACTTTCTCCTATTGGCTGGGTAGACGATTTCAACTGAATTTATTACCGAGACGTACACGGGGTAAGTATGTAGGTATAATAGATGGGAGTCGAAGACATTGAAAAGGGTCTCTTACCTGTCTGGGGAGGAGGGAGGCAGACGGTGGGGGGATGGGAAGGGGAGGGAGTTACAGGGGAACGCGTTCATTGCACGTCTACACAGCTGTTGCCCCCTCACCCCCCGCCCCCTGGTAGTCACTAACCCTGGAAAACTTTCCTACGAATGACGACAAAGTAACTCCACGTGGCCGGTGGTGGTAGGGTGGGGTTGGACTATGCCTATACTAGCGTCTACGTTGTAGTTTTGGCTGGCTTACTAATTTACTAAAAGCATTGGCAATTGGTACTGACATGGTATAGGTAGGTATATTTTCGTAATGGGGTAGATACACATGTCATACACAAATTGTAGGTTAAGAACACAGCCACTAAAACTCCGAACAACGTACGTACGAGGCCATTAAATTTTATTCACAAAAAAAAGAGAAAGAAAAACAAAGATAAAACAAAAACTTTGTAGGTGTGTTTCATATCAATGGAAAGGTATTTTAATTATCTATCTAAAGTGCTCTGTCGTTCTAATGAGAAAAATTCACTGAAATAGTACTAGCCGAAAACCCGGGTGGATACACATGGCAGCCGGCGGTTCCGCACGGAGCAGTTGGGAGTGGGAAGACTTATGTAATACCTGCTCCGCGTATAGCAGTTGGGGGCCGGCAGGTTAATCAATGATAGTCATTATCAAGCATAACTTTTTATTTTATTTTAGAAGCACAGCATATTGCGCGCGCCTGACTACCTAATGCAGAGGTGTAGTCCGATGGCGCCCATAGGCATTCGGATATTTACGGGGGCTGCGAATACCATGTCGGCCGGCTAGGTGCATCTTCACATTATGTTTGAAGGACTCCAGACTGTACATTAGAGGAAAGGATGCAGGTGGGAGTGCATTCCACATTTTGGTAACCCTGTAAATAAAGGCTTTACAGTATCTATTTGTCCTAAGTGGGGGGATATCGACAGTGTGTGGATGCATTTGGGGATGGAGGGATCGCATCGTGCAGCTCCTACTTGGAACACTCTCCGTGATACAGGCGATAGATAACTGTTGTAATTCTTAAATGTTAATCAATGGCAGTGCGCTAGCTGTGCTACGCTGGTTTTTAACCGACTTCAGAAGGAGGAGGTTCTTAATTCGAATTTATGTTTTTTTTTTATGTTATTATGCGATTACTCCGTCAATTGTGGGCTGATTTAGAAAATTCTTTTTTTATTTGGTAGGCCATACTTCAGAGGTGGTCCCCTAAAAATATAGTATCGAAATTGATTCAGCGGTTTTTGAAAAATCAACAAAAAACTATGGCTTCTTGTTACCTTCAGCAAAACTTTTGATGTGAACTTTTTCATTAATAAAAACATAAGCAAGTCGATATGTCAGCACTATACTGCAACATGCTCAAAATTTTGCAGTTTGACACATGGAGAATAATTCTGTACCACTTTAACCGATTTCGATTATTCGATTTGGATTATTCTTTTTTTATGTAATATTACCTACTAAAAAGAATGAAATAAAAGTGAGGCGGAATTGCGAGGCCGCGACCTCGCGATTCCGCCGAGTACACTAATTGTAAAAAATTACTAAAAAAACTGTGAAATAAAAAACTAGGCATTTATAAAAAATATAAAAACCAACTTAAAAAATTTATAAAATAAAAAAAAAATCGAACCCTAGAGTTGAAGGCGGTGCTAAAGCAAGCAAAAATGGTGGTTGAAAGAAAACATGAGTGGATGATATCCTTTTGTGCTTTTGTGTACCTAGCCTTCTTTAGCACCGCCTTAAACTCTAGGGTTAGATTTTTTTTTATTTCATAAATTTTTGAAGTCGGTTTTTATATTTTTTATAAATAGTTTTTTATTCATATTTTCGACAGAAATAGTGGTCATATCGTAAAAATTATTACCTCACTGCTATCCAGTGAGTGAGTAAAAAGACGAGGCAGTTGTTCAAAAAGTTTTTATGTACTTTTAATATTTTATTTATACGTAGTATATGTTAGTACTAAGCATGTCCCCGCTTTATATTTCTTCATTACATAGACGCAAAGCCGAAAATATGTAAAGATAACAATTCGGTCAAGTGCGAGGAGTGATACTCACGTACGGAGGGTTCCGTATATCCGCTATAGGTAGCATGCCAGCGTCAAAAAACATATCTCTCTATCTTTTTAACCCCCGACGAAAAAAACGGAGGGGTGTTATAAGTTTGACGTGTGTGTGTGTGTGTGTGTGTGTGTGTGTGTGTGTCTGTCTGTGGCATCGTAGCTCCCAAACGGATGGACCGATTTGGATGCGGTTTTTTTTATTAGGAAGCCTGTTTAATCGGGATGGTTCTTAGCTATGTTTGTAATCAAGTAATTAAGTAATTAAGTAATAAAAAAAATTATTATCTTCAAAAGTGGACCGATTTGCATGCGGTTTTTTTTAAAAAGCTTGAAATAAAAGTTAAATTACAAATTTAAAAAACCCCCGACTCTTAAAAAGTCAAAAATAATTTCCGTTTACTTACTTAAAGGAGTCGGGGGACCGCTAAGTAAATTAAATATAAAGACTCAAAAGTTGCGCGGGAATTTACTTAGCGGTCTACCGACTCCTTTAAGTAAGTAAACGGAAATTATTTTTGACTTTTTAAGAGTCGGGGGTTTTTTAAATTTGTAATTTAACTTTTGTCTGTCTGCAATGCAAAGTTGGAGGAACTGCGTTCTACACTGGAGGAACGGACAGGAAAACGGAGTGTGGGAAGACCACCCGCCGAGGACTGGGGGAAAATTGGAGAGGCGTATGTCCAGCAGTGCATGCTTACACGCTGACTGACTGACTGAATGCAAAGTATCTGTGGCGCCATCTGATATTTAGTAGCTTGAATATGTACTTATCGGTTCTTAGCATGTTTCTTGTAGGTAATTAAACCTGTAAATTTTTTACTTTTTGCTTTTTTTATAATTTATTGGAATATCTGCCATAATAACATATATTCTGTGAATAATTCAACCGGCTACCTATTACGGTTCAAGAGATACAGCCCTCAGACGGATGGACATATGGACAGACAGTCAGACAGTTTTGGCTCAGTAATAGGCTTCCACATGAATACGGAACCCTACAAATATGTTCGGAGCGACATGTTTTTATACTTGTTGTATTTTTATTTTTAAGGAAACTGACACGGTTGCCTACATCACCTACCTACAACATCCGTGATGTCAGTCCATAACACTTAGTGAACTAGGAGCCATGTCAGTGCTTCATTTCATTTCGGCTACACTGAACTGAACGGAAAACACGAACTATTTACATAGCCGTTTCGACCGATCATTCAGTGTGTTGGTACCAACCCGGGCGGGATAAACCCTACCACCTAAGGTAAGAAGGGAAGGGACCTACAGTTTTACGTGGAATCCGAACCACGGTCAGCCTCCAACGGTTGACCTACTTGAGTACGTGGATGGGTGACCATCCAAGTACTGACCGCGCTCAGAGTTGCTTAACAACAGTCGACCGATCGCACCACTGAGCTACCGTGGCTGACGATTCGTTATATTTGGTGAGTATCCTTCCTTACCTTTAATAAAATCCAACGTCTGCTTTCTGTCTGTATGTATGTCTGTCTGTCCGCTTAGAACCACTGAACCGATTTTAATACAGTTTGCTTCTACGGATAGCTTTGTTCTTCCCATCAATTATAGGCTACATTTCATCACGTTAAATGGGTTATGAGGTTAGCAGAGAAGTCAATTATGAGAGCGGGTGGAGCCGCGGGCACAGCTAGTTAATTATATTTGGAAATAAAATGTTGTCTTCCACTCAGCATTTTTATATATATTTTTTTATACTAAGTATTTATTAATTTAATGAGAGATTATTTGTCTTCTTCTTGGCATTTCCATTTAATGATAAATTTTCAGAAATATAACATTTCAATTGTAATTTTTTTTTTTCTAAAAATGTCAAGTTAGAAGTCTAATATATCACTAACTATTGAGATTTTCATCTTGCATGAGAGCTAAATGTATTGGTTGATGAGTTGATGACTTAAGAGCGCGGTACTACAGCATCAAAATGCGACAACGGCGCGGCACTGATTGAATAGCGTAGCGTTCGCTTGTTTTATAGTATTTGTTCAAAGTTTGTTAAACCAATTTACGTTACACGAATATCCAAATCTGTCAAAACAAGTAAAATTTTATCTTACATCATCTGCAATTAGTATAAATAAACTAAAAATAATGTTTTAGAAAGCTGCAATTTCGAATAAAAGAGAGCATTTCGGAGTATTTAGGACCATTTAGTAGTACGTTTGTGATTTTTTTTTCACATATTAATTGACATAAATAAAAAAAAAATCCGTCACCAACTTTTATATATGGTCAACTTTTAAACAGGATTTTTTAATATATATATTTTTGAAATTCTTTAAACAAAAAACTGAAACGAAAATGTGGCAAATTTTGCAAATTGTGCCTCACGCTGTAGTACATACATACATAGCGTCACGCCTGTTTCCCGGTGGGGTAGGCAGAGACAACGGATCTCCACGTGCCACGATCCTGACACACCTCTGCCGCCTCTTCCACTCCCATAATGTTCTTCATGCATGCTCGTCGGTTACGGGTACTACGCAGTGGCGTGCACAGACATTCGAGACTGGGTAGGCAGGCAGCCATGAAAATTCAAAATATATAAGGTCTTTCAATAGTAGGTAACGATACGCTAAGGGGTGTATGTGTATTAGATACTGATCACGTTCCCATACCAATTATTTTTTACGATTTAAAAAACGTACTTATTAAGGTGAAATACGCGCACTTCACATATTAAATGTGAGCAGTGAGTAGGTTTTTTATATCGTAAAAAAAAATTTGCATAGGAACGTGATCAGTATCTGATACACATACCTACCTACACCCCTTAGCGTATCGTTACCTACTAATGAAAGACCTAAACAAGTTTAATTGTATTCCTCTTTCTTCACCCTTCCAATATCAGCCCGGTTTTCATCTCTCACATCTTTATATATCCACATGAAATGTTCCAGCAGATTTTTTTTAATGCCACCGCAGACATCCATTAAATGATTTAATTTTAATTACACATGTCATAAATACAGATGCAGGGTGGCTTTGAAAAAAGTATTTTTGTGTCATTTAAACAGAATCCATCTACAAATACAGTGCCGTAGATAGACTTAAATATCACAAGAAAAAACAGAAAAAGATTAAATAGAAATAATTAGAGTGGAGGAGAGGTACCTACTTTTCTTAGAAATCAATGAGCATATCCTTTTGTAAATATAGTGCAAACACTTCTTTCTTATAAAGTGTACCAGACAAGTACCCGGCCAACCGACGACGCGCGCGCGCGGGAACGATGATAGACCAGCTACACCTACGTTACGAGGCATTGTTGTGGTGTTAGTGAAAAGCAAGCCTACCCTAGCCTAGTAAATCGCGCATCGAATCACGCATACACACGCACAATTCGTAGCGTAGCGTAGCGTATATGACGCAGGATTTGAGTAATAGTGTGAGTGACCACCAGGCAGTCATGTTGTGTACTTATCCCGCGCGACGGGCGGCGCTGCGTCCGCGCGAGCGGCCGCGCCGAGAGGGAGGAGCGCGCGGCAAATTTTAAATCATTAGTTTTTTCGTGAAGCCGAGTAGTTCTATTCTATACGTTTTAATTTGATTGTTTGGTTGGGTGGAATTCGGACTTCAGTTAGGGTAGGCAGTGCTTTTCTGCCTTTATGGGATGCACGCCCCTGGTACTACGCACTTGCCCCTTTTTGAGCACATGCCCGATCTGGTCCAGGTAAGTGCGTCTAGGGCGACCCTTCCCGACTCTTCCACTCACATTTGCTTCATAAATTTCTTTCGTTAGTCTCCTATCATCCATTCTTCCAACATGACCGAACCACCGAAGCATCCCTTTCTCAATCCTTGTCACTATATCTTCTTTCAGCCCACAGCGCTCTCGCACTACACTATTTCTCAATCTATCTTTCATTGTAACTCCACACATACTCCTCAACGCGCGCATTTCCACAGCATTAATCCTGCTTTCATGCTTCTTCTGCCATGCCCAACTTTCACTCCCGTACATTAGTGTAGGGGCCAGCACTCCACCATGGACAGCCAAACGTGCCCTAGTTGACATGCTTTGGCTGCTCATAATAGCGTGCAACGCTCATTCACTTGCTTGCCGGCTTTCACTCTCTTTTCTACATCCCCTTCACATTTTCCATCCCGCGTGAACATATTCCCCAGATATACGAATTCGTTCACTTGCTCCAGTCTCTCATTCCCAATCCTTACATCGCATTCGGACACTATTTCATTCCTTTCCAGTACCATTACTTTCGTCTTGTTTACATTCACTTTCATTCCCTTCCATTTAAATGCTTCAACCATAACAGTTCAGTTAACCATCATGTCCTGCAACTCGCCCACCGACGACGCAAGTATCACTAATTGATCGTCGGCGTACAAGAGGCATTTCACAACTAACTCATCCATTCTTAATCCACAATCATATTCTTTTAGATCAGCCAAGCAGCTGTCCATGAATAGATTGAACAGCCAAGGTGAGGCTGTAGTACCGCAGTCTTAATCTACTATCACTCCTTAGAAGTCTAGTTCAACAGTAATTTATCTGTTAAAGTGACAAGTGTCCAAACATTTGACAGGAGTTTTAGCGGAAGGTGTGAAATCGGCTGTAAACCGGACTTTCAGTTGAGGGTTCGGTTATACATAAATGACCGACCGCTTTGTAGGTACGTCAGTCACATATTTCAGAACACGATGCGTCCGCACATGACCGTATTATATCGTTATACGTGCGAGTGTTTGGTGTCGACAAAACTATACCGTTGTTCGTATGTTTTTTAATGCATAAAGGGCAGGTGCATGTTGGTTATGCTGTAGCGTGGAGTGCGGGCGGCGGCGGTGTGGCCAGCCAAGCGTTATGAAACGGATGCTTACAATAGCAGCGCACACGGCGGCGGCTCACATCGCGTCGTCTGTAATAAATTTATTGGCACGCGCCAGCGCCCCCGCATCCCTCATACTCGTATACGAGGTGGGCGGTGAAGCATTGCGCCATCTTATAATGGTAAACTGTACTGTGCGGAGGGGTGAGGTGAGGACGATGATAACAGAACTAACCGCCGCCTGTCGTATGGGGTCCGGTCCGGGGTTGTATTGTGTTGTGGACGAGGTAGGTAGAACCCGTGGGTAGAGCAGTGAGTGTGGTGTGGTACAATAAGCAAAATGTTAGAAAAAAAAAAATCGTAAAAAAAACAATGTTTGTAAACAAACACTTGTCTCGATCTCGACCTTAGCTCGTCTATTCAACTCTGAATGAATGAACGAATGTGTATTGGGTAGGTAGATGTACCTAACCTATTGATTACCTACTCACTACAAGGAGCCGGGCATATTACCTAATATCCTTTATTTTTTTTATTATAAATTGATACTACTTATTAATTATTGTTTTATGTCGTAACTTAGTTCGATCCGGTTCGATTACACCCACGAAGAAAGCCGGCAAGAAACTCCGCGGTTTTTTATTATTTTTTTAAGTATTATAGTAATGGACACTCTCCGCGTGTACATACCTACGCTACCTAGTAAGTGTGTGTATATGTAGGTATGTAGTCCCTCCCTACTCATGCGCTGGCAGTGCAACGATCGTTGACACTGCCCACCCCTGGCGACCGAGATACCACACACGTAATACCGCAACTGTAATATCATCCGACTGTTCGACCACTGTGGGTTGTCGTCGCACTATAACTCAGAGCCATACCATAACCCAGTCAAATCTGGTAGGCTGCATTATCGGTTAAATTCATGCATTGCTGGAAAAGTTGGTGCCATGCCCGCGAAATGAATTTTTCAACTTCGAATGAGAATAAAAAAAAATACAATTTTATTACACCCGACTACGAACAACGAAGGAACTGACAAGGAAAGTTGATCGTAAATGCTGTGTGTAGTCGGACTCCCTGTCTATTCTAATCAGCAGCGCGTGAGCAGCGAAACACAATATTTGAGCAACTTTCCTTGTTATTTCCTTTGTTTTTCGTAGTCCTTCGGGTTTTATATACAATTTACTTATATTTAATTTTTACTAGTTTTTGCCCGCGGCTTCGCTCGCGTGAAATTCGTATTTAAAAAGAAGGAGTACCTAAGTACCTAAGTCTGCTACCATAAACCTTTATTTCGGCGCGCGGAACAATTCGGTTAGTATGAGAGCCACATTTTAGTTAGCGTAACCAGAACTCAATAAGTTTCATCGAATTCGGATGATCGGTTCAAGAGTTATAGAGGAACGTACAGAAAATATTTCTAAAAATCTTCAATTTAGTTTTAGTGTCATACCTACATAGAGTCCACAAACGCAATAATCTCATAAATAAAACAATGTGATCCATGACCATCCCTTACAGATTTATTATTATTGATATGATAATTTCTAGAAAATTAAACGAACAATGTTTTTCAAAGATTGTCAATACAATAATATTGTATAGGCGCCAGGCGCCATAGTTTCATAAAAACCTAGGCAGGCAGACTATCGTGGATGGGCGACCGTCCGAGTGTTGCGGTTGGCCGTGGTTTAGATTCCACGTAATACTGTATATTCCTTCCCTTATTTTACCAGGTGATGCGAGATTATTTTACCAGCGCAGCTATGTGTAAACGTGTGGCTGGCAGAAAAAAATTAAGCACTGACATGGCACCTAATTCACCAATGTGTGATGGACTGACATCGCGGATGTTGTGGATGTAGACGTCCATTAAAAATAAAATAATTAAGGGTGTTTGTTATCCCAGGCGAGCGCCCACATCTCTGAAATTGAACTAGCGAACTACTAGTACAGACCTACTGCATCTTGGAACCTGACTCCGTTGAATGTGTGATGCAAATCTGTTAATTCTCCGCTTGCATAAGAATTGCATCCGTGAGAGCGCGTGCCGCGCCGCCTCGTCCGCGCAGCCTCCGCCGCGCCACGAGAGCAGAGTTGCGCAAGCGACTGTTCACTGTTTACTTATTGCGGCTGCCGCCTTTATCGTCTTGTGTTCTAAAGATACGGGAGCGTTGACTCGACGCGAACGCGTGATCTTGAATTGTATATTACCAACGGCGGGGAACTCTACTTCGATTCAGTTGCCAAACGAATAAGGACGTAGAGTCTCTAGTAGAGGACGTAGGGTAGAGACCTACCTGCATACGCCACTAGTCATTCAGCATTGTATGGTAGGTATATGCAGTCATGCTATGCATAGATAATTCAATGCCGAGTGCCTAGTAAAGTGTGTAGGTAGCTCTATACCAGCGGTGCCCATACTTTATTCTATTCTATGAAGGTCTTACAAAAACAAATTGATGGCGGTGATGGAATACGATAACCACCAAGGGACACAATAGGAAAATAGGTTCAAGGAAATAGCTATTAATAACATTAAATTAACCGCAAAATACCGAAGATTACGCTTCTCGGTCAGCCGAGTTGCCGACTACAGTCAGCTGTAGTTGTTAAAGCGTATTTGCGGAACAATAATGTATCTTTCAATACGTCACATTATATTAAGTTCAAGTATTAACTACATGCGAGGGGGTAACGCTGTTCGCGTCCGTGACACCTGAACAACCTGAAGTGACACGCGCGCTTCGCCTGCTGCGTGGTGCCAAATGAACAACAAATGGCCTGCAGCCTTCATGGAGGGCATAAGCTGGCTGGGGATCGAGGGGTTTTGCACGAAGATCCCCGGCCAAGAGGGCCTAGTTTGCAGGCTTAGAGCCAACCCCTACAACAACAACAAGAACAACATTCGAATTTAGAAAGCTGAAACGGTGAGGTCTAAAGAAACGACAAATTCTCAACTCAAACGAAAGAACCGCGCACCCTAGTACCGCACCTCGACAGCTCGGCACCCGATGAGTTGCGTTGCGAATGTAGTGTAGGCAGCGCAATCAGTTTACACCCCACGCCGCCGGCACCGTAGTTCTCCATTAGTTCTCCCTCGCACTGCGCCACCCACGGAGAAGAGAGGTGAGGGGAGATGTGGCTATAGCTCTAATTTCTATTAAAACATTGTGTCGCCGGTGGACGCACGAGTTCGTAGGCAGCCAATCACTCGTCATTTGTCGCGCCACTTCGATTGCTTATGGCTACGTACCCGGTTCGCTCAGACCCACTCCTCTCATCTCTCTTGTCCGTGGTGCCACCGCACCTCACAGCAGCTTAGTCATCGCCGCGCCGGTGTCGTGAAGCGGAGCGCATTGACAATAGCCGCTTTCCTTATACGACAATAATTGGAACGAGCAGTTCACTATCATGCACGCGTATTACTCAGTTACCGCCGCCGCCTCTGTCGCAGTTAGTCGGAGCAGATAATGACTGGGCACTCCAGTGCAGCTTCCTAATTTGGATGGTCGCGGCTAGTAAGCCCGAGTAGGTATAAATAAGTACTCCGCTAACCGCCGCGGCGGAACTTTGCGTTCGTTGTTCGCTGTACTTACAGCCTACTCTATACGCCTTGTGATGACAGAATTGATAGATCGACGCCCGGGAAGCGGTGGACTGTAGTAAACTTGTATCTTCTCGGATCGGTTGAAGGCGCCTAGTAACTCGGTCAGCGACTAGCGTAGTTGGGATGATGAACCGCCACTCGATCTGGCGGTTGGCTGCTTCGCTGCTCCCTTGTAGGACTCGCGCAGCTCCACCTGGACACCGTTGAAGTTGGTGCCGTCGTCCGAGCGTATCTGACGCGGGCAACCCCTCCTGGCGATGAAGCGTCGCAGCGCGCAGATCGCGGGGTCCGTCGACAGCGATGCTGCTACCTACTGGTTCATTCGCCCTCATCCGTGAGGCAGGTGAAGGGGGCGACGTATATCTCTTCTCGCGTGGTGACGGCCCGCGGTGACCTCGTCCGGGCGCAAGTAGTCGAGGCCCACGTAGGTGAAGGGCCTGGATTGGTGCGCCAGTTGGGTTTCCGGATGGTCGCCCGAGGCTTCCGGATGAGGAACAGTCTGCACCTCCGCACAACGGTGGTCGCTACGCGCCGTCGATAACTGCGGAGTGGTGTTGCGCCTCGTGCACTCCTGCTGCGGCGGTGATGCGGCTATTCAGCCGTCAACACTTCGTCCTCTTCCAAACACAACGCTAGCTGGCTCAGTTGGTCTTCCTTCGCGGGTGGCTAACCTCTCTCCACTCGGCCTATCTCTGCAGCGAATTAGTTGCATTAGTTGCAGCTCTATGTAACCATATTTTAATAAAATTGTTCAGAGAAACTATGAGTAGAAAAGTCCATTATGTATGTATGTATGCCAAATGGTTTTGGTGTGTTTGAGTGAGAGAGAGATTACGTACGTTAGATGGGAAGCTGGACTGTAGATAGAGTATGCTCTTAAATATTCAACTCTATTCCTACGCGACCGAGCGAGACGCGCTCGAATGTTAATGTACCTATTTATGGCTTCCATTTCTCCATTTTGAACCGCCGCCGCCGATGGGTTGTAGTCCTCACTTCTGGTGTGTTTATTTATACTATTAACGAGTTCACAAGTGAGTATTCCTATCGTTTGTGTCGATCGGTTACTCTCGAGTCTCCCTCGACTCAGCACGAGAACGGCTCTTCCTCGAGGAAGGATTCTCTGAGTAAAAACAGTTCCTCATTAGATTTAACTCCGTAATTGTGACTACTAATTAAGTAGTTATAAGACACATTTTCCCAATCTGTCAAGTAGGTACTATTCGAAGACGAAGCGATGTTAAAAATTACTATTAAATAACTGACTATAAAATATTATGATCATGCAGAGCTATATGTTGGTTTTTATTTGAACCTATATCGAGGCCATGCTGTTTGCAGTTTGTGATATGATAGCTAAGAGCTGTCTCCGTGACACCAACGTCGACGTCAATGTTGGGCAATGCTATCAAATGACAATAGTATTGCGCCTCCGTAACTTCAACCTGACCCGATGCATATATTAACGAAACCTACTATAAATAAGACACAGTCTGTTCAATTATGTTACCGAATTGACTCTTCTTCGAATGCAAGTTTTGATATGCATAATCTCTTTCCGAGAAGGGACCGGTTCTCGTGTGTCGCACACACCGCGTCCTACACTTTGAACAGCTCGGCTGCGCACGCAGGTAGGTACCTAAACAAATACCGACACTCTTGTCCTACTTCCACTCGTGTAACATACTGAGAAAGGAATTCATATGCTGCGGAAGAGATGCAGTCTAAAATTTTTACAGAGCACGGAGTTCAAAGAATCTAAGCTAGATCTCAAAATTTCTAACCAAAATATTCTTCATACATACAACACGCTTTATCCTTAGAATCGGGGTAAGCAGAGCAATCGGTGTTGTGTTGCAAGAACTCCGGTAAATTACGGTATTAAATGGTACATTATTTTTTTGGACATTTTTAGCAATCTCACTAAACTTAAAATCGTAAAAAAAATATTTTTTTATTCTTACAGTTACTTAGCTCTTTCAATTAATGACACGAAATTTAAATTTTTTTTATTGGTATCAAATTGGCCCCCCATATTAATGTAAAATAAATTTTTATCTAGTTTTTGAGCGATATATTGCGCGTCATCAAGATCTATAATTCATCATTGAACGTATATAACGTTGAAAAAACACGTATATTGTATGGATTTTTTTTATTATTTGTTAGTAAGTATATCCGGCATAATAACACATTTATTCTGTGAAAAATTTCAACCTGCTATACCTATTACGGTTCAAAAGATACATCCCTCTAAATGTAGGATGGTAGGACGAACGGACAGGTGACGTAGGCTTAGTAAACACATTTATTCTGTGAAAAATTTCAACCTGCTATACCTATTACGGTTCAAAAGATACATCCCTCTAAATGTAGGATGGTAGGACGAACGGACAGGTGACGTAGGCTTAGTAAACACATTTATTCTGTGAAAAATTTCAACCTGCTATACCTATTACGGTTCAAAAGATACATCCCTCTAAATGTAGGATGGTAGGACGAACGGACAGGTGACGTAGGCTTAGTAAACACATTTATTCTGTGAAAAATTTCAACCTGCTATACCTATTACGGTTCAAAAGATACATCCCTCTAAATGTAGGATGGTAGGACGAACGGACAGGTGACGTAGGCTTAGTAAACACATTTATTCTGTGAAAAATTTCAACCTGCTATACCTATTACGGTTCAAAAGATACATCCCTCTAAATGTAGGATGGTAGGACGAACGGACAGGTGACGTAGGCTTAGTAAACACATTTATTCTGTGAAAAATTTCAACCTGCTATACCTATTACGGTTCAAAAGATACAGCCCTCTAAATGTAGGATGGTAGGACGAACGGACAGGTGACGTAGGCTTAGTAATAGTACGGTAAGGAAACCTAAAAAAGATGGAAGTGCAAATGGCTTTTCCAATCGACCCCGCGAAAAGTAGACCGCTGTAGGCGTAGGAGGGCGGGCAATACGAAAAGAGAGCCAGAACATTTATATGTGAACTTTCTTAATGGACAAACGTTTATTTTCGCATCAAACTATTTACTAAAATTACATTTTGGTTCGACTGATAGAAACGAAACAAAAACTGTGTTTGTTTCCTGAAAGTCAAGTATGAAAATAATTTTTTGCCAAAGACGCGCTGTGTCCATATTTTGCAATAAAGGGCGCAGTTTGTATGTATGGTCATTTCTCATGGATATCTAACACCTCAGAGAAGAATGGAGCGGCTCATATATATTGGTGGTTGTGTGCATCTGTGTATGTGGTAGGGGGCTATGCAATGCGGCTACCATGTTTTTTTATTCGTAGGTATACGTCATATTAATTTGGTACCATTGTAATATTCGTCTTGTTGCATATTATAAACCGTTGTACCGACACTGCACTTGCATCTTCTACTATATGCGACAAGCCTCTTATCGACGAGATAGAGTTTGATTAGATGGCTACTATCGCATGCACGAAACTGTCGTCTCCTTCCTACCCAAGCATAGTCTCGAACACAAAGCCTCAATCATGCTAGCGTCTAATGAAAGAGGTGGCTGAGTGTGACAACGCAGGACTTTTTTATTACAGGCTCGCTAACTAAGCTCACAGACGAGAGACAAAGGAGCAAGCCAGCCCGCACCCCTCTGCTAGGTATAATGAGAGCGACACGCGGAGTGCCCGACGCCCGTGCGGAGCGCGATATGAGAAAGTCATACACTGCGCTGCTATTGGTACAGACAGCAGGACTAGATAGATAAGGGAAACTACCTAATTGGCAGTATGAAAAAAAATCAAAAAATCCTGTATCATACATAACAGAGTGAGTTCAATGTGCACTTGGTCTACTTTATAAAAATGTTTGCCCCTACCCTACCTAAACACGCACGTGCTATCACCTATCATCTCTAATTAATCTTTTACTCATCATCCAAAGACTGCATATTGCAAAATTTATGATAGATGTCAGCCTCGATAGCTCAGTGGTGCAGACAGTCAACTGTCGCTATTGAATGTTAAGCAACGCTGGGTGCGGTCAGTACTTGGATGGGTGACCGCTGACCGTTGGAGGCTGACCAAGGTTCGGATTCCTCGTAAAACTGTAGGTCCCTTCCCTCCTAATCTTACTTGGTGGTAGGGCTTAACCCGCCCGGGTTGGTACCACCGCACTGAATGAAACGTCGGTCTAAACGGCTATGTAAATAGTTTGTGTTTTCCGACCAGTTCAGTGTAGCCGGCACGATCAAAGGGGGAAGCACTGACATGGCACCTAGTTCACCCGGTGTTATGGGCTGGCATCACGGACGTTGTAGGTGATGTAGCCAACCGTGTCAGTTTCCATAAAAAAAAAAAAATGCAGCAATTCATAACAAAGTGAAAATATTTTTAATATGAAATTATATGAAGTTATATACCCACCACATGAAGCAAGCCAGTCTCCACAAACAGCACCTGTTCACGAGCACCACACCTGGGCCAGCCATCGCCTCCCACAACCATATTATAGGGTGAGAGACGACCCGGACCAAGTGTTACCGTAAGCAAAGACCCTAAAGCGATGCACTACCCCAGTGGCAACATGAAATGAAATACCTACTACTGTCTCTGTCACACACAAACCACTACAGTGTCCTTATCACATAACATAAAGTAAATAACTAATTAATTACATTCATATCAGAACATTTAATTATATTTATTTAGGTACTTTGTGATTCTGACCACTTGTGAAGTAGTTTATAGTCCCATCGTCAAATTTAATAAGGAATTTAATCAAGTCATTATTTCATTTTGTTAGTAACAACTGCACTGCAGCAGACAGACAAGTAAAACTTATTTTATGTCTGTGTTTAGTTCTTTGTCCACATTAAGATGTTCGTCCACTGTCCATCCATATTAGGCACCTACTCGTATTGAATTAGACCACAAGACGTGCTCCGAAGCAACGCTTAATGCGTTCTCTAGAAATACTTTGAGTAAAAACGGACTTGTATCGAGATCCCAACAATTTCCTCCTCCGCATGCTCTTTAATGCTCTAAATTCATTCTGGGTTGATCATAGGAAAACATAAATGTTAAATGAATCACGCACGGCTTCGACCGATACCTGCATGCAACACACGCACAAAGGAAGGAAATAACTCGCAGTGAGTCAAGGCGACGGCGGCAAGGAGGCTCGCACGCAGCATCATACGATAGCTCGTTCTCGATAGCGTCCTCGAAAACTTTTGTCAGTCGTAAACAAAACGTACGAGAACCTTCACGCGGTTGAAACAAATTCAAGAACGCGTCAGATGATGAAGTCACCCACCGCTGCTGCTCATCAAATGGAACGGCTGCGTTAAAATATACACGTATGTAAATAAAGATTTTAATATCCCCTCGTAGACTGGGTAATACGTGTTGAAAAGTTGTTTGGTGTTCTTCGTTAGCACTGAGAACTAATATTTTCTAGAACAACTTGTATATTTGGGTAATGAACGTTATTATGAATTTTCATTTGAAAGTTCAAGAATTCCGAAAGAAAATGTGCGCAATTGTTCCTGGAATATTGCCCAATGTATGTATGTGTGCGGAGAATGAAGATATTTATGGATCCTATCCGTCAAGGAGGGGTCACATAGAGAGCACACCATGCGCAAGCACGCTTCTAAAAATATGGCGATGCGGCAACGGGCGCGACACCACCGCCTCGGAACTCGGAAGGGAAAGGTTGCCTGGGGAAATGGCGGTCCGTTACGCAACCGAGACGCGAACCTTTGATTGACATTGACGAGAGAAATGGCAGAGGTCAGGCGAGTCGGGCGGAGTCGGTTATAGACCCGCTTACAACGCTAAAAGTGGACTTGGAGTTACTTAGGGTGGTGGATTGAATAAACCGTGGTTCGGATTCCATTTAAAACTGTAGGTCCCTTCCCTTCTTACCTTACTAGGTGGTAGGATTTGTCCCGCCCGGGTTGGTACCACCGCACTGAATGAGACGTCGGTCGAAACGGCTATGTAAATAGTTCGTATTTCCGTCCAGTTCATTGTAGCCGACATGATAATGAAAGGCAGCACTGACATGGCACCTAGTTCACCTGGTCTTGCTGACATCACGGATGTTGTAGGTGATGTAGCCAACCGTATCAGTTTCCATAAAAACAAAAAAACAAAAAACCTCATGACAGGACTACAGGACTATTACCACAGATTAAGTAATAATAGTCTATTACTTTGTCGGGTGGATCAAATTTCGTCACCGATGAATGACTTGGGAAGTCGCCGTCGCGTCGTCGACATCACCAGCTCAGCGGCAATGACAGCCGCCCACGCTGATGCGGACAGGGGCGAGAGGCGACTCGTTATCGAGAGAGCCTTATCTCGCTCGAGGATTCGACAAACATAAACCACTCTTCTATCTCCACACACCACCACCGTTGCGTCGCGTCACTGCGGGTCCGATATGATAGGGACAGACTCCGACCCGATACCCTCCACTTATACCAACAAAGTCCATTTACGATATTTACACCTTTCCATCTACCGTCGTTATGGCCCATAAAACATTACTTTCGACGCTATAGCCTCCGTCCGACGCCATCTAGATTGCCACATTTTATGGGCGCTATATTCAATAGAAACAACGTTCCTAATTACATTATTTATGCATACCCTTCCAAAGCTAGCTTTCTTGATGGTCCGCGAGAGAGAGCATTTGGCAGGTCGCCATTTGTGAAGTGCCTCCATAAGAAGTATGGATTCTCCAATCATCAACATATTACATACACATTACCTACGTGATTGATTATGTACAAATGTACGAAGAATATACCTACTCGCACTGCGACAGCACTTTTGTGTAGTTTTAACCAAGGCGTTCCAAGGATAAATAGCAAGTCAGAGAGCGCACGAAATTCGCAGGCTGCCTTTAAGTCATTTCACTCCCGCGATTATAAAAAAAAAAACTTGTAGTATTTTAAATGTTTTGAATTTAGAAGCCGAAAAGAAAAGAACGGATTTTCATTGAACGAACCGTTTTATTACAACGTCTGGTCATCAAAGTTGATAAGTCTAAATTGTGAAAATGAAAATCTCTAAGGTTTACTATAACTTTCAAAGAGGATTAACGCGACTTCTATCCTTCGAGGAGCTGACTTCTGTTTTTAGTAATAAAACACCGTGCCTTAGAACTGTGGAACGTTGGTTTATTTTTTTGTTGATAGCGCGACATGTGGCGCCGAGCTACCCAAAATGTGTCTAACGACGCCCGACATTTGGTCGTGTGCGGGGGTTGGGAATGCCACGTCGTCGGCCTGACAGTGACTGTACTTGGTAATTAGAATCTCAACGTGGGCAATCCAGTCTTAGTCCAAAACCCACATTAACCAAGAGGACATTGACGCTGTGAGGCAGCTGATTGTCGAAGATCTTCATGTGTAATACCTATAGGTTGAAGCATTTGTAGGCATTTCAGGGACAACAATTCAAAAAATCTTGCATGAAGAGCTCGGAGTAAAAAAGTTAATCTCTCGTTGGATACCACATTTGCTTAGCTCTGACCAAAAACAGCTCGTGTTAGATGGTGTAAAACTCTGCAGCGATTCGGCCGAGAGTCAAAACACGTTATGTGTGGCGGACGACGATAGCTCCGCAGCCAGCGCATCTTAGCTTAGGGAAATTAGTCTAGGAAATAGAGTAGTGAGGCAGCGGCCGGCGTAGATATAAAGTAGGTTTCATAAGTTAGCATAGTGTAGCATAGGCGCGGGCTAGGTATAATTAAGATAGTATAAGTTAGACGTAAGTTAGTTATTAAGAAATATATATTTTACACAATCGTAGCATAAGATAGTCCGTAAGACCTAGCCCGTTAGATTTAACTAGCTTTAGAATACCGACTAGGCTAGATGTAAGTTTTATTCAATAAATAAATATATCTGGTCGGCCTTTTACTGGAGTACACACGGACGAGGCGAGTGGGGCAGGCGGGGGGCGTTAGAGTCGCGCAGCGAGATGACTCATAGCCGAGCCGAGCGCAATAGTGCGACGGTCCGCCGCGCCGCGCCGGTGCTACATTCTGTTGCCCGGCGCGTCCCTAGGAAGGTTATAAAAGGGGGCCGCTAATCCCCGGCTCGGCAGACCGCAGCTAGCAACCGGAGAGAGAGGACCACTTGGAAGAACAACAGCAAGACATCAAGAGCAGCAAGAGGAGCGGTTACATTCCCGCCGACGCGGTCGAATTCGCCACTTGCAAGCGTCTATCGCCGTCCCTCTCTCTCCGCTGCGCGTCTCACGCTTGCGACGCCCCGCACAACCGCAAGCCCGCCGTTTACGTCCGTGGTTGCTCCGGTAACAGGCCGCCCTGTTTCCGTACCGAGCACCGGAGTTTGATTTACGTGCCCGTTCGTTATCTCCCGTACTGCGTGTCGTCGACCGAGTGGCCGGGCGTCTTGCCGATCCCAGTTCAAGAAATACAGTCCACCGCTTCCCGAGCGTCGATCCGGAACATTGATCCATTCGGCGCCGGATAGAAGATGCCTATCACTCGGTCCACGAAGAACGCGAGGCTGTCGAGGGCCGACCCGCAGCACGACGAGCCGCCGCGTGTGCCGCCGACTGGAGGAGCTATTACGTTGGAGCGCGTCACGCCGCCGTGTGACGTGCCGCGTGTGCCGCCGGTTGGAGGAGCACCCGCGCCGGGGCTTATCGTGTCGCCGCCCACGACCTCGGACAGCCACGGGAGAACGACGAGCTACGATACGGGGACCGCATCATCGTCCCACGGACTGCAGACGGAGGACGAGTCGTCCCCGACGGACAACGTGTGTGTGAGTGCAACGGACAGTGTGAAAGTGCAGTGTACCGCGACGCGCGCCGACGTCACTTGCCGTAGTGACGTCAGAGCACCGGGCACCGTGCCCGCGGATGCTTCGCGCCGCGATGACGTCATCGCGCCGAGCGCAGCGCCCGTACGCGCCCCGCGCAGCGATGACGTCAGTGTACAGTATGATTCAGTGCAGTGTCCGGTGCCGCGCGTCGCCCCGCCACGCTCGCAAGCGTCCGCCGGGAGCAGAACGCGATCTGTCGGGTCGACCGCGTCCTCGAGGCGGCTACGTGCGGAGCTCGCGCAACAAGAAGAGCTCGCACAGCTCGAGCTCGAGCAAGCAACCTCGCGCGTCGAGCAAGCAACCGCGCGCGTCGAACAAGCAACCGCGCGTGCCAATGTCATGAAGGAGCGGATCGCGCTCCTGCGACTCGAGCGGGCTTCGTCGAGTGACAATGAATGCGACAACGGACTACAGCGCGGTCGCCTCGATAACTGGGTGCGAGTGCACAGCGAACACCGGCGGGAGCAGAAGACGCAGCACGCCGCCGCACACTGGTCATTCGCCCATATGTGCGCCGCCACCGCCGCGACACCGGCCGCGCCGGCACCCGCCGCCGCGGAGAAGACTGCACCGCCGCTGCTCGCCGCCCCCGCTGTGTTGCCAGACACACCGCTGCACTCTGCCGCTGTCGCACCGTCCGCCGCCGCCGCGGAAAACGTCACCGCCTGTGACGCCTTGACGAGCTCCGCCGCCGCGGAACAATCAAGCACGGCATGCCAGCCCGCCGCCGACGCAGAGGAGGCCGCCGCCCCCGAGACCTGGCTGCGCGCCGCCGTCGCGACACAGCCAGGTGCGTCTGCATGGCCACCCACCGCCGCGTGGCCAACTACACCGCTGCACTCTGCCGCTGTCTCATCGTCCGCCGCCGCCGCGGCAAACGTCACCGCCTGTGACGCTTGGACGAGCTCCGCCGCCGCGGAGCAATCCAGCACGGCCGCCGTGCCGCCGCCCGCTGCCGCCGCAGCGTGGCCGCATGCATCCGCGCACACAACCGCCGTGCCGCCGCCCGCTGCCGCCGCAGCGTGGCCGCATGCATCCGCGCACACAACCGCCGTGCCGCCGCCCGCTGCCGCCGCAGCGTGGCCGCATTCATCTGAGCACACAACCGCCGTGCCGCCGCCCGCTGCCGCCGCAGCGTGGCCGCACTCATCTGGGCACGCCGCCACCGTGCCGCCGCCCGCTGCCGCCGCAGCGTGGCCGCACTCATCTGGGCACGCCGCCGCTGTGCCGCCGCCCGCTGCCGCCGCAGCGTGGCCGACTGCATCTGGGCACGCCGCCGCCGCCGCCGCAGCGTGCCCGCACTCATCTGGGCACACCGCCGCCGCCGCCGCAGCGTGCCCGCACCCATCTGGGCACGCCTCCGCCGTGCCGCCGCCCGCTGCCGCCGCAGCGTGGCCGCCTGCATGTGGGCACGCCTTCGCCGTGCCGCCGCCCGCTGCCGCCGCAGCGTGGCCGCCTGCATGTGGGCACGCATCCGCCGTGCCGCCACCCGCTGCCGCCGCAGCGTGGCCGCACTCATCTGGGCACGCCGCCGCCGTGCCGCCGCCCGCTGCCGCCGCAGCGTGGCCGACTGCATCTTGGCACGCCGCCGCCGCCTCCGCAGCGTGCCCGCACTCATCTGGGCACGCCGCCGCCGCCTCCGCAGCGTGCCCGCACTCATCTGGGCACGCCTCCGCCGTGCCGCCGCCCGCTGCCGCCGCAGCGTGGCCCCCTGCATCTGGGCACGCCGCCGCCGTGCCGCCGCCCGCTGCCGCCGCAGCGTGGCCGCCTGCAGCTGAGCACGCCGCCGTCGTGCCGCCGCCCGCTGCCGCCGCAGCGTGGCCGCCTGCCGCCGACGCAGAGGAGGCCGCCGCCCCCGAGACCTGGTTGCGCGCCGCCGTCGCGGCACAGCCAGGTGCCTCTGCATGGCCACCCACCGCCGCGTGGCCACTTGCCTCTACGCACGCCGCCGCCGTGCCGCCGCCCGCTGCCGCCGCCGTGCCGCCGCTCGCTGCCGCCGCAGCGTGGCCGCCTGCAGCTGAGCACGCCGCCACCGTGCCGGCGCCCGCTGCCGCCGCAGCGTGGCCACCCGCCGCCGACGCAGAGGAGGCCGCCGCCCCCGAGACCTGGTTGCGCGCCGCCGTCGCGGCACAGCCAGGTGCCTCTGCATGGCCACCCACTGCCGCGTGGCCACTTGCCTCTACGCACGCCGCTGCCGTGCCGCCGCCCGCTGCCGCCGCAGCGTGGCCGCCTGCAGCTGAGCACGCCGCCGCCGTGCCGCCGCCCGCTGCCGCCGCAGCGTGGCCACCCGCCGCCGACGCAGAGGAGGCCGCCGCCCCCGAGACCTGGTTGCGCGCCGCCGTCGCGGCACAGCCAGGTGCCTCTGCATGGCCACCCACCGCCGCGTGGCCACCTACATCGGCACCCGTCGCTACGCACGCCGCTGCCGTGCCGCCGCCCGCTGCCGCCGCAGCGTGGCCACTTGCCTCTGCGCACGCCGCCGCCGTGCCGCCGCCCGCTGCTGCCGCAGCGTGGCCGCTTGCATCTACGCCCGCCGCCGCTGCGTGGCCGTCCGCGCCACAGGCTGCCGCCCGCCGCTATCGCGGGGCCGCACGCCGCGCCACCGCCCGCCGCCGCGGCGTAACCGTCCGCGCCACAGGCTGCTGCCGTCGCTACCATGGGGCCGCACGCCGCGCCACCGCCCGCCGCAGCTGCGTGGCCGCACGTCGCGCCACAGGCTGCCGCCCGCCGTTACCGCGGGGCCGCACGCCGCGCCACCGCCCGCCGCCGCTGCGTGGCCGTACTCCGCGCCACAGGCTGCTGCCGTCGCCGCTACCGCGGGGCCCGCACGCTGCGCCACCGCAAGCCGATGCGGACATGCGCGCTGCGCTGCCACCCGCAGCTACTACGTGGCCGCACGTCGCGCCGCAGCCCGTCGCCGCCACCGCGGCGATGCAGCACGCCACCGCTGCCATGACGCCGCTAGCCACCGCTGCCAGGACACAGGAGGCCACCACTGCCGCGACACAACTCGCTCCGCCGAGCGAGCATGAATGCGCCGCCGAGTGCGAGGACCAGGTGGACGCGAGCGCAGAGAAGGAGTACCCCGCATGCTCGACCGAGCACCACCTACTCGGTGACGACGCCGCTGGACGACTACGGAGTCGCTTAGAGTGGAGACCCGGAAGTCGGGCTACAGCACCGGCGGGAGCCGCAAAGGCGCAGAGACTGACCGACGGCTGCTGGCAGCATTGGGTACGGGAGTACTGCCGGAGCTGCAGCACCGGCGGGAGCCACAGGGCCGTGGACGGGTGCCGGAAATGGAGGACGTCGTCACCATCGCCGACCCCAACCTCCCGCGCAACACATGGCCCGGGGACGAGTCGCTGCCACCTACCCTGGGCAAGACGGGGCCGCGCGTGTCGTCGATGTACTGACTGCGGGGCGCCTCTTCCGAAGGCCAGTCAAGAAGATCGTCGTCCTGCCTGCCGAAAAGGATCGCGACAAGCGACGACGGCGGGAGAATGTGGCGGACGACGATAGCTCCGCAGCCAGCGCATCTTAGCTTAGGGAAATTAGTCTAGGAAATAGAGTAGTGAGGCAGCGGCCGGCGTAGATATAAAGTAGGTTTCATAAGTTAGCATAGTGTAGCATAGGCGCGGGCTAGGTATAATTAAGATAGTATAAGTTAGACGTAAGTTAGTTATTAAGAAATATATATTTTACACAATCGTAGCATAAGATAGTCCGTAAGACCTAGCCCGTTAGATTTAACTAGCTTTAGAATACCGACTAGGCTAGATGTAAGTTTTATTCAATAAATAAATATATCTGGTCGGCCTTTTACTGGAGTACACACGGACGAGGCGAGTGGGGCAGGCGGGGGGCGTTAGAGTCGCGCAGCGAGATGACTCATAGCCGAGCCGAGCGCAATAGTGCGACGGTCCGCCGCGCCGCGCCGGTGCTACATTCTGTTGCCTGGCGCGTCCCTAGGAAGGTTATAAAAGGGGGCCGCTAATCCCCGGCTCGGCAGACCGCAGCTAGCAACCGGAGAGAGAGGACCACTTGGAAGAACAACAGCAAGACATCAAGAGCAGCAAGAGGAGCGGTTACATTCCCGCCGACGCGGTCGAATTCGCCACTTGCAAGCGTCTATCGCCGTCCCTCTCTCTCCGCTGCGCGTCTCACGCTTGCGACGCCCCGCACAACCGCAAGCCCGCCGTTTACGTCCGTGGTTGCTCCGGTAACAGGCCGCCCTGTTTCCGTACCGAGCACCGGAGTTTGATTTACGTGCCCGTTCGTTATCTCCCGTACTGCGTGTCGTCGACCGAGTGGCCGGGCGTCTTGCCGATCCCAGTTCAAGAAATACAGTCCACCGCTTCCCGAGCGTCGATCCGGAACATTATGTATGACATTATCAGTGGTGACGAATCTTGGATTTAGGGTCTTCCAAGACGAACTAAAACCGACCAAAGTCATACGATCACGGAGCACTTCGATGAAAATGATTGCCTCGTTCGTGGTAAAGACTAGTTAACGCTGACTGGTACGATACCACAGTCTGCTTGCCATAAGTTATCACTGAATTCCGGAAAAAAAATAAAGACACCGTATGATACTGCACCATGACAACGCAAGCTCGCACACCGCTGCTCGGCAAACAATTGTGTTTTTAAGTTTGCAAGATTTGGAAATTCTGGACCACCCGCCGTACAGCCCTGACTTGAACCCTAATAGATTTCTTCACCTTCCCAAAAATCGAGCATAGTATTAGGGATCAACATTTCCGCACACCAGAAGAGACGGTTGGATTGGTTGGAGCATACAAATCGGCTATTTTGGCAGTGGATCGGAGTGGAATAAGTGTTACCAAAACTGGTTCTAGCGAATGGAAAAGTGTATCAAATATCGCGGCGAGTTCTTTGAAGAACAATCAATCTTATTTCAGCTTTAAATTGTTTATGGGGTTTTTAAACGACATGACTTCAAAGGCAGCCCTCGTAACCTCTTTTATATTGTGTCAAATCAAACGAACGATTCGGGTCACCATCGTTAGAGCCGCGGTGGAGCGCATTCTCGTTCTTTGGAAATTCCTGTGGCAAGGATATTTCCACATTACCACATCACTCACACATCATTACACTGTGGTATACGCATAACTATGTAGAGCAAATGGGCAGTAAACCCGTTCATAGTCCACGATTTCAGTTCTGTTTCATGCCTCGAAATGTTTCATTTTATTAGTCAGCCGGTACTTCGGAAAATTATGTCAGTTATTTACGATCCAACAGATTCGGATCGGAGTGAGTACTCAGTCGGTCCGAGGCCTGTCGATGGCGGCATCCTGTGCAGTATCGAAGACGCTCATTGCAAAATAAAATGAAAACAGGTTTACTCGGACGCGCGGGAGGGAGCCGCCACAACACAACACGTCGACCGAGACGTCTGTCCGTCTGCAAGTCTGCAGCAGTCCCTTGGCCTTGTCTGATAGATAATAATAGCTGACGCACCTACATGTCCGACCACGCCGCCGCCCCGCCCCGAAGCAACCTCGTAGCTACATCGAAATGAGCGAATGCCCACATGTCTGGTGGGCACCTTAGAACAATGGTGGGCACATGGGTACGGATGGGCCACGTAGTGGCTATGCTATGGGCCGATTTCATCACATTCGACTAAACCTGTTAACTCTGTCAACTGTATGATAAATGTCACTTGGCAGATAACTGTTAGTCGAGACTGTACCGGAAGTGGTGATATCGTCTGAAGCGGACTCGGTAGCGGAAGATCCAGCGTATCGGTAAGGCGACACAGTGTGGCATAACGTTTGAGTTACGCTTACGACTCGACGATGCGCAATGAATAGTAATTGAGCACTAACGAACGGTAACAATATTGTATCGCGTGTGAAGTGGGCACTCAACGTATTCTAGCCGAGATTCTAGCTTATTTCTTGAGTGAGACAATCATGAAAAATGATTGAATGAAATAAAATGAAATCTCAAGTAATACTTCAAATACACACAGCTTTGTAAATTACCAATATACTTACTATCCAGGATCAGGGCAGGACCATTATGACGAGCGACACCACGTCTAAGGAGATTAAACCGCGATCAAAATTAACCGCCGCCGCTTAACATTGTTCTAGATGAAAAATGTTTATGTGAAAATATGTTCTGGAAATGGGGAGTAAACTCAGAAAAAACGCCATCGTCATCGTCACCGCGTACAAATTATTTGTAAGCGGATAGAGGGAGTGAGATGGTAGGGGGAGAGTCACGCCAGATAAATATTGGCGTGACTCTCCCCCCCTTCTATCTAACGCGCGTACGTACACGCACCTTCTTTTTGTGTGCAGCAGGACTTGTTAATTAAACGGTTAAGTAGATTAGTTTATTAAAATGATTTACGGTTTTCAATCACCATCTCTGATTAAAGTCGCAACAGTTGTTTGTCGGTTGTATTGACATTACTCATACATTTGACACTGACACGAGTTAGGAGTTAAGTGACAGCTACATTGCCTGTGATGGTGAAAACGGCCATTAGTCGTCTACTAGGCAAAACTCGTTCTTCTCTCTGTCTCGCTCGTGCGATCGTCGTTGCCACTATCAACAAGTTTACCATCATCGCCTCCTCGACCGCGAGCGAGCCAAGTGACACGATAAAGGCGACCGACGCGACACGACGGTTTAGTCGTCAACTCGTCAGTAACGGTACTATAACGTACTGACTGACGTTGACGTACAAAACCGACCTACACCTCTACCGTCTCCGCCGCGCCGCCGTAACCGCCACACACAAAATGCTCCGCGCCCAAGGCTACAATTTTGCCAAAGGTAAAATCAATTATCGCGCTGTTTTTCTTGAGCAAAAACGCGTGCTTTGAGAGAATCTGAAGTGACTGTGTTGTACAATATTATGTTACCTGTTGGTTGGCTATATTATCGGGACTGATATTTTAATCATAAATCCTAACATACCGGGAATCGCTATCGCTACCGCTGAAGCGTGACCATTACTAAGAACTGGCTGTTGTAATGTAACGCCCCGCCGCGCAACGCTTTGGAAGAACACGATGAATACTCCGCGAGGAAGTAATCAGAGTATTCATGCAAGTGTATATAACATATACTAAGCAAATGGAGCGCGCAGCTGTCTGCTAATGTACTCTCGCGCACTACTCGTGGTGCGCACTTAATTCATTATATCATCATCAACGCAGAAGGAGCGGTGGAGGTTAACTTATCATCATACGCCTGTCTCGAGTCTACAATATTAAAGGATCGCCTGATGTGAACTGGATTAGTGCATAATACAAGCACAAGCATCTACTGTAGGGTTGCCATTCGTCCCGGTACACCGGGACTTGTCACCGGTTTAGAATCTCAGTCCCGATCGTCCCGCCTGATCACCAAATGTCCCGGTCGGAAACTAGTTTTATCCATACTAAAAATAAAAAATCTTCAAAAGGTTTAGTGTTGCTACTTATTTCCTAACACTCCTTTCAGAGCGTTTCAGGCATCATAAGTCCGTAGATTTCAGTGGCAGATGTCAATTATGTTTATAAATAGACAACGAATGTTCAGTGGAGATTTTTGGCTAACTATCTGTGAGCTTACAGAGCTTCGTGGATCGATCTGAATCGGACACTTTTCTGGAGCTTATCATTTATTGGCTATGGACATTTAAAACCATTTAGAACCAACCTAATATAATGTATTTATAATATGTCCTTATAAATACATTTACAACGTCCGTTGTACGTTGCCAAATACATTTGGCAACGTACAACGGACCGTCTTGAGGTCTCAGTGCGGAGAATGGCCCACCCGCCTTCCCAAGAGACTGGGCAGCAAACAACAAACAACAACAATATGTCCTTAAATGTAAAATATACCTATCATCTAAAATTTAATTTAATATTCATAGAACAGGTGCTGCATTTCCCCGCTCAAAGACAACCAACTTTTTTCAGGTTTTGATAGTGTCCCGGACAGTACCTGCACCTTTATGGCAACCCTAATCTACTGAGGTGTTTAACCAATATTTTACATGATTAGGAAAAGCTTCCGTGTTAGCGGGTACTAATTCTGCATTGATCAAAAGGTTCGGTAGTGTAAGCCCGAAGTGTCGCCAAGGAATTTTGTCTTTGTATCTTTTAAACCGTGCGCTTGCGCAACTGACCCCGGCTTCCTCGGGGGTGCTGTTCAAAAACAGATATATAACAGTACCAACCAATTAAAATAACTAAAGATTACGACTTCAATAGCTCGCTTTTCAACATTCTCTTTTCATTTCACGAAATCCTTTTCAATGATGAGGATGAATGCAAAAATGTATCGATTTAATTGAAAAGAATATTCATGATTTTTTGAATCGACTATGTATGGCTATGGCATGATACGCCTGTATCATTGTTCCACTCGATTAATATTCCAGGCGTCCAATTAATTTACAACGCGAGCCACGACGACGAACCGGCGACACGACCCGACTGGGAGGCGACACGGACACGGGGCTCAGAGGGGCGGGGGAGGGGGTGATGTCCCTCGGCGATGTTCCATCACGCCAACATCAAAAGCGTGATCTGATCATATTCACCATGTGTGGTGTGTCAACTGCCTACCGACCGACAACACCGCCGGAATCGTAAAGTAATAGTAGCACGGCGATTATAAAATAAATTATATTACAACGACCGTATGTGAAACATTTGCGACACTCACATCGCAGAAACTTAACCCCAGCTGGGTAGGTGTACGAAATAAGATCGTGTGGTGTGTCGGGCTATCGAACCTGAAAAGGTACGCTTCTAATGAAGTAAACACGGAAACCTGACCTACTGCGCCGTCCTAAGCCAATATGTTCCGATCCGACGGAATCGAACGATTTGCGAGCGTTCAAACATCGACAAACGTCCGACACGAAATTAAGGTCAGCCTACATGTTGAAGCGTTTGCTCTGAATTTCTTTCTATCGGCCAGGTTGACGTCTCACACGATTGTCGGTGATCTGCGAAATGAGATAGATGATGTGAATGGTGTTTGCGGTGACACCGCTATCTTGATCTAGATGCTGCTAATGGCATGAGTGCTTGCTCAGTGGATCTGCGTGCGGTGACGTCTGTATGCGATGATGCCAGAAATTGTACCGTGTGAAATATGGATTTCTTATCTTCAGCACATTCTTGGCAATTTTAATCGAAGTTTGGATTCAGCACAATTTAGAAAGTGTTGAATGATAATTAAGTAAGGTATTACAGTAATTGTAAATGTAAAAGTATTGAGTAAGGTATTACAAATTAAGATTGACGCTGACAAATAAAAGTTAAATTCACGTTATGTTTATGTTTGTGTGGCTGAGTCAGAGGGGCCAGCCAGAGCACATACTCCAGCTACCAGCCACAATCAACTCCGAGAAGATGTCATAGGCACTGGAGACTACCGTTTTGATTGTTGTTGGCTATGCTGGACTGGAATAGAGGAGAACACAGCCGAGGCTGCTGTACAACCATCACGGTCGCGCGGTCTCCAAGCGGGGTCCATTACTACTACGGTGTAACCGACCCAGTGGGCTAGAGTTTGAGCCTACCTTTTTTTTTATAGTGAGCTCGACATGTGGCGCCGAGCCACCCATAAGGTGTCTAACGACGCCCATGGACATTCGGCCGTACGCGGGGGTTGCGAATGTCGTGCCAGCCTGACAGGTTCACGCCTCTCTTGAAGCACCCGAGACTATACTTGGGGAGAAATATGTGGGCAGGTAAAGCGTTCCAAAGTTTACCAGTTGTGTGGAGGAAAGTTCTGCAGAACCGATTGGTACGCATCCGTGGTATGTCCAGCGTATATAGGGATGCAATCCCTGCCCAGTGCGAGTTGTGCGGAGGTGGAAAGGGGACTGCGGGATCGCGTTAAACAGCTCCTCCGAGCATTCCCCATGGAATAAGCTACCTCCTTAAGGGGCAAGTGAAGGAAGGGGTGTCGTACAGTTTAACACCGGTTCCGAACGATGTTTGAAATAGTTTTGACTGCGGTTTTGAATAGTAAGTAAGTAGTGGAGCGGCCGACTCAAGCGCGCCCGCGCCGAGGACGGAGAGCGCTGCTGCCGTGCCGAACCGCTTGCACACCTGCAACATTTCAGCTATTCGCCTGCTGGGTGGGAGGGAAGAATGTTGCGTCACGCACGCGGCACGCACGGCATGCAACATGGTTTCAAGTTTGCAACTACGATGGAGTTATAGTTCGCCCGCGCCGCGACGATGACGACGACAACGTCGCCTCACTAAATCATTATTGCAAGTGGAGCTGGTTACATTCGTGTTGATAGTACCGTAGGTATATTGAATAGGCATATATGAGTATGTTGTTGGTACCTATTATCCGATATCATGTTTCGTCAATATTCTATCCATCCGTCCATTAAATCCTCCGTTATGTGTTAACAGTATATTGTGAATCGAAACAAGCCGAAAATGAATTGTACTAAATAACAGTGAAGATTAGATTAACTAATAACGATATTGTATAGAAGGCTACAGTGGAATAAACTGGACTGAAGTCAGCTGATCCGCCCCGCGGCGGCGCGGCGGGCGGCCGGGCGGGCGGGGCGGCGCACCTTCAGCGGGGTCGTTCACCCCGCAGCACTGGGGCGCCCCGCGCGCGCGCGCCTCTCCTCAGCTATACGCGCCTCGCCCCGCGCGTCTACGAGACGCCACTTACGAAAACATTTACACCCAGTCTCGATTTTCATAGAGAAACAAACTTTTTAAACCAATTAGCCGAAACGTGTTGACCCCGATTGTTAAATCAGACGGCTTCGGTCGCGGCCGCTGAGGACGTTGCACTGATTTTCCAATATGTATTCTAAGAAATAGTATTCAAATAAGCCGGATGCATGGTCCCAGATACCCGAGAATGCGTGTCGTCGTCGCCACCAGTGTGGTTAAATGTTGAAATGTTGAAATGAGAGTTGTTGTGACTCGACAGGCTCTTCAGTTTTCGGTTTCTTTTGCGGTTATTTCGTGTTGCATCATGCCCTAGATTCTGAAAAAAGGATACAGGAGATAATTCTGATTGGCGCCTTTTGCGCCCTGTTAATATTCCGAATTCAAAATTAGGCAGGACTGACGATGTATGAACCAGCGCGTGCGACAATTTTTCTCCTCATCTTTGTTTAACATTCCCATTCCATCTCCCTCTCTCTCTTACGCAACGTCAGACGATCTTGCCAGATATGTTTTTATTTCATTTTAACTCAGATCTAAAGTACAGATCTGCATTATGTCGTGAGAATAAATCTAGGCTTGACACTAACCAGCAGCTTTTAAAAGTAGGTACGTATTACATTTCAATGAATTGAAATTTTTAAATATATTAATATAGGCGATCCAAGGCGTCTTGTGAGTGAACTCGCGCGCCAATGCTCTAACTAGTGTCTCGTGCGAAATAAATTCGTCCAACGACCGTCGCTGCCAAAATTGTCTCAAGGTATTCACAACTTGCCGTGCGCCAATATTCGACAAATCGCACAACTAATGCCTCATCCACACGTTTGGCAAACCTCCAAATCAAACCACAAATCCAAACGTGTGGAGAGGCGTTTGTGTTGGTTTGGCATGGTTTGCCACCGATCCGGTCGAGTGTCGGTTTTTTGACACAAACCAAAGGAGTTTGCGGCAAACCACGGCACGCGTTTGCGATCCGTCCACACGTTTGCCAAACGCATTAGTATCGCTTGCGCACTGGAGGGAGGTGGACGTATAGACGCGCGTGCATAATTGCGATTGTTTTAACTCTTTTCAGTGATAGTGTTCGTTTTAAAGTAAAAATGAGTAACTGGACCAACGAAGATGTTCTATTTTTCCTAGAATGTTATCAAGCATAGCCTTGTATTTGGGATCCCACTAACAAAGATCAAAAAGAAAAGAAAAAAAAGGTTGCAGACGCATGGACTCGCCTGGGGAAAGTCCTAAATAAGCCAATTGAGGAAATAAAAAAAAAAGAAAGAAAACCTTATGGTCACATTCCGTAAATATTATTTAATTATATTAATATTATTTAATATTATTATAAGAAACAAGATTCAATTCGTTCAGGCTTCATTTTGTTTATTTTTGCAATATAAATAGGTTAAAGCCGAACGTTATTGCCGACACTAGCTCGACGTCCATCACGTTTGCCTTTCCAAAATACACCAACGCACTTCACAAACCATCGCAAACGTGGGGATAGCGACGTTTGGTTTGTGGTTTGTGGTCTGTGATTTGTGGTTTGTGGTTTGCGGCAAACATGTGGACCCGGCATTAAACGTATTTATTTTACGAAAATTATTATCATAGGAATCACCCGAAGCGACACACTCGACGACGACGAGACGAGAATATGGAAAGAACCGAAGCCGTGGCCAAACCAAGTGGAAAACAAACGAAGCAGAACTCCGCGTGTAAAGGCCCGGCTACACGGAGCGACGTGAATGCGCAAACAGTTTGTGCACTGTGCGGGGCGGCATCCGTCCACACGATAGCGACTTGCATTCACAAACAGTTCGTGCAAAAGTTTGCGCATTTGCGACGTCCACACGATAGCGACTTGCATTTGCAAACAGTCTCGCCCACATCCATGCAAGCAAGATTACCGGTCGGTGCACTGCAAACCCGCCGCCAATCGTATCAAGTGTTTGCAAACGGTTTGCGCATTATACAGTTATGCCGTCCTAACTTACGAGGCTTGCTTGTGCAAGCTTGATTTGAGAAATTTACCTATACGCTAGACGACGAAGCTAACATAAAATATATATTCTAATCTTAGGGTATTTATACTAGGGTAATATCCGTCACCATAAAACCCTTTGAACCATCACCATCACACGACGACGATAATATAATATGTATATTTGATCTTACACTATCTTATGATTTCAAGCGATATCGAAAGATACCAAGCGATATGTAAATGTATCGTTAATATATCGACGCGCTTTAAACGTACATAGATAAATGTTTGCTTGTGCAAATTAGAATTTGTGCAAGTTAGATTGAGCGTTTAGCGAGACCTTAAGCGAAGGGAGGAAATTGTCTTGTCTCGCTTCCACGAGCACGACATGTATTATATATTATGTAGTGTATACATATATTATACACAGAGTATACATATATTATGTAGTGCCAAATGGCGCCTCCATGCGGGCCTTGAATCATTATTAGCGTGTCAGCAGAGAGTACACCGAGCAGAATAATTGGAGAGCACAGGATACAACATACCTACCTACCTGCCTGCCTGCTACATGGAAAACTAACAAAGCAACGCTACCTACTCGTATTTACAAGCGGAAATCAGAAACACAGCGAGGGCAGTGACACGAGCGAGACACGGAGACATAATGGACAAAACATGACATCTTCAAACAGCCTTACATCCAATACGTACAGACATGATCCGACCAACCGGACATTCGTAATGAATTTGCGATTTTTTATCTGTCATACATAACATAATATGCTGACCTCGTTAGATAACAGCTCAAGATTCAAATTTATTAGTGGCATTCCGGTTAAGCAGAGTAATCACAGATTACTCTGCGTGCTGCAAGAACTCAGGAAAATTACAGCACCGCATAACTATCAAGAAGCGAATAGTAAGACACGTATACTTACCTGTTGCACGACTCGGTGGAAGGACCTTGCCAAGGTGAAGGTTGCTGATCTGTCGCCCTTTAGCACAGCTCTTGTTCTTATCCCTTACGGCCGATTTCACCATCTATTTTTTTATACTAAGCGCGACATGTGGCACCGAGCTACCCAAGGTGTCCAGCGACGCCCATGGACGTTCGGCTAAAATGCTCTGTTGGTAGGCAGTAAAAAGTAAACAACAACACTTATATAGCTATTAGCATTAATTTAGTTTATTTTATTGAAATAAGTGCCAATTTCAACCCTTTTATTTATTCAATAGCTAGCCCAGACTCTCGCCTAGACTTGAGTGAACTGGTGTCAGTGTAGGCACGGGGGCTCCTCCGTGCTGTAATCACTAATCACTGTCCGCGTTACACCTTCTTCTTTTTTATGGATACGCGAGACACTTGGCGCCGTCGGAGCCGACGAAGCCCAAAACCATTCGGTTTAGAACGGGGGCTGCGAATGCAAATCCTCCGCCAGTACAGCTCTCTCTCACACAGACTATTTGCACTATCTCTGTACCTATTTAACTTCACTGCGATATGTCTCAACCAGTCTCAACTGGATCGGATGGTGGAGCTCCGCAAGCTGGAGGAGACGTTCCGTCCGGCGGGGCCTCGGCTAGCTTGAGCGTCTGCAAAACGTGTGATTCGTCTTCGGAGTACGCAAGTAGGTAGGACCATGTTTCAGAATATCGCAGACGTCTCGAGTGGCTCCCAATCCCGATTCGTCTCCGCAGAAATTCCCGCATCCTTAGTCTCATTTATTCTTGTATTAACTTAACAACTCTTCTGCTACCGAATATATTCCCCTTTTCAGAATCCGGGTGTCCCCCTTCGGTCAAGCGATGACAATATCCTAGCCATCTCCACTCACAAAACTGGTTTTTATACAAACCCATTTTCTGTTCACACAGTTCGGCTGTGAAATTCACAACCACACTTTATCAGGCACTGCCAATCGCTTCCCTCTCGTTAAAAAAATACCTAAAACAATATTATCTCCGACAGTGTGAAGTGAAAACCTAAAATCTCCTTTTTATTTCATACCTGGATGGACAGGTGTGTATGTATATTTTTGCATAATATATTTTATATATTTAGTTGTTTATAATAATATGTATTCACACAAACGTACGAGCATAGATTTTATTGAACTAGCATTTATACTACTATTATTAATTATTAAATTAAAATTAATAAGTAACCGAGTAAGTAAAGTATTCTCATTATTAATTATTATTTTATCTTCAATTTTCACACGCAACTTTTTGTTTGCATATTCACTAGGTATATGAATCAACTCTCAAAAATTCAAAGGTTGACTGGAAGAAATCCCTCTAAGGGATAAGTCCGCCTTTGCACCACATGCAATAATGTATTTTTATCTATCTAAAATCTAGCTGCCGCCGCTTAAATTCTCCAAATGTATGAGAAATGATACTTTAACCGACAATTAACTGTTGGTCGAGACTTAACCACAGGTGGTGAGAACGGGCATTAGTAGATTTTTCGCCTACGTATCTATCTGTTCGAATTCCGACTAAAACGGCGCATTACGTTTGATCGCGTGGATGAAGATCGCTTTATACGTGCATTCAGTACGGGCGCAGTTCTCATGTCGCTTTACACACCGCACCCCACTCCGCACGAGTAGGGAAAGGACATCAAAGGCGTTCTAGCGGCTGCTAAGCTGGTACTTCATAATAGCGGGCGCTTCCATCCGCGAATGTAGGCCAGCGACAATGCACGCTCGCCTAGCAATTGTGCAGAGTGCATTAAACTGGGTAAAAGCGTTCGCGATGCAACCGAGGACGGCGATAGAGGGGCGGCGACGCTTCCTTCGACTGCCACTTTAGTGCTCTTCAGTTCTCATGCTTAGCACACTGTGGCGATTTTACGTTTATTGGGTCATTGTACACGTACCACCGTACCGAGTACGGTCACGTACGGCCTACACCGACATGATGCAGGTGTGTTTTGGGTCAGAACGATTTTTTTTTATGTAATCCGGTATGGCTGGCTGAGTTGGAGGGGCCAAAGCGCATGCTCCGACCAGCCAATATATCACCTACGCTACTAGAAGGTAGGTGCCATACCGGAGACTTCTCTGGATTGCTGGCTATACTGGACTAGAGGACACAGCCGAGGCTGCTATGCGACCATCTTACATCCAGTACGGTGGTATCAACCCAGCCGGCTATAATTTGAGCCTACCACCTATTAAGGGGCAAGGGAAGGGACCTACAGTTTTACACCGGTTCCGAACGGTGAAGCAGCAGTTGTGGGTATGCACGTAAATTTTTTCGTCAGACAAAATACATTGGTAAGTACACGCCGACAGGATTCGAACCTCTGACCTCTCGCATGAGAAGCCGATGTCCAAACCACTCGGCCACCCGCCGCTTAAATTTATTATCTACACACATTAATTTTACCTTAGGATATTATGATAATCAGCTGCGGCTCCAAAATATAATTGTCAAAAGCCTAGCCAACGCTCCGTGGTTCATAATCACCATGAAAACACACCAGCTCCTCGAAATTCCGACCGTCTGGGAATAAATTGCTTAATATGCTACCAAGTCATATAAATTATGTAAACACAGGCTCACATATCAAAACAACCCAACCAGCTGGCAAGCAGCAAGAAACAAGACATCCTGGAGTTGAGAATTAGAAAATGGAAGAATTCTACAAGTCTAGCTGAATGAGACGTCCTCGATGGAGAGGGAGAGTGCACTCATCAAGCCTGAACCCCGTCACACACCTGCTTGTAGTCGGAAGACTGATCGCAGATAGCAGAAATGAAAAAAAAAACACACATATTAGGTCTTTACCACTGGCTGCAAGGAAATTGCGTGTGGGGAAGGTTAAGAAGGCGGTCATAGTGAACTCACTCGCACAGACTTCAATAGTCGACAAGCAATCATTAATACATATCACACGATGTATGTGAGTCACGGCGGCCGCGCCGCCGCCGCCGGGCGTCTATAAGTTGACCGCGAACAATGGTCGCGTTGTGCGATATCGTAATCCTGAACGTGAGAACCCAGCAGCATGTGGTGGCCAGGCAGCCAGGAGGCGACCTCTAACGAACCGAGCCACACGCGTCGACGACTCGCGATTACTGGGGGGTAATTAGATTAACTCGCGCTGGAGCAGCGTCTATTTCCGCGCACTAGATTAATTACATACAATACTTACAAGGAGTGGGTGTGAAGCTGCAGATGTCCAATTTTGAATTGGGAAACACAACAAAAACCCTGTAAATAAAGGATTTGCAGGATCGATTTGTCCTAAGTGGGGGGATATCGACAGTGTGTGGATGCATTCCCAACCTGTTGCTCGTGGAACGATTTTAGAATGGGGATGGAGGGATCGCATCGCGCAGCTCCTTGGAACACTCTCCGTGGTACAGGCGACAGAACACACACAAGGATCCAACATCCCAGCGGAGTTGTAAGGTCTCTAAGTTCCGTCCAATGGTAATACCTAATCATTTACGACATATCAAGGCATTCTACAAGGCAAGTTCCCCACGTAGTAGGTTTCTCGTTATATCTTCCTCGTTCTGTCACTCCAAGTTCTGCCGCTACCTGCAAGTAGATATGCTAATTATCTCACACAAGAGCGAACAATCCCAATGCGGAGGAAGCGTGGATGTCGCCTGCTGAATGAGAATGCGTCGTCGCGGACGGAACAACGCGGTGCATGCAAGCGAGCGCCGCCGCCCGCCTCGAGACAATAGACCTTGCTCGATGTATATACGACCGTTCACATTAATATTCCACTGACGAGTACAGACAAATCGCAACTTTGAATATTTATAATAACGCGATACCTTCATACATACATAACACACGAGTGCGTCGTCGCTCCCCAGCTCCTACGTACGAGTATAACCAAGCAGGATTCTACCAGAAAGCGTGTATATAAAATCGACGACAAACTTTTTGTCCCCCATGTCGCTGGCACGGCACTGCACCTCGAAATTTTTACTTGTCAAGTATTGCTATTCATTTACCATGTTTTGTTGTTATAAGAGAGCAAAAAT
The DNA here is from genome assembly GCA_946902875.1 of Nematopogon swammerdamellus. Lineage (NCBI taxonomy): Eukaryota > Metazoa > Arthropoda > Insecta > Lepidoptera > Adelidae > Nematopogon > Nematopogon swammerdamellus. The sequence continues at coordinate 297,530 of OX336334.1, forward strand.
GGGTAGCTGAAAATCTTAGCTGCAGCTCACGTTAGGAATTTTCAGTTATTTTAATGAAGATAAATAAGCAAATTTTCTTTCTTTTATAGAGTTTCGTAACTTACGGGACCCTATTATTAAGCCCTACGCCGTCCGTCCGTCCGTCTGTCCTATCTTTAAAGGGCCATTATCTTTTGAACCGTAATACTTAATTAGGTAGCCGGTTAAAATGTTCACAGAATATGTGTTATGATGGGGGGTAAAAAATGGGGACCCCCAAACAAAAAATGTGTTTTTTTTATTAATGTTCAAAGTGTGATTGATTATAGTGCAAACTATTAAAACAACAAATAGTATAAACCCGCCGCCGCGCCGCGCCGCCGCCGCCGTAGTGGCACCGAATATATATTGGTAGTGGACGTAAGTCGCAACGCAACCCTCGGTGCGCGAGTTCGACTCGCTCTTGGCCGTTTTATTTTCTATATTTACGGTTATACAAAATTGAAGGGGAAGTCCATATTATTCGTAAGCCGAGAACAAATCGTCACAACTGCATGATATCAGTTCATGCATTCATAAATCATACCGCGGCGTGGGGTCCGGAGCCCGGACCGGAGTTCGGACTCACGAGTGGGCTATCGATTTACACTGGGGGCGCCGGGGGCGGCATCACGCTTCATTTCGCTCAGAGTATCACCATTGTTTGTTATCCCTCCAACCCCGAAACTACAGAAAGATAGGTAGCTGGAAGTTATTGATTGGTCGGCAACTTTAGTAAATTGGATCTTTCAAGTTTTACGTTTTCTATTCTTGTACCGGATTTATTCTAGTACCGCACTCGCACGGTACTTTCGTACTGTACCAGTGGTGTGCGGACCGATACTTAAAAATGATAATAGGTCCCACTGCATCTCTATTTTTTTTATCTCTCCTGTAAGAAATCTCTTCAAGAGATAACTCCGCCTTTGCACATTATAATACATTTTTAAATTTTTTTGAAACTGTATTAATTATATTCATTGTCTTATTCCTCCTGTAAAATATTTGTGGAGCAAGAAATAAATAATTATCTATCTATCCACTCCATAACTGCCCCTAATCAGGCTTGTTTGTTACAGACCTGTCGAAGAACAGACTGAGCGAGCTGCCCGATGAGGTGACCACGTACGTGTACATGGAGCGTCTGCTGCTCGCGCACAACTGCATCCGCCAGCTGCCGGACACCGTCTCCTGTCTGCAGTCGCTCACCTACCTGGACCTCAGGTCAGTCCACCAATACTCACTTACATGGAGCGTCTGCTGCTCGCGCACAACTGCATCCGCCAGCTGCCGGACACCGTCTCCTGTCTGCAGTCGCTCACCTACCTGGACCTCAGGTCAGTCCACCAATACTCACTTACATGGAGCGTCTGCTGCTCGCGCACAACTGCATCCGCCAGCTGCCGGACACCGTCTCCTGTCTGCAGTCGCTCACCTACCTGGACCTCAGGTCAGTCCATCAATACTCACATATCTTTCTCTCGCTACTCTAGTCACCGTGATGATAAAGCGACACCAGCTATTTATTGGCTGTCCGATGTGACGGTATCCTTACATTACTAGATGGTAGGGTTTCATTAACCCGTCCGGATTCAACCTCCGCGCCGTGAAGTTCGGTCGAAACGTCTACGAAAATAGTTCGTGCGTTTCCCGTCCAGTTCAGTGTAGCCGGCACGACCGAAGGCACCTGGTTAACTAAGATGTGAAAGGAATGACATCACGGGTGCAGTAGCTGATGTAGCCAACCGTGTCAGGGTCCATAAAAACATATTTGTGAAGTTATTTAGTAGTTATAGGTATTACTCGCGCGGAATCAGTAGGCACCAAAAAAGTTCTTAGGCCGTGACCAGAACCTTGTCACGCCAACTTGTGCTAAACTAACTACAAAATCGTTGTGTTGTGTGTGACGGAGCAGATGCTCAGACCCCTCTGAATCAGCTGCCAGTAATAACTTAAAATTACTTGTAAATTCTTCATAGGGATATCCATTATGATTCTGATCGGCCAGATCACTTTCGGCAATTTAGTACGAATTATATTTAGATACTAGAATAGAATAAACTCAAAACGTAGCAGAAGGAGACGACTTAATTTAATATTTACAAACTTACTTTTTATATTATCACTATTTACAGTACAGTCTTCATCACTCATTAGCTTATCGTCTTTATAAGAATACAGTTTTCCATTGTGTACCTAAACAAAAAGTTCCCTTGAGGTAATAAAAATCCGGCACTTCGTCCTTACAAGGTCCTGATAAATTAGTTAACACTATGACAGAGAGTGCGTGTATGTATAGCCCAAACCGCCTGTACTTAATTAAAATCTTTGCGTCTATTGGTTTTTATTGTAATTTGCCCGTACTATGGACTAAAATGTCGTAAGTAAAATGGTCGTCGGAGGTTCAGTACGAGTTCAATAGCAGGATTCCTGAGATAGGATGCTCTCGGCATGAGTGGAGTGGACCGTTCCAGTTTACTCGTTATTCCGTGGTGTCGCCTAACTAATTCATCAGGAGTGCGGCGTCATGTTGGCCTTATATACGAAGGAATGAGTTCAGTCGACGTCCGCCTAGGCCATCACGAACTCGGGGTTGTTGGTGTTGATGGGGTTCTGGATGACGCTCATCACGTCCATCTGCACGGCGAGACGCAAGCACGCCGGCCGGCACTTGTAGCAGCGGCCCCACCAGCGACAGCAGGAACTTGCACCTTATGGTGGCCTCATGTACGAAGAAATGAGTTCAGTCGTCGTCGTAGTCGACGTCCGCCTCTGCCATCACGAACTCGGGGTTGTTGGTGTTGATGGCGTTCTGGATGACGCTCATCATGTCCATCTGCACGGCGAGGCGCATGTGCGCCGGCACCTGCAGCAGCGGCCCCACCAGCGACAGCAGGAACATGCGCTCCCCCTCGCCCTGCGACCCGCCGCCCCCGCCGGGCTCCTCGCGCGCGCTCGCCGCCGCCGCCGCCCCCGGCGCCGCCCCGCGCGCCAACATGCGCTTTAACAGCTTCTTTGGCTGGAAAAAACAAATTAAAGTAGAATTCAGAAAATTAATAAATTATGGAAAAGTAAAAATGCGAAGTGGGCAAAGTCAGCGGGTGAGCGGAGCGATTTCGTCTGGGCACTAGACACTGGAGCCTTGGCGTCGTCGGACACTTGGTGACGAGCTTCGTGGTTCGAACCGGTCGATATGATCCAATGAGTTTTTCTGATTGACAATTTTACGTGCATACCTATACACCTGCTGACTGGGTCGAGACCATAACACTGGACGAACATGGTCACTTGGTAGCCTCGGCGGTGTTCTCCTAGAGTGCATTATAGCCAGCAATCCGAAGGGACTTACATACATGACACCTTCTGGGAGATAATATTGGGCGGTCGGCGCGCTTGTGCTCTGACCCACATGACCTAGCCACTCATAGCGGATTGCATAAAGAAATCTCCCTGCCCACATATTTCCTACCCAAGCACAGTCTCGGGTCCTTCAAGAGGGGCGTAAATAGGCACCTGTCAGGCCGAAATGGCATTCGGAGCCCCCGCATGCGACTGAATGTCCATGCGGGCGTCGTTAAGCACCTTATGGTGTGGGCGGCTCGGCGTCACATGTCGCGCCTTCATTACCCTTAGTGGTGCTTCCTCCTCGCTGTCATCGTTGCCGACGCTCTCGACTTCCATCTTGAGTGTGTTGCGGGAGCGGTAGGACTTGCGCAGCGCCCTCTCCTGCTCGCCCTCCTCCTGCTCCTCCTCCTCGCCCTCCTCGCCCTCCCCACCCTCCTCGCCCGAGTCCGCCTCGGCCCGCGGCCTCCCCACGCGCAGCAGGAAGCTCATGGGCTTGTAGTAGATGTAGGTGGCGGCCGTCCGCTTGGCGGCGCTCGGGTGCTTGACCGCCCTCCTGCGCTTGCACACCTCGCGCGAGAAGCAATCGCGCAGGCTCTTCCATTTACGCTTCAGCTGCCTCGCTGGAACAAGCGTTTGTTGACGTGCTTTTTAGTCCGTCCCACAATTGTACAAAGGAAGCCTATGCAGAGACTCCGTTTCCCGTCTGTCCGTCCGTCATCGGCTGGGGAAAGGCTTCAGTCTGTGTTTCCCATGGGATTTTTTCGGAAGAACGGTACATCTATGGGTCCTCGATCTGACATACATACATGATCACTGTACTCGCAAGAGTGCAGGGATAGACGTCTCGATTTTATAGCCGGAATGCTGGTTTTTCTGGACGTCTATAAACAAAAGTCTTTTGCTACTGCCTACTTATATCTCACAACATACGACTCTCAAACATCCAAAGGTTGACTGGGAGAAATCCCTGTAAGGGATAAGTCCGCCTTTGCCCCTCATGTAAATTACTTATCGTTTGTTACTGTTAAATGTTTTGGAGCAATAAAGTATTTCTATCTATCTATCTATCAAAACGTAAGAGAGAAACTGTCTGATTACATCCTGAGTACATCCATGTCCGTCCGTCATCACATCACTCTGTCACAGCGCAATGCAGTTCGGAGTACATGTTTTTTTCTTCCACAATTTGAAAGCAGTCATTTAAAAATCCGGTCAAGCATGGAGTTACTTCATGCGCCATGGAGTTACTTCATGAGGAGAGGATTCCGTAAATTCACTATAGAAAGTATTAAATATGCTACATTTATCTCACGACATGCGTGTCGTATCATGCGACTTTTTCAAGAAATACCCATTAAAACCACATCTAAAAAAATTATAACTAATATATTTGTCAGCCTCGGTAGCTCAGTGGTGCGGTCGGTCGACTATTGTTAAGCACACTTGGGCGCGGTCTGTACTTGGATGGGTGACCCCTCGACCGTTGGAGGCTGACCGTGGTTCGGATTGCACGTAAAACTGTAGGTCCCTCTTACCTTACTAGGTGGTAGGGTTTAACACGCCCGGGTTAGGATAGTAGGTACCACCGCACTGATGAAACGTCGTCGGTTGAAGAAACAAAACGGCTAAATTAAATAGTTCGTGTTTTCCGTCCAGTTCAGTGTAGCCACAGGTGGCCTGTGAGTGTAGCCGATGTGCAATAAAAGGAAGCACTGACATGGCACCTATTTCAGCCGGTGTTATGGGCTGACATCATGGATGTTGTAGGTAATGTAGCCAACAACCGTGTCAGTAAAAAAATAATCAAGTCTCAGAGAGAGAATAGAGTGGTACACTTCAAGTTGACTTATACGCACTCGAGTTGTCTGCTCGAGCGATTCGCCTCGCGCGCGCGGCAAGCGTTGTTGGTCGCACGCTATCGTGTGCTATCGTGTCGCCCCACAGAATGCTCTGTGGTGTCGCCCGCTTGTGACTAACGACTTCTAACTTACATAGCTCGATGCGCTCGTACTTGGATGCGCTCTCGTTGGTGTTGAACACTTCCGCGATCTCCTGCCAGCAGCGCGACTTGAGCTCCTTGAGGTTGTAGTCGCTGCTCGAGCTGTCCCATATCGCCGGCCGCTTCTTCACCTCCTCTATCAGCGTCTCCGGGTCAAAATCGCACATGACGCGGCCGCTCTCTTCGGCGTCCGCTCGATACTGCGGCGCGGCGCGGGGCGCGGCGTGGCGACGCGACGCTGCACGAGCCACGACACGATCGTTCGTCGGTCGCGTTCGTGTCGCGCCACCGCGCGGCATCGGCATGATGGCTGCCTGCGGCCGGCCGACGACGACCGACCGACAGCGTTTGACACAGACAGAACAATATTCAACAGACAGGCAGACAGACTGCACTGCCTGAAGTTGAGCGCGTCACTCACCTCACACCGTGTGCCAGCCAGTCGCTTGCTGAGCTAAGCCAGCCACTCGCTGCCGTGCCGACTGCCGACGATGACGAGACCGCGGCGAGGACAAAATAATGCCCCCTGTGGGTGCGCGCTGCGCTCGCTCACGTGCTGTGGCCGGTTGACGCGATTATCTATCAACAAATAAAATCCGATGCGTCGCAAGTTGCAACGACAACGAGAACGACAGATGAATGAATCGCCTCGCGATTCGCGCGCGAGTCGCTCGCGCGAGACGCGACCGCGCGTGGCGGGCGTAGAACGAAAATGTTTTAGTCCGGTCATCCGGTAGCCGACTGCAAAAATTCAACCTGATAAAAAAATAGAAAATGCCTACTCTGTAGGGGGGTAGCTGACTTTTAGTAGCTTCAACTGCTCTTGGTCGGCCGCGGCTTAACTTGGCAAATTTTGCGCAAATAGCAAAAAAGTGGTGCAAAAATTCATCAAAAAAACCTCATCGAAAAATAGAATGAAACTTGTATGATAGGATAGAGGCCTTTTGAGGATTGTAAAAAAAGTGCACTTGGATCTCCAGCTTTTTGAGTGGTCGGTCGATCTTTGTCACCCTAGCTAGATGGTGCTTGCTCGGCGGACTACTCAATCAATGCTGGTGTTCCACAAGGATCCGTGCTGTCGCCTACGCTGTTTCTATTGTTCATCAACGACATACTCTATCTCGGCGAAATACATTGTTACGCGGACGACAGCACGGTGCACGAAGGGTTCATCAAGGACTGGAAGGGTAGAGTAGCCTCAGCAGCAAACGCGAGACGCGAAACTGTTGCTCGGGTTGACCAGGTTCTCGAAAAAGTATCCTCATGGGGGAAGAAGAACTTGGTCAACTTCAACGTAATCAAGACGCAAGCTTGTGTCTTCTCTACTAAGGCTGATCCGTTTCCTCTCCAAGCCACTTTCTAGGGCAGCCAAGTCCCTAACGATGGTAGTCTGGGCGTCCTGGGTATGGAGGTGTCCAGGGACGTTGGGTGTCGATCGTTCATAGAGTCCAAGGCGAAACTAGCGTCTCGAAAATTAGGGATCCTTTACCGATGTCGGCGATTTTTCACGCCGGCCCAACTGCTTACACAAAGCACAAGTAAGACCGGTGATGGAATATTGCAGTCATCTTTGAGACGGTTCCCCTGAGTACCTTCTTTAAGCCTTGGATTCTATTCAGCGATGAGCCATTCGCCTCATTGGTGACTCTGTACTCACAAAGGACCTTCAACCTCTAAAGTAAAGACGTATCGTTGGTTCATTGAGCCTGTTTTATCGGTACTACCTACTGTGGCCGCTGCTCTAACGAACTTGCGTCCCTTATCCCTCCTCCTCCTGTTCGCCTTCGCCAAACCCGCCATACTCTCGTGGAACACCCCTTTGTAGTAGACGGAAGAGTTCTTCGAACTGCGCGATTCTCTAAATATTTCTTGTGCCGCACTGCAAAGGTGTGGAACGGGCTCCCAGGGAATACCTTTCCCCACTCCTACAATCCACGGATCCTCAAATCGCGGGGAGTTGGGGCAATATGGTAGACTTCGTTGGATATAAAGTGCTAATTAATAGAAAACAAATACTGCAAACGTATACCTCCAGCTGGAAGAGTGTGTCTTTCAGATATCTCTGAATAGCCCTTCCTTCTTTTGGCTTCGGCGTAGTCTCGGTATAAACTCATCATAATATGCACCTGTTATCTTGTTACGCGGTGAAATTGTTCGTGTCTAATTGGGCTAGCCAAACATTCGCACCCACCCACCACACCTCGCACCACACCTCCGCACCGCACCGCACACGTGGCGGCTCGTAAATAAACAGACAACGTACTCTACCTACACGAGTATGTATGTAGGCGCTATTGAGTAGGTATATGATGCATGTACTAACTAACCTTTGTCTATCTATCTATCTGCCTACAATGATCGATGCACATGTCATAATAATTGCACTGTCTCTTTTCCTGGCTTTGGCTGGTCTTGTCTTGTGTAAACAAATATAGGATCCCAATCGCTTTCGGGGCCGGAGTTAATTGTGATTTGGTAACAGTAATAGTGACACTGACACATTTGCGAGTGATTTGAGGATTTTGGGTCCGCCGCCTCCGCCGCCTCCGCCGCCGCCGCCGCGCCGCCCGCCCAGTACTCACTTTCTCCCGAACCTCCTATGGCGTTTGAATTTGTCGGGTCTCATACGCAGGCAGCCTTTTAAGTAGTCTTTTGCGAGTCTCTCGCGATTATAAAAACAAAAACTTGTAGCATTTTAAACTTTTTGAATTTAGAAGCCGAAAACAAAAGAACGGTTTTTGATTGACCGAACCGTTTGATTACAACGTCTGGTCAAGGTTGATATGTAAATATGTAAATGGAGATCTCAAAGGAAAATGTACATTATGCGATAATTTTCGTGGTCAACGTTACCCGTTTCAACGTGGTCACACACATCTCTTTGCACACACCAGAAGAAACGGTTGAAGCATAACACATCGGCTATTTTGGCAACCACAACTTCGTAGTGGACTAAGTTTTTCCAAAACTGGTTCGAGCGACCGGAAAAGCGAGTTCTTTGAAAACAATAAATCTTATTTCACAGCTTTATGGGGGTTTTTAAACGACATGATGTAAAAGCAACCCTCGTAATATTTTTACAATCATTTTCCCAATATAAAAAAATATATTACATAAATACTGTTAAGAGGATACCGTGTGGGCTGGGGACGGTACCTACTTAAAAATTATAGCATCACTGCATCTCTCCCCGTGCATGTCGTCACTTTGGCATGGTCCTTCCACCAAGTCATGCAGCAGGTGACGAGGCAGGCAGGAGAACCATGGGTCTTCCTGCCTTGCTTGCTGCTTGATAGTTTTGTCTCGTCTTTTGACTTTGCGAAACGTGGTTGTCGGTGTTGTGCTGCAGTTTAACAGAGTTCTTGAACACCAACATCGATTACTCTGCTTACCGCAATTGTTGTGATTCAGCGTGTATTACATACGTATGTATGTATGCATTTTCTATTAAATAGTCGCTGCATTATGTATGTGTGAGTGTATTGTTTGAATGAAATGAGAAGCATATGGCTACAGATTGTTGTTTTTATTTTGTCGGCGTATCATCGTGCTGCGCGCGGGTGAGCACATGAAGAGATCAATACTGTTGATAATAATATGAGGGGAGGGAGACACGCGCCGCGCCGCCGGCGACGCGGCGCGGCGGCGGCGGCGGCAGCGTCGGCTTCGCTCTCAAAATAATCGGAATTACAGGCGCGGCGCGGCGGCGGCGGCGGACGCTGCCCCCCCGAGCACTTCCAGCACAAATAAAACAAAACATTATAGACCCAATATAGACCACGCACGCGAGAGTGCAGGCGAGCTGGTGTTGCTAGATATACATTCTAGTAATGCATGTGCCGCCCACCCCCCCCCCCCCCCCCCCCCCCGCTCTGCCCCGCCGCCGCCGCCGCCGTGGGGAGTAGCGGACTGAGGCACTCCTCTATACTACTACACTATAATCTACATCTCTACACTAACTAATACACTTTACATTACTAGATCGTAGTCCACTAATCAGAATCACGCGCGCTTGGTTGCGAGTTCGCGACCAGTGGCCGTGGACGGATAAAAACCGGCCAAGTACGAGTTCAAGGCCGATTTCAAAAAGCGCGCGCACCGATCACGCGAGCAGCAGCAGCGGGAGCAAGCGCTGATGAGACGTGATAGGCGGCGCGGCGCGCACGCACTTCCCTGCATTGCTGGCTATACTGAACTAGAGGAGAACACAACCGAGGTTGCTATGTGGCCATCTTACATATAGTACGGTGGTACCAAACCAGTTAGTGCGGGGAAAGGGAAGGAACCTACAGTTTTACACCGGTTCCGAACGGTGAAGCAGCAGGTGTACCGTGTAGGTATGCACGTAAATTTCGTCGTCAGAAACACTCATTGTCTTACACGCGCCGACCGGATTCGAACCTCGAACCTCTCTCATGAGAAGCCGATGCCCAAACCACTGGGCCACCCGCCGCGCCGCTTGAAGTAAAAGCTTTTACTTATACCATCTGTAGTTACACTAAAACACTTATAAGATACGATATCTTTATCTATCATACATAATCCGAATGTGTCAGCAGACATGACTGCGACACATTGCGAGCCATATAACTCTTTATTAGTGTTTTGTTTGTTGTTATGATTGTTATATGTAGATTAGTGTTGTAACGAATGCCTATTTTTCCACATTCGCGAATACAAATGCGAATACGAATATTCCAAAATGATATTCGCGAATACGAATACGAATATTGAAACATTGTATATGAAATTTGATATCCAAATGAAAAAAACACTTAAATTTTCTATTATTTATTATAAATTAATGTAGATCTACCTACATTGAGTCCTAAACTTATATGAATACGGACTTGTTTTAATGTTTTTCTCTGTTTTTGATTACTTGACACTGCATTTTGAAAAAACCGCACCCCACCGCACACCCTACGCGCCCATTGGTTTGCGCGTACCACGTACCAATATTGTTGTGCCTCACTCTTTCATTAGTTTAACACGCGAGGTAAAATATTCGATAAATATTCGGTATCTTACAACCGAATACGAATACGGATACGAATATTAAAAGTGAACCGAATATTCGGAATTTCGAATGCGAATACGGATATTCGTTACAACCCTAATGTAGATATTCAAAGTCAAAAACATTTATTTGTAAATATGATTGTTCACATTCAATTGGTCACATTCAAATTCACATCGTCAGTAAAATTCCCGCAATAATAATTTGTCAATATAATATTATGATTTTCACAAATTTTAATATGTTCTTACAATTATTGGATATTTTGTTATATATTGATAGCAAGCGCTTCGCAGACACGCTGCGTGACAGACAGCTTGTGTGTGTGTCATCTAATTATATCGTCAAATAGTCAAATAGAATAATGAAACCAGTGCGGGTGTGGTGGTTAGGTGGTTAGGTGACCGTCACTCACTATTTCCGCAGAGCGGAAGCATCAAAATAACACTCATCTGTGTCACACAATTTTATAATAACCTCGCCGGTTGGCGGGGCCTCTAGCTAATATCTAGTAGAGAGCTAGGATTGCAATAATATATTTATTTATACCTATTTTTAGGGTTCCGTCCCTCAAAAGAGGAAAAAACGGAACCCTTGTTTATTTTCACTATCCGAGATCGAATGTGTATGACAGTTATTATTTCGGTTAAGTATTATTTTTAATTAATGGCATGCCACATAAACAATTTTTTTTTAAGAAACCAGCATGGGTGGCTGTGCCGAAGGACCAATGGTGCAGCCGACAGAGCCAAATGTAGCTCACCTCACCTCCTCGTAAAAACTGTAGGTCCCCTCCCTCCTAATCTTACTTGGTGGTAGGGTTTAACCCGCCCGGGTTGGTACCACCGCACTGAATGAAACGTCGGTCTAAACGGCTATGTAAATAGTTTGTGTTTTCCGGCCAGTTCAGTGTAGCCGGCACGATCAAAGGGGGAAGCACTGACATAGCACCTAGTTCACCCGGTGTTATGGGCTGACATCACGGACGTTGTAGGTGATGTAGCCAAACGTGTCAGTTGCCATAAAAAAAAAACCTCGCGAAACCACACTCAGTGAGATGTCATGTCATGCGGACAAGCATAATTGCGGGTTGTTGCTGGACTGTCTAGCTAGCTAGTCTGTTGATACGACGACGTTTGAATGCCCTCAGAACACTCACTAATCACTAGAAGACATGGTAGCGGTGCGACAAATAGGCGATTTTGGGAAACGATTATTCAAAGATATAGCCTTAGAGGCAATTTCTTTCAGTCAACTCGGTGGCGGCGGAGCGGAGCTATACCGAGCGTCGTCGTAAAATTGCGCAGCGCGCAAAGTTGTTTCGATCGAACTGTCTGTGCATAGTTGGTGTGGGCGAAGAAGGCACTATCGATTGGGCTCATAATATTGCCGTCGCGTCGTGTGACGTGTCGCCGCCGCGGCGGAGTTTGTGTACACAAATAGCAGATGGACGGATAAGTTGTTGATAGATAGCGCTGCTGCTGGCGATGGCTGCTGGGACGTTGTTATCAATCAAATCAACACTTACGGTGCGACTGCGACGACCAGCTTAGAACTGAATAATCTCTATCTCTATCTCTACTTCTTATAAAAGGGAACGTCTGTCTGTTTGAAGTAAACTACGGAGCCTCTGAACAGATTTTGATGCGGTTTGCACCAATGGAAAGATTGAAGGGTTCGCTTAGTCTGTTTTACAGATACTATCACGGGCGCTGCTCTGTGGAACTGGCATCCCTTATTCCCTGCCACCCTCCTATCTCCGCATGACTCGTCGCAGAGAGACTCTGCACCATTTTGTTGTTGACATTTGGCTTTTGAAAATCTCTTGGCTTGGCTTCTCAAAATCGTTTCTTTGTCGAACTGCTACGGTGTGGAAGTGTCTTCCGGCGAGTGTGTTTCTCGAGTCCTTTAACCTGGGTGTCTTCCAACACCGTATTAACAGGCTAGACAGCCTAGCAACAGTCCGCAAATCTGCTGGCATGGCACCTAACTGAGCGTGGTTTCGCGAGTAGGGGTGTTTTTGGCTCTGTCGAATGCACCATTGGTCTCTCGGCACAGCCAAGAATATTAGAAGTCGCTGGGCACAGCCACCTATGTTACTTTACATAAAAAAACAATTCTTGAGCTTGGCTCATTATAGGCTATATTATGTTATGTACCATCATCCATCACGCTAAATAGCCTTAGGGCTGAGCAGTATCAAATTAAGTATAGTGTGGACGGGAGAGAGATATCTCTACTAAAAGGGAACGTATGTATGTATGTTTGAAGTAGTTCTGAAAGATTTTAGAAATCACAGCAAATTGGTCGAATTGGGGGGACTATACTATTATAAAAGGTCCAGCTTAGATAAAACTCGTATAATATGTTTTGGTGAAGTGCATGCAGGGGTCTCTCGAACGGAAATCGTTTAAAATTTCAATTCAATCAGACTCACAGCTCTAGCCCGGTTCCCCACTTTCTTCCTTATTAGATTTGCCTCCACCACCGCTGCCGTTCCGTCCGGGGAAGCGGAATCGATCAGTTTCGACCTTGAATACCCCGCGACTGCACCTACGCACAAGATAATTTGTAATGTGTTGATAGATGGTCTCGTAGTCCCCTCCTCGGTCCCCTCGCCACGGTCGCGTGCTAACGGGCCGGGGGCTCCCCTAGCCGCCGCGCCGCCTGCTCCCCTTCACTTGTACAGCTCCGCACCGTACATGCTGCGATATTATTTAATCTCTTTCAAAAATCAATACTGTGTACATTAGCGCGACGTGAGGCCGGGCCGACGCCGGCCGCAGCTGATGTTTTGAACATTTGATGAGGGAAGCGGTCGATATTTTAGTATTCGCATACCGCCGCCACGACCGCACCCGAGCGGGCCTGACCGGGACCGGGCCCAAATAATACATGAGCAAATGTCTGGCGTATGTGGGTTTGTGATCTGACGTTGGTGTCTACGTCGTCGCCTATATATCTGAATATGGCAAGATCTGGAATCACACGTAGCGCCTGTCGCTGCATTATGGTCATCATAAGTCACAGGTCGTCTACATCTTTGTGAGCAGATATTGGCTGCAGATATGCATCTGCAATACGATTGCCGAGCTGCCGCGAAGACAAATATGTAAGATGAATGGAATATTGGCAACACATGCGGAGCGCACTTGGGCCATTAAAAATGGGCTCTACTCTACCACTAATATACTAAATACAAAATGAAATAGATTTAAGTTAAAGTAGACTATCGCAGTTAACGAAGGCGGTGCCGGCCGCCTTCGTTAACTGCGCCTGAATATAATATAAACTGAAGTTATTAAACTAGAGCCTACGACTAAACTATGCTACGCTACGACTCTCCGGAGCGGAGAGCGGCGACCCACTTCTCTGCATCTTGAGTTATTAGGCCCAGCACGCACTGCGCGGCGAATATTGTCCGCGAGGTTTTTTTCCGAAAATTCTGTAACGCGTGGATAGTATATGAACGACGACCGACTAACTTTCGCACTGCTCTGTCACACCAGTCTGAAGGTTAGGAGAATTATTTCCCAACCTTCACATTAGTGTTAAGGATAGGAAGTCGCTTTCCTAACCTTCACACCGTCAAATTTCTTTTCTCACCTTCACACTCACATCGGACTAACCTTCACACTGTTTAGCCAAACTGAACAGTGTGTACCTACCTACTTGTAAAAAAAATATGTTCAAAAAACTAAAACCCGACTACTGAAAAATCACGCTCTAAAAAAGTATGAAACAAGAAAATAATTCATAGTGATGTTCAGAGGATAGACGTGGTCGTATGCCACCTACCCTAAAAAAACAATACATTCTAATTTCTAACAGTAGTAAGCGATCATAAGTTTTAGGGCAAAGTGGCACGGCGGTTTAATTTTCGTGCGGATAGAGAACCGCGGCGCTTCAGGAAATGATTTTTTTTTCATATAAACTTGTACGAAGTGATAAACCCACCACAGTACTGCCACATGAAGAAGGCCAGTCTCCACAAACAGCACCCGTTCACGAGCATCACACCGGGGGCCAGCAATTGCCTATTGAGTGAGAGTGGTTTTATGTCAGAAATCATGAGAATAGGTCTAGTGAAACCTCAGTGGGTGGATCTTGGAAGCGCGCGACTGTGTAGGGCCGCGCGGCGGGGGCGGAGGCGGCGCGGTGGCGGCGCGTGGGCGAGTGAGTTGTAGGAATGCTGCGGTGCGGAGCGCGCGTGGGTAACGGTAGCCACGATTTAGGGCCCAGAACCGGATAATGCTCAGTCGCTTGCTGTCGATGGTTACTCACACGCACATCTTCTAAATTAATTTCAATCCTCAAGCAGTTGCCGTTTGAAAAATACTTGAATATAGGCAACGGATTGCGAAACGAGCAGCAGCTGATTGCTAGCGACTCTAATTTACATAGCTCATCCATCATCTGCCTGCGACTGAACCATGCTTTTGCATTTTGGTAGGTATGCTCAAAGAGTTTGTACAGCGACGTAATACAAACTCTTTGGGTATGCTATTTTATTACTGTGATAGGAGGTACTACTAGGTACAACTTATCAACATACGACTCTCAAACATCTAATGTTTGACTGGAAGAAATCTCTGTTAGGGATAAGGCCGCCTTAGCCATCACGTAAATATATATACAACGTGTCCCAAAACTCAACGTCAAGTGGGAACCAGGGAGTAGGCCAGTTAATGACTACCCAGGGAAAAATAAGACGAAAAAATCTGAGTCATTAATTTTTTTAGAAAAAAATGCATGTGTGTGGTTGGTGGGTGTTGCAGCGGGAACCAGCTGACGGAGGTGCCGCGCGAGGTGTGCCTGCTGGCGCCGCTGCAGGTGTTGCTGCTCTCCGGCAACCGGCTCTCGGCGCTGCCCAAGGAGATCGGCAAGCTGTCAGCGCTGGCGGAGCTCGACGCGGCGCGCAACCGCCTCGCGCACGTGCCGCTCTCCATAGGCGAGCTGCAGTCGCTCCGCGCGCTCGACCTGAGCAACAACCAGCTGCCGCTACTGCCGCTCCGTGAGTACTCGCTGCTAGACCACTATTGTTTTATCGTGCGAGCGGGGCGGCGGCGAAGGCTGCCAAGTGGAGTGGTTTGGGCATGCGAGGTGCGAATCCGAACCGGTCGGCGTGTACCAATGAGTTTTTTCTAACGAAAATTGCGTTCTTACATAACCACACCTGCTGCTTCACCGTTGGGAACCGGTGTAAAACTGTAGGTCCCTTCCCTTGCTCCGCACTAGGTGGTAGGCTCAAAATTGTAGCCGACTGGGTTGGTACAACCGTATTGGATTTAAGATGGCCGCATAGCCAGCAATCCAGGGAAGTCTCCAGTTGGCACCTATACCTTCTCGGAGGTGATTCGGAGCTGGTCGGAGCATGTGCTTTGCCCCCTCCGACTCAGCCACTCATACCGGATTCCATAAAAAAACATGCTTCTAATTGGAGCGAGGTGTGATGAGCTGACAGCGAGGGCGCAGCAGCAGGTGGTAGAATTAAACCCGCCTGGAGCGCGAGGGGGACTTCTTTACATTCTCGCGCTGCGCACTTCCCCGCTCACTTCCCTGCTCACTTCCCTGCTCACTTCCCTGGCCACATCCCTGCCCACTTTCCTGCTCACTTCCCTGACCACTCCCCCGCCCACATCCCTGCCCACTTCCCCGGCCACATCCCTGATCACTTCCCTGCCCACATCCCTGCTCACTTCCCTGCCCAACTGGGCTGAGTGTAAACCTATCCAAGCGCATCGTCACGAGCGCTCTGCCGCGCGAGACATGTGACGGAGCTGTAGCAGATGCTCGTGACGGATGAGTGTCTCAGTGGGGCGGTATGCTGTGCTGGTGTATGTACGAGTAGCAATAGAGCTGTGCCGGCTTGCAGAGATAACGTACCTGAAGCTGGAGACGCTGGACGTGAGCTGCAACTGCATCTCGTCGCTGCCGCTCGAGCTGCGGCACATGAGCAGCCTCGTCACCCTGCTGCTCGACAACAACCCGCTCGTCTCGCCGCCCACAACCGTTAGTTATACATACATACATACTTACATAAACATACCTCCCTACACACCGCCGCTCTAGCTAGATATATTCGTACTAGGGTTGTAACGAATATTCGTATTCGCATTCGAAATTCCGAATATTCGGTTCATTTTTAATATTCGTATTCGTATTCGGTTGTAAGATAACGAATATTTATAGAATATTTTACTTCGCGTGTTTTACTAATGAAAGAGTGAGGCGCAACAATATACGGATCCCTACTCTCAGTATGTTGTAATCAAATCGCTAATATCTGATTACAACAAAGAGAGACGATTGAACGTAAATGAAGACCCACTAATATAGTGGAGAACTACAACAAAATATAACCAACTAGCACCCATGGCCCGACAGTACCTGTCTGCACTTGCTGGAAGTGTTCCGAGTGAACGTCTCTTCAGCGGTGCTGGCTTAATATATGAGCCCCATCGAAACCAGTTAAATGCCGAAAAAGCTGCTAAGCTGTTATTCCTTAAGTATAATTTGCCACTCCTAAAGTTTGATTATTAAATAAAATTAACGCACTAATTTCGTTTCACTTTTTTTTTCCAAAATGCAGTGTCAAATAATCAAAAACAGAGAAAAACATTAAAACAAGTCCGTATTCTCTATTCTATAATTTTAGTACTCAATGTAGGTAGATCTACATTTATAATAGAAAATTAAGTGTTTTTTCATTTGGATATAAAATTTCATATAAATTTTTTCAATATTCGTATTCGTATTCGCGAATATTATTTTGGAATATTCGTATTCGCATTCGTATTCGCGAATGTGGAAAAATAGGCATTCGTTCCAACACTAATTCGTACATATGTCCTCGCTTTCAGATGAAGTATCGTCGTTGTGACGATTTTTTTTTTATGGAACCTGACACCGTTGGCTACATCCGTGATGTCAGCCCATAACACCGGGTGAAATAGGCGCCATGTCCGTGCTTCCCTTCGGTCGTGCCGGCTACACTGAACTGAACGGAAAACACGAACTATTTACATAGCCGTTTCCACCGACCTTTCGCTCAGTGCGGTGGTATCAATCCGGGCGGGTTAAACCCTACCACCTAGTAAGGTAAGAAGGGAAGGGACCTACAGTTTTAGGACCTTTTTGTCCGCCTTGTATCTATGTGGCACGGCGCCTCTCTGAGAGTGGTTTCGTGAGGAGTGGTGTGGTTAGTTGTGTCTAATCTTCTTTTGAACTTGTGGGCACAGCAACCCGTGCCGGTTGTCCATAAAAAAAATTAAAGATACATACCTACTTA
The DNA here is from genome assembly GCA_946902875.1 of Nematopogon swammerdamellus. Classification (NCBI taxonomy): domain Eukaryota; kingdom Metazoa; phylum Arthropoda; class Insecta; order Lepidoptera; family Adelidae; genus Nematopogon; species Nematopogon swammerdamellus. The sequence continues at coordinate 315,203 of OX336334.1, forward strand.
ATAAAATATTTGTATTATGTATGGTCAGGCCGACATGGCATTCGCGATCCTAGTGCATTACAGAATATCCATGTGCATCGTCAGCCACCTGTGAGAGGAGGAACGAAACTAAATGTCGAGCTTCTCATAAAACTACTAGAATAGAATAGAATAGAATAGCATTTATTTCCTCATTTTATTTTTTTTATTTTTTTATTTATTTATATTAGAACACATACAGCCATTCACAATATTGATACACTTATTTTTTTTTATGCCTAAAGTATAAACTTAAAGTATAAAGTATGGCCAATTACATGTTTCCCTGATTGGTTTTTTTATTTATGTTTGCGTAGGGCATAAACTTAGGTGTCTAAAGGTGTGTGAGGTGTGGTGTTTTGTGGTGTGTTGTTGTGTGGTGTGGTGCATAGTGTGTGTGTGTGAGGGTGTGTGTGAGGGTGTGTGACGGTCATTCACATCAGTAAGTTACATCACTAGGTGGTAGGCTCAAATTGTAGCCAACTGAGTTGGTAGCACTGTACTGGATGTCACGTGGCCGCATAGCAGCCTCGGTTAGTCCCAGTATAGCCAGCAATCCAAAGGGAAATCTCCGCTATGGCACCTACCTTCTCGCAGGTGAAACATAACATTATGAAAAAAAATGTTTTTTTTTTTTTTTTTTTTTTATGGAAACTGACACGGTTGGCTACATCACCTACAACATCCGTGATGTGAGCCCATAACACCGGGTGAACTTGGTGCCACGTCAGTGCTTCCCTTCGGTCGTGCCGGCTACACTGAACTGGACGGAAAACACAAACTATTTACATAGTCGTTTCGACCGACCTTTCATTCAGTGCGGTGGTACCAACCCGGGTGGGTTAAACCCTACCACCTAGTAATATAAGAAGGGAGTCATATCCCTTAGTCGGCTTTTACGACATACACGGGGAGAGATGCAGTGGGGCTATTCTTTTAAAGTACCGGCCCCACACGGTACAAAATGACGATGACGAACCATACTGAATATGCTTATGTCTCAATGAAATATTGTTATTGTTGTGTGTTCTTTATGGCGAAATAAATATCTAAATCTGAATCTGATATTGGCTGGTCGGAGCGTGTGCTTTGGCCCCTCCAACTCAGCCACCTATTACTGGATTACATAAAAAAAATATGTCGTCGTGTGTTGCAGGTGTGCATGCGGGGTCGGGTGCACATATTCAAGTACCTCGAGTCGCTGGAGAGCAAGGAGTGCGCGGCGCCGCGCGGAGACTCGCGCCGCGCGGCAGCCGCCAAGCACAGCTCGTACGTCGCACCCGCCCCCACCCCCGCCTCCACCACCCACACCCACGCCGGCAACGCGACGCTCGACTGCGTGCGGCACCGCGCGCCGCGACACGTCGACAGCGGATACAGCACCAGCGACGCCGACAAGCGATGCTCCGGCGATGGTTTGTCGCTTTTTAAGTTTCCGTACCCCGTACGGAAGCCTACATCGTCTGTCTGTACGTCTGTCTGTCTATCCGACTGACGCACGCAGGCGCCGGGGCGATTCAGGACGCGAGGACCGGGGCGACAAGTCGCTGTTTGTGCCGTTGTCGTCTCCCATCAGGGACGCAGACTGACGGACGCAAGACGTAGATGGGGGCAATCTTCGAAGTCAGTGCACTCCAGGGGGGGGCTCAGAACGCCTTTATGAGTGCCTCCAAGGGGGGGCGCAATCAGTGCGCGTCACCGGGACCAAACTGGTGGTATCCCGGCAGCGGACCTCCCTGCGTGCAACGACTTTAAAATGATTGTTCCATGATGAAGTTGTGACACAGTGCGGGTGCTATGGCCGCAAGGCTGGTGCGCTCGGGTCAGTGGCGGGTGAATATGTCTGTCTATCCGTCCGCCCATCCGATGGCTTTATCTTTGGAACCGTAATAGTTAGACGGTTGAAATTTTCACAGAATATGTGTTATTTTGTGCCGGTAGGACTTCTAACGGGTCACTCCCCACTCAACAGGCACTTGTTTATTATAGGTGTCACCGACAGCCCTCTATGCAGAGGTTGCATGGCGGAGGACGAAACAGCCGCCCACGTGCTCCTGGAGTGCCCGGCGGTTGCAGTAGAACGACTGCAGTTTCTAGGGAACGTGGCTGCCTGCATGGTGTGTGGAAGCGACCGAGAAGAGTGCTCCACTTCATGAAAGAGCTCGGGTGGCTGGAGTAGCACCACCCGAGCGCCAACGTACAACGGACCGTCTTGAGGTCTCAGTGCAGAGAATGGCCCGCCCGCCTTCCCAAGGGGCTGGGCAGCAAACAACAACAACAACAACATGTGTTATTTTGGCAGATTTGACAGCAAATAATAAAAAAATTAAGAAGGTTCAATAAACTTTCGTTGTCTATAAAGAAAGCCCACTCTGACACTAAGCGCTCTTGATGCTTGCAGTGTTGGGTGAGGGTGTTGGCGCAGCGAGCGCGCTGGACGGCGCGGCGAGCTCGGGGAGGTCGACGCCCAGCACTCCCTCCACCCTGTCCCCCGGCGCCGCGCTCTCCCGCGCCCACTCACTCTCCAGCGAGTCACCGCTCGCCGGGTCAGTTGTTCTGCTAATTAATATCATCGGCCATCCACGCGGTGCTACCAATCTAGATAACGCTTCCCATTAGACACCTACCATGAACAGATTCTTTACACATAACCTAATACAGTTGGCTACTTGCTACTACACCTGTGATGTCAGCCAGTCGGGTGAAATAGCTGCCATGTCAGTGGTTACCTTAGTGCGCGCCGGCTACACCAAACTGGACGAAAACGTGAATTATTTAGTTCTGCCTAATCATTGTCCCACTGAATCTCACATCGTTCATTTCGTAAAATGCGACTAAGGGATAAGGACAAGATGCCGTGCTAAAGGGCGAGAGGCTAGCCATCTCTCACTTTGACATGGTCCTTCCACTGAGTCATGCAGTAGGTAGGTCTTCATGCCTTCTTGCTGCTTGATAGTTAAGTTGTCCGAATACTTTACTAAACGTGGTGGTCGATGTTGTGGTTTAATTTTCCTGAGTTCTTGAAGCACAGCACTGATTAATCTGTGGGGATAAAACGTGTGTGGTTATGCATATATTGTGTCTAATCAGTAGACTTCAGGGATACTCATTGATGTTTATGTTTTACGCCGTCTGCTGCAGAGGTAAAGAGGATATTTTCTCTCCTACGATATCTCATCATCGAATCACTAGCGCTGTCATCTCCCGCGTCCGAGAATTTTACAACTATCTCCCCTTGTCATTGTTATGTTTTGTTGTACACGTACCCCAATGTGATGTGTGTTGCCCTTCCAGCCTGCGTATCTCCCCCGAGGGTCACTTAGCCAACGGAGACGATAAAACTAAACTGAGTCACCAGCAGACGTACAGGTAACCGAGCTCGATACCTCTCTACCTCACACACTGCTCCCCTCATCTCATATCAGCCGCACAATGATTTCTTTAATATCTTCTGTATTTCTAAATTGCCTGCATTTTAATATCTCATTGTTTTTGGCCGCGTGAATATTTTGTTCACACATTTTTTTAATATACCCCGTGAGTGTTTTGTGCTGAGTCACATCCCCATCAGTTAAATGCAAAAAGACTTCAGTGTATGTAGATCGTGTTGTCTAATTTCAAATGCCGAACTGGTTAGGAGGTATAAAACCTAAAACGGAACGACATAGGAGTCCTAATAAGGACCTTAACAGGACACTGCAGACTAAACAAACACCTACACCAAATGGGTCTTTAGCGACACACCGGTGTGCAGGTTCTGTATAAAAGAGGATGAAACGCCCATACACATCCTTTGTGAATGTGAAGTGCTCATTCACAGTAGAAGCTGTATTCTTGGGGGTTATATTTTTAACCCATGCCAAATACAGGCACTCAACCCCAAGAATATAACTTAGTTTATAGGGGAAATCGAATTTGTTGGTGAGCTATAAACTTTTGAGGAATCACAATAGAACTTCCTAGGTCACAGTGACAGCAGGGCTCCGGGGGCCCTAACTCTCACACTTTAAAACAAATTTGTATATTGTATAATTTCATCCATAGGTAGATAACCTACGCTTGAACATGTCGAAAATTCCGCCAGTTCTAAATTCAATGCGAAGAAGAACTGACAGACAAACTTCGCAAGTCACAATGTTTTGTTAGTACCTTATAAGTATTATATTAAAGTAATTTACAATAATTAACCCATGCTACCGCTCACAAGAGCATTAATATTTACAGCATAAACATGAATACTGAAGAATCTGCATAATCATCATAGAAGGCGCTATCTCTGCTTCTAACACTATTGAGGTATGGAGAGTGTGTGTTCAGTTTTGTAAAGTTGCGAAAATGAATTGCAGACAATACAAAGAGGCACTAAGGCAGCAGAGGCAGCAGGACGTGTACCGACCTCGCAGCGACCAGCCCTCCCCCTCGCCCGACGCGGACTCCCCGCACGGCGGCAGCCCCGCGCACAAGCTCTCCCACTCGACCCCGCACTCGCCGGTCGCCAACGGGCACCACCTCGCGGGCTACCGGCCCGCCTCCTCCACCCCCAACACCTGCCAGCTGCCGGGCTCGCCCCTCCTGCACTCGACGCCGCGCAGGCCGCACGCGCCCGCAGGCCCGCAGGCCCCGGTGAACGGCAACACGCTCCCCGACTCCGGCTACAAGACGGAGGAGAACAAGCGGCCCGTGCAGAAGGTGGTGCCCTCGCGCAACGTCAACAAGATGAACCTCAGCAACGGCAACGTCGAGTATCAGAACGGGAGGATACCCGGCTCGGGCAGTCTGCCCCGAATGAGAACGGCCGTGTCGCCCGACGGCGACGCCTACATCAAGCCCGTGTCGCCGACCAAGTCGCCCACGCTCGGCGTCGCGCCGGCGCGGCTCGGCATAGCGGCCAGGTCGGACGACGCGAAGCTGCTGACGGCGAGCGTGTCGTACCTGAAGGGGGCGAGCGCGAAGCCGCCGGGGCCGAGCGGCCGGCTCGCGTGGAGCAAGGACGTCCCGCCGGACAAGCTGAGCTTCACCATGAAGAGAGAGTTCGACAAGCAGAAAGAGGAGCTGGACTTGCTCCAGCAGTTGAGAACGGTATGCTTTTTACTTTCGAGCGACTGTAAGAAGAAAGGAAGTATAGTGATCGTCCAAAATTTCGAAGTTGAGATTTCAATTGATTTGGTCTATATATCTGTCAACGATCCCAAAAAAGTGGTTTTGAAAAACATGTAAGGGTGTGTGTGTGTGTGTGTGTGTGTGTGTGTCTGTCCAGCGACCTTGCGCCTCAACCGCTCAACCGATTTCGTTCAAAATTCGTATTTAGTAGTTCGAAACGATTATCTAGGGGTACCTTTTTTTAGTGTTTTTTAATTCGAAAAAATAAAGGTAGCTGTCATACAAAATTTGTATATGGCAATGTGTCCAGCGACGTTGCGCCTCAACCGCTCAACCGATTTTTATTAAAATTCATATTTAGTAGTTTGAAACGATTATCTAGGGGTACCTTTTTTTAGTTTTTTTTAATTCGAAAAAATAAGGGTAGCTGTCATACAAATGTTGATAAGGTTGATTTTCTCAAAAATGGCTCTAACGATTTTGATTATATTTTCCACATAGAAACCCTATTACTAGTCTAAAAAGATACCGTTATCTGTTTTTCCAGGAAAACTCAAAAAAAGGTGGCTGCCATACAAATAAAGGTTTCTTTCTATTAAATGTTGCATACAAAATGTTTGTTGCGAACGCCTAATTCAACGGAACATTTTGAATTACGAACATAAAAACGTTTTCGCCAAACAAGCGAGAAAGTCAGTAGGGTACACAGAGCATCAAATGCGCGCGCCCCTCCTAGAGGCGCCCTGAGCGCGATTTCTCTACAACGCCGTTGAAGCCTGTGGGCGTGGCCTATGACTTACATATGTGTGTTGTGCGTGTGCATTTGTTTTGTGCGTGTGCCTAACTTGCTCCTCTTTGTGTGTAGTGTCGATACTAGCACACACACACACACATACGAAGCGCTAGCAGCACTGCGTGTAGTTTTTGGGTTTCAAATATTATTGCTTAGGGCGTCTCTAGTAGGGGGCGCGCGCGGTAGGTATTTGATGCTCTGTGGTGGGGTATTACCCTACCATTTATTTTAAATTATTTTAGGGGCAAAACATTTCAGTTTATAACTGATAAAATCGGTTCTACCTTGGTTGACCCCTACCGAGGCTGACCGTGGTTCGGATTCCACGTTAAAGTGTAGGTCCCTTCCCTTCTTACCTTACTAGGTGGTAGGGTTTATCCCGCCCGGATTGGTACCACCGCATTGAACGAAACATCGGTCGAAACGGCTATGTAAATAATTTGTGTTTTCCGTCCAGTTCAGTGTAGCCGACATGAAATGTAGGGAAGCACTGACATGGCACCCAGGTTACCCGGTGTTATGGACTGACATCACAGATATTGTAGGTGATGTGGCCAATCGTGTCAGTTTCCATAAAAAAAATTACCTATTGTTTAGTAAGTACAACCTCAATTTGTCCACATAAGATGCAGTGAGTATGCTAGAAACTGCTTTCAAGGCATCTTGGTCGCATTTGATACCGCGGGATGGATGAGAGTGATCTGTCTGCTGCAGATAATCGAGAGCCGGCTGAAGATGTCTCTGCCGGAGGAGCTGGCGCCGGTGCTGGCGGACGGCGTGGTGCTGTGCCACCTCGCCAACCACGTGCGGCCCCGCTCCGTCGCGTCCGTGCACGTACCCTCCGTCGCGCAGGTAACCAACCATGCTGTGTCACACCTGAGTTGAAGATGTCTCTGCCGGAGGAGCTGGCGCCGGTGCTGGCGGACGGCGTGGTGCTGTGCCACCTCGCCAACCACGTGCGGCCCCGCTCCGTCGCGTCCGTGCACGTACCCTCCGTCGCGCAGGTAACCAACCATGCTGTGTCACACCTGAGTTGAAGATGTCTCTGCCGGAGGAGCTGGCGCCGGTGCTGGCGTACGGCGTGGTGCTGAGCCACCTCGCCAACCACGTGCGGCCCCGCTCCGTCGCGTCCGTGCACGTACCCTCCGTCGCGCAGGTAACGAACCATGCTGTGTCACACCTGAGTTGAAGATGTCTCTGCCGGAGGAGCTGGCGCCGGTGCTGGCGTACGGCGTGGTGCTGAGCCACCTCGCCAACCACGTGCGGCCCCGCTCCGTCGCGTCCGTGCACGTACCCTCCGTCGCGCAGGTAACCAACCATGCTGTGTCACACCTGAGTTGAAGATGTCTCTGCCGGAGGAGCTGGCGCCGGTGCTGGTGGACGGCGTGGTGCTGTGCCACCTCGCCAACCACTTGCGGCCCCGCTCCGTCGCGTCCGTGCACGTACCCTCCTTCGCGCGGGTAACCAACCATGCTGTGTCACACCTGAGTTGAAGATGTCTCTGCCGGAGGAGCTGGCGCCGGTGCTGGTGGACGGCGTGGTGCTGTGCCACCTCGCCAACCACTTGCGGCCCCGCTCCGTCGCGTCCGTGCACGTACCCTCCGTCGCGCAGGTAACCAACCATGCTGTGTCACACCTGAGTTGAAGATGTCTCTGCCGGAGGAGCTGGCGCCGGTGCTGGTGGACGGCGTGGTGCTGTGCCACCTCGCCAACCACGTGCGGCCCCGCTCCGTCGCGTCCGTGCACGTACCCTCCGTCGCGCGGGTAACCAACCATGCTGTGTCACACCTGAGTTGAAGATGTCTCTGCCGGAGGAGCTGGCGCCGGTGCTGGTGGACGGCGTGGTGCTGTGCCACCTCGCCAACCACTTGCGGCCCCGCTCCGTCGCGTCCGTGCACGTACCCTCCGTCGCGCGGGTAACCAACCATGCTGTGTCACACCTGAGTTGAAGATGTCTCTGCCGGAGGAGCTGGCGCCGGTGCTGGTGGACGGCGTGGTGCTGTGCCACCTCGCCAACCACTTGCGGCCCCGCTCCGTCGCGTCCGTGCACGTACCCTCCGTCGCGCAGGTAACCAACCATGCTGTGTCACACCTGAGTTGAAGATGTCTCTGCCGGAGTTGCTGGCGCCGGTGCTGGCGGACGGCGTGGTGCTGTGCCACCTCGCCAACCACGTGCGGCCCCGCTCCGTTGCGTACCCTCCGTCGCGCAGGTAACCATGCTGTGTCCTGACACATTCTTGACTTTTTTTGAACTTTTGCCATGCGCAATCGGAATAAGACATTTAGTAGGTTTTGTGGGTGAAGTTGGACGAGTGAGAGTGGAGACATTTCTCATAAATGACTTTTTTCGGATAATAAATATATGACGATAGCAAATTTGGCATGGTTCTAATGGTTATAAAATTTGCAACAAAGTTATCTATACCTTACAGTTCACTAACCTTTGTTTTGATTCCAAATTTGTGAGTTGAACATTTCACTTCATAAATACACGGTGGTTGCCTGTAATATTTTTAACTGACATAAGGGGGTTATTCTATATGTCAAACTAAACAACATCTGTGGCGAAAAAAAATTTTTTTAAACAAAAAAAAATTTTTTTCCGTACAAATTTGATATACCTATTCTCAAAATGTATGGAAAAAAAAAAATGTTTTTCTTCAAATTAAAAAGTTGTAGAACAAAAGTTCTTCCATTTCACGTGCAGAATCACCCCCTTTCGGGTTTTACCGTTGGGGTTGCAACACCGTAGTGAGGTTAAGTTGGAGGTTTTTCTCCATTCGCGAGTGTTTCGATTTGATGTCTAAAAACACCTCAAATCACGTTTATTTGCGGCCGTGGCGCGCCAAATTCGCGCGCAAACATGGCGTGCGACACCAAGTCTCAAAAACAACTGAAGAGTCAATTAATTGTTTGCTCTAGACTGGCGCCAAAGTAAACCAGATCAAGTAGGTCATATCTTCACCTTTATTTAGAAGTATAATGAGCTTTATCCCAATATTCAAAAACCATGTATTTCAATGCCGATAGTCGGCCTCCCCACCGTGCCAGCAGCACGCGACACTTAAATACCGTGCCATACGCTGGCGGGCGACGCTCGAGCGGTTAAGGGATACTCGTGGACCTCCCGAGTTTTATGTGAACCAGGGGGCGCTGGCGATGCCACTGCGAACTTGTTCTGGAACCTTTGTAGAATCTCTACATTGCTGTTGCTGGCGGTCTCCCACAGCCGAATACTGTAGGTACATATTAGCTCGATGAGGTATCTGCCGTATCCGGGATACTCGTGGACCTCCCGAGTTTTATGTGAACCAGGGGGCGCTGGCGATGTCACTGAGAACATGTTCTGGAACCTTTGTAGAATCTCTACATTGCTGTTGCTGGCGGTCTCCCACAGCCGAATACTGTAGGTACACGAGTCAGTAAGCCTGGATACGAAATACGGCATCGTTTGTATGAGAACCGAGGTAGCCGCCAAAGGGGTGTGAAGTCTGAGGCGGGAGCGGCGCATGGAACGCCGTGATTGGCCGAGCGAGTAGGTGGCCAAGTGACGCCAGTCTTCCATACGTTTGAACGGGATTCATACAAAAGTCGCTCATTGTGTCGATTCGCGATGAAAAGATGAAACGGATTTAACAATATTTAACCCTTCTTTACATCAAGGGAATAATATAACTTTCTCTTAAATGAACAAAGGCAACGCCCCTTTCACAATTTTGCGAATTTGCAGATTTTCGCATAAACACGATAATAGTTCTAAGTTCTGAGATACCTCGGATACTTTATTATAAATCTACATAAAATTTCCAAAACAATGATATGTAAGACCTCGTACATTGGTATTATCTTATTGGAGTATTTGTTATTGGAATTTTCCAAAATTAAAAAAATAATGTTAGAAAGTCGAAAAGTTTTGTAACCAAAAAAAAAATAATTATATTATTAACAACTATTTGCTAATTACTTAGCCAACGATATGACAAATTATATTGCAATATGACTTCGCGAAAAATTCGCGAAAATCTACCCTACCATAAAAATTTATGAGTACCCACCTCGATATTTAATTTTTTTACGGTAAAATGAGGTTTTCCAGGCTTTGCCTTTTTTAACAAACTAACCAGCCATACCCACCTGGATATTTAATTTTTTTACGGTAAAATGAGGTTTTCCAGGTATGACCAAAACAAATTATCACGTGATAGATGGGTAGATCTCATCGAGACGTTCAGTTTGAGTACCAACACGATGGGTCTAAGTTCAGTGGTTCTCGAGATATGACCAAAACAAATTAACACGTGACAGATGGGTAGATCTCACCGAGACGTTCAGTTTGAGTACCAACACGATGGGTCTAAGTCCAGTGGTTCTGTAGATATGACCAAAACTAATGATCACGTGACAGATCGCATCGCATTTCGCATTTAGATGCTAGCTAGCTAGCTAGCAGCGGAGCGCAGGCGCTATATAGCATTTAGCATTTAGCAGTACCATAGATAAATAGCACATACTTCATTGCTTTGTGCGTTCCAAAACAAACGAACCAACAAAGTTTTACGAACGAAACAGCAATGCTAACTAAAATTAAATGTGATTATTGCTTAGCATTTAGCATTAATTTTTATTCATCAGGGCGCTTAGCAGTGCTAAATGCTAACGGGGTATTCATTATGAATTAATTTTGTTAATGCTAAGCATAACAAGACTAATTCCCGGTAGACGCATGACTTAAAGAAATTAATTCCTTTAGAGTCGCTCAAAAGTAAAAACCGGTAGGTACTGGTTGAATGAAAAAAGCGCGATAAACGAATATTGAACGAGGAAACCTGCTGAGGTTGACTAGAAGAAATGTCCTTTGGCAATAAGGCAGAATGCATGAAATATCTGTATACATTTAACATACATATTTATCAATAAACAAAAAAAATTACAAGAGCTAACTGCATCCAACACGATAGTCGACCTATGGTGGGTAAGCAGAAAAGAGCTCTCCATACATATTTACGCCGATGTTTGTTACTGAAATTCAAGCGAAAAGTGCTATCAAATTGAATGAAAGTACTTACTCGTGAAAGGTGACTCCATCTGTGTTCAAGTTTGAATTTTTCGACGACTTTTTGCACCAAAGCACTGCACAATGAGGCATTTTGTGACAGACGCGCACGTTCGCTCCGCCTGAGCGGCGGACGGAGACTAAGATCGGTCGCCGGCGCTAGACTGACGCGCTGGCGCGTGTGCGCCGACGCGCGGCTACCCCTGTCCTCCTATGTATAGCGTATCCAGGCTTACTGACTCGTGTGTAGGTACATATTAGCTCGATGAGGTATCTGCCGTATCCGGGATACTCGTGGACCTCCCGAGTTTTATGTGAACCAGGGGGCGCTGGCGATGTCACTGAGAACATGTTCTGGAACCTTTGTAGAATCTCTACATTGCTGTTGCTGGTGGTCTCCCACAGCCGAATACTGTAGGTACATATTAGCTCGATGAGGTATCTGCCGTATCCGGGATACTCGTGGACCTCCCGAGTTTTATGTGAACCAGGGGGCGCTGGCGATGTCACTGAGAACATGTTCTGGAACCTTTGTAGAATCTCTACATTGCTGTTGCTGGCGGTCTCCCACAGCCGAATACTGTAGGTACATATTAGCTCGATGAGGTATCTGCCGTATCCGGGATACTCGTGGACCTCCCGAGTTTTATGTGAACCAGGGGGCGCTGGCGATGTCACTGAGAACATGTTCTGGAACCTTTGTAGAATCTCTACATTGCTGTTGCTGGTGGTCTCCCACAGCCGAATACTGTAGGTACATATTAGCTCGATGAGGTATCTGCCGTATCCGGGATACTCGTGGACCTCCCGAGTTTTATGTGAACCAGGGGGCGCTGGCGATGTCACTGAGAACATGTTCTGGAACCTTTGTAGAATCTCTACATTGCTGTTGCTGGCGGTCTCCCACAGCCAAATACTGTAGGTACATATTAGCTCGATGAGGTATCCGCCGTATCCGGGATACTCGTGGACCTCCCGAGTTTTATGTGAACCAGGGGGCGCTGGCGATGTCACTGAGAACATGTTCTGGAACCTTTGTAGAATCTCTACATTGCTGTTGCTGGTGGTCTCCCACAGCCGAATACTGTAGGTACATATTAGCTCGATGAGGTATCCGCCGTATCCGGGATACTCGTGGACCTTCCGAGTTTTATGTGAACCAGGGGGCGCTGGCGATGTCACTGAGAACTTGTTCTGGAACCTTTGTAGAATCTCTACATTGCTGTTGCTGGCGGTCTCCCACAGCCGAATACTGTAGGTACATATTAGCTCAATGAGGTATCCGCTTGGTCTCACGAAGGCAATATTGTTGCAGCCCAAGCTGACGATGGCGCGGTGTCGGCGGAATGTGGACAACTTTCTCGAGGCGTGTCGCAAGATCGGAGTCGAAGAGGTTCGTACACCGCACCTTATTTACACCTCACACGGCATAGGGACAGTTGGGCGTTGTGTTGGTGCACCAAGAATATTAAGTCTTTCGTAATGTTCACCAACATTTTGTTGAATTGTTATTTGCTAAGACATTTTTGGAGATGATTTCTCTGCTAATGCAGCAAATGTATGTATCATGTGGGGCGTATTCAAATGTTGTATCAACAGGCTGGGCAGCCCTATGTACTGTGCAAGACGGCTGGTGCTGTATCTCTCTCAGTGTGATTTCATAAGGAGCGGTGAAATTGGCTATGTTGAGCACCTTTGGCTCGGCACAGCTCCCGTAGTGCACTAGGAGTGAAGTACCGTATGCTTTATGCGATACTGTATTCAAAGACAATGCATAAAAACAATGTATCGGTGACATTGCGATGTAACAGCCGCGGTGACAGCTTTAGAACTTCATAATGCGAGGATGCGGGTGTTGCTCGACGTGTGCTTGAGTTTTCAGGGGTGACGGGCGCGGTTAGGGGTGGCGCGAGGGGGGGGCGGATGTAACATATACTGACGAGTGGGTGGCGTGTGTTGCAGGAAGAGATCTGCTCGGCGGATGACGTTCTGTGTCACCGGGAGGCGCCGCTCGCGCGCACGCTCGCCGCCCTCCTCGCACACGCCACCCCCTCCCCCGCGCACCGCCCGCGCCGCGCGCCGCCGCACCCCCACGCCCAGCTGCACGTGCACACCGAGCTCGGCGACGAGGGCGCCAGGGAGTGCCGCATCGACTACTTCCAGCGCCGGCACCGCTGCACCGACGAGCGCATCATCAGCAACTTCAACAGCTGCGGCGACCGCGCCGACTACAGCATCGACGAGGCCGACGAGTACCAGCTCCACCTGCAGAACAACAACGACCACTTCTCTCACGCGCGCGCATACAAGGAAGCCGCTCGCTCCGATCAAGATCCGTACGCTCTCGGGTACAACGGGGAAACCTACCGGCATGTCCAGTTCAACGAGGAAACCTACGAGCAGGTCCAATTCAACGGGGACACTTACGAGCAGAGCACGTACAGTGGCAACACTCACGAGCAGAACCTCATCAACGGCGACGAGCCGAGCCAGTTCATCGGCGAGCAGAAGTCCAGCGGGGACAAATTGCGGAACCGAGTGCACTTCGTGGCGCCGTACTTGAACGGGGGAGGCGGGAGGGACGAGGTGGACTCGGCGCGGCGCTACGTGCGCGGGAGCATGAGCCTCCACATCCAGCACAACTTGAACGCCTGCTTGGAAAAACCCACAGACTCGGACATCGCTCAGGCGGCGCCGGCGCGCGCGGCGGACCCCGCACCGGATAACACGCTGGTGACATTTCTCTGCCTCGGAGGATTCCTGCTGACGGCGCTGCTGCTCTATTTAGTCCCGCTGCAGTGAATACGTCGAGCGGTCCCCATCCACCCTGCATATACGAATATAACAGTATGCCTTACTAGAGAGGAGCCTTTGATCCTAGTCTGCAGTGTAATATTGTGACTACGGATTGCGTTAGATTTAATCGTTCTTGCTTCATTTGAATTCTATGTAATCAGTATTAGGAGCAGCTTATATTTATGTACCTACTTATATCTACTTTCGTTCAAGTAGTATTATTCTGTTTAGATAATATTTCTTTCCTTTCGTACAATTTGAATCACAGAACATAAAACAAGTGGAGGGCGGTACCCGCGTACCGCGATTGAGCGTAATACCGCGCACTTGGTCTCCGCCCACATCAGTCGCCTTTGATTACTGTCGCGGAAGACGTCAAGCTAAAAAAATTCAATAATGCCATATTGTCTTATAGTTATATATTACAGTGTAAAAACCTTAGCCGCATGAATAATTTATCTAAAGGTGGTAAATTAAAACCTAGAGTTATCACACATTTTTTTATATACATATATATATATATATATATTTTTTATTCAAAGTGCGACATATGGCCCATAAGGTATCTAACGACGCCCATGGATATGCGGTCGTATGCGGGGGTTGCGAATGCCATGTCGGCCTAACAGACGACCATTCACGGCCCTCTTGAAGGCTGTACTTGGGGGGAAATATATGTGAGTTTAGTTACACTGGTCGTATGAACTAATCGCTAATTCTACACATTGTTCATGTTCTGTGATTTGAATAATACTCTACTGACCAAGTTTTGGATGCGAGATCCGGTGGAGTCTCGTTTTTGTAATACATTTACACGGTAATTATAAAGAGTTTGTATTCTCTCGTACCGGCCCGGTATGTTTAGTGTTTTGATCTCATTGTTCTACCGACTGTATTATTGTATGTAAGTCTTACGCATTTTTCTACAACTCTGTACTTGGCTTTTCTATATGAGCTGTAAGGGATGTTTCCTTAACAGATTAGATGTAAGTTCGTAGGTATATCGTAAACTCGTACTTAAGTCCTCAGTGGTGATGCGCCGTGAGAATATGCCTTATCAGTGATGTCATATCGTACTATTTATTGTGTGAGCGGTTGAGAACCGCTCGCTCGCCGGGAGCGTGGGTGAGTCTGTCGCGTGCGGACTGTCGTGCGTAGCGACAGGAGTAAATGCACGTACAGAGTACAAGCTTCATGCGACCGCGCTGCGAGAACTCGCACGTCTCCGTGCGACAGAGACGACACTCTACAAGCAGATTCTCTCTTTCTAAAGTTTGCTCAATTTAAAATTCTTTATTAGATGGATGCAAAGCTGAAAATAAAGAGAAAAAATAAGTTTCAACCAGGATTTGAACCTGGAACTCTGTCATGAGGCCCCAAAGCGTTACCAATTGATGTATTCCCTCAAAATTTCGAACCGTTGCATCTTCTAAAGTGTGACGTTAGCTGCTGCGTTCAGTTAACTTGCACGATTTCATATTGAATCTGTTGCTGTTGAGTGAGACCAAAGCGTATCATATAATGGCATCGGACAAAAAACATTTCTAATAAGCTTCTCAAGGTCCTTGAGATTCCAACAGTAAAGAAGGAAGGGAAGGCCAGAACTGAGGCATACAATAAAAGAGTCGAAAGGCACCCAAACAAGCTGGCAACTGAGTTGATGGCTCCTGATCTCATCGCAGAGTAAAATGACTGAGAATAATAATTAAATGGAACTGTCAATGGACACTTACCATACAAGACCTATTTCAAATGATGATGAAAAATGAAATGATTAATGTCGGCTCGCAGACAGATTGCAGTAATAAAAAAAAAAGTCACCGTGTCCCGGTAGAGCATCTGTTTACGCTGGTTCAGCTAGTGAATAAACTAAGGGAGTCCATTTAGCAGAGCACCTATCGCGGCGCGGTTGCGCGCGGCTTGCACTCTGTTCGGTATGTACTGCTGCGGTGCGATGTAGCCGCACGATTGAAATTTACAAGACTCGGTCGAAGTATTTATTAGAGCGACGGTTAGTTTTCTTGTTGAGTAGCTGAGCGCGTGAGGTGCGGCCCGGTTGTGGGCAGCGACTGTTGTTAGCTTGCTAGAACTTTAGGCAATTTGTTGAGGCTACGATGCGAGGCTACGGAGGTTTAGGCCACGGGGGAGAGAGTACAGAATAGTGTTGGTATAAACAAAACGTAAGAACTGGGGGCGTACGTGATCGGTCGCGTCAGCGGAGTGGTCAGGACCCAGCGCACGCCGAATTTGAATTGTGTGATGGTGGAGTACCGTTTCGGGGTCGGTACTTAAAATGAATAGCCCCACTGCATTTCTCCCCGTGCATGTAAAAGGCGACTAAGGGATAAGGACAAGATGCCGTGCATAAGGGCGACAGGCTAGCCACCTCTCACCTTGGCACGGTCTTTCTATTTCATCCTTCCATTCCGAGTCATGCAGCAGGTGATAGGTTATCTTGTCCTAATACTTACATTACTAAACGTGGTGGTCGGTGTTGTGCTGTAATTTACAAGAGTGCTTGCAGCACAACACTGACTACTCTGCTTACCGTGATTGTCGGGATACAGCGTGTGGTACGTATGTATGTAAGTGGCAGCGCGTACTGGCGACACGTGATTTACTAGAAATTATATCTAGCAGCAACCCCTCTCTGCTCTCTCCCCCGTGGTCGGTACTGTTGGAAGATTGTTAGAACTTTAGGCAATTTATTGAGGCTAGCGTGTGAGTCTAGGAAGGATTAGATAATATGAATAAAATATTACAAATGTGAAATAGAATGAATCTGGTACAAAATATGGTTTCCTAAATGTTGCCAACATAAATAAAGACATATAGAGTATGTATGAAAGTTGAATCGGAGACGGGATGTCTGGCGGCTTGCGTTCGTACTCGTCTACGTGGTGCGTACGTACTCGTAGAAGCCAAGCCAATTGAAATGCCATATGAAAATTATGTCTCCCGAAGACAATATTTGCATGCGCGAGTGGGATAGCGTATTATTGTGCGAGTGAGATAGCATGCGAGCGGACGTCATTTTCATATAGTGATTGACGTGGGTGGGTCATAATTAGAGTTAAGATAATGGGATACATATTTGCCTAAACGCTAAAAAATATGGAAGTGGCTGCTTTGAAAAATTAATTTAAGTAATTAAATAATTTCCGTGATTCCGGGGAACATTACTATACTATAAAACTTAGTAGATCTATTCAAAATGAATATTTTTAATATGCTTTTATCATACTAGCGGTCACCCCCGACTTCGTTCGCCAGAATATTTATACAACTGCGTCACTAAGTTGTTGTTGTTGTTTTGGTTTGGTGTTGGCTTTAGGCCTGCAAACTAATCCCGCTTGGTTGGGGACCTTCGTGCAAAACCCCGCAGTCTCCAGCTACCCCATCCAGCCTATGTCTTCCATGAAAGCCACAAGTCGACCGGGGTGTCTGCAGGCCGCTTATCCCTTAGTCGCCTTTTACGACATGCACGGGGAGAGATGCAGTGGGACTATTCTTATGTACCGACCCCACACAGTACTGCGTCACTAAGTATATAGTTACTTTTCGGGATTGTTATTCTAAAAATCATTTTGGCCAACCTTTTACCAGGAACCTATACATAATATCAGTTTTAGTGAAGCACCAACATTTGTATACGTGAATCAAATACAGTAAGAAAATAATAAATAATATAATAATAATGTTAAAACGTTACTTAACACAAAAATATACAGATACAATTAAAATATATCAATCCTGGGAAAAAATTAAAAAGGGTCTCCATACTTATCCAACCTTTCAAGTTTAGGTAAATATGTATACCATTATCCTATCTCTTGTCATAATATAATTCATTCCAAAGATTTAACTGAAGAAGACTGCCAACGGACAAATTATAAATGCCCTAACTGTACGTGCACGCGTTGTCTGTCGCGCTGCTGCGTGTGTTGAGGACTCTCTCTCTCTCTCTCTCTCTCTCTGCATAATGTATTATTAACTATTTATTACTCTCGTGTACTTATTTATACTAACGTGTACCTACTTAGTGTACTTATTGTTTCGAATTTATTCAATATTTGTTGTTGTATTTTGATGAATTTTCTAAACGCCAGTGAGTTGAGTGTGGAAACATATCGAGCGAGGCGGTCGCCTCGTCTATCTTTCTAACGTTTTAAGGTGAGACCGCACTAGGCGGACATGCCTGGCAGCGAAGCGGCACCCCACCACCGCACTCGGGCTGCGGCCGTGCGGGCGGGCTTCTGGGGAAGATAGATAAAAATTTGTTAATGCTCCAGAAACATTTATTAATGCTAAACCATAACATGCGCTGCACAAGCAGACTTATCCCTTATAGAGATTTCTTCCAGTCAATCTTTGGATATTTAAGTATTTAATATCTTTGAAACGAAATAACGAGCCCTTTTCATAGAAAAGTCACAGGATGCACTTAAACAAAAAATTTTTTTACTCTCTAATTTGTCCCCCAAAATCGTAATTCGTTCATTTACGCTATACGTACGTGTTTGGGTCATCAAACTCTTTATACATATGTAGCAAATTTCAAATTGTTTCGTCGAGTAGATTCTGAGAAAGTAAGCCGTGACAGACGTACAGATGTTTTGTTTTTTTTTTTTTTTTGTAAGCTGACATGGTTGGCTACATTACCTACAACATCCGTGATGTCAGCCCATAACACCGGGTGAACTTGGTGCCACGTCAGTGCTTCCCTCCGGTCGAGCCGGCTACACTGAACTGGACGGAAAACACAAACTATTTACATAGTCGTTTCGACCGACGTACATAGAAGGGTTCCGTTTTTTTCCCTCTTGAGGTACGGAACCCTAAAAGTAAATAGAGACATACACATATGCATCACGCCCGTCTCCCAGTGGGGTAGGCAGAGACAACGGATATCTACATGCACTACTTTGATATAGTGCATCCCATCTGATATAATTTCGTATAAATAATATATCGACATCACGTTGGAGCTCCGCCCCGCCCCGCCCCGCCCCGCCGCCCGGGAGTGCTGCCGCCCGGTGCGGTATCACTTTTAGTTGTGTGATGTCTTATTTTGAGCTTTAAGTCGTGAGTACAACGCTAACTATAGTAAGCCGTAATGAAATAATATGTTTATGAAGAATTATAAAATTATTAATATATTTTTTTCGCTTGCATAATATGTTTAACCTTTGAATGTAGCTTGGTGCTGGGGTATTTAGTTGGGAATAAATAAATGTGATTCAAATCACTTGAAACCTCAGTATTTATGCACAATTTTTTTAGACGCAGATTAATTTGCATTTTTGTATAACTAACTATTAGTTGGCGGTGAATGTGCAGTTCGTGTGCAAATGGAATTGGTGCAATAGCATTTAGCGGCTGCTATGTTTCCAAATTTTATTATATTCTCAACATATACAACATGTCCCAAAATTCAACATCACGCGCGAACCAGGGAGTGGGTCAGTTGAAAAATATTCAGGGAAAAATAAGATAACAAAAATTGGAGTAATTTTTTTAATGATATAAAAATTTTATTGAATAAAAACGTTGAAAATAGACACCTCAAACAACATTTTCAGGTAATAGTACCTACAGTCATAGGACTACAAATTTGAAAATAGGACGGTTCAATGTATTGGTAGCCTAAATAACTCTGCTATATTGACTACTATCCCAAATTAAACCAGAATGACTGTAGTTTTACTGCAGAAAAATATTCAGTGGAATGTTTTTCTTCAAATTTTGAGAGATAATTATTTTTAGTTTACTTTCACCATTTTTTACACTTCATGGTATAAAAAAAACGGCCAAGTGCGAGTCGAACTCGCGCACCGTGGGTTCCGTATCGCCATGTCATGGTCAGCGCCACTCACGCCATCTATGGCGTGTTTATGAAATGCTTCATATTAGTTAAAATTCATGATTAGTTAAATGCTTCATACTCTTTTCGGCATACACTTTTTAGTTTCTTACATGGGGATTCTGTGAATTTTTGCTTTTTCCTATTTTTATTATTTGTTGTTATATCCGCCATAATAACACATATTCTGTGAAAATTTCAACGGGCTACCTATTACGGTTCAAGAGATACAGCCCTCGGACAGACGGACAGACAGGCGGCGTAGGCTTAGTAATAGGGTCCCGTACGACAGATACGGAACCCTAAGAAGTATTACTATGGCATACTACTATGGAAAGATGTCAGAAAAGTTGGCGTCATAAAAAAATGACTACGATTTTTTTCTTATTTTTCCCTGGGTAGTAATCATAAACTGGCCACTCTCTGGTTCCCACTTGGATGTTGAATTTTGGGGCACGTTGAGGTGAATAATTTATCCCACTTGTGGAGTAAGTCCAATGTTTCATCCCAGTGTGTCTGAGGTTTCCAGTATTTGGAGGGGAATGTATGTATATACGATAATAATTCCAGTAGTTTTAAGCAAATATTCCAATATCTACATACATACATACATAACCATTGTTGTATTTATAACATTTTTATCTTAGAGTATCTTCAAATTGTTTGTTTTTTTTATGTTGACAGTGTGAACATTTTTACTTGTGAGTGATTTTCTTCGGTTGTACAACATTGGTGATACGAGAGTGCTGCTGGGTTTTTTTTTTATATTTTAAAGCCGCGGACGAAGCATAATAGAAAGTTAGCACACCGAGTAGAACAAGCTGCTAAGAACTTTTCGATAAAATGTTTACACTAATTTAACTTTTTTACACCCACCAACATATTGTAAGTACTTATTTAATTGATATGGAATAAATTTTTCTGATAAATAAGCAATGGTGAACTTTTACATGATATTACTTACTTAGCTGTAAGCTGGTACAGTGCCCGGCAGCTAACAATGCTTGTCGAGCTTTAGAAAGAGACAAACCGGTTGTAGAGCTTCGTCCCTGTCGCAAGAACTCGTACGTCTTCGTGCGACAGGGACGACGCTCTACAACCGGATTGTCTCTTTCTAAAGCTCGACAAGCATTGTTAGCTGCCGGAAAATTTACCTACCTATCTACCCCAAATGACTTACTCTATATTTTATCTATCACTCCATATAATCACAGATCATAGGATGCCGACATATTTAGCTGCTCTCATTGGCTGTAGATGTCGACATGCGTGTGTGTGTGTGTGTGATGTAATTTGATTGGTCGGAATTTTGGCGACAATGTGTCCCACACACAGAGCGATCTTTCTTTAATGGCCCCTCGACCTATTGTGTCTGTTCTGAGGTATAAATAAGCAGGCATTATTATTAAATTTTGTATTTCTAGAGAAGGAATCATTACAAATTCTACTCACTTTTAACGCCATAATTTAATGCTGACCAATTTTCGAAAAAATGTCACCATTGTTTATAAAATTCTAAAGTATGTTACTTCGTTTCATTGAAGATAGGGTTTTTTTTTCAGTTCTGATAATAAAAAAAGTACAAAACTAAATCAACTGGCTTTTCATTCATCGTCCTGTATAATTTACATGTTTCATTGTTGTTGTATGCAAAAATAGACAAACACATTTTTCAAAATAGTCCAGTCCAGCGTGAAGTGATGCAATCCCTGCTCAGTGTGCGTGGTGCGTAGGTGGAAAGGGGAGCGGGGATCGCGTTAAACAGCTCCTCCGAGTACTCGCCATGGAATGAACGATAGAACACACTTAGGGCGCCGACATCCCTACGGTGTTGCAGTGGTTCAAGATCGCAGGACACTTCGGGGTCACCCACTAGTCGCACGGCTCGACGCTGGATCGAGTCCAGAGGCGCAAGCTGGTATTTGGCCGAGCCATCCCACAAGTGCGAGCAGTACTCCAAGCAGGACCTGATGTGCGATTTATACAAAAGCGCAGCTTTTAGTCCGGCGTGAAGTAGCGTCGCACCTTGTTGACTACGCCCAGCACACATTGAGTTAGCAATGCATTGATGCCGATGCACACTCATTACGGTTCGTCATTGTCCCGCCGCGCCGAGCAACGGGGAGGTCGCCTTCACTTTGTCTATCGGCAGCTCGTAATTGGTTATATGTAGCCCTAACAATTAACTAAAAATAATTTAAAGGAAGTCTGCCATTCCCATTCTAGTAGAGAGTGCTCCCTCTTGTCTTGTGCCTAACTAATTACATTTATACGTCGTAATTCTGAACACCACAGCTCGGCTGATATGTTCCGAATTCAATCAATGTTAATATATAATTAATTAAGTAGGTACCTAGTCTTTTTTTTCAGAAAGCCATAACCTATGGCCCCGAGCCACCGATGAGATGATTAACGACGCCCATGGACATTCGGTGGTATTCGGAGGTTGCGATTGCCATGCTGGCCTGACAGGTGCCTGTTCACGCCCCTCTTGAAGGACCCGAGACTGTACTGGGGGGGGGGGGGGAATATGTGGGCAGGGAGAGCGTTCCAGAGTTTACCGGTTCTGTAGAGTAAAGATCTGTGCGCGTGGTGCGGAGGTGGAAAGGGGACGGCGGCGCGGCGGTCTAAAGTCTAAAAGTACGTGTGCCAAAGTGATATGTGTATAGCGCAGCGCAGTGTAATAATGAGTGTTGTGTTTGTGTTGCAGAAGCTGATGTGCTGCGCGGCGGACGTGCTGGAGGGGCGCGGCGCGGTGCAGGTCGCCATCACGGTCACCGAGCTGCTGCGCCGCGCGCCGCCGCTCCACCCCGCCGCCGCGCACCGCGCGCGCGCCTCGCCGCCGCAGCACGTCGCCACCTAGCAGCGCCACCTCACCGTCCCGCCCCACTCGCAACACATCACTCTGTGAGCGATCGTCGAACCGAGTCAACGCACGTGGGGGAGCCTAATGAGACGAGAGTCGCGTCTGTGGACAAATCAGTAGTGTGAGGATGAGTAGCTGATGTAGAACGCGGGCCCTTGAGTTAGGGACCGATCTTGGCGAGTCGCCCGCGCTAACGGCTGCGCAGAAACCAAAACTATGTCGGATTGGTGCTAAAGTATGAGGCAAAGAGGGGACGGGCTCACCTCGTCAGTCTCACCGCACCATCCCCCGCATCGCAGTCGTCTTAAATCTCTCTCGCGCCCGCTCTGTGCTCACATTGCCTCTCCCTCGCACAGCGCCCGTCAGTGTTCTCCCTCGCACCCGATACGTACGGACACACCGTATAGTAGGATAGGGATGCGTACATCGACAGTTCTACTCAGGGATATGGCACATTTTGTTGTGTACTCACTTGGACAAACCATCCAGTTATGCTAGCACAGCTTCGACAAGGAGACCGACGACAGATGGGTGAAATTAATGATCGAGAACAAATTCCTCATTCAAAGTTTTTTGGTAAATTGCATATTTTTATTTTATTTTACTCAAGAATATGTGCCATACCCCTATACATGTGTGTGTGTCAACTCTACGTGTGAACTGTCGAAGAACTTCGACAGTTACGACATTCTAACTTTACTCTACCTTACACTTTGTAAGTTCTCAGCCGTTCGCTGCGGAATTGAGAGTTGTATAAATAAGACAATCTTAAAATATGTTTTAATGCACAAACGTGTTGTCATTACGAATATAGGTCTAAGGAAGAAGTAGGTATTCACTTCACATGTGTCGGTGGGAACTAGGTCGGCGTGAAGAACGATCGGCTAGTATGTAGAAGCTGCAAGGATTCGCACAAGAATTCACACCCAGTAGAAATGAAAACAGTGACTTAGGATGTTTTGATAGTGTAATACAATTCTTGTAAGAAATACAAAACACTTATAATGTTTAACAACAATCATTAAGTCTTCCTTCCCTTATACCTCAATTATAACGACTCGATTTCTTTGAGAGAAAGCTATCGTAGCTGCATCCTCTATTAATATATCTCAATGAAGTGCTCCACCCGGCAGTTATTTTTCATCCGACACATGTGAACAAAGGCTGTGTGATTTGATAGAAGACATAATGAATGGAACATCGAGGAGTAGAAGCGATAGAATGTTGCAACGCGAGATATGCCGCCGTCTGCCTTACCTAGTTGTATTGCGCGCGCCAAAATGGTAGACACACCCCCTACGATATACACTCAGTAGCTTTGTTATTACATTATTAATTACACGATCGATATTACTATGATGGGTAGGTGCCCATGTAATATTGTTCAAAAAGTGTGAGTGTCGGGGCTCACGGTCATGATGTATAAGATGGGGCAAAAGTAATGTCATAATGAGAATCGGCTTCCATTTTGAAAAAAAAAACGTGTAATGTTTTCACGGAAAGTCTATTTGAAGGTGTAAAATTGATGACATTAAGTTGAAAAAATTATATCGGTCAATTGACCACCTCCTAAGTTTATGCACATTTGTACTCGTTTTATGGCATTTTGAGTTGTTGCTCGCAAAACATGTGTCTCCAAATTGGTGATTTCTTCTTCAGTGTTGGCTTTCAAGACTTGCTAGGTTTGTGGTTTGTTATAGTCTGTAATGGGAGACCGAGGATTTTTCATACATGAAAAATAGTACCTACTACCGAGGCGTAGTGCGTACTCAGACCTGTAGGCGAATTTAATTGTGGGAAAATAGAGAATCCAGTGCTATAGCGACTAATAATTTGACATATTGTTTTTGTCGAAATTACATATACGATATCGAATGTGCCTGCGACTGAATTGGACCAATGTTGCTGAAGACATTGAGCGCGGCGGTCATCAGGTGTTGGTTTGGCGCGCGTGACAGTCGCCGCGCGTGCGCTGTCCGCCGGCCGCGCGTGCGCTGTCCGCCGGCCGGGCGCGCGACCGCGTGGTAAAGGGAACATTTTTGCACTAGATGTGGAGTAAGTAGACAAATTACTGTGTTCATTGTTATCTAGTGAGGTCGCTCTCCCGAATATATATGAAGGTGATTTTGTGAATACCAGCAGTACCTGTGCCGAGGTGCCGAGGGACCTATGGTGCAGTCGACAGAGCGAAATTCACCACACCTCGCGAGACCACGCTCAGTGAGAATCCAAGCCAGCAGATTTGTCGACTGTTTCTAGGCTGCCTAGCCTATTGATACGACGTTTGAAGACACCCAGATTAAAGGATTCGGGAAGCAAACTCGCCGAAAGACGGTTCCGCATCCTAGCGGTGCGACGAAGGACCAATTTTGAGAAACGGTGTCTTCTTAAAAGCCGTGTTTTAGCGAAAAACTGAGGCGAAACTCGAATAAATCAACTTGTCCGTATATTTCCAAACTCAAATGTTTAGGATGGACAGATTTTTCTCCCAATTTAGTCCTCCGTTTTTATTTGCACAAATGTATTCAGTTTGAGATACAGAATCACTCCTCGAGGGGCTCCAGTATTCACAAGATCGACCAGCAGGTGTACAGGAGCGACCGTAGCGTGTAGGTATGCTATACTACGAGTATAATAGCTAGGTACTTGCGAGCTACTTCACTTTATGTGGTGTGTTTGTGTGGGTTAGTTGTTGAAGTAGAAAGTGAATAGATGGTACAGAACCACGCCAGCATGTTATGTACTAATTCACCGACGACTGGGGCAAGTTTTGTCTTTACAATAAATAAATATACATTATTATACAGGGACCGAGACTAGCTGCGAAATGAGTCTATAGTTTCTTTAAGAACCTAGGCTTGCCTAGATCGGCGGTTGACGGGTGGGTGGGTAGTTGGATACTTGTATAGAAAGAGCTTCGCGGGTCGTACTAGAAGCCTCATACAGAATTAGTATGGGTAGATAGAGACAGGTCGAGTGCGGATTCTAGTCGAGGCAGATTAGCTGAGGAGGGCTCGACAGTCGACACGAACTGCAACGTCTAGCGCAGCGGTGTCCAACTGATAGTACGCGGTTCTCCGGTAGCGTGCGGCCTTATTTTTAGGCGCCCGCACACAGACGCTCCACTGAACATAAACATTGAAATAATATCGCGAAAACAAATTAGAAAAAAATAATTTAGAAATACGTTGACTACAGAACATGTTAAAAATTGCCTAATGCTGTAGTACTGTCATATGGATTATATAGCAGATTTGGTAAAGCCTCAGATGGTAAAGCCTAAAAATCAAAATAGCCAGGTATCCCATTAAAACGTATAGGTAAACTTCATACCTACATGGGTACTGACTGTTCCTACTCGAAGGTGCCCGCTGGGCTTGACAGCCAGCTGGACACCACTGCTCTAGCGCGCTGGCAAGCCTGGCCATTTTGCTGGTCTCGCTCGCGCTTCATTGAAACCTTCTACTAGCAGTGAGCCCGAATGTGTTCGGTGAAACCGCATCCAGTTGGTTGGTACTGTATTCGTCACCTGCTGATTGGTTAGATCGGTGCCGCACAACAACAATTAAACTACTCCGATGGCGTCACTTATAGTGAAGGGTCGTTCAGTTAGTTACCAATGCATTTACCATCGACATTGTACATTTAAAAAAAAAGTTTAATTTTAAATGTTATCTGTATTACTCTTAAATCTTCTCTATCGCACTGACTGTATTTTTTTTTTACTATTAAATCATCTATATATCTGGCGGTTACCGCTGCTACTAACGAATAGGATGGTTTTCTAATGCACAATATAAATGTATTTTCTAAGTACTGATTAAATGTATAAATGTTTATTAAATTATTCAAACCTTTCAGGTAGAACAATAGTTTGTTTTCTCGATCTGATAGATTTATAATGATTTGTCTAATAAGATATCGCAATGGAAATGTTTTACCACTATAGCTAATAAGTTGTAATTTGGATAGTCAGTAGTCAATATGGTAAGATTAATAATTATGTATTTGTAATACTCTAGTCAAGTACGACGAATGTATATTCGCTGATTTTGCGGGCAACCTTTATACCTTCCTTCCGTCAGTCAGTCAGTCAGAGTTTGTGTTCACAGCTGGACAGACATACAGACAGTCCGCCCGGCCTGCATTGTTGTATGTTTTGATATGTGCAAGTCAGAATTTACAATTTCATTTCTGATGAAAAAAATTAAATTTGTGCGGCTACCGTGTTTGCACCGGCTGTAGTAATCACTATGAGGCATTTTTATATTTCTTAGCCTTGGTTGAAGTGTGCGGAGCTACGCTTACTTGCGATACGTATGTATATCCCGAACTCCTCTCCTACCTCGCTTCTTGCGTTCTGCGATCTGAACGACGACCACGCGACGATCCCACACTCGCGGCGTATATCCAAATACTTTTATAGTAGTCCTCTGAAGTCCCTCTGTCTTACACTTCCCCAAATGGGTATAAAAATGTCAGAATTTTTAAGAAAATAAATAATTTCACTTGTAAATATTTTTTTTATTTCACAAATAGGTAGTTTTGTTTTAAACGATCTCCTTTGTTCTTTTTTTCATCGAGTGTTTCTTAATTTGTAAGTTATTCTGAGTGTTTTTCTCTATTGCTATTCTGGTTAAGACGCATAATACTCGGAATAGGTATACTGGTTTAGTCAATTTGTAGAATATTCGCATATATTTTTGCACGTCATGTCTAAAGTTAAGAGTATATCTTATACAATTGTATCCGCACTCTGCGTTGCAGCGGATTGTATTTGATATTAGGTCCCTAGTGATGTGTTAACTTCTCAATGTATAATATGCTTTCACATGTGTTTGTATTTTTATATATTCAACTATACAATATCAGTCGTAATGTTTCGTAATTTTTCGCATAATTAAAAGTTTCCAGTATGTTATGTAAAGAGCAGTGTTGTTACCTCGGCTTCCCAACTGACTGAAGTACCTAATTTATTGTTTTAAAACTATTTGACTCATAGATAGATAGATAGATAGACATGGTATACAGTTGACTTTGTTTGTATTGAAGTTTCTACTCAAGATGCGGGAAAACGTTTAAGCTAAATATATATTTTTATGCAATCTTATTATGGTGAAACGTAGATTTTGAGTAGAAAAGTTGATACAAAATTAATTTTACCCTGTGCTAAATATTTTGAAATAATCGTTTGATTAGTTTAGCAAGGCCGGGAAGCCGAGGTGTACAGCGTGCTCTTAAGGTTTCATTTATTTTCATTAGATTTTACTTGAAGGTTTCATTTCAATGCACATATTGCGATTACTTATGAAAGTAAATGGTTTTTTTCGAGTCTTTGTTTTTATCAAAGAGAGTGTGCCAAAGACTATGAAATCTATACAAAAGAATGAAATGAATAGGTACTTATGTATGTTGTCTATGGGTGTTTGTATTCAAGGGTCAATCGTTTTAAGTAAAATATTCTTAAATATGAACACCCTGCGACTATATCGCCATAATACTACGTAGGTAAGAGAAGTCAAGGATTTGTAGCATACTATATGTAATGCAGGTTAGGTTAGTGTGTACCGAAGTGTGTATATGTAGATACAATAAAGCCTACTTATAAAATTATATATCAATTGTTTTCTTTTTCTGACATTTCTGGATGAACATTTCGACGGTAAAATGCTCAGGAATCACTCTAAAACCTAAAGTTGTATAGTTACAATCTAAACTTATGTATAATCTGGTTATTTAAAGACAGTACAGTGCAGTACAGTCGGAATACAATTTTTTTATTATAGTTTTTTTCTTTGCAAATTTTTGTCTTGGAACCACTGCTTAATTTTTTTTAGACGGCAATACTGTGTTAGCGGGATGCAAATAATAGGACCGCCGCCATATTTTGCAATCAATTATGACACGAAGGAATTGAAATGACTTAGTACAGCTGTTCTCAATCTGAATTCTGATGTTAGCGATATAAAAACCCGCTGTCAAATGCTTATAGTTAGTTCCGAAGAATATTATAAACAACATTTTTCAGAACAAAATTCGATAAGAAATCCATTTTTAATCCTTACATTCGAGGAAATAGATTCATTAGTTGAACATTGGTGCGTGTGATGCTAACCTCCAAATATAATTTAAGAATGTAGATATAGAATATTAGCTTATTATTAGCTTCTTGTAGGTAAAGGTGGTACGCCGCCAAATATATGGTTTAGTGGTACATGAAAAAAAAAGTTTGAGAACCCCTGACTTAGTAGATACTCGTACTTATGCTGCGTTCTCAAGTATTTTGAGATGCCGCCGCCTTGGTTGTGGTAGGTACTATGCGTTCTCCTTTACTATTAAATTCAAATCGTCTAATTATTCTAATATAATGTACTAATGTTTTGTCAGCCTCGATAGCTCAGTGGTGCAGACAGTCAACTGTCGCTATTGAATATTAAGCAACGCTGGGTGCGGTCAGTACTTGGATGGGTGACCGCTGACCGTTGGAGGCTGACCGAGGTTCGGATTCCTCGTAAAACTGTAGGTCCCTTCCCTCCTAATCTTACTTGGTGGTAGGGTTTAACCCGCTCGGGTTGGTACCACCGCACTGAATGAAACGTCGGTTAAAACGGCTATGTAAATAGTTTGTGTTTTCCGACCAGTTCAGTGTAGCTGGCACGATCAAAGGGGGAAGCACTGACATGGCACCTAGTTCACCTGGTGTTATGGGCTGACATCACGGACGTTGTAGGTGATGTAGCCAACCGTGTGCCCGCAGCCTATACTTACATCTTTTTTTATAAAGTCGCTCATAATAAGCGCCCTACCTACATAGAAAAACTGGCCAAGTGCGAGTCAGACTCGCGCACCGATATGCTTCCGTACCGCCACGTGGGTCATTAGCACGTTGTTTTAATTTAGAGTTGCACTATAATCACACCAAGTTTGACGCTTGTATGTATTACTGTTTTTAGAAACCTTATAGCTGGTTCTTTCAAATGATACCCCGCCTGGTATGTTAATTTAAAATAAAACAAACGTTTCTTGTGTGAAAATTTCAGCCGGCTACCTAATACCGGCGCCTCTAAAGGTAGGACAGACGGACGGACACGGCGTAGGCTTAGTATGGATACAGAACCCTAAAAAAATTAATTCAATACAGGTGCAGGATCGCCTAAGAAATAACTATTAAATATTTAAGTGTACCGTGACGTTCCTCCTAAACGAGAAGCGGGAGACTCAGGAAGCCGCCGCCTCTGCCATTGTTGGGAACTAATAAATAAATAACGAGATTGATTTCTCACAATGCAAACAAAACCTTTCGAATGAGAACAACCGCTCGATAATGTCCGCGACGTAAATCGGGCTAGTCCGTGTTGCGGTAACCGGTGCGGTAACGTCACGTGTTACCATTATTAGTGTGCTTAACTTTCTTCGGAGCGGAAACGTGGACCCTGACGATGGGCCTGGTTCACAAATTTAAAGTCGCTCAGCGAGCTATGGAAAGAGCAATGCTCGGCATTTCTTTGACCGATAAAATCCGTAACGACGTGATACGTCAAAAACTAAGGTAGTCGACATTGCTAAGAAAATAAGCAAGCTGAAGTGGCAGTGGGCTGGGCACATATATCGCAGATCCGACAACCGATGGGGTAGACGGGTGCTCGAATGGAGGCCACGTACAAGCAAACGTAGCGTGGGACGCCCCCCGGCTAGGTGGACCTAAAAAAGGTAGCCGGGAGTGGATGTATGAGAAGAGCGGAAGACCGCGTGTGGTGGCGTGCCTTGGGAGAGGCCTATGTCCAGCAGTGGATCGATACAGGCTGATGATGATAGCTTTCTTCGCTTGTGTTTCATTCACTGTGCTTAAATAAAAATAGTAGTTTTATAGATTTTATTTGGAAATTTCAATGCATATATTGCGATTCCTTATGAAATTAATGTATATTTTTCGAGTCTTCGTTTTCTATCAAAGAGAGTGTGAAATCTATAACACTTTTGTATAGTAAGAGCGACATGTGGCGCCGAACAACCCATAAGGTGTCTGGAGACGCCTACGGACATTCGGTTACAGAGCTGGCCTGACAGGGGCCCATTCACACGTCCAAGGCTTTTATTTGTTTATAGATTTATTTATTTATTTTATAATTAGCTTTATGTATTGTTTGTATATTTTAATAAGTAGGTTAATGCGTAATAAATAAATAATTTAGATAATTTATTATTAGATTGCTTGAGGTGCACCCACACACACATACCACACACCACACACATAACAGGTGCATTGAGTTATCGAGAAGCGTACTCGAGCGGGACTAGTCTAGCGGGTAGGGGTGGATGGAGTTTTGGTGAGTAAACACCGGCATTGTGTTGTGTTTAATGTCACGGTATTTACGTTGTAGTGTAGTGTAGCTACCCCGCCCGAAAAGAAAAGCTGTTAATACGGTGGTTCCGCCCCGTCCTATTAAACTGAAGTTTATTGTAATCTCTTGTTTACGGTAACGAGAAAACAAAGTCTACTGTCTGATGTTCCTGTTGATTAGTTCCCACCACGTGTGCGCAGCGGCGGCGCCCAGGGCGCCGGGCGGCGGTCGCCATCACACTTGAGGCGTCGAGGTCGGAGTAAGAATATAGAAAATAACCGGCCAAGTGCGAATCGGACTCGCGCACCGAGGTTTCTGCACCACAAAAAAAAACGTTGAAAAAACACGCTTCTGGTATGGGGACCGCCCTTAATTTTTCACTTTTCAGTTTTTTATTTTTTATTGTTATATCCGTCAAAATAACACGTATTCTGTGAAAATTTCAACCGGCTAGCTATTGCGGTTCCAAAGATACAGCCATCAGACGGATGGACAGACCGAGACGCTGTAGTCCTAAAAAATCGTGCGTAAGTTATGCTTTGTCACATACCTCGGCGTGAAATTTAAAATCCGCTTTTTCCGAAAGTTTATTCGGCAATTTTCCGAAACTTTTCACACTTGTCAAGCCTATATCGCCTCCGCCTTATTATTGAAAAGAAAACCCTGGTATTTGCGCGCGCATTGAATGCTTTTACAATCAACAACAATAATAAATTAATTTTGACCGCTCTTACAATATAACCCTATCTATACAGAGAGATGTATAAAATTTCATTAATGATATTTCAGCTACTGATCCTGCATAAATACATAGTCTCACGCCTGTTTCCCGGTGGGGTAGGCAGAGACAACGGATCTCCACGTGCCACGATCCTGACACACCTCTGTTATGTTCTTTCATACGTGCTCCGGCGCCGGTTGCGCGTACTACTTCTTGTAAGAGTCTGTAATACCGCACATAGCTTCGCATGATCCTCGTGATTACATGTGGTTACATGTGGCTACATTTGGTCACATGTGGCTACATGTGGTTACATGTGGCTACATGTGGTTACATGTGGCTACATTTGGTCACATGTGGCTACATGTGGTTACATGTGGCTACATTTGGTCACATGTGGTTACATTTGGTCACATGTGGCTACATGTGGTTCTGATTTGTAAAAAAAATACTTGCATACCTTCACCAGCTGAAGCATGCTTCAGATTCCACGTAAAACTAGGTCGACCGGGTGGACTGGAAGAAATTGCCTAAGTTCGCACAGTCTGCCACAAATTAGGTGACATTAAGACTTTATGCCACCTAAGTAGAAATCTTCGAAATCCGGCCGAAAGCAAATAATATCATCTGTTGTTCTGTACTGTGGTATTGTTTATTTGCAGGGGGGTATTTGTTAATTTGTCCTAAACAGAACTTTACTTCAGTAGATATCAGAGTTTAGGTACTCACTAGTTGTCTATAGATACTTAACTGCTTAAGTATCTGTTAAACTACACATACCTAGTTGTAAAGTTTTTCTAAGTTGTGTTGTGGTTTACCAACTATGCTTATAAAACAATGAGATGGTTCTCGAGACGCGGCGCTGTGGTGTGGTGGCGTTGTATAGGTGTGTATGTATGTGTGTATGTGTGTATGTATGTATGTATGTGTGTGTGTGTGTGTAGTTCGCTATCGACATTGTTAACTTGTATTATAGCTTGTAATTATAATTGGCCGCGCGGGATATCGACACATGCTCGCCGGTTAGATTGCCTAGTGGGGTGCCTTGCTCGATGCTACATAATATATTATCATATCGATAGATTTGTGCATGGATAAGAAAGTTAAATCTTGACATGGAAAAGTTCTGCTAAGTTAAAACGAAGAATGTAAAATTACTTCTTTTGGACATTACAGTGTCAGCTTATCTCTGTAAATTATTCTAAACTATAATTTCAGATTTTTTGTGGAAATATGTTTATAGGCGTAATATTTTTTTTAATGTTATTTTGGCTAGGCTGTATGTTTCCTTAATAAAGTCAATAAATACATACATAATTTCTAATAGCAAAAAAAAATATTCACGAAAACAGAAACTCAGTACCATTACGTATTCAGTACCACGACGTGTATGTCGTAAATAGGCGAGCAAGGGATATGACTCCCTCCTTATATTACTAGGCGGTAGGTCGTATCACTGCACTGAATGAAAGGTCGGTCGAAACGGCTATGTAAATAGTTTGTGTTTTCCGTCCAGTTCAGTGTAGCCGGCACGACCGAAGGGAATCACTGATGTGACACCAAGTTCACCCGGTGTTATGGGCTGACATCACGGATATTGTAGGTGCGATGTAGCCAAACGAGTCAGTCTCAATAAAAAAAAACTAATATTGTGTTGTATTTTTTATTGGTAATTTATGTCAGTTAGACTGTAAATTATCACAATTTGTTCTATCCGGCTCGATTATACCCACGTATATAGAAGAACCGACAAGAAACGTCGCAGGGTAACCTAATAAAAGTATGTAGGTAGTAAAATTACCAACTGGCCATATTAATTAATAAACCAAATGAGCCCAAACTCGAGGGGGTTACTAGTAACAGTTGAAGAGTTCCACTGTACACCTCCTGACTCCATCATCAGACCCTGGTCACCAAGTGTATTGGTAGAAGTATGGGATACTCGTCCAAACCAAACATATGAGCCCAAACTCGAGGGGGTTACTAGTAACGGTTGAAGAGTTCCACTGTACACCTCCTGACTCCATCATCAGACCCTCGTCACCAAGTGTATTGGTAGAAGTATGGGACACTCGTCCAAACCAACCAAATGAGCCCAAACTCGATGGGGTTACTAGTAACGGTTGAAGAGTTCCACTGTCCACCTCCTGACTCCATCATCAGACCCTCGTTACCAAGTTGAAATTATCATAATATTGTATTGTCACGAGAACTCAATGTGTGTGCAAAGTTTCATAAAAATCGGTTCAGTAGAAGTAGTTGAAAAAGTTGTCGCAAGATTTGAAACAAAGATAGAAACAAATATACGAAGTGAAGCTAAAAAAAAAAAAAACCGTTTAATAAAAAAGATGATATCTTCAAAACTTTATTATTTAAAAAAAATATTGTTTCAATAATTTTTTTGGGAAAATTGCACACATTACTAGCATTACTAAGATTTTACTCTAAAATTCTCATACATGATGAGTAGGATACATGAACATTTATAGGTATTTATCCGCCACGTTTGATGTCGATTGGAGTCAGTAAAATCGCCCGCTTGAATGACCACACTGTCTTTATTGTTGTGAGCTGATCATATACTTCCTTGATGGATCTCCGTATCTCTAATTTCAGCATTGTCGATATCGGCGCCTGCGCCCGGCCGTCGAGGTCGGCTTCTCCAAAAGCTCGCTCCCCAGCGGGGGCGCCGCCTCCCCGCACCCCGCCTCCGCCGCCGCGCCGCCGCCGCCAGACCTCTCCGATTGTTTTAATCAAATTTCAATATTTATTTATTTATCTAGATGTATCTCGTAGCGAGCGGGTCGGCGTGTCGCGCGCGCGGCGCCAACAACCAATTTGAATACGAAATCAGCTCGTCGCGTCATTTATATTCATTCATTATGATATGAAAACTATGACCCTCCCGACCCGCCGCCGCCGCTCCGCCCCGCCCCGCCGCTCCGCCGCCCACATAGACAGATACAATTCTAATTTGTTAATTATTGTACCTACCTACCTTGTCAGCCTCGGCAGCTCAGTGGTGCGACCGCTCGACTGTCGTTCTTGATCATAAGCACACCTGGGCGCGGTCACAACTTGGATGGAGGATCGTTCGGCGGTTGGCCGGCGCGGTCAGCCCATGGTTCAGATTCCACGTAAAACTGTAGATCCCTTCCCTTCTTACCTACTAGGTGGTAGGGTTTGACCCGCCCGGGTTGATACCACCGCACTGATGAAAGGTCGGTCGAAATGACCATGTAAATAGTCCACGGTGATATAGGCTGACATCACGGATGTAATGGTGATGAAGCCAACCGTGTCAGTTTACATAAAAAAAACCTATTCCGTCTTTGTCAATGATTTTATATAAATGTAATCACAGCAAATTTACTTGTGCGAAATTAACACATAGAACATTTTACCTTTGGACTTATGCTTGAATGATATAAGAATAAGAATAAGAAATATTTATTTTTACTTCAAATAAGTACAAAACCAGTACTAGATAAAAATAACTATGAATAGAAGAGAAAAAAAGGACTGGACACAGCCTGTGCTGAATATATTGAAGATTCAGCGCTGTATTTAAGTCCAGCCCTACAAATACAGTCACATTTAACCGTGTTACAACTCACTTAGCTCTTTGAGTTATTATATATATAGCATGACTGTACTCGAATTGTCAAAAACTATTTGTTAGATCGTAATCTAATATTACGATATAACAAATAGTTTTTGACAATTCGAGTACAGTCATGCTACGTCTAAAGAATTCTTACTAAACAATATACAACAATATACATATAGATACAATTGTCTGAATGAATAAAATAAAATAATAAGTAAACATAAAAAAATACAATTTTAATAGATATAATTTTATTTCTAAGAAGTAATGTTTTTAATTATAAAATATAATAAAATAAAATACAAATACTATTAATTAACACCTACTTATTAAATATTTCAAGCAGGAAATTAATTTGGTCGATATTCTGCTATGAGTAAAAATATACCAAAACATTGTTAACGGAAAAATCTGCTATCGGCCAAATTGCCGATAGCAGATTTTACCCACATCGAGTTCCTTAGCAGGTTTTACCTACATGGCTGTACCGACCTCTACGATTGCGATAGCAGATATCCGATTTTACCAAACTGTTCGGAATCAAATTATGAGCACTTCTGTCTGTGTATTTAACCTCATTTTCGCCAAAATGTGCCCATAGCAGATTTTACCCGCGCAACGACTCTATGTATGTGTGCTAGTTTGTTTGTCCGATTTATTTCAAAATAGAAATGCATCTAACTGCCTACATCGTTTCTAATGATATCGACATTCGCAATCGAGTTAGTTATGTTGGCAGAATTTATTGCAACCACTGCAAGCAACACACGCTCGTCGCAGTGCACTTCTACATATACAGGAGCGTTACTACTTCTGCACGGGCAATGGGCATCTGCAAGCCCCAGGATCACACGGGTGTCCGAACATTTGAGGGCTTAGTACCTATTTACTTTTGCACAGAGAGAAGATAAGTTACCTGCACTTTTTAAGATTATAACACCCCTCTTTTTTCGTCGGGGGTTAATAAAATATAATCGACTGGTCCTGTCGCGCTGGAGGAGGGAGATCGTTCCAGCACTTGGTGGCCGAGTATCTAAAACTTCCCCTAAATTTTACCGACTTGTGGAGCGGTATTATGAGAAGCCGGTCGCGCGCCCTCGTGTTGTGCGCGTGCGTGTCGCGCGACCAGTCCAGCTTCTTGAATAGGTACTCAGGCACCTCGTGCTTCACGACACCCGAAGAGCAAGGTCGCCAAGTGCAGCTGACGGCGTGACTTCGCCATTAAGCCGGCGGGTATGGCCGAGTGGTTCAGGCATCGGCTTCTCATGCGAGAGGTCCTAGGTTCGACTCCGGTCAGCCAGTACCAATGAGTTTTATCTGACAAAAAAAAATTACGTGCATACCTACGCCTGCCTGCTTCACCGTTCGGAACCGGTGTAAAACTGTAGGTCCCTTCCTTTGCCCCTTAGTAGGTAGTAGGCTCAAATTGTAGCCGGCTGGGTTGGCACCACCGTACTGGATGTAAGATGGCCGCATAGGAGCCTCGGTTGTGTTCTCCTCTAGTCCAGTATAGCCAGCAATCCAAGGAAGTCTTCGGTATGGCACCTACCTTCTGGGTATCGAATCAGCTGTTTAGATACCCAATGGCACGTTTTCATCGTTAGAACATAGACATGCTAAAATTTACATTTTCTTTTACTTAACGTGTTTATTATGATGTGTAGAAAATATTTGCAGTTAATACCTAAACAACCTGTATGGTCGCGGTCCCAACAAAATAATTCACAAATAAAATTGACGTAAAGGCGAGTTCAGTAGACGGGTATTTGTGTTTGCGCCTTCTTGCTGCTTGATAATTTGTCTTGCCCTAATGTTTTGCTAAACGTGGTGGTCGGTGTTGTGCTGTAATTCAAGAGAGTTCTAGCAGCCCAACACTAATCACTCTTCTTACCCCGATTAACGGGATACAGCGTAATGGTATGTATGTATGTATGTATGTACAAATTGTTAACACGGGACTTTGACATCCTAACATCGAAGCCTAAATCGGATCACGCTGTGTATATGTTTACAGTGCGTGTAGGTACTGGCGTCGCCCACTCCTCCCAGATGTGATGTAGTACATCAGATACGCGGACACAGCGACACTTGATATGCGACGCACGAACCTTTAACGATAATTCCTGGAATATTTAAAGGTATGACTGACGGTCAGAAATGCAGAAGAGCAGCCTACAACCGGATAGGGTTCAAATATGAAAACCGTCACATTTAGTCCGAACTCAATATAACTTCACATTAGTTCATATCAAACCTTACGTATTAAATATTAAACATCGGTCAAGTGCGAGTTTTACTCGCGCACGGAGGGTTCCGCAGGTCCGCTATACCTTACCTGTAAAAAAATCACAGCCGTCTAATTTTTGTCTTCTACAATGCAAAATATAAAAACCTGTGGCGCCATCTATTATTCAGTAGCGTGACAATCTATTCTTAGCACGTTTCTTGTATTAGGACCTCCCTTACTTTTAGCATGCTTTCCGCCATAGTATCACATATTCTGTGAAAATTTCAACTAAATTACGGTTCAAAAGACGGACGGACGGACGAACAGACAGACAGTAATAGGAATTCGTATGCTTACGAAACTCTAAAAAATGTTATTACACAATAAGCAATATTTAAAAAAAAATCAAGGTGTTTTGAAAAAAAATCGCTTTTAGAGATTGCAGCTAGATATATGTACTGGTATATTAAGATGTCCATAAAACTCCTATCTAGAGTAAAACTATTTACAAAACAGTAAAAAAAATTTGTAATCTGCGATGCCACAGTCTGCAACTAAACCACCAGCATACAATCGTAAAGAGCTGTTTTTGCAATATTCACTTTACCTTTTTTTTTTTAGAAATAATTTACACGATTTACCTTCCGACCTGTAACTACAAGATTTCTTAATTCAATAATTCACGGAATGGTAAAAGAAGAAATGTGTCATTCCCGAGAAGGCCTAGAATGGCGTGGCGTCAAATGGCGTCAAACGGCGTGACGTGTCGTGGCGTGGCGTGGCGTGGGTCGGCTCAGCGTATAGTGTAGACAGGCGTGGTGCGACGTCACGCTGCGAAACACCAGACACGCTGAGCTGCACCAAGCCACTGTACCTATACTTGAGTGGTATGGTCACTGTCAAGTGTCAGCTAACTAATTTAAGATCAGTTATGGTTTAAATTACAAAGTTACGAAGAATCTTGATCGAAATAGGAGGAGATTTAAGATGTGAAGGCTATGAACATATAAAAGACGGGCTACTCACGTCCCTAAAATCCGAGCCGATGTCGGTGCACTGGTGATGGGGTAAAATCGGTTGCTACATACACACGTCCCTGCCACTCGCCGCGTCGGATTCATACCGACCTGATTTCAGTAATAATCTGGGGGCACCAGTGCCCCCACCAGGTCGAGCAAACACGGCCGTGCCATCCTTTTCCCGAAGCAAGTTGCTTCCTGAGTTGCTTCAAGCAACTCAGGGTACTTTTGGCCTCCCAGTATAATTGTTGTGGATAGAGGTAAAAGCTTGAAATTTCAGTTATACTTAATTACTCCACCGATTTGCCTACGAACGCGGCGCCTTAGGCCGCTCCCCACCACGCAGCACAGCCTACGATATCGTTTCTCATTTAGGGACGTGGGCAGGCCGCATATAGAGGGTGTAATAATAAGTACAGGAGGGATTTACCCGTGATTCGTGAGAGGTCATTTGGATTTAAAAAGAAGGAAGGAAAGAAAGAAAGGATGACGCGCCACGCTCCGTCCGACCCGGGAAAGACGGCCGCCGGTAGTTGTTCTGTGGTTAAAACTAGACAAGTAGGCGGTCGGTATAGGTATCAATATACTATAGAGTGTAAGCCGCATGCATATGCACCGTACACTCAACTCCTCGCCCTATACGCCACTAGCGGCTAGACAATGTTAAACTCGCATTCGTGCGAGCTTTATACGGGTTCTATACCAGCAATAATGCTTAATAGCCCTCAGTGCGTCATAAAGCGCGAGAAAATTTTTATCGGGTCCCGCTAAAAGACGGGCAGATAATCGAATCTCGAGCCAAAGTGAAATTTTAATA
Organism: Nematopogon swammerdamellus; assembly: GCA_946902875.1. Taxonomy (NCBI): domain Eukaryota; kingdom Metazoa; phylum Arthropoda; class Insecta; order Lepidoptera; family Adelidae; genus Nematopogon; species Nematopogon swammerdamellus. The sequence continues at coordinate 354,428 of OX336334.1, forward strand.
AGATTCCGTACAAAAGCAATAACCCAACAAAAAGGTATTGTGCGTCGGTGGCGCATAGCGCGGGCGTCAATGGTGAATGCTTTTTATGCGTTCGGACATTAATGGCGACGGTGCGGTGCCCCGGGGCGGCGGGGCGGCGCCCCTGGGCGGGCGGGGCGGGCGGGGCGCTCCCTCTACCGCCGGTGCGACGTTTACGAGCACTCCCAACCTCAGAACTCAGTGAGATTGACAAATAATGTGCCCATAAATAGTCCTCCGTAATTATTGATATCCCTTGTGCGCGTCTCTATAGAAAGTCTTGCGATGTGAACACTTCCAGAACTCTAGAATAATGAACATTAATATTCTCTTGGTGGTATACTATACATGCTACGTGACAGTATAACAAGAATATGACACTAGGTATTACATTAAGTATAACCGTTAAATACAATAAACTTTATCTTGATTTTTAGTTTTCCGTATCCCGTACGGAAGCCTATTACTACTAAGCCTATACTGAACAACGTATGTCCGTCTGTCTGTCTGAACTGCACAACTTTTGAACCGTAATAGCTAGCCGGTTGAAATTTTCACAGAATATGTGTTAAAAAGCAAAAAGTAAAAAATTAAGGGGTCCCCATTCAAGTAACGTGTTTTTTTCAACTTTCTTTTGTGGTGCGGAAACCTCGGCGCGAGTCCGACTGGCACTTGGCCGGTTTTTATGTCACATCACATCATCACCCACTACACCCTTGGTGAACTAGGTGCCATTTCAGTGCTTCCTTTTGTCCGCGCCAGCTACACTGAACTGTATGGAAAACACTAACTATTTTCACAGATCAACCTTCATCGAGCGTAATGGTACGGAATGGTACGCACAAGTAAATAGACTGACCTACAGTTTTACGTTAAATCCGAACCACGGCCAGCCTCTACTATCGGACGAGCACCCATCTTAATTCCGATCTCGCCCGATGTACTTAACTTCAACGAACTAACACCACTGCGCTAACGAAGCTGGCAAATGTTACCTACTACTCAAAATCTTTTTTCGGCTACACTGAAATGGACCTACTTACAATTTCGAATCATGCGTAAATTTAATTGTATCGTGGTTGACAGGCCTACTTCAGTTTATTCATACTAACCGGAAATTGTATGTTTTGCCCCATTTATCAAGGCTGCGCCGCGGTTGGGTTGGGACGCCGCGCCTCCGCCGCCGCCGAGCCTTTGGCCAACAACTGCTTACTCACATAGCTATAAACAGTTCGGATGTGGCTAAATCAATTTTTCAAGCGTCATTTGCCTCAGATTTTTAAGGCGCTAGTCTTCGTAGAGAGAGAGTACGGCGCGACCTGTCCTTATTACGTAAACACGAACGTCGCTCGCATGCAGTGGCTACAGAGGTCTTTACCTAATATATTTCTTTTTCAAGTAAGCAAACTGAAACAGCGTATCACATATTCAGGTAAAATGTAAAACTACGACAGCGAACAAACATTGTTTACAAATTTTACAAAAAATAGTTTTTAAAGTTTTTGAATGTTTTTAATGTATGTATTATACAGGTATTTTAAGGAGCGATTCTGGAGCTCAGATGAACAAGTTTGACCTTTTTTTTCAATACCTAAAAAATTCACGAACTCATTAAAACATTTTACAAATTTACTTACCACAAGAATGTATGAAGATTTTTTTTAGGATTTCGAATACATTCTAATATTTATTTAATCTCCAGAACAAACCATTAACATTTTACTAGTCTTTGCTGAATTGTAAGCGTAATTGACAAATTATAACGTATCAAAGTATAACAAAGGCTCTTTACACTTGATACACTTTATTAATAAGTTTTTGTAGTCAGAACTCTCAGTAAAATTCTTAATCTTGATCACAACCTGTGTTTTCGATAGACTGTAGGCGATATTATTATGTGGATAGTCACTAAAATACTTGTAATATATGTGTAAAATAAATTCCCTGCGTAGTTTCTTGCCGGTTCTTCTTCGTGGGTGTCATCGAACCGGATAGAACAAATTGTGACAAGTTCGAGTGCAGTTTCACTGCTATATGAATGATCAATAAACAATAAACAACAATTGATATTATTAACCCTTATCAAATTGGCAGCTTGTACAAATTTATTTGCTTGTAAAGGAATATAAAATGTATTCAGCGATGGTGACTATCGAGTTACATAGTTGGCGCTGGTCGCGGTGCTCCGCCGCGCCGGTGTGGAAGTGTTTGTTCAGGAGAGCGGAATAAATACGTGGATTCCTAATTGAAAACGCCCCGGGCGCGGTGCGCGGCGGCGGAGGGGCGGCGCGGCGGAGGGGCGGCGCGGAGGAGGGGCGGCGGAGGGGCACAATCCACGTAATTTATGGAGTCCATATTTCATCTCTGTCACGAATGAATAAAATAAACACACACGATCAGCGCCCGACCGATATGCAAATATCTACGGGCGCTCCTCTCGGGCCGGCTATCCACCGGTGCATTTTTTTATGAAAGCTGAATACTCTATCACCGGGTCGTGAAATTAAAACAGGAACTATTTTCAAATCAACTAAATATATTATCTATAGAATAGAAATAATAATAATTGAATGCATTTTACATTACATATACAAGTGATACAATTGAACAGTTGAACAGAATAGTTTATTCTAACAATACATAACAGAATAGAAGAATACAGAACAGAATATTCATCCATCATGCGGATCAACGGCATGCGGTCCCCATCATGAATAGAAAGTAATCAAATATATATTATATACGAGTATATCTCATATATGGGTAATTTTTACATTTTTGTTGCATACAATAATAATAATAATGTGCATGGGCTGATAGCGAAGAGCCTCGACGACCACCTTGAGAGGCTCTCGCTCGCTGAGTGGTTGGTTCAAGGGCCAGATCCAGAAGGCAGCCCTGCTCGAAACTGCGCGTATAGTCCGGAGGTTTCTCTCGCTAGGGCCCGACCATCGGTAGCTTGGGTTCCCCGCCGCCGGCGGTGGTGGAAACTTAGATTGTTTTTGTATTAATTTTAGGTATTAATTAAAAAAAATAATTAAAATTCATATAAAAAGAAACGTATAAATAAATGGATAAAATAAATAATAATAATGTAACGATTATTTCAGGTACTGGCCCCACATTTTACAAAATAAGTACAGTAGGTACAACGTAATTACTATAGTCAAGTAATAAAATCTTAAAACTAACATTAAAACATTACAACATGAACAATTATATACATTTTCAAATTTTACAAATTTTCAGTAATCTACTACTAATACTAATACCTAGTACCTAATACTTACTAAGTATTCATATTTTCGAGCATGTACAGAGCGCCATTTTCTGCCTCCGTCTTTTTGCGATTGTCTAGTTTATCCGAGTTAAACGATTTGGGCACTTTTTATATTTATATTAATACTAGCTGTGCCCGCGGCTCCGCCCGCTCTCATATTTCACTTCACTGCTAACCTCATAAGCCATTTAGCGTGATAGTAAGTAGCCTATAGTTGATGGGAAGAATCAAGCTATCCGTAGAATTTTGTTTTATTAAAATCGGTTCAGTGGTTCTCGAGTTATAAGCGGACAGACAGACACTCAGACAGAAAGCAGACGTTGGATTTTATTATAGGTAGGGAAAGGAAAATAAAATAAATCTACTCTCTCAAACCACAAAATGTTTGAAAGAACATATTTCAAAATACTGTACAGTACAAAATTAGTCGCCGCTATGGTGTAGCATCGCGTGTATGTCAAGGCTTAGACACACACCCAGACGCTGCTTGACGCATCACGCAGGCTGTTGCGGCGGCGCATGACCGGTTGGCGCGGCGGCATGCACGCACAAATTTAAAATTTTGGCGCAGTTGGCGCAAATTTCAATCGGAAGCTATTCTGAGCTACACTTGCGTTATTTTTTAGTATGTAGTACATGGGCGACCGAGCTTGGCTCGGCGTCTACACCTATCTTTTTTTTTATGGAAACTGACATGGTTGGCTACATTACCTAAAACATCCGTGATGTCAGCCCATAACACCGAGTGAATTTGATGCCACGTCAGTGCTTCCCTTCGATCGTGCCGGCTACACTGAAGTGGACGGAAAACTCGAAATGTTTGCATAGCCGCTTCGACCGAACTTTCAATCAGTGCAGTGGTATTATTACCTACCACCTAGTAAGGTAAGAAGGGAAGGGACTTCTCCGGCCTCCCGATACTTAAAAAGAATATCCCCACTGCATCTCTCCCCGTGCATATCGTAAAAAGCTACTAAGGGATAAGGACAAGATGCTGTGCGAAAGGGCGACAGGCAAGCCACCTTGGCACGATTTTTCCACCGAGTCATGCAGCAGGTGGGTCTTCACGCCTTACTTGCTGCTTGATAGTTATCTTGTCCTAATACTTTGCTAAGCGTGGTGGTCGGTGTTGTGCTGTAATTTACCAGAGCACTTGCAGCACAACACCGATTACTCTGCTTACCGCCATAAGTTGTCGGGATACAGCGTGCGGTGTGGTACCACTGAGCTGTATCTGATAAAATTGGCTTTATCTGATCTTCTTTTGAACTTTTGTGCACAGCAACCCGCGCCGGTTGTCCGTAAAAATCTTATAGAGCTGACAGTTAGGGCGCGTACTTTGGTCCCATCGAAATCAGTTACCTCGTAGACTTCCTTTCAGTCGACCCCAGGCGGTCGTCGATTGTATTGTTTATTGTTTATTTAGCATCTATTGGCAGAACTCTGCGCTCAGATTTGTCATATTTACATTGTAACATTCCGCCAGTTCGATTATCACAGCGAAGAAGAACTGACAAGAAACTTCACTGGAATTTTTTTCAACGTACACTTAGTCTACTTTACAAAAATGTTTGCCACTGCCATAGACACGCATGTGCTGATTTGTGACAGATGCAGCAATTCATGACAAAGTGAAAAGATTTTTACTATGAAATTGTATGAAGTTATGAAACGAAATACACACAGTTTCTGTCACAAACCACCACATGTCGTTATCGCATAACTAATTACATTAATATCGCATCATTAATTATATTTATTTATCATAGTATTTATTTATTGGATTTATTTATCATTAATTTTTTCATCATAGGTAGTCATGTGTGTGTGTGACTTATGTGCCCTTACACCAGGCTCCCCGCTCCTGTTTTGTTTTTGCGATTAGTATAATACATAATATATATTTGATAATCCAAAAGAAGTTTTACACAAAAAAAACTTTAATAATCACGCTCTAGAGTTGAGTTCTGAACGTATTATAAAAGAAAACTGCGAAATACTAGCGTTGAACTCTTTTGTACGAGAAAACAATTTGACGAAAGTCGAGTTTTGAAATGGTCAGTTTCTTTCACGGTATCTTATATACTGACATGCTGTGATCAAGGGCGACAGCTAGCCATCTCCAACCTTGGCACGGTCCTGACACTAATTTATTGCAGTAGGTAAATCTTCGGTGCCTACTTTCTGCTTGATAGTTATCTTGTTTATACTTTGCTAAACACATGTTGGTCGGAGCTGCGCTGTAATTTACCTCAGTTCTTGCAGTACAACACCGATCACTCGACTGGCGGGATACAGCGTGCGAGTATGTAAGATGTAACTTAAATATTTTTATTATCTCCGATGTTATAAAATGAAACGTTCTCTCCGGTTAGTGGTTATGGATCCGGGGAAGGTGCGAGGGCGCCGGCTGACCCCGTTTTTAATTGATTACGAGATTTACGAGGCATGTGTGTTGCCAGAAATAATTAAATTGTACAAAAAACAAGCGCCGCTCCGCACCGACCAGCACTCACCCCTCGCCCCCCGCCGACGACAGGCGCGCATCTAGACAGGCGCGCATTTAGACAGGCGCGTATCTAGACAGGCGCACATCTAGACAGGCGCGCATCTAGACAGGTGGGCATATAGACAGGCACGTATCTAGACAGGCACGTATCTAGACCGGCGCGCATCTAGACAGGTGGGCATATAGACAGGCGCGTATCTAGACAGGCACGTATCTAGACCGGCGCGGCGCGCATCTAGACAGGCACGCATATAGACAGGCGCGCATATAGACAGGCGCGCATATAGACAGGCGCGCATCTAGACAGGCGCGCATCTAGACAGGCACGCATATAGACAGGCGCGCATATAGACAGGCGCGCATATAGATAGGCGCGCATCTAGACAGGCGCGCATCTAGAAGGGGAGATAATAGTCTGAAGCGGCCTGTTCACGTTGTGTCCATCTGTGGCGATATCGGGGGCATCGGTGAGGTGAGGAAAGCTATTTCCGCCGACCTTCATTCAGTGCGGTGGTATCAATCCGGACGGGATAAACTCTACAACCTAGTAGTGAAAGGGAAGCCTTAGCATGTTCATCTACAAATCTAAGTCCGCCAGCGTCCAGTGAGCCGCACTCACAGAGCGCGCGTCGCGTCTCACTAGTTCCGTTCGCTCGGTGGTTATTTCGTTTAGTATCAACATTAAGTTATTGTTATTTTATGCAAATTAAGTTTTCCGTTAATCTTCGCTTAATTACTAACTACATATGTGGCTATAATGTACTGATAGAGCTGCGTCGTTGCAGCAACACGATATTACCTCGGAGGGGTCAGAAAGTGCCATACCGGAGATTTTATTTTTTGCGATGGTCTTTTTAAGACATTTTGGCCGGTGTCAAATTAGTGAAGAAGTATGGCAATGTGCGGTCAATTAAAGATAAAAAAAATCTGACTGAATACAGAGTCTTGAAAAACAAACGCAACATAACAAAATACAAAAAAAAAACATATACACATACGTCATATCCGAGATATTTCAGAAACGGGAAAATTTATAAATTGAATTTAAAATATAGTTCTCTTTTTTCTGTGTTTCATTGCCTAAATAAATAAAAAAAACAACAATAATACTTTGTATTAATAACCGAGTTTGACCTATGCTATCCTATTACTTTAAGTGAGCTAATATATATTTATTTGTAATTATTTTCTCGGGAACGGCTCCAACGATTTGGATGAGTTTTTATATTTAGATAATGTTATTCTTTTCAAGTTAATCTAAATAGGTGTAGACACAGAGCGAAGCTCCGTCGCCCAGCTACTGTAATAATAAAGTATTTTCAAGTTAATCTAAATAGGTGTAGACACCGAGCGAAGCTCCGTCGCCCAGCTACTGTAATAATAAAGTATTTTCAAGTTAATCTAAATAGGTGTAGACACAGAGCGAAGCTCCGTCGCCCAGCTACTGTAATAATAAAGTATTTTCAAGTTAATCTAAATAGGTGTAGACACAGAGCGAAGCTCCGTCGCCCAGCTACTGTAATAATAAAGTATTTTCAAGTTAATCTAAATAGGTGTAGACACAGAGCGAAGCTCCGTCGCCCAGCTACTGTAATAATAAAGTATTTTCAAGTTAATCTAAATAGGTGTAGACACCGAGCGAAGCTCCGTCGCCCAGCTACTGTAATAATAAAGTATTTTCAAGTTAATCTAAATAGGTGTAGACACAGAGCGAAGCTCCGTCGCCCAGCTACTGTAATAATAAAGTATTTTCAAGTTAATCTAAATAGGTGTAGACACAGAGCGAAGCTCCGTCGCCCAGGTACTGTAATAATAAAGTATTTTCAAGTTAATCTAAATAGGTGTAGACACAGAGCGAAGCTCCGTCGCCCAGGTACTGTAATAATAAAGTATTTTCAAGTTAATCTAAATAGGTGTAGACACCGAGCGAAGCTCCGTCGCCCAGGTACTGTAATAATAAAGTATTTTCAAGTTAATCTAAATAGGTGTAGACACAGAGCGAAGCTCCGTCGCCCAGCTACTGTAATAATAAAGTATTTTCAAGTTAATCTAAATAGGTATAGACACAGAGCGAAGCTCCGTCGCCCAGCTACTGTAATAATAAAGTATTTTCAAGTTAATCTAAATAGGTGTAGACACAGAGCGAAGCTCCGTCGCCCAGCTACTGTAATAATAAAGTATTTTCAAGTTAATCTAAATAGGTGTAGACACAGAGCGAAGCTCCGTCGCCCAGCTACTGTAATAATAAAGTATTTTCAAGTTAATCTAAATAGGTGTAGACACCGAGCGAAGCTCCGTCGCCCAGCTACTGTAATAATAAAGTATTTTCAAGTTAATCTAAATAGGTGTAGACACAGAGCGAAGCTCCGTCGCCCAGCTACTGTAATAATAAAGTATTTTCAAGTTAATCTAAATAGGTGTAGACACAGAGCGAAGCTCCGTCGCCCAGCTACTGTAATAATAAAGTATTTTCAAGTTAATCTAAATAGGTGTAGACACAGAGCGAAGCTCCGTCGCCCAGCTACTGTAATAATAAAGTATTTTCAAGTTAATCTAAATAGGTGTAGACACAGAGCGAAGCTCCGTCGCCCAGCTACTGTAATAATAAAGTATTTTCAAGTTAATCTAAATAGGTGTAGACACAGAGCGAAGCTCCGTCGCCCAGCTACTGTAATAATAAAGTATTTTCAAGTTAATCTAAATAGGTGTAGACACCGAGCGAAGCTCCGTCGCCGAGCTACTGTAATAATAAAGTATTTTCAAGTTAATCTAAATAGGTGTAGACACCGAGCGAAGCTCCGTCGCCCAGCTACTGTAATAATAAAGTATTTTCAAGTTAATCTAAATAGGTGTAGACACAGAGCGAAGCTCCGTCGCCCAGCTACTGTAATAATAAAGTATTTTCAAGTTAATCTAAATAGGTGTAGACACAGAGCGAAGCTCCGTCGCCCAGGTACTGCAATAATAAAGTATTTTCAAGTTAATCTAAATAGGTGTAGACACAGAGCGAAGCTCCGTCGCCCAGCTACTGTAATAATAAAGTATTTTCAAGTTAATCTAAATAGGTGTAGACACAGAGCGAAGCTCCGTCGCCCAGCTACTGTAATAATAAAGTATTTTCAAGTTAATCTAAATAGGTGTAGACACAGAGCGAAGCTCCGTCGCCCAGCTACTGTAATAATAAAGTATTTTCAAGTTAATCTAAATAGGTGTAGACACAGAGCGAAGCTCCGTCGCCCAGCTACTGTAATAATAAAGTATTTTCAAGTTAATCTAAATAGGTGTAGACACCGAGCGAAGCTCCGTCGCCCAGGTACTGTAATAATAAAGTATTTTCAAGTTAATCTAAATAGGTGTAGACACAGAGCGAAGCTCCGTCGCCCAGCTACTGTAATAATAAAGTATTTTCAAGTTAATCTAAATAGGTGTAGACACAGAGCGAAGCTCCGTCGCCCAGCTACTGTAATAATAAAGTATTTTCAAGTTAATCTAAATAGGTGTAGACACAGAGCGAAGCTCCGTCGCCCAGCTACTGTAATAATAAAGTATTTTCAAGTTAATCTAAATAGGTGTAGACACAGAGCGAAGCTCCGTCGCCCAGCTACTGTAATAATAAAGTATTTTCAAGTTAATCTAAATAGGTGTAGACACAGAGCGAAGCTCCGTCGCCCAGCTACTGTAATAATAAAGTATTTTCAAGTTAATCTAAATAGGTGTAGACACCGAGCGAAGCTCCGTCGCCCAGCTACTGTAATAATAAAGTATTTTCAAGTTAATCTAAATAGGTGTAGACACAGAGCGAAGCTCCGTCGCCCAGCTACTGTAATAATAAAGTATTTTCAAGTTAATCTAAATAGGTGTAGACACCGAGCGAAGCTCCGTCGCCCAGGTACTGTAATAATAAAGTATTTTCAAGTTAATCTAAATAGGTGTAGACACCGAGCGAAGCTCCGTCGCCCAGGTACTGTAATAATAAAGTATTTTCAAGTTAATCTAAATAGGTGTAGACACAGAGCGAAGCTCCGTCGCCCAGCTACTGTAATAATAAAGTATTTTCAAGTTAATCTAAATAGGTGTAGACACAGAGCGAAGCTCCGTCGCCCAGCTACTGTAATAATAAAGTATTTTCAAGTTAATCTAAATAGGTGTAGACACAGAGCGAAGCTCCGTCGCCCAGCTACTGTAATAATAAAGTATTTTCAAGTTAATCTAAATAGGTGTAGACACAGAGCGAAGCTCCGTCGCCCAGCTACTGTAATAATAAAGTATTTTCAAGTTAATCTAAATAGGTGTAGACACCGAGCGAAGCTCCGTCGCCCAGCTACTGTAATAATAAAGTATTTTCAAGTTAATCTAAATAGGTGTAGACACAGAGCGAAGCTCCGTCGCCCAGCTACTGTAATAATAAAGTATTTTCAAGTTAATCTAAATTGGTGTAGACACCGAGCGAAGCTCCGTCGCCCAGCTACTGTAATAATAAAGTATTTTCAAGTTAATCTAAATAGGTGTAGACACAGAGCGAAGCTCCGTCGCCCAGCTACTGTAATAATAAAGTATTTTCAAGTTAATCTAAATAGGTGTAGACACAGAGCGAAGCTCCGTCGCCCAGCTACTGTAATAATAAAGTATTTTCAAGTTAATCTAAATAGGTGTAGACACAGAGCGAAGCTCCGTCGCCCAGCTACTGTAATAATAAAGTATTTTCAAGTTAATCTAAATAGGTGTAGACACCGAGCGAAGCTCCGTCGCCCAGCTACTGTAATAATAAAGTATTTTCAAGTTAATCTAAATAGGTGTAGACACCGAGCGAAGCTCCGTCGCCCAGCTACTGTAATAATAAAGTATTTTCAAGTTAATCTAAATAGGTGTAGACACCGAGCGAAGCTCCGTCGCCCAGCTACTGTAATAATAAAGTATTTTCAAGTTAATCTAAATAGGTGTAGACACAGAGCGAAGCTCCGTCGCCCAGCTACTGTAATAATAAAGTATTTTCAAGTTAATCTAAATAGGTGTAGACACAGAGCGAAGCTCCGTCGCCCAGGTACTGCAATAATAAAGTATTTTCAAGTTAATCTAAATAGGTGTAGACACAGAGCGAAGCTCCGTCGCCCAGCTACTGTAATAATAAAGTATTTTCAAGTTAATCTAAATAGGTGTAGACACAGAGCGAAGCTCCGTCGCCCAGCTACTGTAATAATAAAGTATTTTCAAGTTAATCTAAATAGGTGTAGACACAGAGCGAAGCTCCGTCGCCCAGCTACTGTAATAATAAAGTATTTTCAAGTTAATCTAAATAGGTGTAGACACAGAGCGAAGCTCCGTCGCCCAGCTACTGTAATAATAAAGTATTTTCAAGTTAATCTAAATAGGTGTAGACACAGAGCGAAGCTCCGTCGCCCAGCTACTGTAATAATAAAGTATTTTCAAGTTAATCTAAATAGGTGTAGACACCGAGCGAAGCTCCGTCGCCCAGCTACTGTAATAATAAAGTATTTTCAAGTTAATCTAAATAGGTGTAGACACCGAGCGAAGCTCCGTCGCCCAGCTACTGTAATAATAAAGTATTTTCAAGTTAATCTAAATAGGTGTAGACACAGAGCGAAGCTCCGTCGCCCAGCTACTGTAATAATAAAGTATTTTCAAGTTAATCTAAATAGGTGTAGACACCGAGCGAAGCTCCGTCGCCCAGCTACTGTAATAATAAAGTATTTTCAAGTTAATCTAAATAGGTGTAGACACCGAGCGAAGCTCCGTCGCCCAGCTACTGTAATAATAAAAGTATTTTCAAGTTAATCTAAATAGGTGTAGACACCAGAGCGAAGCTCCGTCGCCCAGCTACTGTAATAATAAAGTATTTTCAAGTTAATCTAAATAGGTGTAGACACCGAGCGAAGCTCCGTCGCCCAGCTACTGTAATAATAAAGTATTTTCAAGTTAATCTAAATAGGTGTAGACACCGAGCGAAGCTCCGTCGCCCAGCTACTGTAATAATAAAGTATTTTCAAGTTAATCTAAATAGGTGTAGACACCGAGCGAAGCTCCGTCGCCCAGCTACTGTAATAATAAAGTATTTTCAAGTTAATCTAAATAGGTGTAGACACCGAGCGAAGCTCCGTCGCCCAGCTACTGTAATAATAAAGTATTTTCAAGTTAATCTAAATAGGTGTAGACACCGAGCGAAGCTCCGTCGCCCAGCTACTGTAATAATAAAGTATTTTCAAGTTAATCTAAATAGGTGTAGACACCGAGCGAAGCTCCGTCGCCCAGCGTACTGTAATAATAAAGTATTTTCAAGTTAATCTAAATAGGTGTAGACACCGAGCGAAGCTCCGTCGCCCAGCTACTGTAATAATAAAGTATTTTCAAGTTAATCTAAATAGGTGTAGACACAGAGCGAAGCTCGTCGCCCAGCTACTGTAATAATAAAGTATTTTCAAGTTAATCTAAATAGGTGTAGACACGAGCGAAGCTCCGTCGCCCAGCTACTGTAATAATAAAGTATTTTCAAGTTAATCTAAATAGGTGTAGACACCGAGCGAAGCTCCGTCGCCCAGCTACTGTAATAATAAAGTATTTTCAAGTTAATCTAAATAGGTGTAGACACCGAGCGAAGCTCCGTCGCCCAGCTACTGTAATAATAAAGTATTTTCAAGTTAATCTAAATAGGTGTAGACACCGAGCGAAGCTCCGTCGCCCAGCTACTGTAATAATAAAGTATTTTCAAGTTAATCTAAATAGGTGTAGACACCGAGCGAAGCTCCGTCGCCCAGCTACTGTAATAATAAAGTATTTTCAAGTTAATCTAAATAGGTGTAGACACCGAGCGAAGCTCCGTCGCCCAGCTACTGTAATAATAAAGTATTTTCAAGTTAATCTAAATAGGTGTAGACACCAGAGCGAAGCTCCGTCGCCCAGCTACTGTAATAATAAAGTATTTTCAAGTTAATCTAAATAGGTGTAGACACAGAGCGAAGCTCCGTCGCCCAGCTACTGTAATAATAAAGTATTTTCAAGTTAATCTAAATAGGTGTAGACACAGAGCGAAGCTCCGTCGCCCAGCTACTGTAATAATAAAGTATTTTCAAGTTAATCTAAATAGGTGTAGACACAGAGCGAAGCTCCGTCGCCCAGCTACTGTAATAATAAAGTATTTTCAAGTTAATCTAAATAGGTGTAGACACAGAGCGAAGCTCCGTCGCCCAGCTACTGTAATAATAAAGTATTTTCAAGTTAATCTAAATAGGTGTAGACACAGAGCGAAGCTCCGTCGTCGCCCAGCTACTGTAATAATAAAGTATTTTCAAGTTAATCTAAATAGGTGTAGACACCGAGCGAAGCTCCGTCGCCCAGCTACTGTAATAATAAAGTATTTTCAAGTTAATCTAAATAGGTGTAGACACAGAGCGAAGCTCCGTCGCCCAGCTACTGTAATAATAAAGTATTTTCAAGTTAATCTAAATAGGTGTAGACACAGAGCGAAGCTCCGTCGCCCAGCTACTGTAATAATAAAGTATTTTCAAGTTAATCTAAATAGGGTGTAGACACCGAGCGAAGCTCCGTCGCCCAGCTACTGTAATAATAAAGTATTTTCAAGTTAATCTAAATAGGTGTAGACACCGAGCGAAGCTCCGTCGCCCAGCTACTGTAATAATAAAGTATTTTCAAGTTAATCTAAATAGGTGTAGACACCGAGCGAAGCTCCGTCGCCCAGCTACTGTAATAATAAAGTATTTTCAAGTTAATCTAAATAGGTGTAGACACCGAGCGAAGCTCCGTCGCCCAGCTACTGTAATAATAAAGTATTTTCAAGTTAATCTAAATAGGTGTAGACACCGAGCGAAGCTCCGTCGCCCAGGTACTGTAATAATAAAGTATTTTCAAGTTAATCTAAATAGGTGTAGACACCGAGCGAAGCTCCGTCGCCCAGCTACTGTAATAATAAAGTATTTTCAAGTTAATCTAAATAGGTGTAGACACCGAGCGAAGCTCCGTCGCCCAGCTACTGTAATAATAAAGTATTTTCAAGTTAATCTAAATAGGTGTAGACACCGAGCGAAGCTCCGTCGCCCAGCTACTGTAATAATAAAGTATTTTCAAGTTAATCTAAATAGGTGTAGACACCGAGCGAAGCTCCGTCGCCCAGCTACTGTAATAATAAAGTATTTTCAAGTTAATCTAAATAGGTGTAGACACCGAGCGAAGCTCCGTCGCCCAGCTACTGTAATAATAAAGTATTTTCAAGTTAATCTAAATAGGTGTAGACACCGAGCGAAGCTCCGTCGCCCAGCTACTGTAATAATAAAGTATTTTCAAGTTAATCTAAATAGGTGTAGACACCGAGCGAAGCTCCGTCGCCCAGGTACTGTAATAATAAAGTATTTTTTTATGTGTAATCCCGAATTGGTTACCGAGTCAGAGAGTTGCAGAGAACCTGCAGTTTTCCTCCAATTTATGGCTTAATATCTAATAAACCTAAGAAATTTTAGCTTTAGAAACCTAGGAGAACATAACGGTAATTTTTTGCACATTTTTAGCTATATCATTAAGACCACTGAACTTCTGTTAAAATTCGATTCTAAAATATTTTTAGAATCCTTACAGTTAAGCTCTTTCAAATGATACCCCACAAGATATGTTATTTTAAGCTTTTTATTATTGATAAGAAATTGGCCCCCCATATTATGTAAAATATGTTTTTATAGATATATAGATATTTAGCGATATATGTGCGCGTCATCAAGATCTATCAGTATGCCAAATTTCAAGTTTCTACGTTACGAGAAAAACCTCTGTGAGTGATTTTATGAACACGGGATTTTATGAGCGCGGTCAGTGATTGGATGGGTGACCGCTCGACCGTTGGAGGCTGACCGTGGTTCGGATTCCACGTTAAACTGTAGGTCCCTTCCCTTCTTACCTTACTAGGTGGTAGGGTTTATCCCGGCCGGGTTGGTACCACCGCACTGAACGAAACGTCGGTCGAAACGGCTATGTAAATAGTTCGTGTTTTCCGTCCAGTTTAGTGTAGCCGACATGAAATGAAGGGAAGCACTGACATGGCACCTAGTACACCCCGTGTTATGGGCTGACATCACGGATTTTGTAGGTGATGTAGCCAACCGTGTCAGGTTCCATAAAAAAAAAAAACGGGAGTTATTTTATAATGGTTCCGTTTTTCCTTTTGAGGTACGGAACCATAAACACTTTTAATTCACCTGGAAGCTGACACCTACCTACCTACTATATATTGTATACCTACTTACTTACTATAAATTAAAGAGTGATTATATATAGAAGTTAGGTGGACTGTAGAGCCCGTAAGTCTACTCAGATTCGACCTACATTTGCATTATTAATGAAACTCCCTAATAATTATTATCGTAAAAACTAATTGTGTTCGGTCGGAGAGCGAGCGAGGGATTTCATGTTGTTGTTGCTTTTAATTATGTCCCTCCGACCCGCGGGCCGACACGTTCAAATATTCATCCGCCGAGTCGCTAAGGCGCATGCGCATCTTTTTAAACACGTTCGGATAGCGCAGGGCACTATGCGAAACGTAAACTTAGAATTGTTCTTTCTTTATGGACTATCGGGGTGATGTTACCAATAAATATTTGGTATAACCGGAGTGCTAATGACGTTAATGTCTCGGCGGGACGCGGGGGGTTGCGGGGGGATGTTTGTTTAAAAATGAGATGCTATAAATTGAATATCATAAATTACTTCTAATTAAATTCATTATATTAAAAGTAAGGACCTTCTCGGGAATACTCCTTATTAAAGTTTTATTTAGTGTCTGCGCGCGCATACATACTTAATCTCGTTCGCGCAGGCGCAGGGTGCCCGCTTGCTGCCTGCAAACTGCCCACATTTAACGCACGTGGAAAATATTACTCCGGGGTTTTTTTTATGAACTGTACCTTTAGTGCCGAGCGACTGAAGATGCTGTCGACATAGCTTAAATTCATCTCTCGTCGCGAAGCCACGCTCAGTGAGGCGCCATGCCAGTAGGTTTCGGGACTGTCTAGCTACGAGTATAGCCTATTGATACGACGACGTTGGGAACACACTCACCGAAAGACAATTCCACATCCTAGCGGTGCGAAAAAAGATTTTGAGAAACGATTAGTTCTCAAAATTGTAATATCAATGTGTTTGTTTTTGTTTTTAATTCGGACACGTTAGGATTTTATTAGAATAGATGGAAAATATTTTTTCTACAAAATTTAAAAAGAAGAACAGTAGGAATGTACCGCTGTATGAAAAACTGTCCAAGTGCGAGGACGGTTTTCATTATTTGATGGTGTACTTTAGAGTTTGCACTATAATCACGCCAAGGTTGACGTTTGTATGCATTACAGTTTTTACGATAGAGCAAAAACATAAATACTTTGAAACAAACACGTTTCTTCTATTGGACCTCCCTCAATTTTTAAGTTTATATATGTATGTATATATTCTTTATTGAACACCAATTTATCAAAACTAGGTACAACAGGCGAGCTTAATGCCGCGAGGCATTCTATTCTAACTAACCTTTGGGATGTGGGAGAAGTACATGCAGGCGAACAAGAATAGTTTGTGACAATGTGTTAGATTAAAGAAATATGTATGATAAACTACGTACGAATACTACATAGATACTTTAATAAGCATAATATATATGTATATAATAAACTTACATATTATATGTACATTAATCGGTGGTACCGTTGTGCAACACAATCAACTGAATGACAGGAGAGTAAGAGAAGGGGCGTAAAGATATGTACTTATGTAATATAAATTGCATTTACTTCGGTAAGGAAAGGAGAATTTTGTTTAAATTTATCTTAAATACATTCATAGACGTAGAGGAGCGTAAATGCACAGGCAGATTATTCCAGAGGCGAGCTGTTTGTACTGTGAAAGAGTCCGTGTAGAACGAGCTTGAGTGAGCCGGTATTGCCAAGAGTAAGTTGTCAGCAGATCTTAAAGCCAGGCCGTGAGAAGAAAGAAATTCAAATCGTTCACTCAAGTATTTGGGAGCAGCAAGTACCTCATTAAGTGTGCGGAAGAGAAGAGAGAGGGCGTGAGAGTTCCTGCGACCACGAACATCGAGCCACTGAAGGCGAGCTCGATATTCAGATATATGGTCATACTTGCGCAATCCGAAAATATAGCGAATGCACAAGTTAAGAATACGGTCAAGTTTGTTGAGGAGATCCTCATTTAGGTCAAGATAACACACATCAGCATAATCTAGAATTGGCAATAAGAGAGATTGAGCGAGCGTAATTTTTGTGCCAGTGGGAATGAAGTTTTGCAAACGCTTGAGAGAGTGCATGCTCCCGAAGACCTTACGACTGACCTCATTAACCTGCACACTCCATGTAAGAGATTCATCGATCATAAGCCCTAAATTTTTAACGCACTTGCTGTAGGGGATAGCTATGCCATTGAAAACAACTATATATGTACAATATAAAAACTCAGCAGCGCGGGAATTTACTTAGCGGTCCCCCAGCTCGTTTAAGTAAATAAACAGAAATTATTTTTGACTTTTTAAGGGTCCGGGTTTTTTAAATTTGTAATTTAACTTTTCTTATCCAAATATGTTACTCCGCGGTGGTGGACGGTAATTCAGCTCTTCGAGTACTTGCAGCGTGATGGTATGTGTGTATATGTATGTGTGCCTGTGTGTGTAGGTATATGTAGGTATCGCGCGCGCGGCTTTCCTTGCAATCAATAAGTGAGAAATAACGAACTGGTACCAAGTGTGTGCGACTGTAGTATGAATACTTAAGCTACAGTCGCTCGCTACGTGCTCACTACAGTCATGTCACTACTCATCTGATATGATCAATTTGTTATTAAATTTTGCGTAGGTAAGTATTTCATTATTACTGCCTGCGCCGCCTGCGCCCAGCATTTTAATTCTCTTGCAGTTATAATTTTAGCAATTATCAATTATCAATTTTTAGCAATGATAAATTTTAGCAATTATCAATTAAGCATTTATCATTAACAGTCTGTCAGTCAGCGTGTATGCGTCCACTGCTGGACATACGCCTCTCCAATTTTCCTCCAGTCCTCCCGGCCTTCAGCGGTAGGCAACTAAATATAGCGAGATATGCGAAAATATGGTGAAATTTGTCCATGTTAACTTTATATGTGTGCGTGAGCCCTTGTAGATGCAACGCTTTGGATTGGCCAAAAATCGCTAGTGCTAATGTGTTCGTGCGTTCGTATGCGTTCGGAAACTGGCGACAGCGCAGCGGTTGCGATATGTACGAGTGTACGTTCATGACACATCTTCTCTCCTTCCATTATCTTTGTACATACCTAACCTAACACTCCCAATTTGCCAGCAGTAGCGTCTCGCATTGTGAGCGCACGTAGCTTACGCGATCCCGCATCGCTCTGTCGGTCGGCGCGACCATTAATTAACTTAACAAACAAACGTAATAAATTGTAGTTAAATTTCAATGGTAAGTGGACTTGGGTGCCGCCCGCGGCCCATCCCCCCGCGCCCCACCCCGCTCCGGCTCACTCGCGCCGGACAATCTGGACCAAGTACTTCGTTCCAGGAGCGGATTTATAGGGAGAGGAGAGAGGGATCGACGGCACCTATTGCATAAACGAAAAGTCGAACAACAAACATTTAAAATGTATGTTATATATTCTACATATATCGGCAAGTACTGTGTGGGGCCGGTACTTAAAAGGAATAGCCCCACTGTATCTCTCCCCGTGCTTGTCGTAAAAGCCGACTTAGAGATAGGACAAGATGCCCTGTCATGCAGCAGGCAGGCCTTCGTGTCTTACTTGCTGCTTGATAGTTATCTGGTCGGTGTTGTGCTGTAATTTGCAGCAAAAAAACTTGCAGCAAAAGACCGATTACTCTGCTTACCAAAGTACACAATCCCTCCATTGCTCTCCTAATACTACCCTCCTTCGCCGCCCTTGTGGATGAACACGCACCCCCCCTAATCATAATGAAGTATTCTGTGGCCGTAGGGCGAAGCCTGGATCCGCCACAGCTGCGTACCTATCTGTGTGTCTCTCTTATCTGCTGTGTGTGTGTGCGTTCAACGAAAGAGGTAGAATTGTTTAATATGGTAGATATTGGATGGAAGCTGTAGGTGCACACGGTTCATCTCATCCCACGCGTCTTATGATTATTGATTTGAGCGTCACTAGGGCGGTATGATGAGATAGCGAGAGAGAGTCACATAAACATATATTTATTCCAATCTCGTTAGAGCTTTTATATGTTTAATTAAAACAAATCACATGAACGACGAAAATGTAGAAAACTTAAAGAGAAGTATTGTTTTAATTAATATGAAAACAAACAATTTTTTTTTTATTAAGCCTCATTAAATTTTTTAGTGTTTATTATTTGTTAGGATATGAGCCATAAAAACAAGTATTCTGCGAAAATTTCAACGGGCTACCTATTACAGTTCAAAAGATACAGCTAACCCTTTGAACGTATGAAAGTCGGACGGACAGACGGCGTCGGCTTAGTAAGATGATCCCGACGGAACCCTAAGAACTTGTATATTATCGTGCTAAAATTATCTTGAATCTTGCATAAGCGAATTAATTTACAAAACTAAATATAATTATTTTTGTTTAATTGGACAGACAGGCGGGGAGGCGGCGGCGTAGGCTTAGAATACGTTCCCGTACCGTTGGAGTAGGTCGGTTGAAAGATGGGTTGAAACGGCTATTTTAATAGTTCGTGTTTTCCGTCCAGTTCAGTGTAGCCGGCACGACCGAACGACCAGCACTGACATGGAACTAAGTTCACCAATGTGTTATGGGCTGACATCACGGATTTAGTAGGTGGCTAATCATGAGCCACGATGACTGATGTTCATCAACAGCTTGTCCTCACTAATTGCATGACGTCACGCACACATGCCCACACGCTGCGCACGTGTGTGTCTGTAATGTGTGTGTTAGTACGTGTGGTTGGGGGGGGGGGGGGGGGGGAGGGGGCGGCGGTGGGCGTGTCCGGGCGTGGCTAGGTGCCATCCCCGCCACTTCTGCGCGCGACACACGTCGACTATCGCGCCGCCCTACCGCCTACACCGCGCGCCCCCGGCGCCCCTCCGCCGCCGCCCGCCCTGTACAAGTGGTAATAAATAAGACACTGAAAACGCAGTGAACGCAGGCTTTTGTCTACAACACTGATTGTGTATTCACTAATTTTTTATTTATTTTTTATTGAATGAGCGACATGTGGCCACGAG
Organism: Nematopogon swammerdamellus; assembly: GCA_946902875.1. Taxonomy (NCBI): domain Eukaryota; kingdom Metazoa; phylum Arthropoda; class Insecta; order Lepidoptera; family Adelidae; genus Nematopogon; species Nematopogon swammerdamellus. Next base: position 374,478 of record OX336334.1, read on the forward strand.
CCGCCCATGAGGTGTCTAAAGACGCCCATGGACATTCGATCGTATGCGGGGGTTCTGAATGCCATGCCGGCCTGACAGGTGCCTATTTATGCCCGTCTTGAACCTCCGATGCTGCATTCTCCGCACTGAAAAACATTAAATCCAAAAATAGATCAAGACCGCTCAATGTGGACAGTAAAATGAGAGCCTGTTTGTCTAAAATTCGTCCACGTAGGTATAGAAGATCTGTGTAAAGGTCGTCAGGCAAGTACCTATCACATTAGGATCCCTCAAACATACATACATACATACATACAGACAGACAGACACACAGACGTTCCCTTTTCTAAGAAGTAGAGATAGAGAAGATACCTAAAAATAATTTTTGTTCTGCGTGGCAGCTGCTTTAGTATATATATTAATTAGTTTATATGTTTAAATGTATTTCTGTAGGTATATATATCTCTAGATACAAGCCTCTTGTTTAAGCCTCTTAATTAACCCATACTTGCTCTTGTGAGCGGTAGTATGGGTTAATTATTTGTAAGTTACTATAATATAATACTTATAAGGTACTAACAAAACATTGTGACTTGCGAAGTTTGTTTGTCAGTTCTTCTTCGCATTGAATTTAGAACTGGCGGAATTTTCGACATGTCCAAGCGTAGGTTACCTACCTATGGATGAAATTATACAATAAACAATAAACAATCTTAAATTTTCCTCCAGTCCTCCCTTTTATTAGTAGGTATGCCGTATGACGCAATCTACTGCGTTCAGTCAGTATCTAATAAAATGGAGGACTGGACAAATAATTAGAAAGAATACGTCATCCACCCGGTAGCGGAATAGGTAATGCGCTGGCGGCTCAAGCCGGAGTTCCAGGTTCGAATTCTGATCGGAACGTATTTTTTAATTTTGTCATAATTTTCGGCTTTGCATTTATCTAATGAAGAAACAATACGTAATGTTGTGCTTTATTATTTAAGCTATTACCTTCTAGAACACACGATGTTAATAAATAATATTGATGAGGTGATTAAGCGAGGCCGCGCGGCGGTGATGTGCCGGCTCCGCCTCGCCGCCGCGCCGCCGCCGGCCGGCGCGCGGCGCCTAATGAGTTCACATTACCAATACAATAATTATTGTTATAGATATTTTGTTTTGTTAAGTTCTTTTTTTGCTGAAATATTTTTATTTTCATAACTGACATAAAACTAATTAGAATGAAATTAACCTTATGAAGGAGGAAACGGGATGTGTGCTGACACTGTGCCGTTGACGGATAGAGGAAGGGGGGGGGGGGGGGGGGGTCAGTCGACTCTCCCACAGTGCCCAATTCGAATAATCCCCGTTGCCCCTTTGAATCGCCAGCCCTATCCGCTGAAAGAAGAAAGACTTGGCGTTTCGGCCACCAGACTTATCGATATTTTGTTGTAATAAAGTGTGTCACACATGATGAAGATATTCAACTTACTGTGCATAATCTAACTAATATTATAAACGCGAAAGTTTGTGAGGATGGATGGATGGATGGATCTTTGTTCCTCTTTCACGCAAACCCTACTGAACGGGTTTTGATGAGACATTAAAACCCACTATACATCTGAAAATCGAACATCAGCATCAGCATCAGCAGTAGCTATTAGGACAAGACAACTATCAAGCGGCAAGTAAGCCACGAAGAACCACACCTGTTGCATGACTCGGTGGAAGGACCGCGCCAAGGTGAGCGGTGGCTATGCTGTCGCCCTTTAGCGCGGTAGGTATCTGTCCTTATATCCCTTAGTCGCCTTTTACGACATGCAAGGGGATAGATACACTGGGGCTATTCCTTTTAAGTAAAGGCCCCACGCGGTAATTTTACTTACTACGAATATTCACAAATCAACTTACTTATTTATATTTTAGTGAATGCAATTATGTTTATTGCGTAATAATTCCCTCCTACAACTCTAAATTACGTAACCCTAAGCACACACGGCTGGCGCCGCTCAATTAGGGAAGTCAGTAATCGCCCAATGAGCGCGTCACAGCGCCTCGTTATCCGAATATCTATTCCACCAATAAACTAATTTGTAAAACGCTTCGTCTAATCGTAAAAAATCAATCGAATGCTCTCTGTGCTGTAAATCAGCGGCGCGGGGGGAGGCGCGGGGGGAGGCGCGGGCGCGGGGGGGGGGGGCGCGGGGCGGCGCGGGGGGAAATGATGATTTGTTTTCGTTGATGAGCGGAATGGTTTGTGAGGCAATTAAAGCTTATGGGGGGATAATTGGACGCCATGGAGTCCGTGTGACAGATGCCGCGCCTCAGAGAGAGAGAGGGACTTATGTATTTGTGTATATGTCACCGGAAATCTGTATAATCCGGTATTCTATAGAATACCTAGGCATTCTATAGAATTCCGGATAATGGCTTAAACGTTTAGGCAATGTATAAAATATCATTTATTTCATAGTTTACCTAGGCAATCTATAGAATGACGAATGAACAGCCGGCAAAGTGTTTTAAATTTGGTTTAACCTAACCTGAATACGACACTCGAAAGACAAGGCGGCTCCTTTCGTGAACACTTGGCTCGAAACGAAACATAACAAAAACGACATGCGCCGCCTCAACATTATGTTAGGGTTAATTTTTTTTTAAACCACCATCAATAAATTAACTAAAGTAATCTAAATTAACGTAAATTTAACACATTTCCGATTCCTGTTTAGGAAATGAGGCGTTTTATTTGTGTCATTTTATACTTTACCTGATCTCTGATGAACTGAAGGGAAGCACTGACATGGCACCTAGTTCACCCTGTGTTATGAGCTGACATCACGGATGTTGTAGGTGATGTAGCCACCCGTGTCAGGTTCCATAAAAAAAAAAAAAAATCTCCTAATGGCATTCTATGAAATGCCTAGGCAATCTATGGATTGCCAAGGCACAGTGTGTAATGAATGAATGAATGATTAACAGCAGATAAAATATGTTATACATTGACTAGACCGTGTGGGCCCGCTACTTAAAAGAATAGCCCCACTGCATCTCTCCCCGTGCATGTCGTAAAAGGCGACTAAGGGATAAGGACAAGATGCCGTGCTAAAGGGCGACGGGATCGCCACCTCTCACCTTGGCACGGTACTTCCACCGAGTCATGCAGCAGGTGGGTCTTCGTGCCTTACTTGCTGCTTGATCGATTGAATCTTGTTCGAATAATTTGCGAAACGTGGTGGTCGGTGTTGTGCTGTAATTTACCAGAGTTCTTGCAGCGCAACACCGATTACTCTGCTTACCCCGATTGTCGGGATTCAGCGTGTGTGATATGTATATGTATGTATGTACATTGACTAGACAAATCCGGTATTGTATAGAATAACTAGGTATTCTATACAATGACTGAATTATATACTTTGGCGGTAACATATACAAATCTTTCACGATATCGTACAGAACTGAATTCCCGTGATTGTAGCCTGTACGATGCTACCGGTGGCTGCGCGCGCGCGGCATGGGCGTCATCGTTGTTTTGTACCAGTGAGTTTTTTTTCTAATTTGAAAAAAAAAAACAACCGGCCAAGTGCGAGTCGAACTCGCGCACCGAGGATTCCGTATCGCCATTTCATGGTCAGCGCTGCTTCATGCAGTTTTCGATAGATGGCGCGCATACACTTTTTAGTTTCTTGTATGGTGATCCCCGTGATTTTTTTACTTTTTCTTATTTTTCTTATTTGTTGTTATAATATCGGCCATAATAACACATATTCTGTGAAAATTTCAACGGGCTACCTAATTACGATTCATGAGATACAGCCCACGGACAGACGGACAGGCAGACAGACGGCTTAGGCTTAGTAATATGGTCCCGTACGAAGGATAGGGAACCCTAAAAAAACAAAAAAAATCATGCATAACGTCACCAGTTGCTCCATAGTTCGGGTTCCATGTAAAACTGTAGGTGCATCGGGTTGACTGGACCAAATTACCTAAGGCAATAAGTCCGCCCTCGCCGTACATTAACTGACAGAGTGTAATGTAATGCTGTAGAAATAAATATTTCTTTCTTCTTTCTTTCTTTCTTCTTTAATATTCTGAAATCTCTGTAAGGGATAAGTTCGCCTTTGCACCTTATGTAAATATTCGAATAGTTTGCTTATTGTTTACGACCTTCTGCCCGCGACCTCGCTCGCGGTAGACTCGGTTCAATAACAAATCCGTTTTAAACTCAATATAATTTTTTTTTTTATGGAAACTGACACGGTTGTCTACATCACCTACAACTCCGTGATGTCAACCCATAACACCGGGTGAACTAGGTGCCATGTCAATGCTTCCCTTCATTTCATGTCGGCTATACTGAACTGGACGCAAAACACGAACTATTTACATAGCCGTTTCGACCGACGACGTTTCATTCAGTGCGGTGGTATCATCCCGGGCCGGGATAAACCCTACCACCTAATAAGGTAAGAAGGGAAGATCGCTTCTCTTATATCCTTTCTTTCACACCCTCGCTCCCCCTTCCCCTCCCCTCCTTCCCTAGTATAAACTAGAATAAAACTAACTAGCCGAGTATAAACTAGTGAAAACTAGCGGAGCTAACAGCCTAACTGCCTGCAGTACAATAGTCCGCCTCGCTCGCTATTGATACGTAGTAGTAGTAGGCACCGCAGCGCAGGTAACATAGTTGCTGTTACGACGTTGTTAAATTAAAGCTTGTATTAATGATTATTGTATTAAATGAGCCATTAAGAGTGCGCAGCCGCAGACAGCGCGTAAAGTTTATTCGCAATTAGTGCGGGCGACTCTGTGCCTCCGTCCGCGTCCGGCCATAGAGGCGAGCGGCGCGAGCAGTGATCTAAATATTATACAAGCTATGTATGCTATTGCGGGTAACTTTTGATTTTTTTTTCGTATAATATGCGTAATAAATAACATGCGCCCCACGTTTTTATATTAGTCTGTTAAAAGTCTCAATTTATTACTTTTTCCGCTGACGCAGCGACACAATGTGCCCTTTAGCATCTGACATGAGAAGACAGCACGCTAGTATTGCACGATTTCTTACCCAGACGTAAAATCTTAAGAAGGCCCGGGCTTGTGTCCTTATTATTTCCTAGTTTTTTGTACAGCTGTTTTTTTTCTAGTTTTTTATTTTTAATAAAACCGTTTAACTTAAAAGCTTTTTTACCTATTTTTTTTACAACAAACTCACCACGTATTTAAGTGAGAGGTTGTAAACTTTAGAGAAATATAATAAAGAGAAAAAAAAACATTTTAATTTGTCACCTGACCACCTATATAGAAATTCGTTCATATACGTTATACGTCCATGATTGGGCCATTAATCTCAATATATACAACGTGTCCCAAAATTCAACGTCAAGCGGGAACCAGGGAATAGGCCAGCTGTTTATGACTCCCCAGGGAAAAATAAGAAAAAAAAAATCGCAGTCATTTATTTTTTATAAGGGCATTTTTGAAAAGCGTTTAAAATTGACATCACGTACAAAATTTTTAGGTACTACGACTACAAATTTGCAAATATAATTGTTAATTTTTTTTTATTTGTAGCCTAAATAACTCTGCTATTGATCAGTATCCCAAATAAAACCAAAATGCCCATAGTTTTATCACAAAAAAATATTAATTAAAATCTTGAACGTTTTTAAAAAAATGCTCATATCATAAAATAAATGACTCCGATTTTTTTTCATGGCTTATGAAATTTGGCACACCTGTTTAGAAGTCCACATAGATAGACTAACATATACGAATATTGTGCAATTCCAACGAACGTGTCGAATTGATAACTTCCTTTTTTTTTAAGTCGGTTAAATAAACATACTGGCGGCCGTGGACAGGAAAACGGAGTTTGGGAAGACCACCCGCCAGGTGGGACGACGACATCAAGTACGTTGGTGGAAAGCAGTGGTTCCGTACCGCTGAAGGCCGGGAGGACTGGAGGAAAATTGGAGAGGCGTATGTCCAGCTGTGGACGCTTACACGCTGATTGACTGACTGAAATAAACATAAAGAAGCTCTGCGGCGGCGGAAGCCGCGGCCAGTAGGAAGCACAAAAAATACGAAGATATTAGGCCTTCGCCGCCGAGACATTTGGGACGTGGTCGGAGGAGGCCAAGGCCTTCGTCCTTGAGGTGGGTTCCAGGATGGTGACCGCTACTAGAAACCCGTGTTGCCTCTCGTATCTCCGGCAACGAGTTAGCCTGGGGATACAGAGGGGCAACGCGGCCGCCATCCTGGGAACCATCCCGGGGACGACGCCCCTTGAGAAAATATATAATTTATAAGTTAGTTTTTAGTGGTTTTTAGTTATAGTTTTTTTTTATTAGTTATATTTGTCTTTTAATTTAATTTGATATGTAGTTATAGTTTATTTAATAATTTTAATTTATAAATTGTAATGTTTGTTAGGTAAGTTTTAATTCTTTGGTTATTTAGTTAGTATTACTTTTGTATATTTTCTTGAATAAAGACGTTTAGGAGTTCAAATAAGCTCTTCGCATGCCAGCCGGGTCGGCTCGTAGCAGCGGTACCTCGCCCGACCCGACGTGGAGGGCGCGACGCGTGGGCGGGCGGCGGCGGCGGCCCCCCCGCCCGCCCACGCGTCGCGTGCAGACGGCAAACTCTAACTAAGTGAAACTAACTAACTGCCGAGTTCCGTAACACGATCACAACTGCTGCGCCTAGCTACGGAGACCTTGTTGCCAATTTAATTTAAACTTTCGGAGCTCCTTCGTGTCGTTGTTTGTGTTCGTGGAGTGTTTTTTGTTGCGTCCGGTCCGTCCCTACTGCCGCCGCTCTCGCCGCCGGAATCAACTAGAATTGTTGGAATTTCTTCTGTGAACTGTTTCCTCTGTGTTGTGAAAGCATAACTAATCATGACATTTAACTAATATGAAGCATTTCATAACATACCATAGATGGCGTGAGTATCGCTAACCATAACATGGCGATAAGGAAGCCTCGGTGCGCGAGTTCGACTCGCACTTGGCCGGTTTTATATTTTATTTACATAGTGGTCCCCCGACTCCTTTAATTAAGTAAACGGAAATTATTTTTGATTATTTAAGGGTCGGGGATTTTTTTAATTTAACTTTTATTTTAACAATAATTATTTTCAGTGCCCTGGTATTAGTTTTCGTACAAGTTCTTCCGTGCTTCGTAATTCTGTCCGCATCGTTGCAACAAAGATCTGGTTAGACGACGACGTGCACTAACAATGAGGTAGATGCCGACGCGACGGCGGCGGCGGAGGAGGCTCCGGTGCGGGGGCGGAGCGGGGGCGGCAGGAGGGGAGGAGGCGGGCGAGTAATGTTCTCTAGTCACGCGACTGCTGATTGCTTCATTTTATTGAATAACACGACACGAGCTTCCACTAACCGAACTAAACTTATTTGCTTTGTGTGGTGCGCCGCCCCAGCCCGCCCCGCCCGCCCCGCCTGGCGGCGGCGGCGCCTGCCCGCCCAGCCAAATATATAAGCGGCGGGTGGTCGAGTGGTTTGGGCATCGGCTTCTCATGCGAGAGGTCCGAGTTTCGCATGCGGTCGGCGTGTACCAATGAGTTTTTTCTGACGTAAAATTTACGTACATACCTACACCAGCTGCTGCTGCACCGTTCGGTACCGGTGTAAAACTGTCGGTCCCTTCCCTTCACCTTACTAGGTGGTAGGCTCAAATTGTAGCCGACTGGGTTGGTACCACGATACTGAATGTAAGATGGCCGCATAGCAGCCTCGGCTGTGTTCTCCTCTAGTCCAGTATAGACAGCGATCCAGGAAAATCTCCGGTATGGCACCTACCTTCTCGGAGGTGATATTGATTCGTCGGAGCATGTGCTTTGGCCTCACCGACTCGGCCACCCATATCGGATTACATAAAAAAACCAATAACATAGGTAGGTAGGTACAATGTCAATCCTGTCTATTCAGAATGTTTGATGTGATGGATGACTCGTTTAAAAAATTTTTATAAATAAAACTTATTTCAACAATATACAAATTATAACTATCCTAAAACTCTTATAAATAAATAAATAACTTTCATAAAAGTAGAATAAAACACGCCATATCCCGACAATCGGGGTAAGCAGAGTAGTCGGTGCTGTGCTGCAAGTGCTCTTGTAAATTAAATCACAACACCGACCACTACATTTAGCAAATTATTCGGACAAGATAACTATCAAGCAGCAAGTAAGGCACGAAGACCCACCTGCTGCATGACTCGGTGGAAGGAGCATGCCAAGGTGAGAGGTGGCTACCCCGTCGCCCTTTAGCACGGCATCTTGTCTTTATCCCTTAGCCGCCTTTTACGACATGCACGGAGAGAGATACAGTAGGGCTGTTATTTTAACTTATCGGCCCCACACGGTTCGGTATACTATAAAGTTTAAACTAAATACAATAAAACTAAACATAATTAATATATAAAGCTAAACCTGCAACAACTGAACATTTTTAAACCGTTTCTCAAAGTCATGTTTCATGTATTTTATCAAATTCAAATTCAAGATTTTTATTTGCAAACAAATACGTAAAACAGAAAACATAAAAGAAAAAACAAATACACGATAAAAACAGAAATAATTAAATACTTATAACAAAAAAACAACATTAAGACAAATACAACACATTGTTCGCAAAGGATGCGGCACAGCTCTTATTCCTGCGGCGGCAGTGAACCATAAGAACGCTGATTTTAAGCCTAACCCTAACATGTTTACATAATTTAGACAACTTTTACATAATTTCGATAACTTACTATTAAAGAAACTAGCCAAAATCGCAAAAAGAACAAAACCCAAAAATACATAAAAAAAGGGGAAGGGAAAAAAAGAAAGAAATGAAGAAAGTTTTATGTGCTATCAACGTATACCTAACTGGACTAGACGCTCGGATGGAGGAGGTAGGTATGATATTGGAAACCACTAAAAATATGTTTTAGTATCTAATAAATAGCGCAGCACAAGACATTAGAGTTTTAATCGGGAGTAAGTGTTAGTATAATGCAACTACAAAGCAAGAAAAATCTAATAAAAATCGGTAAGTACCAGTTTTACTCGCGCACGGAGGGTTCGCAGATCCGCTATAACATCTGTCAAATAACGATGTTCGGCTAATGTTTTTAAGTTTACTCTGTAATTAATTATATTAATTTTTAAGTTTACGGATTAACAGTAGGCACTGCAGACTTATTAAGTCGACGTTTCGCCCGCTACGTCACGGGCTTCTTCAGGGACTGCGGGAGTTCCTGGAGCCGACGTCTGGTGTCCGTTGTACCAGACATCAAACTACTCTTTTTCGAAGATTGTAGCTGTGGGTAGGTTGCGAATAGAGGTTAGTGAACAGCCCGCCTATTTACCATACGTAAAAGGTGTTAGATTGGTAAATTTCTTCGGAAAATGGAAATAAGAACATTCTTTAGGCCTCTACCGAAAGTGTCTCAAATGCTTAGATCCGATAAACGAGATACCATTGCAAGCCCCAGGCGTCTACAAAGTTCCATGTAGCTGTGGGAAGAGCTACATCGGCCAAACGAAGAGGAGCGTCTGTGAGCGAATATGCGAACACATAAGAGCAGTCAAGAATGGTGACCTGCAGAAATCGGCCATTGCGGAACATCTATTGCTTGGTGATAATAACCACTGGATCCGGTTTGATGAAGCGTCGGTACTAGCGGTAGAACGACACTACACTCCACGCCTAGTCAGGGAAGCCATCGAAATCACCAGCACAGAAATTTCAACAGGGACGACAGGTGAATTTTTCACCTTCTTGGCTGTCCGTGCTGTCACAGCACACATCTTCAAGATCTTCCGCCAAGCCAGCGTCTGAAGACAAAGTGAGTGTTATGTGCAGCCGGGACTTCGTACGATGTAGGTATGGATCGCGACACCGCTGCCGAATATTGTGCAACCTGCCCACAAATACAATCTTCGAAAAAGAGCAGTTTAACGTCTGGTACAACGGACACCAGACGTCGGCTCCAGGAACGAAGCCCGCGACGTAGCGGGCGAAACGTCGACTTATGTAAGTCTTTTACATCTATCTACTGTTAATCCGAAAACTTAAAAATGAAGATATTCGGCTATATTTTTATCTTTCTATAACGCAAAATATAAATACCTGTGGCGCCATCTATTATTCAGTAGTGTGAATTTGTACTAATCTATTCTTAGCACGATTTATTATTTCTTGGAACATCCACCATAATAACACCATATCCTGTGAAAATTTCAACCGGCTACCAATTACGGTTCAAACGATACAGCCCTAGGACGGACGGGCGGACAGAGAGACAGCCAGCGTAGGCTTAGTAATGGGCCTCCCTATAGATACGGAACCCTAAAAGTATCACAACAAACGGTCGAGTCGAGTGAAAACGTTGAAACCAAAATTACAAACCCGAACGTACTTTGTACAATAATTAACTACACACATTTCAACATTATTGATAAAATAACATATCAATTAAATTACAAATTAAAAAAAAACCCCCCAACCCTTAAAAAGTCAAAAGTAATTTCCGTTTACTTAAAGGAGTCGGGGGACCGCTAATTAAATAAAGTATAAAAACTCAGAGCTGCGCGGGTATTTACTTAGCTGTCCTCCGACTCCTTTAAATAAGTGAAGGGATATTATTTTTGAATTCTCCAGGGTTTTTTAATTTGTAATTAATTAGCTTTTATTTCAAACTTTTAATAAAACAATCGCATGCAAATCGTTTTACTCTTTAAGATAATTAATTTTTTTTATTACTTAATTACTTGATTAGAAACATAGCTAAGAACCATCCCGATTAAACCAGCTTTCTCATAAAACCGCATCCAAATCGGACCATTCGTTTGGGAGCTAAGATGCCGCAGTAAGACACACCCATACACACATACACACACACGTTAAACTTATAACACCCCTCTTTTTTCGTCGGGGGTTAATAAAACCACTGGCTTCATCGCGTCGTATTCATTAGTTTTGACAGCTACGTACGCGGGTGGACATGACACCTCGCTTACCGCGGCCTCTACTGTTTATCAATATCTACTTTTACGATACTTTCTGAGGAATGTTGATAAACATTTAAGCGAGCCACGCGCGGTGAATAATGATGAAGCCATGAATTATTGATGCTTCCTTCTTCGTAATTGGCTAAGTGTCATTCAATTATCTGTCAAAGAAACCCGTCCACTATCGACGTATCAAACCGGGGGGTAGGCAGTTGCGTGATATAATTAACTTGCATCCAAATGTTGCGTTTGTATGAATACTCTTAACTACGTGTCAAGAAGGGAGTCGACATTTTAAAATACAAAACGAGAAAAATATTAAATAAATTTTGCAGTATATTATACAGGCCGTTTAAGGATAGGCTTAAGAACTTCAGGAATTGAAAGTACTCATTAACTATTATAAGAAAAAAATCCTTATCACTCAAATCGAAATTTCGTTTTTTTTTCATACAAAAATTTTAAATTGTAACAAAAACTATGTGGACATTTAAGCGAGTATGGGGAGATTTGCCAACGTCTAGGGAGTTCGTGCAATAAACTAGTCCAGTTCCCTTTTTATTTTGATGTCATTGAAATTTTAATGTTTGGAAATTACTTGCATGCAGTTCAATTCTACTAGTTAAGCATGTAAGTTAGTAAAATCTCGATGAGAGGCTTTTCACCAAAAAGTACTATAAAATGACCGAAACTGGGAAAAAGTTTCAGAGTTTTTCGTCTTCAAATATGAACCCCTTTTGAACCCTGATGTTACGAAACCCTAGCTTGAAACACTCTATATAGTCAGCTCAAGCCGAATAACTTTTTAATCCACTAGTGTTTCATTAAAAAATATAACTCAGAAATATCCACTATTCAATCTAAGCAGATGGAATACGAATCGACACATTTATAACTCACTTTACTTGGTCATCTCATCTCTCTGCGTTACTACGTTCAAATAATGATAAAATAATTAAGGGCCAACAATACTTCATGCAAGTAGGTTCAGATCGCAGGCTGGCTGCGAGATGCAATATACAAATGTAAGTTGTACTTGTTGTGTTGTCGTCGCTAGGATGAATATACAAATGTAAGTTGTACTTGTTGTGTTGTGGTCGCTAGGATGAATATACAAATGTAAGTTGTACTTGTTGTGTTGTCGTCGCTAGGATGAATATACAAATGTAAGTTGTATTTGTTGTGTTGTGGTCGCTAGGATGAATATACAAATGTAAGTTGTACTTGTTGTGTTGTGGTCGCTAGGATGAATATACAAATGTAAGTTGTATTTGTTGTGTTGTGGTCGCTAGGATGAATATACAAATGTAAGTTGTACTTGTTGTGTTGTCGTCGCTAGGATGAATATACAAATGTAAGTTGTACTTGTTGTGTTGTCGTCGCTAGGATGAATATACAAATGTAAGTTGTATTTGTTGTGTTGTGGTCGCTAGGATGAATATACAAATGTAAGTTGTATTTGTTGTGTTGTGGTCGCTAGGATGAATATACAAATGTAAGTTGTACTTGTTGTGTTGTGGTCGCTAGGATGATCCCTCAAAATGTAAGGACGTAAGTGCCGGATCTAAAAATATTAATTTGAACTCGTAACATTTAACGGAAGTACTAAACTATTTTTCAACGGATAGAGTATTTGTAACTGTTATTTGAAATTATACTACTGTGAAATGCTTAGCAGTTCCTAAACACTTCACTGGATGCAATTTTATCTTCTAAAAAGCATAAATTTTTTTCAACACCAAACTAACATACAGTGGTTACCGAGTAAAATCAACATAAAGAAACCAGATTTTTGGTCTTGCTGGCCCTTCACCCGTATCGTAAGCACCTTAATAGTACCCTAATAATAATAGTACCCTTACTTACAAAGTCCACTCTAGTTCCAACTTATTTCTATAAATGTTTACTATTGTTACTTAAAAGATATCCTTTCAAGATTTATAGCCAGAAGCAAGTAGTTAAGATCCCGGCTGGCTCCAAACAAAGCTTATGGGATCATAAAAGGACTTATTATCTCAGAGTTCTCTCGAACCCAATACGGATGCGCTCAGCTGGTGATAAAAGCGAAGTCTTCACCGCTTAGTCATCGTATTTGTGTTATGTGTATAGAATGTTTTGCCTTCTTTAGGATATGAATTGGAAATGTTTTTAATTAAAATGCGTGAAAAGTAGAGTCTCTGGTCCTTCAAGAGAAACTGGCGAGTGAGGGCCTGAATAGGCACCTGTCAGGCCGGCATGGCATTCGCAACCCCCGCATACGGCCGAATGTCAATGGGCGTCGTTAGACACGTTATGGGTGGTTCGGCGTCACATGTCGCGCTTTCATTCAATATAAAACATTAAATATATATGTGTAGGGAACTTGATATTGTTTATATAACCTGCTTCACCTGCTGCATGCACACCTTGTTCGTGTCGAAACTGAGTACCCTGACATGGTACTCAGTTGCGTATGTAATGATATTCAAATATCAATAATAAGTCTCGTGTGGGGCCGGTACTTAAAAAGAATAGCCCCACTGCATCTCTCCCCATGCATGTCGTAAAAGGCGACTAGGGGATAAGAACAAGATGCCGTGCTAAGGGGCGACAGGTTCGCCACTTCTCACCTTGGCACGGTACTTCCACCGAGTCATGCAGCAGGTGGGTCTTCGTGCCTTACTTGCTGCTTGATCGATTGAATCTTGTTCGAATACTTTGCGAAACGTGGTGGTCGATGTTGTGCTGTAATTTACTAGAGTTCTTGCAACACAAGACCAATTACTCTGCTTACCCCGATTGTCGGGATTCAGCGTGATATGATAATAAGTAATTATAATAATGCATATTTGGAGTAGATATATTATTTTGAATGTGGAGTGCAGCACAATTTTACATTTATTATAAGATTGCAAGAAAACTACAGAGTTCTGAGGTTTCAAAATTCAGCAGAAAAGCTTTTAAGAAATCATAATAATTAATGTAGCGTGCGATCGCAATACTTAGACCGTAGTTGGCGTTGGCGCGCGCGGGGAAATGATTTCTGTAGTTGGGTTTTGCGCATTTGAACGTCGATACGGAACCTTGATGTGCTGTCCAACTCGCACTGAGCTGCTTTTTAGCGTTCCGTTTCCATGAAAACCTATTACTAAACCTACGTCGTCTGTCCGTCTGTACGAGTACCTACTGTATCTGATAGCCCGTAATAGGTAGCAGGTTGTAATGTTCACAGAATATGTGTTATTTATTATGGCGAATATGCCATCAAAACAAAAATTAATATGGAATCCCCATAAAAAAACGTGCTAAGAATCGATTACTATATATTTACGTTACTAAATCATAGATGGCGCCACACATACACACATGCATTTATATCGGGACGTAACTGAATCGGATATTCGTCTCATCGTCCATAACCTCCGCTAGCCTAACAGTATATATGTATAAAGTTTTGATCCGATGGTCGTCGGTTCGAATCCCACTTGTACAAATGCTTTTTAAGTTCCGTATCCCGTACGGAAGCCTATTACTAAGTCTACGCTGTCTGTCTGTCCGTCCGTCCGTCTGTCTTTCTGTCTATCCGAGGGCTGTATCTCTTGAACCGTAATAGGTGGTAGCCCGTTGAAATTTTCATAGAATATGTGTTATTATGGCGGATATAACAACAAATAAGAAAAATAAGAAAATGTTAAAAATTAAGGAGGGCTACCATACAAGAAACGTACAATAAAATAGATTAGTCACACTATTGAATAATAGATGGCGCCACAGGCTTTTATACATTGCAATGTGAGGTGCTGTCATTTCCCCACCGTAAATAGCGTTATACCTCATTGAGGCTTCTCTCCGATTGAGCGGTTATTGATAGCGGATAGATACGGAAACCTCCGTGCGCGAGTAAAACTCACACTTAAAGTCCGACTTGTACTCGGCCGGTTTTGAATGTAAAATGTTTGTGGAGCCAATAACAATTTATTTATCTATTTTTCTACAGCGCAGTGGGCTATATCGGCCGGGTCAACCAGCTGAATCAATCGGCTGCATAAAAACCAGCTTCTAGCTAGATGGATGACATAGTAAGTAAGGTAGATAGTTATTGCGCTACCCCCCGCCCCGCCACCACCCCGCTGCGCGCGCAGTGCCCCTGCGCACCTCGCCGCGCACCGCGCCGCCGTCGCCGCCCGCCCCGCGCCGCCGCGTCGCGCGGAGTCACTCCTGCGGAACTGAGTTTATTTTAATGACGTGACAATGAAATTGCTATTATTTTCTACAGGGCATATAACGAGCGCTTGGTTTCTATTACCTACCGGCGCGCGGAGGCGGCGGCGCTGCGACGCGACGCTGCTGCTGCAGTGTTCACACTGTAGGTCTGATCTTGCGTCTGTGAGTTGATTCATACGTCATGGATTGTCAGGATCATGTTGATTAGGTTAAGCAGGGTAATGCTATTTAGCATCATGCAATGCATCATGTTTTTTTAAATGTAAACCAACATGGGTGGCTGTGCCGAGTGACCAATGGTGCAGTCGACAGAGCCAAAGTCACCTCTCCTCGCGAAACCACGCTCAGTTAGGGGCCATGCCAGCAGATTTGCGGACTGTTGCTATCGGCTGTCTGGCCTGTTAATAAGACCCTTGAAGATAAAGTAAGACAAAGAAATGATTTAGAGAATCGATGGGTTCTCAAAAGCCCAACGATGAGCCCGTAGCGGTCCACTGCGGGACATGGCGTCTCCCAAGGCACGCAACCACAAGGTTCCCCGCTTCTTCCGCTTTTCTCATACATCCACGTTCAGCTACCTTTTTATGTCGTCTATCCACCTAGCAGGACACTAAAAATAGTAAATTATCCAGGTTATCTGAAAAACCGGCCAAGTGCGAGTCGGACTCGCGCACCGAGGTTACCGAACCACAAAAAAAAATATTGAAAAAAAAACACGTTTCTTGTATTGGAACCCCTTTAATTTTTTACTTTTTCTCCGGTTTTTTTTTTAGAAATAATAATTATTCGTACTGTGTAGGCAGTGGCAAAACACTTTTGTTTAGTGTAGACTAAGTGGACATAAAAAAATAGTATCCAGCGTAGTTTCTTGCCAGTTCTTCTTCGCTGTGATAATCGAACTAGCACACTCAAATGTTAAAATATGACGAATCCGAGTGCAGTGTACTGTCTATGGATGACGGATGAATAAAGAATGAAGACATACGCAGTTTGCTTAAACAAACTTCTATATAATCTTCTCCGTGGACAAAGCGTCGTGGCTCTCGATCGACAACCCGCGGAAGTACACCAATGTACACCCAGCAGTGCGGCGGACGAGACGGCGCGACTCGACCGATTGTCCACGCTTGCTCACGCCACGCCGCGCCACGCCACGCCGCGCCACGCCACGCCGCGCCACGCCACGCCACGGCACGCCACGCCACGCCACGCCACGCCACGCCACGCCACGCCACGCCACGCCACACCACGCCAAGCCACGCCCCGCCCGCGGCGTCGTCGACTCTCCGCTGTCGCCGCGCGTCCCGCTACGGACGACGGGCGACGGAACTAAACGCTACTTTTTATGTAGCATTATTATTTGGAAAGTTTACTCTGCGCCATAGATGTAATAAGCGAATTTGGATTAGTAGAATATCAGGGGAAAAACAATTTCCCCCACAAAAATACATTCCACCCGACGACGGCTGGGTGGTAATTATTGTGACACTGAAGCGGATTCTTCAGAGGTAGGTTTAGATATGCGCTATTTGGGTATCGATTTAAAAAAAAATTACTTAAGGATTATATAAACGATGTCATTGGGAAGATAAAGTTATATTTTTTTCATCTATCAACAATCGTAATTGGCGATGTTTTTTATGGAAACTGTTGATGATACGGTTGGCTACATCACCTACAACTTGGTGAAGTAGGTGCCATGTCATAACACCTTGGTGAACTTGGTGTCATGTCATACATAACACCTTGGTGAACTAGGTGCCATGTCATTGCATTCCTTTGGTCGTCGCCTGCCGCGTCTGTCAGTTCCGATGTCTTCCGTCCTCACTAAACCAAAGCGATACTTATTGTCCAAAGTGTAATGTCAATGTCAAAAAAATCAATTTGTTAACGCGGTTTGGGCGCTCGCTAATGGCGGGTAATTCTGTTGCAAAGTGAGCGTGTTTCCTGTAGCGACTAGCGACCGAGCGCGCTCTGAGTACCGACACGACACAGGCGGATCTATATCCGACATACTAGGATCTAGGACTTTTTGAGCCAAATAACGTAAATCGTCACTCTTGTATCTGGTATCTGCGAAGGAAAAAACGTATTAGTCGTAAGACTATCACACCGCAACGGTTTTTTTGCGCGAGGCCTGCCGTCACTTTCTCCGCCTTATATAATAAAATAGGGCAGTCGCGGTGGCCGGCTGACTGGCGACGAGCAGCGGTCACTTTGTCCGCCCTAAGTTAGGGCGGTCACAGTGACCGACTGCTGGCTAAGGGCGAGCGGCATCGAAGCCGCTACTGCTGCTGGCACGTTCTGCAGTCTGCGCGCGCAGCCCACCTTTTCAGATGGTCGAGGAAGGGAGCCCATTCTAAATCTCGTAATTCGCATTATAATTTTTCGTGTAAATAGAGTTAGATAGATGAAAAAAGAGAATGAAAGAGAAAATGCTTTATTCCTCCAATATTTTATTTTTTGTGAAACTGACACGTTTGGTCCATAATACGGTCCATAATACCGTATGACCGTATGAACTAGGTGCCATGTCAGTGCTTTCCTTCATTCATTTCATATCGGCATTCAACAGTAATAAGTAAATTCGAAAATTTACATAAGATGGAAAGGCAAACTTATCCCTTACAGATTTTAGCTATTTCTTAAAGTCAACCTTTTATAGTTCGTGTTTTCCATCCAGTTCATTGTAGCCGGCACGACCGTAGGGAAGCACTGACACGGCACCTAGTTCACCAAGGTGTTATGGGGGATGACGCCACGAATATAGTATAAAGACGTTCCGCGCCCAACCCGTATATAGGTGCTGTAGCCAACCGCATAAAAAAAAACTCGTGTGTAACTGGCACTGTGGCGAACTTAAATGTTTTGTGAAAGTGGGAGAGACAGCTCCCTGCGCGTGCGCCCCCCTATAGATCCGCGCGGGCGCAGGCGGCGCGGCGACGGACGCGTCGGACCGCGCACTGATTTGTTTACCTACTCGTATTTTAGCCTTTGTTCGCCGCTAAGCAATTTAGAGATTTCAATAGAGAAGCGGCGTGACAAACCAGTGTAAACAGTCGGTCGCTCCCCCCTCGCCGGACGTTGTCGCCGCCGCATGCTAGGTGCCACGCTGGTCAACAGCTACCGTGACAGCTAAAGGGCGGCATTTTATTTGAATTATTTGTTACAAAATGTAGAGTCACTAGCTTCACTAGTCTTGCAATAAGCGCGAGCTTCCGTCGATTAGTCCGCACCTACAGACTCGTAACTGTGCAATAGTTATTTCTGCGCTCCAGTTTTAGAAGTATTATTCAGTGTTTTTAAGCCCGGCGCAAAAAGAGGGGTGCTATAATTTTAATGTATGTGTGTGTATGTGTGTATGGGTGTGTCTGCTGAGGCATCGTAGCTCCCAAACGGATGGGCCGATTTGAATGCGGTTTTATTAGAAAGCTGGTTTAATCGGGATGGTTCTTAGCTATGTTTGTAATCAAGTAATCAGATCAAATCAATGAAAAGTGGACCGATTTTCATGAGTTTTTTTTAAAAGCTTGAAATAAAAGTTAAATTACAAATAAAAAAAACCCCGACCCTTAGAAAGTCAAAAATAATTTCCCTTTACTTACTTAAACGAGTCGGGGGACCGTTAAGTAATTAAAATATAAAAACTCAGAGTTGCGCGGGAATTAACTTAGCGGTCCCCGACTTCTTTAAGTAAAGAAAGGCAGCAGCAAAAAGAGAGCAGAGTAATTGGTGTTGTGCTGTAAGGACTCTTGTAAATTACAACACACCACCGACCACCACATTTAGCAAAGTATTCGGACAAGACAACTATCAAGCAGCGAGTAAGGGACGAGGACCCACCTGCTGCATGGTTCGATGGGAAGACCGTGCCGAGGTGAGAGGTGGCTATCCTGTCGCCTTATAGCACGGCAACTTATCCTTATCCTTTTGTCGCCTTTTACAACATGCACGGAGAGAGATGCAGTGGGGCTATTCTTTTTAAGTACCATCCCCACATATAAACAAATAATGTAAAAACAACATTTTCTTTTCAAGCAACAAGTCAAGTTCCGTTTGTTTCGTTTCGTTTTCTTGCTACGCCTTCTCTCCTCGGCACAGTAGCACTAAAAGCTCAATTACTTTGTAATTTTTAGGGTTCCGTATCAAAACATTTTCAAAATCACGTAATGAACTTGAAATTAACAAACATCACAATAAACCATATTGTTTTAACCGCTTTCCAGAGTGGGATACCGATCGCGAAGAATCAATTTACAAGATATAGTTAGGTATGTTAAATGCAATTAACATACCTAATTATATCAACCAACACTGTCAACAACTATGTCAACGCTATGACAAGGGAAGCACTGATATGGCACCTATTTCACTCGGTGTTATGGGCTGACATCACGGATGTTGTAGGTGATGTAGCCAACCGTGTCAGTTTTCATAAAAAAATTATAAAAATCGCCAACTCATTGCATAATGCGAACATGTACCAGGTATCCTTTACGGTATACAAAGTCATTTAAACAATAACATAATGCAGTATATTGTTTCCCCACAGTTACAGAGAGACGCAGCAAGCGAGTGCGAGCGAGTGCCCGCTACGTGCCGGCGCAGACGCAGGCGAGTTCGTGTAAAGATGGCGTCGTTAGTAGGCATTACGTATAATTTAGTAGAGAGGCTGCGGATGGGTTTAATGCGAGTTTAAATGATCGCTCGTAAGTCGTAAATGTCTAATTTGGAACAATTTGTCCGAGCGGGACGTGCGCGCGGCTCGGCGCGTCCGCACGTAGAGCGACGCTCGCGCACGCCGCCGCGCCGCGCCGCGCCGAGCAATCCCACAGGGAGGGGCTAAGTTGCAAGTTGCGTTTCACTGACGTTTAACTGAACTTTTACATTGTTGTGTGGAATCTTTGAAAGGAAGGCATTTTAATATAGTGCCAGCAGGAAGTTATGATGCGTGGGAAATATGCGCAACTGTCTGCATTCCTAAGAGGGGATGTGAACTTTCGATCGAAAATTTGTCGATTATTAGGTTATTAGGTCATACAATTATCGATAAACTTTCGATCGAAAGTTTGTCGATTATTAGGTTATTAGGTCATACAATTATCGATAAACTTTCGATCGAAAGTTTGTCGATTATTAGGTTATTAGGTCATACAATTATCGATAAACTTTCGATCGAAAGTTTGTCGATTATTAGGTTATTAGGTCATACAATTATCGATAAACTTTCGACCGAAAGTTTGTCGATTATTAGGTTATTAGGTCATACAATTATCGATAAACTTTCGACCGAAAGTTTGTCGATTATTAGGTTATTAGGTCATACAATTATCGATAAACTTTCGATCGAAAGTTCACGCCCCTTCTTAGGAATACAGGCAGTTGCGCATATTTCCCACGCATCATAACTTCCTGGTGGCACTATATGAGTGCTGATTAGATATTACTCCCCTGTTGTGTTTCACGTTTTATTTAATGGTGTAGCTAAATTTAGATTCGGATTCAGATATTTATTTCGCCATAAAAACACACAAATTAATAATATTGCATTGTGTTCAAATATGCGTTATATTAATTTGCTCTAGTTTTAATTGTTATTTCATGCACAAAGCTGCATTTTTTTATTTTATTTTGTAGCTGTATTTATTATTATATTTTGTTAGTTTATTGACAATTCACTTGTTGAAAAAAATTTTCAGTGAAGTTTCTTGCCAGTTCTTGCCAATGTTTAAAAGTAATGAATGACAAATCTGAGCGCAGTCATCTTTCCTGCCTAGAGATGCTAAATAAACAATAAACAATATTACATACTATATGTAAGCAAAAAATCAAAAAATAATGAGTGAAAGATTAATTCATAAGCAAGCCGCCAAATGCGAGTAGAACTCGCGCACCGAGGGTTCCATACCACTACACGTGATATTTGTGTTATGTGTTTAACATAATAATTGTGTTCTTGAAAAAAAAACGAAACGCCTAAATAAAAACTACAGCAATGGTTTGATTGTTAGGTAAACGATAGCCCTAACTCTATACATCCTCGTTAGGGTGTCGAATTAGTCGCACGAATGGAAGCGTTAGCGTTTGTAAGAGAGTTTTGTAGGTGGCTTGTGTCAGTGCGGTATGTCACAATTTTTGTTTATTGATTACTAGCTTTTGATCGCAGCTTCGCTCGCGGTAAACTTAGTACTGAAATAAACCAATACTGCAACGCAACGCAACAGAACTGCTAACAAAGCTGCTAACGCCATCTATTACTACCATTCGACACTATATTCCGTTCATATGTTTTCTTTGATACTGCTCAGCAGTAAAGCTTTTTAGCGTGATGGTAATATAGCCTATAGTGAGCCTCATGAGGAACTACTACATTTGCACCAAACCGCATCAAAATCCGTTCAGTGGTTCCGGAGTTTACCTCAAACATACATACATACAGATAGACCGAAGTTCCCTTTTATAAGAAGTAGAGATAGGAGATAGAGAAGACGATTGTAACGAAAAATGAGGCGTATTTTTCTTCTAATTATTTTTTTCCTCGATTGCCACGATTTTCCATGATCTCACCGGAATACAGCAATCGTGTTTTGCCGCTTACTCCGTCCCGGTCTCTCTTCCGCGCGACGAAATGAAATAAAATCGAATGTTCGAAAAGTAATAACAAATCTTCGGGCGCATTGTTTTTATTCATTTCAGCCATTTTGTGTCATTTACTTAACCTGTTATCGGGCCGAGCCGCACCGCGCTCTAATCGCTGAGCGCCATCCGAGCACGACCACTAACTATATATCGATTTCGTAGAGCCGTCGTAAAAAAACACGAGATAATTCCGGCTGGGTAAATAAAATAATGATACAATAAGTGGACACTATCCGGATGTCACGATTCCGTTTCGGCTGGACGCCGAATTAGATTTAGCTGCGAGCGACCGCTTGCGACTCTGTCCTTTATTATCCTGTTGGGATTAGAGATCTATCTGCATTTCTACAGGCTGATTCATAAATAAAACGTTAAACTTGAAATATGTAGAAACCCTCCAGCCTGGAGACCACCTCCGCACAACGCGCACTGGGCAGGGATTGCATCCCTACACGCTGGACTTACCACGGATTATTACCAATCGGTTCTGCAGATCCTTCTTCCACAGAACTGGTCAACTCTGCAACGCTCTCCCTGCCCATATATTTCCCACCGAGTAGAGTTTCAGGTCCTTCAAGAGAGGCGTGAAGGGCATCTGTCAGGCCGGCATGGCATTCGAAACCGCCACTTACGAACGACTGCCCATGGGCGTCGTTAGGCACCTTATGGGTGGATCGGCGTTACATGTCGCGCTTTCTGTAAAAAAAACAAAAAAAATATTTCTTAAATCCTTGGAACCACTCTTCAACGATACGCCACAGACGTATAATAAAATTGTTTCTTTTAAATTTTGATTTTATTGCCCCCCCCCCCCCCCCCCTTGCCTCAAAAAAATTATTGACCGAAATCGATAATTGAAAAAATAATCGACCCTGTTGTTGTGTGCGACAAAACAATGCACCTGGAAATTTAAAATTTTGTATTACTTACCATTCAGAAGCTAAGGGGCCGTGACCGTGACATACAGACAGACAGATGGACAACGAAGTCTCACTACAAGATCTACACTATATCTGCCGGGTGTACGCCGTACGGTACGGGCACCGAGTCTGTGCCACTGTGTCTCTGTCTGAAGATCCAGTACCAGCTATGTCAACTGTCAAGGCAGTTTTCGTGTGTGCTTTTCGGATCACTTACCAAAATACAAAATACGAATACATATCACACGGTGTATCCCGATAATCGGGGTAAGCAGAGTAATCGGAGTTGTGCTGCAGGTACTCTTGTAAATTACAGCACAGCACCGACCACCACGTTTAGGAAAGTATTCAGACAAGATAACTAACTATCAAGCAGCAAGTAAGGCTGAAGACCCACACGCTGCATGACTCGGTAGCAGGACCGTTCCAAGGTGAGACTTGGCTATCCCGTCGCCCTTTAGCACGGCATTTTGTTCTTATCCCTTAATCGCCTTTTTCGGCATGCACATATTAATCGCAGTAAAATCCTTCAAATGTACGGATTCAGTCGCGCCGGCGCAGCGGTAGGTACTAATCCTGACAATAATACAATAACATGTCATATAGCTATATCTGATTCCCTACATTTCAGTATTATCGATTAGCTGACAAAAATAATAAAATTCAAATAAAGGTAGATAATAAATAATATGATGATAAACAAATTGATAGCAAGCCAGGCAGGCGATAGTTAGTCGGGTAAAATAATACGGGCATAATTATATTCACGGCATTAGATAAGAGATAAGAATGGATATTAGATCTGCGGCATAGCTATCACCACACCAGGCGGCTTGCAGCCAGTGACGGCAAGGTACATATCTACTTAATGATAGCAAAATCAAATTACGTTGAGACATAATTTGTCGTATACTAGCTTTTGCCTGCAGGTTTGCTACTCGTGACTTTTTGTTTAAAAAAAAAATTGCCAAATAGGTCTAGCCAGAGCCGTCTGTCATTGTCTCCCTCTACGGAGACAAGCCATGCTGCATCGTCATAGCCCCACTGCGACGTTGCTATCGTTTACTCGCTCTCGCTTGCCTACCGATGACAGGAGCGAGAGAGAAAAATGAAATCGCTCACCCTTCATCGGGCGACCGACGAAATCTTCGTTTTCTCTCTCGCTCCTGTGATCGGTAGGCAAGCGTGAGCGAGTAAGCGATAGCAACGTCGCAGTGGGGCTATGACGATGCAGCATGGCTTGTCTCCGTAGAGGGAGGCAATGATAGTCGGCTATGGTCCAGCCGTTCTCACTCAAGTGATGCGCTTACCGACGAACACCATTTACTCCTACTAGTACATATTATAAACGCGAAAGTTTGTGAGGATGGATGGATGTATGGATTTTTGTTCCTCTTTCACGCAAAAACTACTGAACGGATTTTGATGAGACATTATAGTACTATAGCTTATACATCAGAATAACATATATACCATCACGCTAAATAGCCTTAGGGCTCAGCAGTATCAAATAAAGTATAGTGTGGACGGGAGAGAGACAATATAAAAGACAAGAAAAACAAAAGCCTATCAACGTTCATTGGTCGAAAGAATAATTTTTTTTTTTGACAGTGGGTCGTGAGAATGGTTCCGAACACCACGAGATGAAAACTGATCACTTCAATTTCGATTTGTGTTCTTTTTTTAAAATCCACGCGGACAAAGTCGCGGGCAAAAGTTAGTTTTACATATAAAGATTGGTAAATATTTAAGTATTTTAACCCCCGAAGCAAAAAGAGGGGTCTTTTAAGTTTAACGTGTGTGTGTATGTGTGTATGGGTATGTCTGTCTGCGGCATCGTAACTCCCAAACGGATGGACCGATGTTGATGCGGTTTTTATTATTATTAGAAAGCTGGTTTAATCGGGATGGTTCTTAGTTATGTTTGTAATCAAGTAATTAAGTAACAAACAATTCATTACTTATCTTAAAAAGTGGACCCATTTTTCATGCGTTTTTTTTTAAGTTAGAAATAAAAGTTAAATTACAAATTTAAAAAACCCCCAACCCCAAAAAAAATAAAATTAATTTCCGTTTACTTACTTAAAGGAGTCGGGAGAGCGCAAAGTAATAAAATATAAAAACTCAGAACACCGCGGGAATTTATTAAGCCGTCCCCCGACTCCTTTAAGTAAACGGAAATTATTTTAGACTTTTTAAGGGTCGGGGGTTTTTTTAATTTGTAATTTATAAGTATGATTAGTCTAGCAAACAATAATGTAAATTGAGTTCTGCTAAATCGCTCCAAATGGTGAAGTGTGAAATGAACGTGAGTATGAGCGTTCGAAATTCAAATATCGGCGATTGCGGCGATCGAATTCCGACACCGATCGATTTGGGAAACCGACCGGACTGTTCGAGTGGAGCAATCGACTGAGACGGTTGTGATTGTGAGCAAATTGTTCTCGTGCGTGCGGCTGTTTAGCACTCGCCTCGTAAATTGGAAATCAAAACAACAGCGGTTTACTCGCACTCTACCCGGCCTGGCCTGCGCGACTCTGGCTAGACGCCTTGTCGCGGGATGGACTGGGGCCGGAGAATATCTGAATACGCGGTAGTATATAATGCACATCGGGGTTTAGAAAAAGGCAATCCGGTTGTAGAGCGTTGTCTCTATCGCACGAACTCGGACCTCTCTTTGCGACAGGGACGATGCTCTACCTACAACCGGGTTGTCTCTTTTTAAAGCCCGATGTGCATTATTTACTGCCGCATACTGTACCTAAATATTAGATAGATATAAGATTAAACTTCAAATCACACACACACACACACAAACACAAACACTAATCTGTAATTTGCTTTGTTTTTTAACCCCAGACGCAAAAAGAGGGGTGTTATAAGTTTAAGGTGTGTGCCTATGGGTGTATGTGAGTATGGGTGTGTCTGTCTGTGGCATCGTAGCTCCCAAACGAATGGACCGATTTGGATGCGGTTTTTTATTAGAAAACTGGTTTTATTTATATAACGTTAGTTAAGTATTTATGTAATGCTGTCGATTTCTTCAATATTAATAAATAAATTAAATATATA
This sequence comes from Nematopogon swammerdamellus, assembly GCA_946902875.1. Taxonomy (NCBI): domain Eukaryota; kingdom Metazoa; phylum Arthropoda; class Insecta; order Lepidoptera; family Adelidae; genus Nematopogon; species Nematopogon swammerdamellus. Next base: position 400,305 of record OX336334.1, read on the forward strand.
AATAAGTTTTCATGCTGAACTAATGTCGTCACTCTCTCTCTCTCTGTCAATCTCGCTGTCGTCAATAAAGTTAAAATTTCTGTTCTCCTAATGTTCGGTTGCGCCGGTTTCTAGTACGCTTTATTCTAAGTCGAAAGCGAGCCTGAGCTAATCAATCGTAACCGACGCGCATCACCAACTCTCTGACCATTTTCACTGTTTTTCCGCCCCGATAGAGTTCAAAATTCCATGTACTCTTCCGTAACGAGCGTTCAATCGTTTCAGAACCATATTACAATAGAAATAAGCTTCAAAATCGTACTTCAGGCCCAATGATGTGCAGAGAGCATCATCGGTATGTACATAATAGTTTACATTATATTAAATTACAGACAGCGCGTGAAGATTGTGAGGTAATGTGTCGACGTAGGGGCGGGTGGAGCGAGAGGCGAGGGGCGGCACGGAGCCAGCGGTCGTGGGATCGAACCCCGAGTGGGAAATATTGTCGATACTGTGAAGTGAGACAGATCAATAAATGAGTATGGGCGCGATTTTGCAACGAAACGATCGAGCAAGAATATCGTTATGTAACTAAGCTGAATCAGTAATAAAGATAATATTATATTTTGAATAGAACATATTGGTTAGTACAGCGATTCTCAATCTATGGTACGCGTACCACCAGTGGTACGCGGAATGCTTTGAGGTGGTACGCGAAAAATGCAACATTATGCTCTACAAAATGCAACATTATGCTCTACAAAATGCAACATTATGCTCTACAAAATGCAACATTATGCTCTACAAAATGCAACATTATGCTCTAGAAAATACAACATTATGCTCTACAAAATTTAATAAGCGGCAATAAAAAGTTCCATAATCCTAATTTAGAAAGTGTTGTTGATGAACATAAATAGTATTTGAAAGCTGATGTTCTTTCTTAGTGATATAAAAACCCGCTGTCAAATGCTCATAGTTAGTTCCGAAGAATATTTTAAACAAGAATTTTTAGAACTAAATTCGAAAAAGAAATAAATTTTTAGATTAGATTTCGAGATCACTTGCATTCTAGGAAAGATAATTAATTGCACTTTGGTGTGATGCCTAACCTCCAAAGATAATAATTTAAGAATGTAGATATAGAAGATACCTATTATTATAAGCTTCTTGTAGGTAAAGGTGGTAGGTACGCCGCCAAACATATTGGTTTTAGTGGTACCTGAAAGAAAAAGTTTGAGAACCCCTGGGTTAGTAGATTGTAATAATTGAGTAAAGATAAATATACGTTAGATAAAAATGCAATAATATAATATTTATGCAATAATATAATAATATAATATTTATGTACACAGTACGTTCAAAGTACAACAGGTGAAAGAGAACAGGCATTATGATATGAAAAAGATTATCAACAAAATATCAACCAAACTTGAAACTGCTAATGAACTGAAATTAAATAAAAGTAAAATACAAAATTTTAAAAACTTTATTACTTGATTAGAAGCTAACATACTCGTAGCTAAGAACCATCATCCCAGTTAAACCAGATTTCTAATAAAAAAAAACGCATCCAAATCGGTCCATTCGTCACACAGAGACAGACGGATGCGTCAAACTTATAACAACTCTCCTTTTGCGTCGGGGGTAGAAAAAACCGGCCAAATGCGAGTTGAACTCGCGCACCGAGGGTTCCGTATTGCCATGTCATGGTCAGCGCCACCCGCGCCATAGCATACCAGCCAATACATAGGTATTAGTTAAAATGCTTCATACTCTATTCGGTAGATGGGGCGCATACACTTTTTAGTTTCTTGTATGGGTACCCCCGTGAATTTAGTACGTTTTCTTATTTTTATTATTTGTTTTTATATCAGATTTTTATAATAAATAACACATATTCTGTGAAAATTTAAACGGGAAAATTTATTACGGTTCAAGAGACAGACCGTCTGCCCTCGGACAGACAGACAGACGGCGTAGGCTTAGTAATAGGGTCCCGTACGACAGATACGGAACCCTAAAAAAGGTATGAAAACGAACTAGCAAGTTGCAATTATGAAAAGTTGGCCTGAATAGAGAGCGATCCAAATGACAGCGATGAAGTTAGTGTATAAATCCGGCGTCTCCGGATAAGATCTACGAATCAGAACTCTTAACAATTGCCACCGCAATGACATTAAGGTATTTTAAAACGTCGTTAGTTGTCTCGCGGTCACGCTGCTGCTAGCTTCCTTGCACGAGCGTTTCTGTCTAACGACCCATTTACGGAAACGGAATTTTTTAACAAAGCACGTATTTTATGATTCCATTGACGAAAATGCATTCTAGCTTTTCATTCAGACGTGTGAGTTTCGGTAATGAATTTTTACAATTAGCATGCATGCGTTGCTTCATTGTGAAATGTTCCATGATTTTTTTTTTATGGAAACTGACTCGTTTGTCTACATCACCTACAACATCCGTGATTTCAGCCCAAAACATCGGGTGAACTAGGTGCATTGTCAGTGCTTCCCTTATTTTCATATCGGCTACACTGAATTGGACGGAAATTACGAACTATTTTTATTACATAACCGTTATATTATTTCTCCATGGTTTCGACAGATGTTTTATTCATCCCGGGCGGGATAAACCCTACCACCTAGTAAGGTAAGAAGGGAAGGGACCTACAGTTTTACGTGGAATCCGAACCACGGTCAGCCTCCAACGGTCGTGCGGTCACCCATCCAAGTACTGAGCGCGCCCACGTGTGCTTAACGACAGTCGACCGACCGCAGCGCTGAGCTACCGAGGCTGACAAATAAAATGATCCTGCTCCATGATAAAATCAAAGCTTTGTGGTAAAGTTGGTTGATCGGCGACACCAAAGAAGAGTGCTAAGACAGGGTTGGTCAGTCGGCTGGGATGAGTGCTAGCGCCTTTTTAACCGACTTCAAAAAAGGAGGAGGTTCTATGTTCGGCTGTATGTATTTTTTTTTATGTATGTTCAGCAATATCTTCCCCAATTGTGAACCGATTTCGATGATTCTTTTTGTGTTCAGTTCAGTCTAGCTCCAAGGTGGTCCCATTTTGTTTTGGTCAAGATCGGATTGGATAGCCAGGCGGAATCGCGAGGCCGAAGGCCGAGCGATACCGCCGAGTACATTAATAGCAAATAAAAATTACTAAAAAAACTGTGAAATAAAAAACTATTTAAAAAAATATAAAAACCGCCTTCAAAAATGTATGAAATAAAAAAATAAAAATCGAACCCTAGAGTTGAAGGCGGTGGTGCTAAAGCAAGCAAAAATAACCGACCGCCTTCAACTCTAGGGTTCGATTTTAATTTTTTTATTTCATACATTTTTGAAGGCGGTTTTTATATTTTTTTAAATAGTTTTTAGCGCCTGAGCTCGAACAGATTTTTTTTTTGCAAAATTCCGTACTCTCCCCTCTACGATATGTCAAATTGTAACGCAAATGCAAAAAAAAGTTAGCTATCAAAATTGAAGTCGGCCTGTCTCAACTGCGGGAACGAGGATTATGTTCTGATGGCCTATCTGTTCCACTAATCTTAGGATTATGTCACAGATACAGCAGATAATATACAATTCCGCAAGATAATCTCCTGATTTTCGGAATCAGAGGATTATCCTCCTTTCCGCAAATGGTCCTTAAGAATATCCTTGGGTTTGAGACGCCCGTTATAAAACTTGTGCCACCTTTGTTTGAGTGTATAGATAGGCACCTATTTACCTTACACACTCATTTGAATCATCAATTGTGGTATACATAGTTAATAATTTCCTGAACTCAAATTGAACTTATAATATAAGTCACTTGAAAACTTCCAATAATGAAAATTAATGGGTAGTTGGAAAATTTTTATTCAGCTCAAAATATCTCATTCATACAAATGTAATGATTATAAAATAATTTATCGCAAAGACGAACTACTTAAATACCGATTTGTTTTTTTCTTATTTAAAGTTATGTACACATTCACTAGATAGATAGGTAAGTTTTGTTTTAGGTTTAGTCATACATTATTTACTTACAATAACACACATAAAAGAAACCCTTCGCTTGAGATGTTGATAGTATGAAAACCCCGGCTCCGGACCATCTGACCACCAAATCTCACCACTTGTGGTCAGTTGAGACGAAATTTTTCCCACTTCATCACTGGTGGTGAAATTGGAAAAAAATTCTCCCAAGTGACCTCCAGTAGACAGATGGGAATTTTTTCGTGTCAACTTGCCACCGGTGGCGAATTGCCCCTTCAGACCATTTGAGCACTAAATCTCACCACCAGTGGTCTCGCACTATAATTCATCAATTGACTTAGTTGACTACCAGTGACCAAATAACACATTAATATTCCCATATCATCCACCTAGTTACAATAGCGCAAAATTAAAAAAAACACATGTAGACTTATTGAACGGTACCAGCAATTGACGCGTTTTAATAAATGAAAGATTTGAATATGTCTGAAATGAGTTTAATTTTTCTTTGTACTTAAAACAAAATTTTACAGCTTACTTATGAACTAAAAAACAAACAAGCTCTTCGTTATGCTCTTAAAAATTGTACACTTTTTTGCACACTTACTACTTACATATCTATTTGTTGGTACACTTACATAGTCGTAACCATTTTTACTATTTAAAAATTAATGGTAAAATGTAATTCTACCACAGGTTCATGGTTCATTTCATCACCAGTGGTGAAATGGGATAATTTTCACCACTGGTGGTGGTATCGGAATACCATTGTGTCATTTGATCACTGGTGGTCAGCTGAGAAATTGGAGTGCCAACTGACCACCAGTGGTAAGATTAGGTGGTCAGATGGTCCGGAGCCAAAACCCCGTTGTCTAATTCGAAACAAGTGAATAGAGCTCTGGTCGCCATACGTTTTGTATGGTGACGAGAGCTCTATTTACGCAGCTCAATTTTAGCACCATTTTCTTCTACAATGAAGTATATTACCTATTATACTTTATTGTAGGAGAAAACGGACATATCATTTGGTTACTTCGTAATAGGTTTGTGTATATTTGTACAAAAGCGAATGCATTAAATAATCACGCCAGCGCTGGTGTGGGAGTTCCTCGCAGCACCAGCATCTCGCCCGCCGCCAACGTCAGCTGCCCGCGCGCCACGCTCGCCCTGCACGCACACACCACACATTACAATAAACCCTCACAACCAAACCGAAAGATAGATAGAGCAAACTGCTCAAGAGTTCGTCACCGATTAGACAGACATAGCGGTGTGTGTGACTTCTGGTACAGCAGTCATCAAGAATCGCATCAAAAGCTGCCTCAATGTTGACAAAACGCTAACGCTCTGCAGTCGCACATCGGTGCGTTTCGTTCCGTTCCGCGGAACGACCTCTCAACACGCACGTGGGGCTGCGTCTGATGCGAAGTAGCCGCATGCGGCCCTTTCATTAGTGACATTGTCTGTAATGCGTCATGTGAGACTATTGTATTGTATTGTATATAATTATTGCACTCAAATAGAATATGGGCAAAAGGTAACACTTAATGCATCTAGGCATTTTCTAACAGGATACCTTTGGGGTATGATAACTGCTATGTGAGTGGCGGAAAGAGAAAATTAAAATTTAATGGTATGACAGATGTACGGGAATACAAAAGATAGATAAACTTAAATATGAATAATTAAATACTATACCTATATACCAGATATGTACATAAAATAGACTAAATATACTTAGTTTTTACATATTATATATATTTACTAACTCTGAACATGAGAGACATAGTTTTGGATCTGAAAAATTAAGTAGACAAAAAGTGCTTCTTTAAAATAATTTTGAATATGTGAATGGAAGAAGAGAGACGGAGATTGGCAGGGAGCTGATTCCACAGACGAGCTGCATGTATCGTGAATGAGTCCGAATATGATGTAGTAGAATGGGAAGGAATAGTCAGCACCAAGTTATCATTTGACCTTAGCCTTGTCTATCGATTTAAATCTTTGCTCACAGCGCAGTCACAGTGTGAACGTACCGTCTAATGCCTGCCCAACCGAAACCAAAATAAACTCCGACTCTTTCCAACATGTACAAGTGCTACTTACTTTCCTACACCTGCTGCTTCACCGTTCGGAACAGGTGTAAATCTGTAGGTACTTTCCCTTGTCCCGTACTAGGTGTTGGGCTCAAACTGTAGCCGATTCCGTTGCTACCACCGTCATGAATGCAAGATGGCCTCACAAGAGACAACCTCGGATGTGTTCTCCTCTAGTCCAGTGTAGCCAACGATCCAATATATATTCCGGTATATATTCTCGGAGGTTATATTGGCTGGTCGGAGCATATTATCTGTTCCGGCCCGTCGGACTTAGACGCCCATACCGGTTTGTATAAAAAAACTAAAATTCTCTCACCCCGGAAGCCGCGAAGAGTAAACGCTGGAGACCTCCACGGTCATCTGTTCCGGCATCTGGGAGATTCTCTCGAGGAACACTGTGTCGGCGCTCTCGCCCACGTTGAACAGCAGCACGAGCGTTTCGTAGCCGGGCAGGATGCGCAGCAGAGCCAGCGTGCCGTCTGACAGCGCGCGGATCTCGTGTTCGCCGTGCTGCAGCGTCTCGTGCTGCCGCAGCTGGACCAGCGCTTGGTACACGTGGTAGTGACTCCTCAGCGCCGCGCGCTGCAGCGCCAGGTTCAACACGGGGTAGTCATCGGCGACCGGCAGCCACGTGTTGGCGCTGGTGGAGAAGCCAGCGCTCAAGGAGCCGTCCCAGTGGTAGGGCGTGCGCGCCGGGTCGCGCGAGAACAGGTGGTAGTTGTCCGGGTTGCCCTGGTTGCAGGCCGCCACGTCGACGGTGTCCTCCCACGAGACGAAGCCGTCCTTCATGCCGATCTCCTCGCCCTGGTAGGTGACGGCGACGCCCGGCAGCATCATGTTGAGCGCGTTCAGACCGTCGACCATGTCCTCGCGGAAGCGCGACGGCATGCGGCTGTTGTCGTGATTGCCGAACTGGAATGTTGTCGCAGGTTAATTGTCGAAACACATGAACAGATTGCCGAGAATCACGATTAAAGCATGAATAAGCATCAGCATTTTACCCGGGAGTTAACTTGTTAGGAAATATTGTGATACAGGCATAATGAGAAAAACAATATTGACTGCTGGCGAGTTTGATTACTCGTTTTTTCTTGACGTTATTAATTAAAATTATATATAACTTGTTCAAGTGTAATCTATTACCAACTGAATTAATAAATAAACTGAAACTGAACTGAATATCTCAATCGCACGAGTCATTGTTCATACACTCCTGCCCCAAACAATCCTCGGGGTCCTGGTATACATATCAACAACGATGAAATGTATGAAATAGCATATCTACTACTAGAAACGTGTACTCACGACCCAGTTGGCAACGCCCCCGTAGGGCATGTAGGTGAGCCAGCGCAAGATGACGTAGACGAAATCCCTGGCGCTGGAGTCCCCGCCGAGGGACGTGATGAAGTCGAAGTTGAAGGGGAAGTGGGAGCCGATGCGGCCGGTGTTGTCGCCGTAGTAGAGCATCGTCATCGACACGTTGGCGTATCCCTCCGACAACATCACCCTGCGATCCATGAAAACCAGGTCAAATTTTTAGGGGCCTATGCCGTCTTTACCTCTGTCCTCCTACCTCTAAAGGACTGTATCTTTTGAACTTTTCACGAAATATGTGTTATTTATTACAGCGGATTTCCCAGTAAATAAGCATCAAACTTGGTGTGACTATGAGTAAACTCTAAAGTAAAACAACAAATAATAAAAAACCGGCCAAATGAGAGTCTCGCGCTAAGAATCCCGCACAAAATACTTTTATAACTTTTTTGGTAAATACATGTAACACAAATATATTGCATGGTGGTACAGAACCCTAGGTGCGTGTTTTGGTTCTGCTGAATGCTGAAACTGAATTAAGTTAATGAAATGGAAAGTATTTAAAAAACTTTAAATGTTTTTATGGAACCTAGCATGGTTGGTTACTACACCAGTGATATTGATAAAATTTGGCTGACTATGGTTGGTATTCGCATTCATTTTGGTCGACGTTTCCAATTTAAACCAAATTGTCAAATTTAACCAATATTAATATGACTACAAGTGTTCATACACCCATGATGTCAACCCACAAAACCTTGGGAAGCTAAGTGCCATGTCAGTCCTTCCCTTTGGTCGTGCCGACTGAACTGGATGGAAAACACGAACTATCTATTTACTTTTCACCGATCTTTCATTTCACATTACCAATACCAAGGGTACAGCCTAGAACGATAAAAAAGGTATGGACGCCGGACTGTCAAATGCTTGTATGAGAACTAGCGTCGCCAAGTTGCGGGTAGCGGAGTGTACTTACCGATGATAAAATATTCCACTATTGTGCACACTAAACTTGGCTGTAGTGTTTTTACACGTAAACACAGAGCATGCGTGCCCGCATAGGGCCGCTTTTAAACAGGTTTTTGCGAACGCAACCGATGACAGACTGACGGGCCAGCGCGCGACCGTCCAATGAAACAAGTATGCTTTTACTTATATCGTGTTACGCTGGCGAGGATAGGGTTCGGGGTCCATGCCTTTCTTATCGTTCGGTACAGCCTACCCTAGGGTACCCTACAGTCGAGTAAAATAGGGGAAGGGGCCACTGTGATGTGAAACTAGAATGCAGAATTGGACACTAAAACTTAAGACATTGAGAATGAATGTTGAAATGGACCTGGTGACACCGCCGTGCTGCTCGCTGTACTCGTCCATGAAGTCCCTCCACTCGTACACGACGTCGTATAGTTCGATGAGGTCGCGCACGTGGATCTGCGTAGTGTAGCCGACGTCGTCCGGGCCGAGGTGGCTCCAGCCGCTGAGCGGCTCGTCGGGGTAGATGCCGTTCTCGTCGGGCTCGGATTCGAACAGGTGCGGGATGGCGTCCACTCGGAACCCGTCGGCGCCCTTGTCCATCCAGAAGGTCATGATGTTGATCATCTCCTGGCGCACGTCCGGGTTGCGGAAGTTGAAGTCGGCCTGCTCGATCGCGAACTGATGCAGGTAGAACTGCCCGCGTTGCTCGTTCCACTCCCACACGCTGCCGCCGAATTGGCTTATCTTAAAATAATAATGATATTTCAATATGACTCGACGATCGTTGTGCCCATAGTCCTATCAGCGCATGGGCTGATAGCGAAGAGCCTCGACGACCACCTCGGGAGGCTCTCGCTGAGTGGTTGGGTCAAGGGCCAGATCCAGAAAGCAGCACTGCTAGACACTGCACAAATCGTCCGGAGGTTTCTCTCCCTAGGGCCCGACTATCGGTAGCCTGGGTTCGCCCCGCCGCTGCTGGTGGTGGAAACTCCGTTTGTTTTTAAATTTTAGATTTTAATTTAATAAAGATGTAAAATTTATATAAAAAGAAATCTGTAAATAATGAATAATAATAATATTACAGTTTATAAACAATGTCTGTGTATATTCACTAGCTCGGCCAGTGGTTTCGTTACATTATAAAGAATTAAATAAATTTTTTTTTCAAAAAAGTTGCGTGTACGTGTACGCGCGTTAGAAGTTATACTTCTTTCTCTCTCTCTCTCTCCTACGAAGTCTACCTCTACTTCTTTCTCTCCGCTTATCTAATGAGCAGCACCGCACAATACTTTTTTAAGTTGTTTATGGGTCTAGACCAGTGCGGACCCCTTAGGACCCCTCAGGGGCACTCCGGCCCCTCCGAGACCCGGTCGACCTGTCGAATACCTACATCTACATAGTACTAAGGTTCTCAATGTACAGATACTCTTCGTTTTCCTACAATCATAGTGTAGTTGATTAATGACATTTAATGTATTCTTATATGTTTTTTAGGCAAAATCATAAAGTAAGGAAGCAAAGCTCGGCCGGCTGGAGGTAGACGGCTGTCGGTCGCTGTTATGTGGGTAAAATGCACTTCCGGAAGCTATTGATAATTTTTCTGCAAAATATTGTGTAACATATAATGTGGTGGTAAGTAAGTAAGGACAAGGTGAACTAACCCAGTTGGAAGGCACGAGCCTGGGCCCCTCGGGGTTGTCGGGGTCCACGCGACCGTCGTCCCACACGAAGAAGTCCTCGTAGAAGGGATCTCTCTCCACCGAGCGCTTGAAGTAATCGGACTCGGTACTGGCGTGGTTCGGCACGTAATCCAGTAAGAGTTTAAGACCTGCATACAATTTTATTTATATGACAATAATGCATGTTATTATGATACAAGTTATAAGCCATATTTGTTGTAAACCACACTGTTATACCGGAAATGAGATATTATGTTTTATGAAAGTCTTACTTCTGAAAGAGCGACTTGTGCGGGGCACGAATCGGCGGATGACCGAGTGGCCTTTGCGTCGGTTTCTCTTGCGAGAGGACCCATGTTCGAATGCGGTCGGCGTGTACCAATGAGTTTTTTTTTGACGGCAAAAATTTACATGCATACCTACACCTGCTGCTTTACCGTTCGGAACTGGTGTAAAACTGTAGGTCCCATCCCTTGCCTCTTACTAGGTGGTAGGCTGATATTGTAGCCGACTGGGCTGGCACCACCGTACTGGATTTAAGATGGTTGCATAGCAGCCTCGGCTGTGTTCTTCTCTTGTACAGTATACACAGCAATGCAAAGGGTAGTCTCCGGTATGGCACCTGCCTTCTCGGAGGTGATACTGGCTGGTCGAAGCATGTGCTTTGGCCCCTCGACTCAGCTACCCATTCCGGATTAAAATAAAAAAAATCTCTTTGCGTGCAGGGTGCAAATGGCTACGGAACCTATATTTGTGTGTGATGAACAACTATGACACTTAACAGGCTTTTTCATGTTCTGTGCGCGCGCGCCCCTTTATTTCGTAATAATGTGTGAGGATTTGCCCAGCTCGTGGACGCGTTCGACCAGCTGCTCGAAGTCCGCCATTGTGCCGTACTCGTAGTGGATGTCGTAGAAGTCGCTGATGTCGTAGTGATGTAATAATGTGTGAGGACTTGCCCAGCTCGTGCACGCGCTCGACCAGCTGCTCGAAGTCCGCCATTGTGCCGTACTCGTAGTGGATGTCGTAGAAGTCGCTGATGTCGTAGTGATGTAATAATGTGTGAGGACTTGCCCAGCTCGTGCACGCGCTCGACCAGCTGCTCGAAGTCCGCCATTGTGCCGTACTCGTAGTGGATGTCGTAGAAGTGGCTGATGTCGTAGTGATGTAATAATGTGTGAGGACTTGCCCAGCTCGTGCACGCGCTCGACCAGCTGCTCGAAGTCCGCCATTGTGCCGTACTCGTAGTGGATGTCGTAGAAGTGGCTGATGTCGTAGTGATGTAATAATGTGTGAGGACTTGCCCAGCTCGTGCACGCGCTCGACCAGCTGCTCGAAGTCCGCCATTGTGCCGTACTCGTAGTGGATGTCGTAGAAGTGGCTGATGTCGTAGTAATGTAATAATGTGTGAGGACTTGCCCAGCTCGTGCACGCGCTCGACCAGCTGCTCGAAGTCCGCCATTGTGCCGTACTCGTAGTGGATGTCGTAGAAGTCGCTGATGTCGTAGTGATGTAATAATGTGTGAGGACTTGCCCAGCTCGTGCACGCGCTCGACCAGCTGCTCGAAGTCCGCCATTGTGCCGTACTCGTAGTGGATGTCGTAGAAGTGGCTGATGTCGTAGTGATGTAATAATGTGTGAGGACTTGCCCAGCTCGTGCACGCGCTCGACCAGCTGCTCGAAGTCCGCCATTGTGCCGTACTCGTAGTGGATGTCGTAGAAGTGGCTGATGTCGTAGTGATGTAATAATGTGTGAGGACTTGCCCAGCTCGTGTACGCGCTCGACCAGCTGCTCGAAGTCCGCCATTGTGCCGTACTCGTAGTGGATGTCGTAGAAGTGGCTGATGTCGTAGTGATGTAATAATGTGTGAGGACTTGCCCAGCTCGTGCACGCGCTCGACCAGCTGCTCGAAGTCCGCCATTGTGCCGTACTCGTAGTGGATGTCGTAGAAGTCGCTGATGTCGTAGTGATGTAATAATGTGTGAGGACTTGCCCAGCTCGTGCACGCGCTCGACCAGCTGCTCGAAGTCCGCCATTGTGCCGTACTCGTAGTGGATGTCGTAGAAGTCGCTGATGTCGTAGCCGAAGTCAATCATGGGCGAGACGAACACCGGCGAGAGCCAGATCGCACCCACGCCCATCTCCACGAAGTGCTCCAGCTCCGATATTATTCCTGCGTACAGTCGACAACTCTTACCGTCAATCTACTATCTTATATTTTCTCCCAAATATAGCATGGACGGTCTAACCTGATACTCCAATCAATAAAGCATTTCCACTCGACGTAATTCCTCTGTCGCTGAATCTTTGCAGTGTGATAAAGTAGGGTTTAAAATACACGTTTGACAAATTATCTAGGATTTTTTATGTTTGGAAGTTAGGTATTTATACCTAAAGATGAAAATCGCTTATAACTGCTGGTGAAAAATTGCTCCGTCCGAAGTTCCTTCCGTATATGATATTATATATTAATAAGAGTATATATATAACATTATCTATGAAAATTTCGATTTCGAATAGGCAGAAATTTGAAAATACCTATTTTGTATCACAACTTCTTCAGAAAAATTGCTCTGTCAATTTTTATTTTATTATATGTCTTAATTTATTTATATATATCGCTTTAGACAAGTATCTAGGAAATTTTCCTTATCGATCACACCTTTACAGATTTTCGGCAATAATTCGCTGTGAAAAATTGCTCTGTCCAAAATTCTTTCGGAATATGATATTATATATTAATAAGAATATATATATAACATTATCTAGGAAAATTTCGATTTCGAACAGGCAGAAATTTGAAAATACCTATAAAAATTACTCTGTCAATTTTTATTTTTTTTCATCTCCTAATTTCTTTAAATATATCGCTTTTCATAATTATCTAGGAAATTTTCCTTATCGATCACACCTTTACATATTTTTGGCAATAACCCAAGCACTGTGAAAAATTGCTTCGTCTGTTTTTATTAACTTATTAGACACAGAACATCAAAATATAATATAATTGTATATTATCCAATAAAATTTCTCCATTAAACATGAACTTTCGAGTAGTTTCGAGTATCGCAATATAATAAAACAACGTTTAAAAAGCGCGCGCTCGCACTACACTGAACTCGGTGTGCGGGAGGGCTGCGGGGAGTGGGGAAGAATAAGCCCGCCCGCCCGCGCGCCAGCAGCTCATCGTCCCGCACCGCGACCGACGAGACGACACGCGAGCGTCGTCGATGCTCGCGGCTCGCTATTCCGCCCGCCACCTCTGTCGTCCCACTACAACGCCGCTCCGCCGCGCCGTCCTGCCGCCTATGGAACGAAATTGTAGGGCCTATCTATATAGTATTAGGAACTTTTAAAATTTAACTTTCGTTCTGTAATTTAATTTGTATGACAGTATGTCGAAACAACTTATTAAACATATTTCATGCACGTACAGTCTGTATGTAAATAAAGTGTATACATTTTTGTAAAAAAACGATTTAAAAAATTAAAAACCGCCTTCAAAAATGTATGAAATAAAAAAAAATCGAACCCTAGAGTTGAAGGCGGTCGGTTATTTTTGCTTGCACCGCCTTCAACTCTAGGGTTAGATTTTTTTTATTTCATACATTTTTGAAGGCGGTTTTTATATTTTTTTTAATAGTTTTTTATTTCAGTTTTTTTAGTAATTTTTTGCTATTAATGTACTCGGCGGAATCGCTCGGCTTTTGGCTTCGCGAATCCGCCTCGCTTTCCAATCCGATCTTGATGAAATTGAAATGGGACCACGCGGAAAGCACCAGGTTTCAAATAAAAAAAGAATCATCACAATCGGTTCACTTGGGGACGGAGTCGCGTGTGTCCGCCTGTAAGTATCTACAGGTCGCACTCAGACGACGCGGGGACAGCTCGATTGTTCGAGCACTTGAGTAGAGCGGCAGATGAAGTGCATGTAGTTTCCCTATATATATATATATATATCCGCGGATATGGTTCTGCTTGGGGATTTTAATGCCCATCACGAGGAGTGGCTGGGCTCCGGGAGAACTGACTTCGAGGGGAGAGCCGCCTACGACTTCGCCCTGACGCATGACTTGCCTCAACTGATAGACCAACCTACCAAAGTGCCAGACATGGACGGTCATGCACCCTCTCTGCTGGATCTTCTGCTGACGACGAACCCTGCTGGATACAAAGTCACAGTGAGCACTCCTCTTGGCTTCTCTGACCACTGTTTAGTGGGGTCCACGGTGCCATTTTTGCCTCCTTAGTCTCGTACTGGAGGAATGCGTCCAATTTGGCACTACGTGTCAGCGGATTGGGACGGGATTCGAGAATACATCACATCCTACCCATGGAGAGAGCTATGCTTCAGTTCGGATGATCTACACCTTGGCTACGGCATTTGCGCATTCCGGCAGAATGCGCCAATGCCGTAGCCGAGGTGGTTCTGGGGGGAATGGAGATGTTCATTCCCAGCGCCCTCGTGCGCCTCGGTGGTAAAAGCCAGGCCTGGTACAGCCGCGACTGTGGTGAAGCTGTCGCAGCTAATGGCGCAGCTTATCGTGCATGGTCGTGCGCTCGTACCAGACGCGAGCCTAATGTATCCGAACTGAAGAAAGAATACAACCGCCTCTCCAGATCCTGCAAGAGGGCTATCGTCAGGGCCAAATTCGAGCATATCGGCAGAGTTGGTGATAGGCTGAACCAGCACCCAACTGGGAGCCGTGAGTTTTGGTCTCTCGCCAAATCTGTCGTATCGATTTTCTACCGCTCCTCCCTTCCACCTCTACAGTGTCCTGGGGGCTCACTTGCCCACTCCGCAAATGTAAATGCTCTCTTTGCGTAGAACTCCACCCTGGACGATGGGGTGCCATCCACCCATCCATAACTAGGTGTGAGAACTCCATGCCGGAAGTACAGTTCCGACAACGAACTGTGCGGGCGGAGCTTATCTCCCTAGACACCAGGAAGGCGAGTGGGCCGGATATGATTCCTGCATTGGTGCTGAAACGGTGTGAATTGGTCTCGATATTGCCAAGGCATTCGAATGGGTTTGGCACAAATCGCTTCTGGGCTAGCTTCCGTCGTACGGACTTCCTTCTGGCCTCTGCGACTGGGTCGCCGACTTCCTACATGGGCGTAGCATTCAGGTCCTAGTGGACGGTTGCTCTTCGGACGCCCTGTCAGTGAATGCCGGCGTACCGCAGGGATCTGTGTTGTCTTGTCACCAACACTGTTTCTTCTGCATATCAATGACATGCTGCCACTCGGCAACATAAATTGTTATGCGGATGACAGTACAGCACATGGATCCTATACCAGTGACCCTTCAGTCAGACGGGATGTTGTGGATGAAGAGGCGAAGACTTGTGTCTGATCTCAAACAAACGCTTCGGTCTATTTCCGAATGGGGCCGCTGTACGCAACAGTCGTTCTCACCCCGTGGTGTTAGTGGGTGGACTGTAGTTGGGTGGGGGTGCGACTGTGCACATGCAATATCACGCCGTCACCGCAGCGGTACTCATATTCTGGGTTTGATAGTTTCATAAGGGGTGAAATAGGGTAAATAAGAGACGATTGGGACTTTTACAAGTTTCCCCGAGGCTGGTTTACGCGGCGGCGACGGGTGTTGTCTACTGTTATCTATCAGTCAGTTCAGATCTTATTTTGCGCTTCGTGATAGGATTAGTTTGGCGTAGCGTCTGGATCCGTCTGGCTGACTTCGGAAATTCGCTTAGGTGTCGGGCTCCGTCTGGATGGCGTCGGGGAACGCAGGGCAGTATCGGGCTCCATCGGGATGGCGTCGGGGGACGTTGGGCAGTGTCGGGCTCCTTCCGAGCTGCGTCGGGATTCGTCGGACTGGCTTCGAGGCTCGCTTAGATGTCAGACCGCGTCTGGATGGCGTCGGGGGAACGCAAGGGCAGTGTCGGACTCCTTCTGAGCCGCGTCGGGATTCGTCGGGCTGGTTTCGGAGCTCGCTTAGATGTCGGACTGACTGCGTCTGGATGGCGTCGGGGGAACGCAGGGCAGTGTCGGACTCCTTCTGAGCAGCGTCGGGATTCGTCGGACTGGTTTCAGAGCTCGCTTAGATGTCGGACTGCGTCTGGATGGCGTCGGGGGAACGCAGGGCAGTGTCGGACTCCTTCTGAGCAGCGTCGGGATTCGTCGGGCTGGTTTCGGAGCTCGCTTAGATGTCGGACTGCGTCTGGATGGCGTCGGGGGAACGCAGGGCAGTGTCGGACTCCTTCTGAGCAGCGTCGGGATTCGTCGGACTGGTTTCAGAGCTCGCTTAGATGTCGGACTGCGTCTGGGTGACGTCGGGGGAACGCAGGGCAGTGTCGGACTCCTTCTGAGCAGCGTCGGGATTCGTCGGACTAGCTTTGAGGCTTACTTGGATGTCGGGCTCCGTCTGTATTGTGTCGGGGAACCCCAGGGCAGTGTCGGGCTCTTTCTTAGCAGCGTCGGGATTCGTCGGACTAGCTTCCGAGCTCACTTAGATGTCGGACTCCGTCTGAATGGCGTCGTGGGAACGCAGGGCAATGTTGGACTCCTTCTGAGCAGCTTCGGGATTCGTCGGACTAGCTTCCGAGCTCACGTAGATGTCGGACTGCGTCTGGATGGCGTCGGGGGAACACAGGGAAATGTTGGACTCCTTCTGAGCAGCGTCGGGATTCGTCGGACTAGCTTCGAGGTGTAGCGCAAAGTGTGTGGTGGTGTGGTACCTCCTACCTGGATGTTGATGTCTCCGCCCGCAGCCGCACCTTCGATAGCTCGGTCCTTCAGGTGGTGGTCGTCGATCGGCACGGAAACGTCCCGGTGTCCGAGGATCTGCTGGGCCCAGCTACGCACACACTTCGGAAATTACACTCACTATACTTATGCCGTATTAGGTCGCAACAAGCCCTGAGAGCCCGCGCCGCGCTCGATCAGGGTGGATTTTATCTTTTCCAGAGCAAAATGTTTGAACAAAACCGCCCGCTCCCGCTTGTATTTTCGGACGTGTCAGATCACAACAGTCCGTCGCCTAGGCAACCGGACTCTTCTCCTTTCCGCCAGGAGGCGCTGTGTGCTTCTTGCATGAAGACCGCTGCAGGTAGAGTCTTGAGGCGAAGAGAATGGAGGAACGTTTTTTTTTTATTTTTTTTTATTGAAAGCGCGACTTATGGCGCCGAGCCACCCATAAGGTGTCTAACGACGCCCATGGACATTCGGTCGTATGCGGGGGTTGCGAATGCCATGCCGGCCTGACAGGTGCCCATTCACGCCCCTCTTTAAGGACCCGAGACTGTACTTGGGGGGAAATATATGAGCAGGGAGAGCATTCCAGAGTTTACCGGTTCTGTAGAGGAATGATCTGCAGAATCGATTAGTACGCATCCGCGGTAAGTCCAGCGTATAGGGATGCAATCCCTGCCCAGTTCATGTGGTGCGGAGATGGAAAGGGGACAGCGGGATTGCGTTAAACAGCTCCTCCGAGTACTCCCCATGGAATAAGCGATAGAACACACTTAGGGAGCCGACATCCCTACGGTGTTGCAGTGGTTTTAGATCGCGGGACACTGCGGGGTCACCCACTAGTCGCACGGCTCGACGCTGGATCGAGTCCAGAGGCGCAAGCTGGTATTTGGCAGAGCCATCCCACAGGTGCGAGCAGTACTCCAAGCAGGACCTGATCTGCGATTTATACAAAAGCAGCCTTTGGTCCGGCGTGAAGTACCGTCGCACCTTATTGAGTACGCCCAGCTTTTTAGAAGCCAGCTTGGCCTTCCCCTCGATATGGCGACGAAAGTTCAAGTCGTGCGACAGTTCGACTCCGAGGACCCCGAGGTGTTCGCTTAATTTAAGCGACGTGCCTTGGAATGAAGAAGCCGGTGTGAACGCCGCTCTCTTCGCACTTAACGCGCAAACTTGTGTCTTGGAAGCGTTGAACTCGACCAAATTGCTACGGCCCCATTCGGAAATAGAGCCGAGTGTGTGTTCGAGCTCAGACACAAGTCTTCGCCTCTTCTCATCCACAATATCCCGACTGGCTGAAGGGTGACTGGTGTAGGATCCGTGTGCCGTACTGTCATCCGCATAACAATGTATGTTGCCCAGAGACAGCATATCATTGATATGCAGAAGAAACAGCGTGGGTGACAACACAGATCCTTGTGGTACGCCGGCGTTCACTGACATGGCGTCCGACGAGCAACCGTCCACTAGTACCTGAATGCTACGCCCATGTAGGAAGTCGGCGACCCAGTCACAGAGGCCAGAAGGAAGTCCGTAAGCCGGCAATTTGCCCAAGAGCGACTTGTGCCAAAGCCGATCAAATGCCTTGGCAATATCAAGGCCAATTGCCAAGTATTTTTCATTTCATTTTTCATTTATTCATTTCCATCTTAGGTACCATCGGTACACTTGAGTTCGTCACATTTTAGTTTACCAAATTTACAATTGAAACTGTCTGGGTCTAGCCATGGTAAGGGACTAATAATTAGCAATAATATAGATACATAACTAAAAATTATAAGAATACAGAGAAAAAAAAACTGTTTTGTGCATGAAAGGCAATTAAAACTAGAGCTAAATTAAAATACTTCGTCAATAGAATTGTTAAAGGTTAAAAATTCAATTATGTCAATATAAAAAAATATAAAATTAAAATAAAATTAAAATAAATTAAAATAAATTAAAATAAATTAAAATTCAAAATTAAAATAGGTAGCATCAATTCACCATGACCGTCAAGCGATTCCCCCCAAAGGTGAGTGACGTACGCTAGGAGATCACCAGCAGATCGTTTTGGCCGGAAGCCGTATTGCCGATCGCTGATGAGGTCATTCGTCTCCAGGTACTTCATGAGCTGCGTATTGATAATGCGCTCCATCACCTTACAGAAAAGGGAGGTAATCGCTATAGGTCGGTAGTTTGACGGGTTTGAGCGGTCACCCTTTTTAGGGACCGCTTGCAAAAACGCAGATTTCCAGGCCGCCGGCACACGGCAATTGGAGTAGGAGAGACAGAATAGGCGCGTCAGCACTGGGGCCAGCTCGGGAGCACACCTTTTTAACACCAATGCAGGAATCCTATCCGGCCCACTCGCCTTCCTGACGTCTAGGGAGAGAAGTTCCGCCCGTACAGTCCGTTGTCGAAACTGCACTTCCGACATGGAGTTCTCACACCTAGGTATGGATGGGGGAGTGGCACCCCCATCGTCCAGGTTGGATTTCCCCGCAAAGAGAGATACCAGTAAGTCGGCTTTCTTCTTTGCGAAGTGAGCCTCCAGGACACTGCAGAGGTGGAAGAGAGGAGCGGCAGAAATTTGACTCGACATATTTAGCGAGAGACCAGAACTCACGGCTCCCAGTTGGGTGCTGGTTCAGTCTATCGCCGATTCTGCCGATGTGGTCAAATTTGGCCCTGGCAATAACCTTTTTGCAGGATCTGGAGAGGCGGTTGTATTCCTTCTTCAGTTAGGATGCGTTCGGATCACGTCCGGCACGAGCGCGCGACCATGCCCGATAAGCTGCGCATTTAGCTGCGACAGCATCAGCACAGTCGCGGCTGTACCATGGTTGGCTTTTACCACCGAGGTAGACAGAGGCGCTGCGAATAAACATTTCCATTGCCCCCAGAACCACCTCGGCAACGGTATTAGCGCATTGCGACGGATCGCCCGAACTGAAGCAGATCTCTCTCCAAGGGTAGGATGCGAAGTGTTCTCGCATCCCATCCCAATCTGCTGACGCGTAGTGCCAAATTCGACGCGTTCCTCCAGTACGGGACTGAGGAGGCGAAGATGGCACCGTGGACCACACTAAACAATGATCAGAGGAACCCAGCGGGGCTCTCACTGCGACCTTATATCCAGTGGGGTTCGTTGTCAGCAGAAGATCCAGCAGAGAGGGTTCATGACCGTCTATATCTGGCAGCCTGGTGGGCTGGTCTACCAGTTGAGACAGGTCATGCGTCAGGGCGAAGTCGTAGGCGGCTCTCCCCGCAAAGTCAGTTCTCCTGGAGCCTAGCCATGCCTCGTGATGGGCATCGAAGTCTCCAAGAAGAACCAAATCCGCGGTAGGGAACCGCTCTTGGACTTTGTCTGCCGCTCCACTCAGGTACTCAAATAACCGAGCTGTCTCTGCATCACCAGAGTGCGACCTGTACAGACAGGCGTACACCCGCGAGACCGTTCCCAGATCCTCGTGGACCCAAAGTACTGATAGCTCGGAGTCCTCAAGGCAGCGCAGGCGACGACAGCAAATATCTGCCCTGACAAACAAGCAAACCCCGGCTCGCGACCGGAAGGCTTCTTCCAGGGTGTAGCCGGGGTAGTGCAGGTCGATATATTTGTGATTCCGTCAGGAAAAGCAAGGCCGGCTTCTTCGTCTCCAGGTGGTGATGGACGGCATTCAAATTGGTATGCAACCCCCGCACGTTGGTCGAGTCAACGCTAAATAGTGGTGTAAGGGTGTGCACCGCTGATTGAACCTTTTTTTCCTTTTTTTTCGCTGCCATGATTTTTGTAAGAGGGAGGGAAAGAGCATGAAAGGGTGGCTGTGGTGATTCACGGGCAAAGCGTGGACCCTAGCTTCATCGCTTACTACTCAGGTTAGTGTTGCGCCGACACGGAAGACGGAAAGGCCCCCGGTCCCCCCCGGAAGTGGCCGCCGGAACCCCTACTCCGGTCACCAACCGGCACGACGGACCACTCCGGGATTATGCGCCGGTTGACCGGGGCAGCCTCTCGCGTTGGTTAGACGCGATTGGGCTCCTGTACTACCCGGCGGGCGGCCAGCGGAATAACCGTTTAACCGGGTCTCCCTGTCAACCGTGTCGATGCGTCACCTCTGAACAGCGAATCCGCGTCGGGATCACTGGCCTACTCCTCACCACAGCCAACCCCACCTGCTACTGGGTCCCCGGGAAGTACACCGGAACACAGCGAACTGTTATGCCGGTGTAATTGTTTCTCCCGGGGTGTGGTGGCGAATCCAGCCGATCCGAAGATCTCCCACACGCTGATTGCTGTTCATTTGGCACCACCCAGGAGGCACGTGTGACTTTTATATCGGATTTCTATTATTAATAATTTTAATTTTAATAGGATTCATTTATTATGTTTCATATTATTTTATTTTCTAAATAGAAAAATTTTAAAATGTGTGAATATTAGTTTGTGACTTGTATATGTTATACAAATAAATATTCTATTCTATTCTATTCTATCTTCAATGGTTACGTTAGGCGGCGCGGCGTAGGCACCTGCTTGGACGACGACGTCGAACTACACTCTGACGATATGTCGCGATCACTACGTAGTAGGTACATTGAGCCACGTCGAAAACAGCAATTTACTTTACTTCGCGGTCGTGAACTGACACATTCGTCGCGGTAGTGAACTGAACTGAACTTATTTATTATTAGGCGTTCTGTTTCATAGAACGTAGACATGTTTGATTTTATTTTTAGAAAAAGAACTCTTATTTCCAATGAAATAAGACTCACTATAGGTCCCCAAAGGCAAACCAACCACATAAATTGATTCCATTTTTGCAATATACCGTTTGTTTTTATTATAAATGCCAAAAAGAACCACATAAATTGGTTCCACTTTGCGATATACAGTTTGTTTTTATTATATAATGCCAAAAAGAACCAGATATCTTGGCTCTGTTTTGATAAATACTTTTAGCGTACTTCATTAAAAACAAAAAAGTCCATCTCGCTTGGATCTTTTACGCAAAAAAAAAAATCTGACCAGTTAGCTAGTACCAAGTAGCATAATTCTTTTCTGCTGTTGCGATATACCTCAATTGGGCGGACGAATGTGTAGAAACCTATTAGTATATACCAAGTAGCCTGCCTGGGTCTTTTCTGCCAAAAATAGAGGGTTGATTAGCTCTCGATTGGTATATTTAACTCATTTTTAACCAATTTGTGGGTTGGTGCCTTTTGGCATTTATATGGTCAATTTTCTGAAGAAGTTGTGATACAAAATAGGTATTTTCAAATTTCTGCCTATTCGAAATCGAAATTTTCCTAGATAATATTGTATGTATACTCTTATTAATATATAATATCATATTCCGAAGGAATTTCGGACGGAGCAATTTTTCACAGCGAATTATTGCCGAAAATCTGTTAAGGTGTGATCGATATGGAAAATTTCCTAGATAATTGTCAAAAGCGATATATTTAAATAAATTAAGACATATAAAAAAATTAAAATTGACAGAGCAATTTTTCTGAAGAAGTTGTGATACAAAATAGATATTTTCAAATTTCTGCCTATTCGAAATCGAAATTTTCCTAGATAATGTTAATATATACTCTTATTAATATATAATATCATATACCGAAGGAATTTCGGACGGAGCAATTTTTCATCAGCAGTTATAAGCGATTTTCATTTTTAGGCATTCATTCATTTTAATACCTAACTTCCAAACATCAAAAATCCTAGATAATTTGTCAAACGTATATTTTAAACACTACTCTATCACACTGCAAAGTTTCAGCGACAGAGGAATTAGTCCGAAGAGCCCATACAAGGAATTTCCTCGTTTCCTGGACTATGAGGCGAACACACGTACGCACACAAATGCATTTCTCTGACACAAATGCTTGAGATGCACCTATACATCGCCTGAGCACTACTACACTCGCAGAATTTTATGCTCACCGTCATGCGTGAAAGTATTTGTACGACTCAGGTTAGAACGAACGACCTATACAGACTGAATTTTTTCAAAAGGAGGCGCGAAAAGGCTGTATACTATGTATTTAGATATAGTCAGTGACAGGCAGACAAGGGGATCCTAGTGGAATAGCAATAGTGTTGTTGGAGCCCCCAGGGGATTCAGCTAGGGAATCCTAGTGGAAATCGCATTGTAATAACGTTCACGGTCATCGTTAGCTGCCTGCTCTTGCAGCTGCAACAGAAGCTTGAAAAATTTGTTTTTATTCTTTATTCATCATCTATAGACAGGCCATTAGACTGCACTTGGATTTAAACATTTACCATTTAGCCAGTTAGATTATCACAGCGAAGAAGAACTGGCAAGACTTCGGTATGTGGGAACCCCTCTTGTTTTTTTACATTTTACAATACAATACAATACAAATTGTACCTTGCAAGTCCCCGATGCCATCGCCGTCGCTGTCCTTGAAGGAGCGCGGATATATCTGGTAGAGCACTGTCGTCTCCCACCAGTCGAGCTCTCGCAGCGGAGGCAGCT
This sequence comes from Nematopogon swammerdamellus, assembly GCA_946902875.1. Classification (NCBI taxonomy): domain Eukaryota; kingdom Metazoa; phylum Arthropoda; class Insecta; order Lepidoptera; family Adelidae; genus Nematopogon; species Nematopogon swammerdamellus. The sequence continues at coordinate 423,546 of OX336334.1, forward strand.
CCGGTGGCGGCGGGTCGGTGGGTTCCTGGGTCGTGAGATCCGGCTCCGTGGTGGTGGGCTCGGGCTCCGGGGTCGGCTCGTTGTTCCGCATCACGCCCCACGTGGTGAGGCCGGCTATCAGCCCGCCGGCCGCCAGCCCCAGCACGCCCACGAGGATCAGCTTGGTCGCAGACATGTTCGCTCGGGCGCCGCGCCGCGTGTGGCCGTGCGGGCCACGGTCAGCCGGTTAGCAGGACATCGCTCCTTATCGAATCGATATCCGGGAGGTAGATAGTACATATTATCGTTTGCGCCATCGTTTCATCGCTAAGATACAAATCGTCAATGCTACCGCTTTTTCGCTTTCGTAAACGGCTTCGCGCACGCGCGTGCGTATACATATTCCTATTTCATGAAACTTTATGTTATGTCAAATTCGTATTTGACAAGAAGAAAGTGAGTATGAATAGTATAACTTGTTGGACTAACCCCCTTTATTTGGGCGCGCGGAACAACTCGGTTTGTATGAGAGCCACATCTTAGCGTAAACGGAACTGAATTTTATTTAGCCTATCCTGTGTCCCGTATATTAAATGTGCTTGTACTAAGTTTCGTCGAATTCGGATGATCGTTTTAAGAGTTATGGAGTCATACATATTTACAGAAAATATTTCTAAAAATCGTCAATTTAATTTTAGTATCATGAATAGAGTCTACAAACGCAGTATCTCATAAAACAAAGTAACTTACTCCATGACCATGCCTTACAGATTTATTATTAGTATTGATTGATGATGATGATGATTTACTCTATTCTGGAAATAACCTAGCCAAAACAACATTACAAAAAACACAAGTCAAATATTACGCCTATAAACATATTTCCACAAAAAAATATAAAATTATAGTTTAGAATAATTTACAGAAGAGTATTAGATTTGTAATCGACATACTAAAGACAGATAGAAGCAATTAAGATTAATTAGACCTGATTGGATTAAGAAAGCGCATTGTTTTTCTGACGTCAATATGTTGTGTAGCAGAAATGTTAAATCATTATAGATATAAATTGTTGTTATTATTATATAATTAACACTTTAAGCTTTTGTCTTCACTGCTCCACGGACCGAGTGCCGAGGGTTTCAACCGGAAACGTAACTAATTCTAAATCTTGAATGATATATCTACTTACATTTCACTATAATAATACTGACTGGAAGAAATCTCTGTAAGGGATAAGCCCATCTTTCTACCTCATGTAAATGTTCAAATGTGCTTATCTCTGTAAAATATTTTTTGGAGCCATAAAGTATTTTCAAGGGTTTGGAACTGTCTTCCGGCGAGTGTGTTTCCCGAATCCTTTAACCTGGGTGTCATACAGCCTAGCAACATTCCGAAAATCTGCTGGCATGGCACCAACTGAGCGTGGTTTCGCACGGAGAGGTGATGTTGGTCCTGTCACTGCAGCATTGGTCTCTCGGCACAGCCACCCGTGTTGGTTTACATAACAACAACAAAATTCTATATCCATCTATGTATAAAACGTTAGCCGAAGAGACGACGACCGTTGGAGTAACCGTGTCCTACACTGTCGGCCGTGGACAGGAAAATGGAGTGTGGGAAGACCACCCGCCAGGTGGAACGACGACGTCAAGTACGTCGGCGGAAAGCAGTGGTTCCGTACCGCTGAAGGCCGGGAGGACTGGAGGAAAATTGAAGAGGCGTATGTCCAGCAGTGGACGCTTACACGCTAATTGACATGTATTATTTCAAGCTTTTAAAAAAAAGCATGCAAATCGGTCCATTTTTTAAGATAATTATTTTTTTTATTACTCTATTACTTGATTACAAACATAGCTAACAACCACCCCGATTAAACCAGCTTTCTAATTAAAAAAAAAGCCAAAGTTGCACTCCGGGAGTGCCGGCAGAAGTGGAAAACAACACCGTAACATTTCTTAAAAAAATAAATAATTTAAAATTAATGTTAAATTTAGTAGAACGGACAGACATGCATTTGTTACGGAACCCTACATTCATTTAGCAGAACTTAGTAGAATGGACGGACATAAACGTGTTACGGAACCCTACTTTTATTATAAAATAACCGTCGGAGGACATTGGTTGAAAATTGTAAAATTTAGTAGAACGGACAGACATGTATTTGTTACGGAACCCTACATTCATTTTGAAATAAATGTTAAATTTAGTAGAACGGACAGACATGCATTTGTTACGGAACCCTACATTCATTTTTAAATATAATTAATATATTTCAAGTCAAATCAGTAATACATATACAAATAATATTCTAACACACATAATAACATTAAAACTATAAATTAAATTAATACTAAACTAAACTACTTATAAGAATAAACTGACTAATACAATATAAAAAAATATACCTAAATAAAACAAAACATAATTTTGAAATAAATGTTAAATTTAGTAGAACGGACAGACATGCATTTGTTACGGAACCCTACATTCATTTTGCAGAACTTAGTAGAATGGACAGACATAAACGTGTTACGGAACCCTACTTAACAGTTGCACTCCGGGAGTGCCGGCAGATCCCGTGCCAATCGTAACTTAACTTCACTTATGCAATGACTTAAGGTTACATTTTAAATAATAATGACGCTGTCGCGATGTCGCGAACAGAATTAATCCCGTGCCACTGTAACTTAACCCTTAATGCAATGACTTAAGGTTACATTTCGCTTTTCGAGATCTGACGAGGACGCGATGACGCGTGTTTAAAATGTTTTACCCAAGCGCCGCTATAACAGTGTACTCAGCGCATCCCTACTCCTACCAACGTTCCGACACATCCCTAGTTTGCTCGCCGTGGGGGGGTAGTTTCAAAAGATGATACGAGACGAAGGGAAAACGCGATGGTCGAGTAGTGAGTAGACGACCACGGGCGCGCGAGACACTTTACGAACTAGAAGAAGAAAGAAAGGGATTTTTCATACGTGTTGGGGACAAGTCAGGAAGGATAGACAGGAGTGCATTGTGATTGCGACAGTGACGTTTTGTAAGTGTATAGTTTGTAAGATTATTAGTGTGGACTCGGACACCGCTGAGCTCGCCAACTCAGCAGCCCCGACAGTGGTACGCATCCGGCCGTCTCCGTGGAGTCTGGAGATCTGCTTCGCCCGGTGAGTGAGCAAATTACCTCACACCTTCTGTCCCTGCGTTGAGTACACGTTATTAGCTGCTCTGCAACGTTACAATTGGTGGAGGCGCAAAAAAAAAACTAGTATATAGCCTACCCTAGAAGAATGCCTAATAACGAGGAAGGAACGGGTGCACAGCATCAAGGGGAAATTAGTCAAATATTTGCTCGTTTATCTCAACGTATAGCCGGGCAAACGGAGCTAATGCGAGAAATACACGAACGTCTTTCGTCAATTGAGAATAGGATGACAGCATATGAAACGAAGAAGGAAACGGACGAAGGCGAGAACGCGCCCGAGCCGCGAGCCGCCTCGCACGCCGAGCCCGCGCACGCGCAGGGGCCGGCGCACGGCGGCGGCGGCGCCGTCGCAGCCGCCGTCTCCGCCGCCGCCGCCGCCTCCGCAACGAGTTTGAGCGACAACATTGAAAAGGAAAATTTCAAAGTCGCGAAGCAAATGATCGAAGGCATTACTTGTTGCGACGGGAATAACGCGAGAACTTTATTAGATTTTATAATTCAGCTGAACAGAATATTTAGTTTAAACCTAGTAAAAGATGACAGAATTATTCCGTTAGTCATGTTAAAACTTCGAGAGCCGTTGAGTAGCTGGTGGTTCAGACAAGTCGACAGCTCGTGCTCAACCTGGGAAACGATGAAACAAATTATTCTTAACTACCTCAGTCCAATACACAGAGAGGCTCTAAAACAAGAGTTAGTATTCAGATTTCAGAAGCCGACAGAAAGCCTAAGAGAATTTATTCAAAAAGTGGAGTCTGCTTCAAATGCACTGAATTGCGAAATCTCAGAAAAAGAATTGGTAAATATCATAATTGCGCATATTTCACCAACGACGTTTTCGTATCTGCGACCAGTGCGACCCATCGACAACATCGAATACCTATTACAACTAGGCAGTGAGGTAGAAGGAGCGATGTTGCGAGATGCGCAATATACGGCACTCTCGCCGGCGGCGTGGCCACAGCCCCCGCTGCGCGCCGCCGCCGCCGCCCCCACTCCCGCGCGGACGAACTACGGTAACGATGTTTCGAATTCGAACATACCGGTGGCCCCCCAGCGAACGGCGAGCGCTCAAATGGTAAACACGAACGGCCAAGCATGGACGAATAGGTATAGGGGAAATAGTTCGATGGGAAATACGAATAACAACGTGAGAGACACAGCGGCACGTTGTTACGAATGTAACGGTGTAGGTCACATAGCGCGGTTTTGTGAAGAACGGAGAAATAGGTACAGAAGTAACTATAATAACCATTTCAACAGTAATAACAACTCGGAAAACTAGAAGCGGCGCGACATCCACCCAACAATGTCGCGCTGCTAACTAAAGAGGCGCAGTGCAACCAAGTGTTTAGAAAAGACGAAAAAATAATTAAAAATAAGAATTTAGTACGATTACCTATAGTCAGCGTGTGTGTGGGTAAGGGGCTTAGAACGAACGCACTCATCGATAGCGGGGCAAATCGCTCCTTTTGTAGGGAAGATATTTTTCTACAGATTAAAAGTGAAAGAAAAGTGAAAGTATATGATGAAGTAATGGTGTGCACCACGGCGGACGTGCGTCCACTACAGGCGACAAATCGTATTTCAGTGTTAATTTCAATCGATAAGTTTACTTGGAGGCATGAGTTCGTGGTATTAAGGGAACTCGCTAGCCCTATGATTTTAGGATACGACTTTATAAAGAAAACACACTTACAATTTCACCCAAAAGAGGAGGCAATTTTTTTTAACTTCAAACCACGAACAATAATTTTAATAAAAAGGCAAAATAAAAGTAAGGAGGTTCACTGCAATAGTATAGCAGAGACCGAGAGTGAGGTGAAACTTTCGAGAGCAGAGAAGGACCGATTAGCTACATTATTGGAAACGTACAATGACGTCATTACAAAAAGATTGGGAAAAACAAATATACTACAGTATTCGATAAAACTAACAGATGACGATCCAGTGCGTTTAAGATTCTACCCCCTCTCCCCACCAAAAGCGGAAGAAATGAGAAAGCATATTGAGGAATTATTAGAAAAGGATGTGATTGAAAAATCTATATCACCATATGCCGCCCCCGCATTTTTGATAGATAAGAAAAACGGTAAAAAGAGACTATGTTGCGACTATCGAACACTGAATAAAAAAATTGTATACGATTCTTATCCCATGATGTCCGTAGAAACTGTATTTCAGGCGTTGGGAAAGTCAAAGGTGTTCACTGTCATCGACTTAAATAGTGCTTTCCATCAAATTCCATTAAAAAAGGAGGACAGGGAAAAGACAGCATTTATAACACCGAACGGACTTTTTCAATATAAATATGTTCCCTTCGGCTTGTGTATAAGCCCTCAAGCGTTGAGTCGGGTCATTGACCATGTGTTCGGGGACATAAAATTCAAATTTATAATGCCCTTCGTGGACGATTTGATCGTATTTTCGGAAAATATAGATAGTCACTTTCTACATTTAGAAATGGTTCTGTCAAAATTACGAGACGCAGGTTTAACAGTAAACCCGGAAAAAATAAAAACGTTCCAGAACGAAGTGACTTTCCTAGGGCACGTCGTGAACGGCAAGGGACTACACGTCGATCCGTCTAGAACAGAAGTAATCGCTAATTATCCTAGACCGAAAAACCTCAAACAAGTAAAAACATTTCTAGGAATGTCCGGGTTCTACGCAAAGTTCATCGCTAAATATGCAGAAATGTCAGAACCCCTAAACAGACTAAAGAGGAAGGACGTCGTATTCAGGTGGGACAAGGAACAAGAGGGGGCATTTGAAAGTATTAAGAGAGCATTGATAACACCGCCAGTACTTAGATTCCCTCAATTTGACAAAAAGTTTGTACTTCAAGTAGATGCGTCCGGCAACGCATTAGGGGCAGTCCTGCAACAAGAAGTGGACGGCCAACTCGCCCCCGTAGCGTACGCGGGCCGTCTTCTCACAGCGGGAGAACGGAGAAGGGCAACTTACGAATTAGAATGCGCGGCCGCTGTTTTCGGAGTGACAAAGTTCAAAACATACTTGGAACTAGCAGAATTTGAACTGCAAACGGACAACGCAGCCCTGTCCTGGTTATTTTCTCATCCAAAACAAACAGGCAAGCTGGGCAGATGGGTTTTGACGCTGTCACGATTTAAAATAAAACACATCAGAGGAAGTGATAACAATGTAGCAGACGGACTAAGCAGAATGTACGATAACACTGTAGGTGCATGTAATAGCCTAATAAATTACGCAGACTTTAATCAATCACTTAGGCTGCACCAGCGGAACGACGACGATTTAAAAAGTTTAATTGAAAAAATTGAAGAGGGCACTAAGTACAAGGAGTACAAATTAAGTAACAACTATCTATGTAGGAAGGTATCTAGGAGCAACAAATGGCGTATCGTGATTCCAGTAAAAATTGTAAAATCACTCTTACATTACTATCACGACCAAGAAATATCGGGACACCTTGGAATAACAAAAACGCACAATAGGATTGCAAAATATTACTGGTGGAAGGGAATGTACAACGACATAAAGAACCACGTACGAACCTGTAAGGAATGTCAAATTTCAAAACCAACGAATCAGTTGCCAGCAGGCTTTATGAGTTCAACGAATCCAGAACGCGTCTGGGACTCTTTATACATAGATTTTAAAGGACCCTTGCCTCGCTCGAAGACTGGAAATCAGTACATTTTAGTATTAATAGACGCGTACTCCAAATGGGTCGAATTATTTCCGACACGGAGCGCGAACGTGGTCAATACAATAAAAACCCTGAGCAGCCTAGTGTGGTCGAGATACGGCCCACCGAAAGCAGTTGTCTCCGATAACGGAACTCACTTTACTGGAAGCGGGTTTCAGGAAATGTGTACGGCCTGGGGGATTAAACGAGTTAATATCAGCGCGCATTACCCCCAATCAAATATGGTGGAAAGAGTAAACAGGAACCTTAACTCAATGCTGAAGATTTACTGCCAGCGCGAGCACGACCTGTGGGACGCCTGTCTACCCAGTCTGCAACTGGCACTGAACACCGCGACGCACGAGAGTACGAAAGCGACCGCGGCTCACTTGTTCTTAGGGCGCAACATAACAACACCGCTAGAAAATATTTGGTCAGTCGAGGACATAGACGCGTTATCCAGTCATCTCAATCCCCCGACGAAAGACGTTATCAGTCAGAACTTAAGAGAAGCGTGGGATAGACGAGCCAAATATTATAACTTAAGAAGACGGTACAACAACTTTACTGTGGGGCAATTAGTACTCAAAAAGAATTTTGCGGTGAGCGACAAATCAAAGGGAATAGCAAAATCTTTCTGCCCGAGATGGCTGGGACCATTTGAAATAAAGGATATGAGAGATGGTAGAGTAGAGCTCTTAAAGCCCGGGTCTAACAAGTCTATCTTCACTAATATTGCCTTAGTGAAGCCATATTGGTCAAGATAAGGGTGGGGGGTTATAACAGTGTACTCAGCGCATCCCTACTCCTACCAACGTTCCGACACATCCCTAGTTTGCTCGCCGTGGGGGGGTAGTTTCAAAAGATGATACGAGACGAAGGGAAAACGCGATGGTCGAGTAGTGAGTAGACGACCACGGGCGCGCGAGACACTTTACGAACTAGAAGAAGAAAGAAAGGGATTTTTCATACGTGTTGGGGACAAGTCAGGAAGGATAGACAGGAGTGCATTGTGATTGCGACAGTGACGTTTTGTAAGTGTATAGTTTGTAAGATTATTAGTGTGGACTCGGACACCGCTGAGCTCGCCAACTCAGCAGCCCCGACAGTGGTACGCATCCGGCCGTCTCCGTGGAGTCTGGAGATCTGCTTCGCCCGGTGAGTGAGCAAATTACCTCACACCTTCTGTCCCTGCGTTGAGTACACGTTATTAGCTGCTCTGCAACGTTACACCGCTAAAGAAGATTTAATTTAAAAAAACGCATCCAAAGCGGTCCATCAGTTTGGGAGCTACGATGCAGACACACCCATACACACACGTTAAACTTATAACACCCCTATTTTTTTTTTGTCGGGGCTTAAAAAAGAGTGAAAGAGAAATCCAAAATGAATACAATTATCTGCCTTTCATTTTGGCATATCGAATAAAAAGATACGTCTTGTGATGCGGCGGAGTGAGGGCCGGGGTGGAGACGACAGACTATCGCGCGACGCGACACGACACGACATTAGTTGGAAGCGACGACGATTACGCAGATAGCATCGCTCGTCCTCTCGTAATTGTAATTTTATTGTCGTTAAAACTCCTCGCGCAGCCGGCCGCGACAATTCGGTTAGGGAAAACAAGCATTCCGCGTTCATTGTGCTTATCTGATTGCGAGGCCGGGGCCCGGGGCCGGGCAGGAGAGCGACGACGGACGGCGTGCGTTCCGACCGCAGATGAGAGAAATAGTGGCTAGATACTGACTGTGGAATCACTTTTAGTAGCGGTGTCGTCGCCGCCTCGTGGAACTCGAGTGTTAGGAGTACTCTTTTCTATTCTGTGGTGTTAGGCTTAAATTCAGTATCCTAGTCGTTCGGGCAGGATTAGAGCTGTGTTCCTTCCAAAGCCGTCCTCTTTCGCCCCAATCCTTCTTTCATTCCTATTATTGCAGTGTAATCTGGTATGTGGTATGTAACAACCTCGGTAGATCGGTGGTACGGTCGGTCGACTGTCGGTCGGATAATAAGCACACCTGGGCGCGGTCACTGAATGCATGGGTGACCAGTGACCACTCGACCGTTGGAGGCTGACCGTGGATTCTACGTAAAAACTGTAGTTCCCTTCCCTTCTTACCTTACTAGGTGGTGAATGAAAGTTCATTTGAAACGGCTATTTAAATAGTTCGCGTTTGGCGCCCATTTCAGGGTAGCCGGCACGACCGAAGTGAGGCACTGGCATGGCACCTAGTTCACAAAGGTGTTATGGGCTGGCATCACGGGTGTCGTAGGTTATGTAGCCAACCGTGTCAGTTTCCATAAAAAAATGTTTTTGGCTATTCTATCATGTCTGTTGGGTGTGGACATGGAAGCTCTTACCGCTTACCGCATTTTTCTTCGTTTGGTCTTCACCTGGTACCAGGACGCTCCTCTTCTCTCGCACTAGGACTCTTGAAGGACCAGGCCACACTCCTGGAGTGGTTGCGACACGCAAAACCGTGGTGAAAAAAATTATTGATAAAAGTGTGGTGCTCTGCCGTGAGTTTTTTCCGGCCGTGCTACAAGCAGTGCAGGTAGGAGACAAAAAAGGGAAAAAAAGAATGGCAAGGAAAATAATATACTTACAAAATGAATTTGTGTTACTACCTACAATTCTGCGGGCCTGCCATAACATTATGGATGCATTCCATACTGAACAATGTCTTTTGTAAATCTGTAGACTTAAAAAATAATAAAAAAAAACATTATTTCATTCATCACTGGTCCGTGGAGCAGTGAACCCAAAAGCTTCTTGAAGAGGCTTGGGCCTCTGCTGGTGGACGCAACTGGCGTCCCGCAATCAAGGGCTTCATTCAAAAGGTAAGCCTTGCCATCCAGCGGGGTAATGCCACAAGTCTTCTAGGAACATAATTTTGAAACGCCCCTTTTGATAGTTATTTTAATGTTTCTTAGGTACGTTTTAATTCTTTAGTTATTAGTATTACATTTTTTTATATTTTATGAAAATAAATAATTATTTTATGAGTAAAATGGAATAACAAATTCTTTACTTTACTTTAATCTACTTCCGTAGAAGCTGTATCACTAGTTATGTGATGATTTACAAAATGTATAGATCTACTCATTGTATGTAGGTACCTACTATGCCACTCTTCATTGTTATTTCAACGCTTCCGGTCTCACTTAGTTTGTCACAATAAAACACATAATTGGACAGAGTAACGTCGCGTCGTCGGTAATGTTGGCTCGTCTTCTCTGTAATCAAAAGGCGAGAATTATACTGCGCTGCGATCGCTCTATAATTTTAACCATTTTACGGCGAAACCAAAAGATCGCTCATAATTTTGGCAGAGTATGTATGTATGTGTGTGTCCCTCGTTCATCTATTCATGAAAATAATGAAATGAAAATATACTTTATTGTACACCATTGTATAAAAGGGTCACAAAAGGTGAGTTTAATGCCTTGCGGCATTCTTTACGAACTAACCTTTGGGATGTGGAAAACACGTAGGGGCGGACAATGTGACTAAAGAGTGGACAGTAGTATGAAATATAAATACACAACTTACATAGACAAATTGTACAAAGATACATACAACCAATATACATACATACTTACATAAAGAAACTGACATGGTTGCTACATCGCCTACAACGAGCCTACAACATTCGTGATGTCAGCCCATAGCACCGGGTGAACTAGGTGTCATGTCAGTGCTTCCCTTCGGTCGTAATTATTGTAATATACCTAGATCAACTCTTATAATACTATACATACGTACTTTGTTCTTTTTAAATACGATGCGACTAAGGGATAATATAACTCCCTTCTTATATTACTAGGGGGTGGTTTAACCCGCCCGGGTTGGTATCACCGCACCGCACTGAAAGAAAGTTCGGTCGAAACGGCTATGTAAATAGTTTGTGTTCCGTCCAGTTCAGTGTAGCCGGCACAGACCGAAGGGAAGCACTAACGTGGCACCAAATTCACCCGGTATTATGGGCTGACATCACACATGTTGTATGTAGGTGATGTAGCCAACCGTGTCAGTTTAGATAAAACAAAAAAATTAATAAAACCAATTTCGCGCGAGCGAAGCCGCAGACAACACCTAGTTAGTAGAATTTTTTTTTATGGAAACTGACACGGTTGGCTACATCACCTACAAGATCCGTGATGTCAGCCCATAACACCGGGTGAACTTGGTGCCACGTCAGTGCTTCCCTTCGGTCGTGCCGGCTACACTGAACTGGACGGAAAACACAAACTATTTACATAGCCGTTTCGACCGACCTTTCATTCAGTGCGGTGGTACCAACCCGGGCGGGTTAAACCCTACCACCTAGTAATATAAGAAGGGAGTCATATCCCTTAGTCGCCTTTTACGAGAAATAAACCTCACAAAGATATTTAACCTAGATCAGAAAATTGTGCTTGAAAGTGTGCTTGAAAATAATAAAGAACGCATGAAAGGAAATCTAGAAACGCATAACCAATTCACACTTCCGTCTTTACCCCTATCTTTTGTTCTTCAAGCATTGACACCAACACTTTCCATTGTCACCGATAGAAAGTTTACTTCCCGCTTGCCGTCTATCCGCGCCGTGCATCCGGTGTCGGCGAGCGGCATGGCACCCACAGGCGACAGTGTAACCACAGGATGGCTGGTCACGGCTTAATGTCATGTTGAGATAGGAAGAACATAATCATTGAGGTGACCGCAAACTGTCGCCAAATCATACATTTTAAGACAGATATGATTCAACCGGATATAGAATTTAATCTTTGCATTTTTCAACCTTATTCCTATGATCAAAAAGTTAAGAATAACATTGATTATATACATATGTGCTCGGTTCCGAGAGCGTGGTCTTATGGTAGAGTTGGCAATGTATGGGATTTTTAGTAAAAAATAAAAAATAAGATTTTATCATTTATTACTTTACAAGCTGTGCCCGCGGCTCCGCCCGCTCTCATATTTCACTTCACTGCTAACCTCATAAGCCATTTATCGTGATAGTAAGTAGCCTATAGTTGATGGGAAGAATCAAGCTATCCGTAGAATTTTGTTTTATTAAAATCGGTTCAGTGGTTCTCGAGTTATAAGCGGACAGACAGACACTCAGACAGAAAGCAGACGTTGGATTTTATTATAGGTAAGGATGACGACCAAAAACAGCTTAAATTACGAGGAAACTTTATCAAAAAAAACAGTAAAAATTCTATGTCTAGTCGAATTCTTCTATACATACACCATTCAGTCGTCAATAATTTTTCTAAGTTTAGCTTTATAAAAATATTATTGAATTTATTAATTAATTCCTTTTAGGACTAAACCATAACGTTTCTAAACCGTTTTTATTTTATGGAAACTGACGCGGCATAACGCCGGGTGAACTAGGTGCCATGTCAGTGCTTCTCTTCTTTTCATGACGGCCACACTGAACTGCACGGAAACGCGAACTATTTATACCTAGTAGCCGTTTCGACCGACGTTTCATTCAGTGCGGTGGTATCAACCCGGGCGGGATAAACCTAGTAATGTAAGAAGGGAAGGGACATACAGTTTTATGTCATACGTAGGTACTACAGTTATACGCCAATGCATTGCATAACCAGGTGCAATACAATACTAGGTGGTAGGCTCAAATTGTAGCCGACTGGGTTGGTACCACCGTACTGGATGTAAGATGGCCGCATAGCAGCCTCGGTTGTGTTCTCCTCTAGTCCAGTATAGCCAGCAATCCAGGGAAGTCTCCGGTATGGCACCTACCTTCTCGGAGGTGATATTGGTTGGTCGGAGCATGCGCTTTGGCCCCTCCAACTCAGCCATACATACCGGATTACATAAAAAAAAAAAAAACAATATGTACTTTGATTTTTCGCAAAGAAACTGATATTTTCCCAACACTCGACATTCATTAATTATTATGCCACATTTTTATTGATAAATAAATTTATTAATTACAGCTAATTATCGTTTTTACGTCTGCACGAGAACGTTAGTGCCCTCGAGTCGTGATTTCCCTTTGAAGCTATTAAGCAAATGGCCATTAATTTTAATTATTACAATTTTATATCAGTTACTTACATAGTGGGGCCTCGCGAGTAAGTAGGTACATACAACACACAAACGCAACTCAAGCACCGCACACCTAAAGGCGATATTACACAGTCCAATGACATTGTAATTTAATTACGTATGAAAATTGGACAAAGGCTCTTTACACATGATACACTTAAATAATAAGTCTTTGCAGTCAGAACTCTCAGCACAATTGTTAATCTTGCTCTCAATCTGTATTTTTGATAGACTGTAGGCAATGTTATTATATGGCTAGTCACTAAAATACTTGTAATAAGATGCATGACAAAAATGTCCTGCGTATAGTTACATCCGAACGTTAACAATCATGGTAAGTAGTTGCACGCGTTCCATATTCAAATTCAAATATATATTTGTACTTACAGAACACACACACACTGTTAACAATTGCATTGTAACAAATATATATAATTCAGTATGGTTTGCAAGAATATTTTGTTGTTCTAAGCGTTGTCAGCCTCGGTAGCTCAATGGTGCGGTCGGTCGACGGCTTTTGGCAGGGCGCCACATGTCGCGTTTTCTATAAAATAAAATAAAAATTCAAGGAGTCGGGGGTTAACAAAATATTAAACTCAGACCTGCGCGGGTATTTACTTAGTGGTCCACCGACTCCTTTAATTAAGTAATCGGAAATTATTTTTAAGTTTTTAAGGGTCGTGGGGTTTTTTTTTGTTCAAAGTATATAATTCAATTTGAATAGTTCAGCCACATTGAACGCCAGAATGGGACCGTCTAATTTCGGCTTAACGTGTCTACGCTTTTCACACATCGGAATAATTTCATTACCTCTGCACTTTACAACTTTGTTGATTTCTCTCAAGGCGATATAACATTACCTACTCGTATGTTATTGCATCCCAGGAATACGACACGAGTATTTTATTATACGCACAAGTAAAGAAGGTACCTATCTATATTAATTGAAAGCAGATAGCTAGAGCTATATCGGTGTTCGTGTTTTAGGGTTCCGTACCTTAAAAGGTCAAAACGTTACCTACTCTTATATAAGATCTTTCATTAGTAGGTAACGATACGCTAAGGGGTGTAGGTATGTGTATCAGATAATGATCACGTTCCCATACCAGTTTGATTTTTTTACGATATAAAAAACATACTTTTTAAGGTGAAATACGCGCACTTCACGTATTAAATTTGAGGAGTGAGTAGGTTTTTTATAACTTAAAAAAAAAAATTGGTATGGGAACGTGATCAATATCTGATACACATACACTCCTACTAATGAAATATTTTATACAGGGTGTATCAGGATAGGTTTTCGAAACTTCAGGGTTCGAAAGGGGCCCATATTTGAAAACGAAAAGCTCTGAAACTTTTTCCCAGATTCGATCATTTTACAGTACTTTTTGGTGAAAATCTATTCCTCAAGATTTGGTGGATGGTTAACGTCCGCCTTTATTAAATAAAAAATAAATTCTAACTCATGAGTAAAAATGGATAGGTTGCATACATAACTAGTACAATTGAACTGTGTGTAGGTAAATTCCAAACACTGAAAGTTGAATCACCGCACAAGAAAAAGAGGACTGAATTAGTTCACTGCACTCTCCAGTCTCACTGTCCATCGAGTTTTTATTACAATTTCCAACTTTTGTATCACCAAAAAAACAACGGAATTTCGATTTGAGTGATAAGGATTTTTTTCTTCTAATAATGAGTACTTTCTATTCCTGAAGTTTCTCAAACCTATCCTGGTACACCCTGTATCTTCCGTCACAGAAGTTTCTCTAAAACTAAGTAATGTAGAAACTTGATGCCCCGCACGAAGATCGCTTCGTCAATAACTAGACAAACAATTATTTTAGATTTATATGGGGAGTCAGTTTTGAACGATTTAAAAAAAAATCTTTAGACGTATCCTCTGTGGTATCATTTGAAAGAGCTAACTGTAGGGATTATAAAAATATTTTACAGTTTTAAGTTCAGTGCACTTAAATATAGCAAAAAAAAACCCAGCCAAGTGCGAGTCGAACTCGCCACCGAGGGTTCCGTATCGACATGTCATGGTCAGCGCCACTCACGTCATCTATGGTGTGTTTTATGAAATGCTTCATATTAGTTAAGAGTCATGATTAGTTAAAATGCTTCATACTGTTTTCGGTATATGGCACATGCACACTTTTTAGTTCCTTCTATGGGAACCCCCGTAAATCTATACTTTTTCTTATTTTTATTATTTGTTGTTATATTGGCCATAATAACCTATATTCTGTCAAAATTTCAACGGGCTACCTACCTATTACGGTTCAACAGATACAGCCCTTGGAGAGACGGACAGACAGACGCATAGGCCCCGTCCCGACCGGAGACCCGACCGAGTCCGACCCGTAATAGGGTCCCGTACAACGGATACGGAACCCTAAAAATGTGCAAAAAATTACCATCCCCCCCGAGGGGGGCTGCGGGTAACGGATGCTGCTGTACGACCAGCACCGCCGCCGCGGACGCGCCGCCGCCGCCACTCCGCCGCCTGATCTAATTTGACGAGACTCTACAATGAAATTGATTCCAAGTTAAATAAATTTACTTTGCTTTGTCCGGACGTCAACAAAAACAAATCGAGTTATTGACACAAAATGTCCGAAAATGCGACAAAAACGGCCGCTCGTCACGCCTCGCCGCGGCCGGGGCGGCGCGGGGGCGGAGCGGGGGCGCGCGGCACCGGGGCGGGGCGGAGCGGGAGCGCGGGGCACCGGACGGATGCTGGAAGGAACGTGAAATCGATCGTGCTTCTCGCTCGGTAGATTTTATATATTTTTTTTTATAGAAATTAGATTTGAAGTTCTTGTTCATTTTGCTGGAGCGAGGCCCGGCTAAGTAAACTTCACGCTGGAGCTCGAATCGATCGGTTCCGATGCCATCTCCTCTCCTCTCTGCTGTGGTCAGAAGCATATTTAGGCGGGGGCCACTCGAACCATCCTGGTTGGCTCAATTTTTCGGGTGTAAAATATCGTTTTTTTATTTTTTATTTTTAGGGTCCGCATCCATCGTAAGAGGAGTCGGGGAACCGCTAAGTAAATATGAGCTGCTCTGGGTTTTTATATATTATTTATTTAGCGGTCCCCCGACTCCTTTAAGTAAGTAAAAGTAAATTATTCTTGACTGTTTTAAGGGTCGAGGTTTTTTTAATTGGTAATTAAACTTTTATTTCAAGCTTTAAAATGAAAACCGCATACAAATCGGTCCTCTTTTAAGGATAATAATTTTTTTGTTTACTTCATTCATTGCAAACATAGCTAACAAACCATCCCGATGAAACTAGCTTTCTAAAAGAAACCGCACCCAAATCGGTCCATCCGTTTGGGAGCTACGATCCCACAGGCCGATAAACACATACACGCAAGATAAACTTATAACACCCCCTTTTTGCGTCGGGGGTTAACAAACATCCGATTCTTAATCATAACATTTTTCTTTTATGTTTTTTTTTAAGTGCCTTATTATGGAAACTGACTAACTTCAGTGACGTCGGTTAGAATGAAGCAATGGTCGAGTAGCTAAGTATAGCGTCGGAAACAGATACGGCCCTGACCGTGGTACCTACTGTTCACTCGCTGCTGCTTCAGAGATACAAAGGAAGTAACAGGACTGAGGAGTTTCTTCTTAAAAGACGACGCGCGTCACGACTCGACACAGCGTAGCTTTAACCAACCGATTATTATGCTCTGATTATAAAATAATATTCATAAAATACTCTTCACGGAGATGCTCAATTTTATTTAGATTGCGCTAGTACCACTAAGGTGAATGTCGATTATAAAAATGAAGTACCTACGTCTCCAATAAGCTAACAAGATAATGAACGTCGTGGGGACGCATGCTAAACTTTCTAGGTGAAACCGCAGATCGGTGAAACCAATGCGCAGCAAGCGTGGCCGCAAACCTGGACCAACAGACAGATTTACTTAATGTCATTTTAATTGCACTAATCACACCGCGGGGGTTAGTTATGGAAAATCTACAAAACAACATTGTCTGAGATATTATAATAGTATTAAAACTATAGGTACTCCTACAGAAATTATTGATTTTAATTTTGAATTATTTTCATTTTAATGAGAGAAATATTCTGTAGGTACATCCCAATCATTGTTGTCTTGTCGTCGTAAGCTCGAGAACTCTGACTGAACTCCGTGCAGAGCACCGGTAGTGGGCGCCGACCCAGTCCCTCCATCGCCGGCCGGTTGCAGCCTCTCCAATTCCTCGCCCGATGACATTGTAACCACTAACTATCGATTATTGTAACCACCTTCATAAACACTAACTAACCGAGGGGTTTATGCAAATGAGATGTCTCGAGGCAAACTGAATGTTTACTGAATGTTTTTATTGCCTCTTTATGATTGGGTGTGTTCATTAGGTAATGATTTCATTGGCTTTCATTGTTGTTATTTTTTATTGTATGTTTTTCATATCTTAAAAGAAACTTGTGAATTTGTTTAATGTTGGCAATAAATGTAAATATTGATTTTATGCACGCATGTATTGTGCGATAGGTATGGCATAAATAAATTAATATGAAGATGCTAAAGCTTTTCTAGTAACAGTAGCAACAATATAGCGGATATTATATTCTGAATTCGTCCTCATTAATAGGTATATAATAAAAGCATTTTGAAAGTGACTTGGCATATCATCCAATCTTTCCGCTATGTCGGCAACATTTGTCCATAAGCTCTTACTTTTCTACTCAATAACCCTCTTCTTAGCTCAGATTCAGAACTGAATTTATTATAATAATATTTTAAGCTCATTTTAATAGATTTTCCATCAAAGAATCAGCTCACACATTCGATACCCTCATATCCTAAGAAAGGCCCAATACAAAGGGAGCGTGAAAGGTGACAAGGCAAGTTTAGCAGTAATAAAGGAATGATTTCCTCGGAGGTGGGGAGGACCCGCCCTACTCGAGCCTCCGCCGGCGCTCGGCCGCAATTGGTAGCGGCGTGCGACAAGGCTCCTCCCTAGGCCCGCTCGGTTTCGACGTGCGGCCGATCGCGTCGGATGAAGGCTATTTCGAGCCAGGTCAGCGACCACAACGGACGCCGGTGCTACTGTACCACATAATAAAAACAAGTATGTTTTCAAACAAGTGATTTGAAAGATTTACAAAGTGAAGTTAATACGGACAGGACGTGAAGTGAGAAAGTAATGAACTTTTTGAAGGTTTTCCTAACTCTGATTTCCCGTACACATTAAGCAAGTGAGTGAATTAAAATGTTTTTATTAGTAGGTACCTATGTAGTATTATTTGTTTGTAAATATTATATCATTTTACAATAATAAAACTCTAAAATTAGGTACCTACCTATTCATTTACTAATACATTCATAAGTTTTGGACATATAGTTCGTGTTTTCCGTCCAGTTCAGTGTAGCCGACATGAAATGAAGGGAAGCACTGACATGGCACCTAGTTCACCCGGTGTTATGGGCTGACATCACGGATGTTGTAGGTTGTCGAGTAGTAAGTAGTGGACTGTATTATTGACTGGTATGTACCTTTGATCCATGGTCGTTGATTTTACCAGGCGCCCGGTGTTGCTTTCTTTAGTTCTCTATGTACTTCACAGTTGTAAATCACATTGTTTTTATATTTTAGTATTTGTATTAGGTTTTTATATGGTTTTTATTAATTATTTAGATTAGATTTTCTTTTGAATATTTTTATAGAAGATTTTCACGACCATCTTGTTATATTTTTTTTTTTGACAAGACAAGCTGTCCGACCAGCTGTCAGAATTTTATTTGAATGTTAGTTTTTTAAAATAATGGCATTCCGGCGCCAACATAACTCCCCCGCGAAATCCAGCATGGATTTCCAAAGTTTCCACTGTACAGTAAGATAGAGTAAATTATATTATTCATAATAACAAATAAAATAAAGACTTAGTAACTTCACTAAAATGAAAAATAAATTCAGTAAGTAAGTAAGACTACAGATTAGTTAAATAAGTAATCATAAACAAAATTAATTGTTGTAGGGTAGAGGGCTGAGCTTGGATACAGGTCGCTGCACGAAGCCCTGCGCAGTACGTAGGGTAACAACACGCACAACCTGGTCCGCTCCAGGGTGTAGAGACTCGACGCGACCGAGACGCCAGTGAAGCGGCGGAGTTCTATCAGAATGAATAAGCACGAGGTGCCCGACCTGGAGGTTCGGTGGCTGTGCGAGCCACTTTGATCTCTGTTGCAGCGTGTGCAGGAATTCATGCCTCCATCGACTCCAGAAGTGTTGGGATACCTGTTGCACGTGCTGCCACCGAGAACGACGGTTAGAGGAAACGTCCGTGATATCGGTTTCAGGTACCGCCATAAGACTCGAGCCGATCAGAAAATGAGCCGGAGTAAGAACCTCAAGTTCATTAGGGTCTGATGACAGAGCGCACAGAGGCCGAGAATTTAACATCGCCTCAATTTTAGTAAAAATAGTTGTGAGCTCTTCAAACGTTAGAGAACTGTCACTGTCTCCGATAGTCTTTTTTAGATGCGTTTTAGCTGACCTGATGCCTGCTTCCCAAAGGCCGCCGAAGTTCGGAGCATAAGGTGGGTGAAAACGCCATTCGATCTGACGTGATGCAGCGTGCCCACTTATTTCGTCTTGAGTATTTTTTACTTAAAAAATTGTTAGACTTCGACAGAAAGAGCGCTTGTCAGTTCACGAAGATCGCTGGATTTTTCTAATTCATTCAAGGGCCACTCAAAGGGCGGCAAGGATAACCAAAACGAACCAGTGAACCAAATGTCGTGGCTCAAAAGTTGAGCGGAAAAGGTTCCACGTGAGCAGACGTCCGCCGCATTATTTGTACTAGACACGTGATGCCATGTGATGACATGTGTCACTTTGTTTGCGATAAAAGTTTTCACTTTGAATGGAGGCGTCTCTAGCCACCACAGCACAATAGCGGAATCAATAAATGCAAAAGTTTGAAAGATTTCCTTAGGTTTACTCAAGAAGCAATGAACGTATGTCGTCAGTAGTTTTGTCAGCAATACAGCGTCCATAAATGCAATCTCAGAATAGTTTTTGTATTTAGCAGTGCCACTTTTTATTTTGGCAACAACAGTGTTGATTTTGTGTTACCCTCCTCGTCAATGACTATATAAGATATGCAACCGTGGAAAGGCCTTGAGTGGAAGCATCGCAACACCTGACCAGTTGGCATTGAGCAACATTAGGTGTCATGGCGTAGCGAGGACATTTCACTCGAGACAACAGGGGGAGTTCAGAAATGAGCTTATACCACTCCTGTTTAGGTCCGTGGGCAAAGTTATGTCCCAATCGAGCCCTAACTTCCACAGCGTTTGCATAAAATATTTAGAGAAGAATATACATGGAGCCACGAGACCCAAATGGTGGTACAAGCGGGCTGTTTGACTGGAAAACGGATCACTTCGTGAAAATTGTATCGACATTGTTTATGTTGAAAGAAAAGCAATCTTCAGAAGATATCCACTGCAATCCGAGTATTTTAATTGAGAGACTTGTCTCATCGTGAAAAGACACCAAAGATTCGTGGTGATCCAATGGAATCTCAGCGAGAAACTCCGGAGCATTACTCATCCATTTTCGCAATTCCAAACCTGCAGTGGCAAGTACATCGTTGGCATCGTTGCGCACCTGCATGGCCTCGTCGACAGTGCTCGTAGACCACAACAAGTCATCCACGTACATGCCGTGCACTAGGATGTAAGCGATATGAGAATAACTCTCCGAAACATCCGCCGCCAGTTGATGTAAAGTGCGTATCGCCAGATAGGGCGACGACGCTAACCCGTAGGTTATAGTTTTCAATTCATATTCTTTAATAGGTTCTTCAGGTGAATTACGCCACAGGATATGCTGGTAACCGCGCTCCTCAGGACGGATGAGAATCTGCCGATACATTTTAGAAATGTCGGCAGAGAAAGCGACGGCATGCAGACGGAACCGTAGTAGCACCTCGACAATGTCACACTGAAGTTTAGGACCTGTGTATAGAACGTCATTTAGTGAAATATCTGTTCTGGTTTTAGCAGAAGCGTCGAAAACGACGCGGTGCTTAGTTGTAGAGCTCGACATTTTCACTACACAGTGATGAGGAATGACGTAGCGCGTAGTTTCTGTGACGCCAGTTTTACACTCCTCCATGTGACCCAGACTCTCGTATGATTGCATGAAGTTGCGGTAGGCATCGTATAAGTCTGCGTCTCGCAAGAGGCGCTTTTCAATATTATGAAATCGTTTCACCGAGTGAGTATGAGACTCACCAAGCTCAGTACTAGTAGGCTTCCACAGCAGAGGTACAACATATCGCCCAGATGTGTCACGATGATGAAGTTTCTTGTAGGTATCCTCGCAGTACTTGTCTTCTGAGCTCGGCAGAATGTCGTCAGGAACATTTTCTACTTCACAAAATTGTTTTATTAAATTATCAGTCCTCATGATATCAGTTATGGCCAAAAGACAAGTAGTTTCAGGAACTGAATTTAAAAAACATTTTCCGAGTATTACGTAACCGAAAATACTTTCAAATGCGGACGGCAACTTGGAATCGCTCGGGCGGTAAACATTTCCCTTCATAATATCAGCGTACACATCACCACCGAGAAGCATTTCAATCGGTGAAGTTTTATCAAATGTCGGATCAGCAAGAGAGAGATGTTTAAATTCATCACGCAAGCACGCAGGGATGCTCACGGAAGGCATGTCGTTAGTGATGCGCGGCAGTATGACCGCGTCCGTTGTCAACAAGGGACCTGAAGAAGTACAGGGTTTGAACGTACAAGAGAGCACGCCTAGGTCGCGCACGGAGCTCGCGGCGAGCCCAGTCAGAGCGATGCCGGACGTGCGCTGAGGCAGGTGTAGCCGCTGCGCGCACGCCGACGTTATGAAAGAGCCTTGCGCGCCACTGTCGATCAGTGCGCGCACGGTCTGATAGTTGTTGTACCGATCACGGACGTGCATCAGCACAGTACCTAGCATTACAGTGTAATGCGCTGCAGCCACGGGGGCTGAAGACGAGTAGCAAGCAGTTAGACTTGGACCAGCCTCGTTTTCAACCTGTGACGTAACATCGGCACCACTGACTCCAGAGGTATGGAGCAGAGTGTGGTGTCGTTGCGAGCACATAGAACAGCTGTTGTTCGAAGAGCACTGAATGCCGTCGTGAGATCGTAAACAGTTTTGGCAAAGTTTGAGCTCTTTGGCCTTTTCTTTGCGCTGGATCGGCGTAAGAGCCGAAAAATGGAAGCATCTATAAATAGAATGGCTCATTTTACAGCAGGGGCACGAGAATTTCTTCTCATCAGTAACTTTATCATTAGAGCTGACTAATGCAGAAGTAAAGCCTGATTTTGCCTTATTAGTGTAGGATTTGTTGGTCGTCATCTTCTCTTCAGTTTTGTTCGTTTTCGTAGCACCAGACTGGACTACAGAAGAACTAGGTTTAGTAATAACCTGTGACATTTCCAAAACATGCACTTGGCTTTGGACAAAGGTCATCAATTCGTCAAAAGTTGGGATTTTGTTACGATCGCACCGTTGTTCAAATTGTTTTCTCGTTTGTGGATCTAGCGAGCGTTGTGCTATGTAAAATAAAATGAACTCACTGCAGTCAGGAATTTGCAACGCTCGAAGAGCACTGACACTCTCACGAAACGCTTGCAGAAAAGATTCTAGATTAGCAGCTGACTCTTTAGAGAGCGCTTGAAACTGGAACATTCTTTCGAGATAGCTGGTGGCGAGAGCTCGCTTATTCTCATATTTTGATTTTAAAGAATCCCATATCACAGAATAGTTTTGACTAGTGACTGGTAAGCTGCGCACGAGACTCAGCGCTGGACCGCTAGTTGCCGACAGTAAATAATAGAATTTTTCAATGTCAGTGATCGCTGGATTGTCGTGTATTAGATTAGAGAAGATGTCATAAAATGTACACCAATTATGCAGGTTGCCGTCGAACACATACAGGTTCATTTTTGGCAGGCGAGGGCGGACCAGTTTACCCTTGCTTTCGTTAGCGTCAGACGTGTCCTCCGCGGTCGCTCCAGAACCCGCATTATTTTGCCTCTGTTTCAGCTGATCACTAATTGACATGATGTTGTAATAAAGTGTGTCGAAATTTTCTATATCTAAGCTTGAGCACTTGAAATCAGGTTTTAGATGAAGATTCCACTTCGCAAGTTCCCGCACTGCGTTTTGGTACGTAGTCCGCGTGTCGTTCAGATCGCGTATCCGAGAATTAAATTCAAATTCACGAGATGAGTCTGTCAGGACGATCTGCGACAGATCGTACAGAACCTGGAGCCTGCGGAAGCATGATTCCTTTACAGAGTTCTCAAGAGCTATGTTCCTTTTTAACTCCGCCGCTACCACACCTGCCGGCCGCTCGGCGGCGGCAGGATCAGTTGGCATCATGAAGAAAGTTATGCGATACCGGGTATTGAGTCCTAAATACCAACTACATACCGCACACCAACTTCATAGAGCGACAATAGAAATAAGAAATACTGCATCAGATATATTCAACACAAAAACATGAAGGCAAACAATGTATTAAATTCCAGATTTCAAACTGTAAATAATATTTATATAGCACTAAACCCTAGAAAAATGTATATAATTTATAAATAAAATATTAGTTGTGTACAACGGTGAAATTTACGAATTAATGGAGTCCTTTGAGATTATGTGAAAAACTTACATATACTGTGGAAAGTTCAGCATCCGAGCATTATTTTTTAGAAATAGGTAATTATTCCGTGAGAAGTGACCAAAATTATGTCGAGTAGTAAGTAGTGGACTGTATTATTGACTGGTATGTACCTTTGATCCATGGTCGTTGATTTTACCAGGCGCCCGGTGTTGCTTTCTTTAGTTCTCTATGTACTTCACAGTTGTAAATCACATTGTTTTTATATTTTAGTATTTGTATTAGGTTTTTATATGGTTTTTATTAATTATTTAGATTAGATTTTCTTTTGAATATTTTTATAGAAGATTTTCACGACCATCTTGTTATATTTTTTTTTTTGACAAGACAAGCTGTCCGACCAGCTGTCAGAATTTTATTTGAATGTTAGTTTTTTAAAATAATGGCATTCCGGCGCCAACATAGGTAATGTAGCCAACCGTGTCAGTTTCCATAAAAAAGAATATTATTCTCACGAATAGGTGCTTATTATTGGTATAGTATTAAGTAATCTGTGGTAGAGTTTTTAGTGAATATATCTGATGAATGTATAATATTTTATTCTTAATATTGTATTAAAATACTAGTCGTTATGTTGTTTACTCATGTGGATTCTGTTATCATTACCTACAAGGAAGCAGATGCCTTAGTATGTATGTATGTTTTGCGCTAAACAGTTTTTTTAGTTTACTTATAAATACTAGGCAATTTGATACAAGTTTTTTATTAATAAAATTCTGCGTGTGCTTTTGATCTGACGGTAAAACTTATTATAATTTAAGGGAAATAATTTTCATAATTCTAAATAGCTATCCAAGAGTTCATTAATCACGCGTAAAGCAGCGGGCGAAGGGCTCATTAATCACTTGCATTTCGGACAACTTTATTTGACAGTTTCTACTAAAATTAATGTTATCGCTATTCATAGTGGAGTGTTTCTTTAATTTGCATAATTAAGTAAAGTTTATAGCTTTATTGAATTAAGGTTCATGAGAGCGGCGCCGGAGCCGCGGGGAGTAGCTTTGACTAATTTCCTTTACGGCGCATTTCGAGTTATCATTTTAATATCCATTTGTCCGCCGGCCGCGTCAAAGTTATGTGGATTAAATCATTCACAACTCGGGCATTCATGTTCTGGTTCGGGTTGAAACCAAATTTAAATTAATGTTGTACATCGAAGTCTTATTTAAATACATTTTTAACGATCAATATTATAGTTACAATTTGAATAAATTTTCAGTTTTAAATAAATTTAAATAAATTATTAATTTATTTTCATTTAATCATTTAAAGAGGTATCTACACAATATTGGTGTTTGTAGGTAGGTTTGCAGTAGCAGTTATGATGAACGTAAAAATTTACCTAAATTTTTCGTAGTCAATTATTTATTTATTAGGTAGCTGTTTTTTTTTATAAAATCCTTTAGTTAATAAAAAATTAATACAATTAACTAAAGAATTAAAACCTACATAACAAACATTAAAATAACTATGAAAAGGGGCGTTTTCAAATGTTCCTAGAACACTTGCGGCATTACCCCGCTGGTTGGCAAGCCTTACCCTTTGAATAAAGTAGGCCCTTGACGCCAGTTGCGTCCACCAGCAGAGGGCCAAGCCTCTTCAAGAAGCTTTTGGCTTCACTGCTCCACGGACCGGGGGTTTCAACCGCAAACGCAACAAATTCGAAATCCTAAATGATAATTAGTTGTTTGTATTTTAATTATTAAAATTCATCCGAGTAGGTATAACTTGCTCTGACCACCGCTACTCCGGTCACGTTAACGTCCAAGATATTAATTAAGCCATCACCGTAAATTAATTCAATTTTATGAAGTATCTAATCGTAAATTAGAAATAAGCTTTCCTTTACACTCCGTCCGATGCGATCCGAGCCCTGCTGAGCTCATTTTCTCCTGCTCGGTGCATAATAATTAGAATAGATTATTTCACGAGGCGCCGCCGCCGCGCCGCCGACGATTTTATCGCAGATTATACTTTGAAGGAAGAGTAAAAATTATAATTTATTGATAACAAAGCAAAAAAAAATGTGTACAACCGATTTGAAAAATCTTCAATTTTTAACCCCCGAAGAAAAAGGAGGCGTGTTATATATAAGTTTAACGTATGTGTGTATGGGTGTGTCTGTTTGAGCTGCCAAACGGATTGACCGATTTGAATGCGGTTTTTTTTTTAGAAAGCTTGTTTAACCGGGATGGTTAAACCAGCTATGTCTGTAATCTTAATCAAGTAATTAACTAATGAAAATAATAATTATCTTAAAATGTGGACCGATTTGCATGCGTTTTTTTAAAGCTTAGAATAAAAGTTAAATTACAAATTTACAAAAACCCTTAAAAAGTCCAAAATAATGTCCGTTTACTAACATAAACGAGTCGGGGAACCGCTTAGTAAATAAAAATATATAAAAACTCAGAGCGGCGCGGGAATTTACTTAGCGGTCCCCCGACTCCTTTAAGTATGTAAACGGAAATTATTTTAAGGGTCGGGGTTTTTTAAATTTGTAATTAAACTTTTATTTCAAGCTTTTAAAGAAAACCCGCAAGCAAATCGGTCCACTTTTTGAGATAATTAATTTTTTTACTTTGAGACTTACAGGAATGAACGTACCACAATGTTTTACAGCGAAATAAAAAAAACAAAAACCCGCCAAGTGCGAGTCGGACTCGCGCACCGAGGGTTCCGTACGACCACGTAATCGGCCGGTTTTTATGTTGTTGTTTTATTTTGTAGTATGCACTATAATTACACCTAGTTTAACTTGATGCCATATAATTACTAGATTGACTTTCTGTTTTAGCCATCTGTCTGTCTGTTTGTCTTTACCCTAAAAAGTATTTAATAATATTTTGACCTTAAGTAGAAGGCATTACAAAAGCACAAAAGGGTTCATCTACAGGTGTGCTTTTGTACCGCCGCGCCTTCTGCTCAAGATCAAAATATGATTTAATACTTTTTAGGGTTTGAAATCGGTTCAATGTTTTTTTAAAACAGTTTTTTTATTTCAGTCTTTTTAGTAATATCACATAATATTAAAATCAGTAGACCGGAAGTGGGTGATTGAAAAATTCCTTAGTTTGAAAGTGGTCATTCCTTAATTTCTGGTATTCTTTCATGAAAGGACCACCCCTAAGATATACCCTACTCATGAAAAAAGAATCATTAAAATCGGTTGAGAATTGGCGGAGAAATCAGGTAACATACACACACAAAAAATACAGACGAATTGATAACTCCTCCTTTTTTGAAGTCGGTTGAAAATAAGACGAATTCGAGCGTGCAGTGTACTGCCACAGAATTTCTGTCCACTTACAGAAAGCACGATCTATTTTACATAGCTGCTTCGACCAACCTTGCGGTGCGGTGGTACCCTATCAACTCGTAATGACGTATGAAGGATTAGGGACCGATCGACAGTTGTACTTGGAATACGAACCACGGTCGGCCTGAACGGTGACCCATGAGAGATATGACCGGGCCCCGTTGCTCTTAATTTTAGAACGGGCGCAGCCTAACCATCACACTACCAAGCTACCGAGACGGGTATTATGATACGTCTACGCTTTCCTGTTACCTCTGGCTGCACCGGGGCGGTGGCGGGGCGGTGCGGCGGCGACGGCGCCGCGGTATCTGTCCATTAGAGCGCCGCTTGATAACTGGACTGGCTCGTAATAAATTTACAAATTGACTTATCACACGACCGTCATAATATCCAATTTGTCTCCTTCGCCCGGAGCCCGGAGCCCGGAGCTCGAGTGCGGGACGCTATCGCCTCTCGGCCCTGATTTATTTCATAGTCCACATACTGACATTAGTCCGGAGACGGGCGGAGACAGCCCACGATGTGACGCGCAACTCGCGCCAGACTATCTGCTTTGCAAAATTGATCAAGTTTGTTAGTACGTGCGTAGGTTCGAATCCCACGGAGAGCATAGAAAGTGTGATTTGTTTCTGCTGCTGTCGACTGCGCTACAGTAAATTGTAGATTTGTCGGCAAACGATAATAATTAGACAAATTTATTGTCCTCTTTCTTTCTGGTGTCACCTGCCTTGTCTTGATTAGTGAGCGACCATTGTCACACACTATCAGCACTGTTCTCTGTTATGTGATTTTTTTTATGTCATCCGGTATGGGTGGCTGCTCTGGGAAACATTTCGCAAATTTTTTTTAGTTATTCGAGTTGAGGACAATTATTTAAAAAAAATATATTTTCGGAAGCCCGATTTAGATTTGCAAATGAAATACAAACGTATTTTATTATATAGTAAGCTTAACCATTTTTGTTATATTACATATCTCTGAATGTTGCTTCCAGGAAACCAAATATAAACTTAGTACATCAAGGTGCGAATGCAATTAATAATCTAATAGGGAAAACCGTCTAAAATCGTTATTGTTTTATCTTACTTCAATTTTATTTTAGGGTACCGTAAAATAAATTGACTTGAGACTTTCTTCGATTTATAGTTAGCGAAACAAGGAATTATAACTATATATCCTATATTATAGAACTATATATCCAAAAACTGTTTCTTTCATCCATCCAAGTACCTTAATATATTAATACATATTTTTAGAATTTTTTTTATGCAAAATGTTTTATTTCTTTTTTATTATAAGTACTACATTGTAGTATGTTTATTATAAGTACTACATTGTAGTATGTTTAATGTACTAACATAAATTAAGTTGATATAAATTATTGCGTAACAAAGCTTGACCAAGCTCTTTACACCTGATAAACTTAATTAATAAGCCTTTGTATTTAGTCAGAACTCTCAGTAAAATTGTTGATCTTGCTCTCAAGCAGTGTTTTCGATATTATGTGGCTAGTCACTAAATACTTGTAATAATATATATGAAAAAAAAAAATACTGCGAAATTTCCTGCCAGTCGTATGTCAGTCAGTCAGTCATCGTTTATGCGTTCACTGCTGGACATACGCCTCTCCAATCATCCTCCAGTCCTCACGGCCTTCATCGGTCGGAACCACTGCTTTCCACCGACTTGATGTCATGTCATCTCACCTGGAGACCAAACAAGGTGGTCTACCTTCCCATAATCTATTTTTCTGTCCACGGCCGCCAGTGTAGGACATGGTTACTCCAACAACGGTCGTCGTATCTTCTTATGTCGTATACAATTTTGTCAAAAAATTTACAAAAGGGAATCATTCACATAAATAAAAATATCAAGGTAATCCCGGTCGGGACCACTACTCTACCGCTACCGCAGCAGGTCGAGGCGTTTTTGCCGCCCCCTAGAATGTAATATCGTCAGAGAGCTTTCTTGCGCTTCTCTTAATGAATATTTCGCCCCGCTCAGCTGAGAGTTGCCCCAGCGTGTGTTTCATTATAATGCCCCTCGAGTCGTCTGTTCTTTGTTTTTGCCCCTCCTCGGCTCCGGATTGCCGCCACCCGCTGCCGCAGCGCTGATTGTGGTGTTTTTGCGTGTCGTCTTTATGATTGCGTCGCACTCGCCGCCGCGGCGTCGTTGTCTTCATTCTGCTAATGTGTTTATTTGCTGCGTTGATGTGCGCGGCCATTTTGAAAGTTTGTTCCGCACTCTACTGCTGCTGGCTCCGGAGCCGGTAAGCTGTTATATGCGTCGTTTGTTATATTAAGCTTTTTCAGACGATCTCGCGAGCCTGCGCTTACGCCGGTGGCGGCGCGAGGCAGCGGCGGAGGCGGCGGCGTCTGTCTGCGCCCGGTCTATACCGGCAGCAAACCATAATAATTATTAGGTACCTAGATAGATAGATAGAAAATTATTTATTGCTCCAGTAAACATTCAACAGTAACAAATACATTAGAAAATTTACATCAGGTGCAAAGGCGGACTTATCCCTTACAGTGATTTCTTACAGTCAACCTTTGTACCTACTGTTGTGAATTAGAATTATACCTACCTACATATAATTTTTATACACGGTGATACATTAATAGGTGTTAGTGCCAGATAGCGGCTGATTCTACACTCAAAACTGAACCACTTTTGTCCTACAATTTTTTATTTTGAGATTTTTTGTTTTCACTTTCTACGTACGAATGTATAAACAAATTATAGAAAATTTTGACATTTAAAAAAAGGGCTAATGGTAAAAAAATCAGTTTTACACACAGATAGAATCAGTTTTCATTGAAATAAAAAAACCGGCCAAGTGCGAGTCGAACTCGCGCACCGAGGGTTCCGTATCGCCATCAGCGCCAGTCACGCTATCTATGGCGTGTTTTATGAAAAGCTTCATATTAGTTAAAATTCATGATTAGTTAAAATGCTTCACACTCTTTTCGGTAGATGGCGCGCACACCCTTTTTTGTTTCTTGTATGGGAACCCCCGTGAGTTTTTTACTTTTTCTTATTTTACAATCCAACTCTGTATATTTACCAAATTTCAACTTTTTTCGACAAATAAATTCGGAGAAAATAAGCTGTGTCAGACGGATAGACAGACACACGAGTGATACTATAAGGGTTCAGTTTTTTTTCCTCTTTTGAGGTGCCGACCACAAAAACATCGATTGTATCAACTAAGTAAACATTGGTTTGTTCAATGGCGTCTTATCGTATTGTTACGATTACATTCTTTCACGGCGACGTAATTTCTTCGAAAAGAGTGTTCTACTGTCGACGCGTGTTGATGGGGATATAGGAAAGAAAGAGGAAGGGGGGGGAGGGGGGGGGGGGGGGGGCGATTGAGTCGTTTGCTCTGCTCCCGCGCAGAGAATCGGAAGTTTTTTGCCCCGAGAGCGGAAAGGGTTGCATCATGCCGACTTCATTACGGGCCGGTGACTTGCAGGTTCGGCCAAATTACATCTTGAATTAAAGTTAATTAAGAAATTATAATCATTGGAAGCTCGAGTTGAGCTATCACGTAGAGCTTTAATAAATTAAATTTTCAACCAACAAAAACCCAATGAAAAATATACGCATCGCCGCAGATGTAAATCTTATAAGTATCGTCACACCAAGTCGTACAAAGAGACATTTAATTTTAAAATTGAAATTCGAACAGTGGGTACCGTTCTTATACCGGCCGGGTGTATGCAAAAACGTATTGTATAATACAATACGTTTTTGTATTGTATTGTAGGTAAGTATGTATTCTTTATTTAACACCAATTTCATGAACAATTTGGTACAATAGGCGAGCTTAATGCCATAATGCATTCTATTCTTGCTAAACTTTGAGATGTGGGAGATGTGCATACACACACCTTGGAACTTCCCCAGACCATTTGGAGTAAAAAATTTGGAAAGCATTGTTCTCTCACATTATTATTTTTTATAAAAAAGTCTAAACTACATTTTTTTTATTTTTATGGGAACTGACACGGTTGGCTACATCACCTACAACGTCCGTGATGTCAGCCCATAACACCGGGTGAACAAGGTGCCATGTCAGTGCACCTCCCCCTTTGATCGTGCCGGCTACACTGAACTGGTCGGAAAACACAAACTATTTACATAGCCGTTTAGACCGACGTTTCATTCAGTGTGGTGGTACCAACCCGGGCGGGTTAAACCCTACCACCTAGTAAGATTAGGAGGGAAGGGACCAACAGTTTTACGAGGAATCCGAACCTCGGTCAGCCTCCAACGGTCAGCGGTCACCCATCCATCCAAGTACTGACCGCACCCAGCGTTGCTTAACATTCAATAGCGACAGTTGACTGTCTGCACCACTGAGCTATCGAGGCTGACAATACATACATACACAGATTTTTCATTTTCATTAAAAATTAAAAATAATGACAATATCTCTTTGTAAGTAAAGGATTTGTAATATTTTCATCTTTGTTGAACTATACTCTGTTCGAGCAGTGTTCTCATCACAAGTTACCGCGCCACCCAACCCCCGAGCGGGTGAATGCGCATCTACATAGCTCAGTTTTCAGTTAGAAGTCACTCGACACGGACGCACGCCTTTGTTTTCGCAATTCTTACCGTAACTTATAAACATTTTTGCCAGAGTACTTGTTGGGTACTGCCAGTCCAGGCTGTCAGTCCTAGCCAAGTTTTTTTCCATTCCAAATTGATCCTTGGGACCACCGCATAAGGTGCATCTTCGCATCACCGCGGCCCCGAGTAATGTCGCGCGCGCGCGCTGCGTCCGCGCGCGGAGCGGCCACAGTCCACTGCTGGCGCTGCTGGCGACGGGAGTTCGTTTTCGCCTGTGCGAATTTCCCTTTTTTGGCCTTCTTCCATTACGTTATTGGACATTCGAAACGCGCCCCGTGGGTGCCCGTGCCGCGCTGTGCGTGTGGTTTCGACCCTTGTACTGCTGGGAGCTAGGCTGAGGAGTTGCCGCCGTGCGGTGTGTCCTGCTCTTCCTGCCCCATCTCCAGGTATGTGCCCTTCATTGTCTCCAGCCGCCTCATTTGTTGGTCCTTCAGAGCCACGATTATTATTTATTTTTATGTAATATTTGCTAAATATTCATACTATTCACCGTGTGAATAATTTGTCATAAGTAATTTGGTACTACCCTCATCACATTTTTATATAAAATATTTGTTCCATTAACATTTTCTAATCTATTTTGACCATATATTTTATTAATTCATCATGGCAAATCCCGAAAAATCTCATAGTTCTCGTCAGACCAGGGAGGAAGGTTCGCTGAAAGAACTGAATACTTTAAATATAATGAAGCAGCGATTATTTGGCCAACTACAAACATTATTTGACCTTTCCCAAAGTGCTGTGAGCAACCTCGAAAACCGGGATATGTTTTTTGTCAGATTCGTGGACATTGAATTATTAAAAGAAAAGTTTGAAAAGATTGTGTATAATTGCATAGAATTAGAATCACAAGTGAACCCTAAATCTTCGCCAAATACTCAGGAACTAGACAGCTTCGACGAGTTATTTTATAGAATAAAACTCAACGCTGAACACATGAAACCGAAGCGAAGCGGGAACGGCGCCTCCGCTTCGGACGCGAGTCAGAGCAGTCATGGTTCCGTCGCCCCTCGGTTGCCGAAATTAGAATTGATCGCGTTTGAGGGCGACATAGAACATTTTAATACGTTTTACGAAACATTTTGTTCTCTGGTTCACAACAAAAAAGAAATTGCAGCAATCGACAAGTTCCACTACTTATTGTCATGCACTAAGGGTCCCGCACTGAGTGTTGTGAAGAGTCTACCGCTCTCGGGAGACAATTACCCCATCGTTTGGAAAAGTTTACTCGACAAGTACAAAGACGACAGGACACTTTTGTGTAGGTATTTAGACAAGATGCTCAATTTCACACCACTGACCAGAGAATCGTCTTCAAATTTAAATGTGTTCTTAGAAACATTCGAACATTCAGTGAAAGCGATCGAAGCGTTAAATGTTAAAAATTTATCTGGCTTTATTCTGGGTCACGTCGCGTTACGGAACCTTGACCGAGCGACACGAAAACAGTTCGAGCAAGGACTCGATCAAAAACAAATACCTACCTTTAATGAGTTGATTTCGTTCATTCATAATCAAGTGAAGGTGCTCGAGCATTCTTCATTTTACGCAGATTCAAATATTGAACATAAAGCAAGTAAATCTGATGTACAGCCCGCAAAACAATCTCCGACATCGACTCGCGGCGGCCACACTAAAAAGATGAATTTCGCCGCTACGTCGAGCGCACCCGCGAGTGCTTCTAAAATGCATTGTGTCCATTGTGATCGTGATCATCACATGATTTTTAAATGCTTTCAATTTCGCAAATTGACACCATCGGAGAGGGTTTCGCGAGCTCAAGCTCTGCATTTATGTAAAAACTGTTTGAAGTCACACCACGGCAATAATGGTTCTTGCGAAAGTAAATACCTTTGCTCGGTGTGCAATCAATCTCATCACATCCTACTGCACGTGGACAAGGCGACCGCCGCGGCCGCCTCCGCCGGCGCGGCGCGCGCGGCCGTGCCGCCCTCTCCGCCGCCGCCGCCGGCAGCGTCGCAGCCTCCGCGCGCGGCACAAACCGTATCTTCCTTCCACGCCTCCGCGGAGCAGTCGAGTACCTACTCCGTGCTCCTAGCTACCGCGTTAGTAGATGTTCTCGATTCTTCAGGCAATTATCAAACTTGCAGAGCGCTTATCGACTCGGCCGCTATGTCGAGTTTTATAACATCAGATTGCATGCAACGTCTGGGACTTGGTCGTACCAAGTGTCCATATACCATTTCAGGTTTAAATAACGAGACCGTAAAAAACTTTGGAATGACTCATTGCACAGTCAAACCGCGAAATTCAAATGCGCCGATATTAAAACTCGACGCAGTAATTTTATCAAAAATCACGTCGGACATGCCGACCGTACAAATTAGTCAAGACGTTCTTGACGAATATAAACACCTAACTCTCGCTGATCCATTCTTTTATATGAGTTCCGGTGTAGATATACTACTCGGGGGTGACGTTTTCCCCTATATTTACGATGGACGCAAATTGGAATTAAATCCATTGATGCCTTTCGCTCTGCGGAGCATTTTTGGCTATGTAGTGACCGGACGTTTAGAATTAAACACTAAAAAGGAAAATGTACCTTCTGCGGCACTACTGTCGTACACTAGTCCGGAAGAAGATACAAATACTCTCCTCAAAAAATTCTGGGAAATAGATTCTTCGCCGTGCGAAGTTATTCCTGCGGATCCTCTCGAGGAAATAGCTGAAAAAACTTACAGTGAAAAACACTATCGAGATGCGCGCGGTAGGTACGTATCCCCACTGCTACTGAACACCGAGTGCAGTCAGCAGCTGGGCGAGTCTCGCGACATCGCGCTGCGTAGGTATCTTCACATCGAGAAGCGCCTCTCGCGAGAACCTCACTTGCGCTCGGCCTACGTAGACTTCATGAATGAATATGAGTCTCTCGGACACATGGAGCTGTATACGGGGACCAAGCCAAGTAAATATATAATTATTAATTCCCCATCATTGCATCGTGCGCGCCGCCAGTTCCACCACTCCCTTGCGTGTTGTTTTTGACGGGTCGGCCAAAACCAGCAACAGTACATCTTTAAATGATGTTTTGTTGACTGGAAAAAAGTTGCAAGACGACATCTCGACCATATTAATAAACTTTAGATGGTTCGATATATGTTTGGCCGCCGATATAACTAAAATGTACAGGCAAGTGTTGATTGATCCGTCCGAGCGTGCGTATCAGCATATTTTTTGGCGAGACTCACCCGACAAACCGGTTAAGGTTTACGAACTGAAAACGAATACTTACGGGTTACGGAGCGCGCCGTACATAGCTATACGCACACTCAAGCAGCTCGCGTACGACGAGCGGGAACGTTTTCCGCTCGCCGCGTCTGTACTTCTGAAAGGTTTTTATGTTGACGATTTTCTGTGGTCAATCAACACTGTGTCGGAAGCGTGCAAGTTAAGGGAGGAACTTACTGAATTATTACAGTGTGCCGGTTTTGAATTACGCAAGTGGGCATCCAATAATTCTGAGGTTCTCGGTAATGTTCCGTCTGACTTAGTGTCAGACAAAATAAAAGTTTTTGAAGACGACAAAAATGTCGCTTCTATTAAAGTCCTGGGGTTACAGTGGATGCCTCAGGACGATTATTTTACGTTTTCTGCCAAGTTATCTGATCCGGTCACTACAAAGCGTTCCGTGTTAAGCATTTTATCTAGTGTATTCGATCCAGTAGGATTTATTTCTCCGTGCCTGTTTGTCGCTAAGTGTATCATGCAAGATTTGTGGAAGAACGGACTCGGGTGGGACGTTCCCTTACCGGCCGATCTTCGTGACAAATGGATGAGATTTATTTCAGACTTGCCGTGCTTGTCAAATCTACGCATCCAACGTCACATTCTAATACCTAACTTCGTTACCTGCCAACTTGTTGGTTTTTGTGATGCATCATCCCGTGGATATGCTGCCTGCCTGTACGTTCGTAGCGTGAACGAAAACGCAGACGTTAAGGTTAGGTTATTAATTTCGAAGTCAAAGGTTGCACCTCTAAAAACTATTTCTATTCCAAGGTTGGAATTAATGGGGGCCGTGCTCCTCACCAAATTGGTGAAATACATTTTAAATAATTTTAAAAATGTTCACTTCAGTGAAATAACTGCACTTAGCGACAGCAGCGTCACTCTCTCATGGTTGCAAACGCAACCGTATAAATTAAAAACTTTCGTGGCTAATCGTGTGTCACTAGCCATCGACATCGTGCCTCCCCACTCCTGGGCTCACGTCCGAAGTGAGGACAACATGGCCGACATTTGCTCCCGTGGAGCTCTGCCCTCGCAGCTCGTAGCTGCGCCGGAGTGGCTCGAAGGTCCGTCCTGGCTATACACTAGCCGCGACGAATGGCCTATTTCCACTTTTTACGTAAAAGACGCAGACAAGGTTCCAGAATTACGAAATAATACAGATACTTTCACCTTAGCGACGCAAACGAGTCCCGACGCGCTCTGCGAGTTTGAATTGTCAGTTATTGACAGGTTTTCATCGTTTAGCAAATTGCAACGTACGATCGCGCTTGTGCTTAGATTTATTGAAAATCTTCGCATTAAGGACGCCCAGACAAGGTCACGCGGTCCCTTGAAAACCACTGAACTCCAACGCGCTCGCGATTGTTTGATAAAATTCGTGCAAGGTGTTTACTTCCGTGAAGAAATTGCATTATTGTCAGCACATAAACCTACACCTACTCTGCGCAAGCTATCCCCTTTCCTCGATGCCCGTGGCTATCTGAGGGTGGGGGGTAGGCTATCGAGATCCGAGTTGCCTTACGATGCAAAACATCCGATTTTAGTTCCGAAAAAATGTCACTTTACAAAATTGTTAATTGAATATTTTCACAAAATTCATCTGCACGCAGGCCCACTTCAAAATATTTTAAGCCAATCGTATTGGATAGTTAGCGCTCGAAGTGTCATTCGGTCGGTCCTGTCGAGGTGTGCGACCTGTTTCAAATGTAGGCCGACTTCGCTTCAACCCGCCATGGGCTCGCTGCCGCCCGCCAGAGTAAGGCCAGATAAAGTGTTTAACCACGTAGGTGTCGATCTGGGGGGGCCGTTTTATGTAAAAGAAAGCTTGCGACGTAACGCTAAAATTGAGAAGGCTTACCTGTGCCTGTTTATTTGCTTCACTACCAAGGCCGTGCACTTGGAAGTGCTTTCGTCGCTTTCTGCTGAATGTTTCCTGGCCACACTCGATCGGTTCGTCGCCCGACGCGGGTTGTGTGCCAGTTTGTATTCTGATTGTGGCACTAATTTCACTTCAGCTTATAAACAATTAAAAGATGTCTCAAAGTTTTTAAAATTGAAACAAAATCAGGACTCGATAATCGAAGGCTGTGCTTCAAGGCACATCCAGTGGTGTTTCAACCCACCTAGTGCACCACATATGGGTGGGCTGTGGGAGGCAGGCATTAAGTCCGCAAAACATCACGCCTTACGCGTCATCGGCGATAAAGCCGTCACGTTTGAGGAATTAACTACGTTATTTTGTCGGATAGAAGCGGTGCTGAATTCCAGACCCTTGTGCCCTCTGTCCGACAATCCGAACGAGTTCCATGCCTTGACGGCAGGTCATTTTTTAATAGGACAGCCGTTAGTAGCTATTCCTGAATATAATTTGACGGAGGTTCAGGTCAATCGTCTATCACGGTGGCAATTTGTGCAAAGCTGCTCACAGCACTTCTGGAAACGCTGGTCGTTGGAATATCTGCATACTCTCCAGCAAAGAGCAAAATGGTTCACGTCACCGCCGAACCTGAAGGTCGGCGACCTAGTCCTCGTGAAGTCTGATCAGCAGCCATCACTCCACTGGTCTCTCGCCCGAGTCCATAAGACTCACGAGAGTCCGTCCGACTCTGTTGTTCGTGTTGTCACTATCCGAACACAGAGAGGACTTATTCAGCGGCCAGTCAATAAACTGTGCCCGCTTCCTTATACCTCCTAGGTACTGACACCCAGTTCAATACCATAAGTTTATGCAATTTATTTATTTTCCTTTTTTTAAATTATAATGTGCATATTATTTTGTTTTTTATTTTTATTTTTCTTTGTATTTTCCCCTCTCATTGTATAGTATAATCGTGTGCTAATGAGGAAATCATCATAATGATTTCGGTGTGGGGTTAATGTTGGGTACTGCCAGTCCAGGCTGTCAGTCCTAGCCAAGTTTTTTTCCATTCCAAATTGATCCTTGGGACCACCGCATAAGGTGCATCTTCGCATCACCGCGGCCCCGAGTAATGTCGCGCGCGCGCGCTGCGTCCGCGCGCGGAGCGGCCACAGTCCACTGCTGGCGCTGCTGGCGACGGGAGTTCGTTTTCGCCTGTGCGAATTTCCCTTTTTTGGCCTTCTTCCAATACGTTATTGGACATTCGAAACGCGCCCCGTGGGTGCCCGTGCCGCGCTGTGCGTGTGGTTTCGACCCTTGTACTGCTGGGAGCTAGGCTGAGGAGTTGCCGCCGTGCGGTGTGTCCTGCTCTTCCTGCCCCATCTCCAGGTATGTGCCCTTCATTGTCTCCAGCCGCCTCAGTACTTATAATAACTATAATATATTCCATTCAAATCTGTAGGAAGGTGTGGATCTAAGCTTGCGATGGCTTCACCGAACATATCCGGGCCCATCGACAGTAGAGGAGGGTATTAATCGAGGCCGGGACTAGCGAGTGGCCACTCTGAATTTCCCGCGCATGCTTCACGTTTCGGCTCGCTTCAAGCCCTCGTCAGCTAGTCTGCGTTGACTAGGACGCGGGGAAACCACCATTCCCGCTCTCGACCTCCCTCTCTCTACCTATCCATATTCTGTAGGATGCTTCCAGTGACGTTTTCGAAGCTCTCTCCATATATGAGCTTAGCGTCGATCTTGGGAGCCCTAGATTCTTGAAGAGACTGTAGAGCGACTTCGCTGGTAGTCCTCTTGCTCCGACTTCCACAGCGAAGAGATCAGTCTTAAATCCGTTTCTCACAATCCGGTCTACTAAGTTGCAGTACTTGTTAAGCTTGATGTTGTGGTCCTTCGGTATGTTACTTTCCCATGGAACTGTAAGTTCAACAAGTACTACATGCTTTGTCGCTTTTGAGAATATGAGTATATCCGGTCTTACGCAGAATATTACGCAGAATAATACGAATGTTAATAAGTTTGTTGTTTATCTTATTTGTGGAATTTAATTATTTCTACATTACCACACACACTTACAAACTTTATTACCTATCTAATTTTTCATAAGGATTCACTCTGATAATAAAAGTGCATTCTGTTCGGACCGGTGCAGAGAATTCGCCTCTATGTAAACGCCAATTATTTGCGATGAGTCACTGCCAACACTGGCCCAGCAGAGTATAGTTGCATTCAAACTAGTTTCGTTATCAGCGCGTCTGAGCGCGTCGAGCGAGCCACATTAGCCGCCCCGCCGCCGCGCCGGCTAGCTCTGCTCGGTATGAGGATTGCGTCTTTGGGCGACATAATCCCGGATTCCGGACACATCGCCGCTGTACCGCTAATGGACTCTAAACACCATCGTCACAAAAAACTAGTCAAGCACGTACTCTGTACAGGAGCGAGGATTCAGTAGCTCGAGCAGGTTGAGGTTGATCGTTCAACTTTTTTCATCCGTGACATAAGCCTATAACACCTTGTCAACCTCGATAGCCGCGGTCAGTACTTGGATGGGTGACCGCTCGACCGTTAGAAGCTGACCGTGGTTCGGATTCCACGTAAAACTGTAGGTCCCTCCCTTCTTACCTTACTAGGTGGTAGGGTTAATCCCGCCCGGTTTGGTACCACCGCACTGAATGACACGTCGTCGGTCGAAACGGTTATGTAAATAGTTCGTGTTTTCCGTCCAGTTCAGTGTAGCCGACATGAAATTAAGGTAAGCATGGACACGGCACCTAGTTCACCCGGTGTTATGGGCTGACATCACGGATGTTGTAGGTGTTAGCCAACCGTGTCAGTTGTCATAAAAAAACACCTTGGCGAACTATGTGCCATGTCAGTGTTTCCCTTCGGTGGCGCCGGCTACACTGAACTGGACGGAAAACACGACCTATTTACATAGCCGTTACAAGCGACCTTTCATTCAGTGCGGTGGTACCAACGCGGGCAGCTGAAGTCCTCTACAGAATCCCACAATTAGAAGAGATTGTTATGAAAGATGGAAGAACGTCTAGTCGGGTGTGCTGGAGGAGGTTGCTTTATAGCACTGAACCCCTTTATTGGATGAAACATGAAACAGGATAGTTTCTGCAATGTTTGATTTTATTCTCGCGTTAAATTCGTACTCAAAAAGAAGAAAGTAAGTAAGCCCGCTACCCGTACCTTTATTTCGGCGCGCGGAACAATTCGGTTTGTATGAGAGCCACATCTTAGCGTAACCGGAAATGAATTTTATTTAGCCTATCCTGTGTCACGTATTATGGTTAAATGTGCTTATACTAAGTTTCATCGAATTCGGATGATCGGTGTAAGAGTTATGGAGGAACATACATACATACAGAAAATATTTTAAAAAATCGTCTACAGACGCAGTATCTCATAAAACAAAGTAGTATTGTTTGATGATTCCGTAACCATAAGAACTGTAAGTGACGACGACTAATCCTGACCGCGACTATAATCCTTGACATTCTCTGAGGAGATAAGGAGCTGTTTGGCGAGCAAGGCGCTGACAAAAAGTTGCGCTTTACTTGTCTGTTCCATCCACAATCCACATAGACACAGTCGCACGCAGACAGGACAAACATCCTAATAAACAGAGCACGCAATCTGTGACGACTTGTTCTATGCATCATCATCATCAGCCCTTATCGGTTTGTCAGCTTCGGTAGCTCAGTGGTGCGGTCGTCGACTGTTGTTAAGAAACCCTGAGCGCGGTCAATACTTGATTGGGTGACCGCTTGAGGCTGGAGGCTGACCGTGTGGTTCGGATTCCACGTAAAACTGTTAGGTTCCCTTCTTACCTTACAAGGTGGTAGGGATTATCCCGCCCGGCTTAGTACCACCGCACTAAATGAAAGGTCGGTCGAAACGGCTGTGTAAATAGTTTGTGTTTTCCGTACAGTTCAGTGTCAGTAGCCGGCACTACCTAAGGGAAGCACTGACATGGCACCTTGTCGCGCCGCTAGAACTAGTGTGGAACTGTCTTCCGGCGAGTGTGTTTCCCGAATCCTTTAACCTGCGTGTCTTCAAATGTTGTATCAGTCCGCAAATCTGCTGGCATGGCGCCTCACTGATCGCGGTTTCGCGAGGTGAGATGTCTTTGGCTCTGTCGTCTGTACCATTGGTCCCTCGGCACAGCCACCTATGTGGGTTTTCATAAAAACTAAAAAAAGGCACGACCTAGCCGCCTCCCGGCCTGACCCACGTTCAGAGGCGGACTTTCCTTAAGGCCGACTATGCCCGGGCCTAGGGCGGCCAGATATTAGGGGCGGCCAATCTGTACCTGCTGCTAGAAGCAGTGAGTGCAGGTACCGAATAGAAAGGGTGCCGGCCGGAGCAAGTGCGTGTGACGTGCGGGAGTGGTGAGCGCGGCGGAGGAGACGATGCACTATTTACGCGGACAAAATAAGTTAGTTATGACGATAAGGTCAATATTGCCGCAAAACTTTTGCTATATGTAAAATAAACCGAGAATCCCCTCCCTTTCCCTCCCAGTGATATTTCTGGCAGGTTGAACCGAACGCAATGCAATACTGATTTTCGTACAACTTTACATTTGTATCTATGCTGTAAACTTGAAAGGGGCCGCTGCATTGATTTGGGGCGGCTGGTACTAAACGGCCTAGGGCGGCTAAGGCTGCTAGTCCGCCTCTGCCCACGTTACGTTTGCTTGTACGTGGCCTCCATTCGATCTTTCGTCATATGTCACCCATTAATCTATGTATTGTCATCCGTCAAAAACATTATTGTGCACATATCACTGAGAATTTGATCAAATCGAACGTGGAGTCGGGGACTATCTTTTATCGATTTAATGATACAAATGTATAATTGGGTGATATAGGGGATCTTCGTTATCAGCTCCATTATACGGCTCGTGATAGTATTTTGTGATACGAAGAAATCTACGCAATCGTCTCGTGCCATCCTGTCTCGCACGAACGAGACAAGAGGGCACGAGACGATTGAGTAATGAATAAGCTACGTTTTTACGGTTCCGTATTACCTCAAAACGATTTAGAAAGATACATATATATTTTTTTTAATTTAAAAATGAATAGATTTAAAGATATTATAGAAAATGCGAGGTTCAACCCCCCCAAATTTATTTTAAGTTATTATGATTGTAATATATAGTATAACTATATATTACCATTATATTATTTATAACTATATATTACCATACTATATATTACCATGTATATTATCTGTATGTATTATGTATCCAGGAATAGTAGGACTACCGGGAACTGGGGGCCGTTGTGTTTTGGCGTTGTCCATGGGAGGTTATGCCCTTAATCACCACGCTGGGCAGGCGGGCTGGTGATCGCAGTGCTAGGTTTCCTCCCCAGTTACGCTGCTGCCCGTCACCGGATCTAAGCATTTGGACCTAGCAATATTGGAATGGTTATACCGCCATTAGTCGGTCGCCAGAGCCTTGTTTGTTAATTCAGCAGGATGCACCACGTGCAGGTAAGGTTGACATTTGGGCTTCACGAACACTAACCCCTTACATCCCTATCGGCTAGGTGGACAGATGACCTAAAAAAGGTAGCCGGGAGTGGATGGATGAGAAGAGCGGAAGACCGCGTGTGGTGGCGTGCCTTGGGAGAGGCCTATGTCCAGCAGTGGACCGATACAGGCTGATGATGATGATGATGATGTATTATGTATATATCTATCATTCTATCTATATTACCATTCATATCATTCTGTCGGTGAGTCGTCGCTGTGTTGGGTTTTGCATCGAACTGTCTGTCCCTTGCTACCAAAAAAGAAATGAAATAAATGAAATAAATAATGTTACGAAATATTGTAATAATAGTTCTTTGCTGAATTCACCTTGTTACTTTCTTTTATAAACTTTTTGCTGTCTAGTAAAAGCAAAAACAAATGAAACATTAATTAATACTCCGCTATAAAGATGAACTTCTTGGGTCTCTAGAAAATAAGAGTGTCATACAATATCTATATACATTCATGCATATACGTCAGTTGTAGTCTAGTACTCTAGTATGTAATTATCGTTTGGTGAACAGCGGGATCAGGCAAATTAAAACCCCATTAAAGTTATATTTCCTTTGA
Organism: Nematopogon swammerdamellus; assembly: GCA_946902875.1. Classification (NCBI taxonomy): domain Eukaryota; kingdom Metazoa; phylum Arthropoda; class Insecta; order Lepidoptera; family Adelidae; genus Nematopogon; species Nematopogon swammerdamellus. The sequence continues at coordinate 466,413 of OX336334.1, forward strand.
GAATAATTAATGCAATGGTAAAAAATATTGCATGCATGTATAAGTCAAATAATTTTATCTTCACAATACTGCAAGTTTGCAACCTATAATGCATATTTAAAAAAAATTATATAGCGTTTTAATAAAATAATTACGCCTGCTAAATTGTAAAGCAAGCAACAATAAATCAACAAGCGTTTCTCCTTATAAAGAGAACTGGACAGCGGACAACCGGACATGTTGGTTGAACTCACCATTCCGCTTGCAGGAACCTGCCTGTGTGCACAGGGCCGCGGTCATACCATTCTTATGAATTAATCATTACTACTAATAATAAATCTGTAAGGGATGGTCATGGAGTAATTTACTTTGTTTTATGAGATATTGCGTTTATAGACTCAATGTATGATGATAAAACTAAATTGACGATTTTTAGAAATATTTTCTGAATGTATGTATGTATGTTCCTCTATAACTCTTAAACCGATAATCCTAATTCGATGATACAGGATAGGCTCACTTCAGGCTACGCTAAGATGTGGCTCACATACAAACCTAATTGTTCTGCGCGACGAAATAAAGGTAACGCAGGAACGCAACTCGGCCTTCTTTCGTACTTTCTTACTTTCTTCTTTTTAAATACGAATTTTACGCGAACGAAGCTGCGGACAAAAGCTAGTATGTAAATAAATAAGAAATATTTGTTGTTCTCTTATATATACAAACAAAACGCAATGTCTTAACAGTAAGATAAAAAGCCTGTTAACTACTGTTAAGACCGAACACTGTTACACACACAGAGGGTTCCGTAGCAATTCGCTTCTTCCACGCATACCTGCGCGCGGGCGCAGCGTACGTAATCGCCCCGTGCCGCCCGCAGACAAGAATAATACTATCCTTATTCCTTTTCCTTACCTATAATAAAATCCAACGTCTGCTTTCTGTCTGAGTGTCTGAGTGTCTGAGTGTATGTCTGTCTGTCCGCTTATAACTCGAGAACCACTGAACCGATTTTAATAAAACAAAATTCTACGGATAGCTTGATTCTTCCCATCAACTATAGGCTACTTACTATCACGCTGAATAGCTTATGAGGTTAGCAGTGAAGTGAAATATGAGAGCGGGCGGAGCCGCGGGCACGGCTAGTTCTCTTTATAAATTTGAAATATATTTCAAGCCGTAAGCATTAAATTATGCAGACACTTAATAATATGTATTTTTTTTATTGATTTACGATCCGGAGTAATCACCTCGGATAGCGCGTGCGACAGACAGAATGATGGACGGGCGGACGGACGGACCCATTGACAGACATCTCACCGACTTTATAAGAGTTCCTCCCAGCATCGCTGGCTACAGAACCCTAAAAATGGACAGGACTAGTAGTTCTGTTGATTTCATTTAAATTACATGAATAAATAAATAAATGTCACAAATTAACTTAAAATATCGAGAGGCAACATCCATCCATAAGCCACAAACAGCAAATCAGTATGAGCAGTGCGGTTACAGAGCGGTCGCGGCGCGGCGGGCGCGGGACAGCAGGTCAGCAGGTGTGCGTTCAGGGCCGCATCCAGGCGAACCGATGCGAAGCGAAGCGAATCACTCCACTCGACAGGTGAGGCTAGCGTCCGCACGCGGCGGTGCGGTGCGATCATTACAAACTGGCCACGAGTCATTGTGGTCAACACAACTCCACTATACTTCCTTCCCCCTTTTTGTATCTACAATAAACACTTTCAAATAGCATAATATCAACGAAAATATGGCATTTGTAAAGGCCAAAAACCAATTTCTTTTTAACCGACTTCAAAAAAGGAGGAGGTTCAATGTTCGGCTGTATGTATTTTTTTTTTATGTATGTTCAGCAATATCTTCCCCAATTGTGAACCGATTTCGATGATTCTTTTTGTGTTCGGTTCAGTCTAGCTCCAAGGTGGTCCCATTTTTTTTTTGGTCAAGATCGGATTGGAAGGCGAGGCGGAATCGCGAGGCCGAAGGCCGAGCGATTCCGCCGAGTACATTAATAGCAAATAAAAAAACTGTGAAATAAAAAACTAATTAAAAAAATATAAAAACCGCCTTCAAAAATGTATGAAATAAAAAAATAAAAATCGAACCCTAGAGTTGAAGGCGGTGGTGCTAAAGCAAGCAAAAATAACCGACCGCCTTCAACTCTAGGGTTCGATTTTTATTTTTTTATTTCATACATTTTTGAAGGCGGTTTTTATATTTTTTTAAATACTTTTTTATGGAACGTATTTATGTGATGTTTAACGGTATGTCACGCTTGCTTTGGTATAAAAGGCTGCTCATCTATTTCCTCCTAAATACAGCCTGTTTTTTGCGCGTGAAAAAGGCTCCTGTCAATCCGGCATGGCATTCGCAATCCCCGTGCATCACACAATGCCCATGGGCATCGTTAGACACCTACTCGTAGGTGAAACGATGCCACATGTCTATACCCACTGCTCCATGGTTCGGATTCCATTTAAAAATATAGGTTAGGTACCACCAGGTTGACTGGGTGAAATATCTCAAGGCAATAAGCCCGCCCTTGCCAGGCATTAAGTGGCATAAAGTGTATTATTTATTAATTCATTGATTACATATTAATTAATACTTAATAAGAACAACCTTTATGGAAGGACAACCTGTGCCCGCGGCTCCGCCCGCTCTCATATTTCACTTCACTGCTAACCTCATAAGCCATTTAGCGTGATAGTAAGTAGCCTATAGTTGATGGGAAGAATCAAGCTATCCGTAGAATTTTGTTTTATTAAAATCGGTTCAGTGGTTCTCGAGTTATAAGCGGACAGACAGACATACACTCAGACACTCAGACACTCAGACAGAAAGCAGACGTTGGATTTTATTATAGGTAAGGATGGCGAAATAGATTCAGATTCAGATTTAGATATTTATTTCGCCATAAAGAACACACAACAATAACAATATTTCATTGTGACATATGCATATTCAGTATGGTTCGTCATCATTTTTTATGATGTCCCGTTCAGTAGTGCAATCTATAAGGAAGAACCGGGTAAGAAACCTTACAGAGCTTTTTTTAAATATAACTTACATACTAAGTTTTCATTATGTTAAATAATATAACATACTATATCTAAGCAAAAAATTAAAAATACTAAGTCAAAAATATACTCATTAAAAAAGATAATAAAATACAAAACAAAGAACATAGGGTTCAGTCAAGTTATTAATAAAATTTGTGTTTATGCATATAAACAATTTGAATTATCAAAGTCAGCAGAATTTTTATTTACAGTATGAAAAAAATTCACTTAACTTATAAAATGGATTGTCTAAGAGAAATATTTTCAGCTAACTCTGGAATATAGGAAATAATATCTGGAAATAGGCTTTAATTATTTAAAAAACCACGCGTGTTTTGGTTTAAATTATTATTTTATTAGTCTACATGAAAAGTAATGGCACCGTAATCACCCAGAAGTGATCGCTTAATATACAAATATATTGAGCATGATAAGATATGCAACAAGTAATAATTTCTTTCGTATATATAAATAGTCTGATTAGATATTACAATCGGGCGTACGTATGTACTAAAGTCGTCGTGGCTCAAATTGTGAATACTGCTACGTGTATTTGATAAGAGAAAAAAAAAACGGTCAAGTGCGAGTTTTACTCGCGCACGGAGGGTTCCGTAGATCCGCTATACCTTACCTGTTAAAAAAACATATCCGAATCGATTAGTCACTGAATAATAGATGGCGCCACATGCTTTTATACATTGCATTGTTGAAAGACAAAATATAGGCGGATAATAGCGGATAGATACCGATATCAACCGGCTACCTATTACGGTTCAAAAGATACAGCACACGGACTGACGGATGGACAGACTGACATACATACAGATGACGCAGGCTTATAATAGACTCCCATATGGATACGAAACCCTAAAAACAACTAATTACGAAAATTGCACTCACTTTGTATTGTTTGAAAGACATGAACTCGCATTACGCAACATTACCCCCCAATAAAACCGCGGCGGCAACCCTATCGCGACATCTAGTTGGCAACACCCTCGCGCCGGCGCACTCCGCGCCTCGCTCGCCGAACTGGCGAAACAAACATGGCGGACGCGACGCGCGACCGCGCGACGCGCCGACAAAAACAATGCGTTATGAGGGCAATTCAGACGTTATAACGTGCAGGGAAAGGAGGATGTTGGCAGCTTGCAATTTAGATGCCGATGACGCGATAAGGGGTGCGTGCGTACATTGCACTGTGGATCAGGGCCCTACTCGGTCGCATCGCAAAACTAACTATACATTCGTATTGTTTATTGTATAATTTCATCCACAGGTAGGTAGGTAACCTACGCTTGGACATGTCGAAAATTCCGCCAGTTCTAAATTCAAATGCGAAGAAGAACTGACAAACTTCGCAAGTACTATGTTTTGTTAGTACCTTATGAGTATTATACAGGGTGGCCCAGTTATAGTAGTCCAAAAAATTTTTTTAGATAGAGAACGTCATGTTGACTCATTTAAACAAAACATTAGTTCCGCGAAAATCAATAGTTTAGAAGTTATGATTTTTTTTAAATTTTTTTTTTATTTCTCTATTTTAGTCACATAAACCGCTCTAGTTGGATATCTATTCCACAAAATCGAATGAAAATTGGTATGGAAGTAGAGGAGACATGAAGCTAGTGCGTAATTAATAGTTTTTAGGTTTACTCCCAGACTGTACTGTTTCTATAGCCCTTTCAGTGAATTTTTCGACAGTTTACATTAAAACTGATTAATTTTTGAAAAATCACTGTGAATAAAAAAAGTACTACCAGAGATTTGCCCATGCCCTTAAAAACTACCTATACATATCACAATTCTCCAGATCAAAAATTGTAGTGGTGTTACAATTGTAACATATTCAAAATTAACATCATTTGTACAAAGTCACTACAATAAAAAGTGACGATTACCTTAAATTTTAAAATCTTATTTCTTTCACAACGTTAGTTTAACTAAAATTTAACATTATTCACAAACCTGTCTCTAACAGCGCTAATCTACACATAAAAAAACACTGCTTAGAAATGTTTTTAAAAATTACTTTAATATACAGGATATTAAAGTAATTTACAACAATTAATCCTTACTACAGCTCTCAAGAATAAATATTTACAGCATAAACATGAATACTGAAGAATCTGACCACTCTGCCTATTTACATTACCTACATATATCTGGTGTATAGTGCCATCCATCGTCAATTTTGATACTTCATAATATCAAATCATTCTCGTGTAAATATACATTTTTCTTTTATGGAAACTGACACGGTTGGCCACATCACCTACAACATCCGTGATGTCAGCCCATAACACCTGGTGAACTAGGCGCCATGTCAGTGCTTCACTTAATTTCATGTCGGCTACACTGAACTGGACGGAAAACGCGAACTATTTACATAGCCGTATCGACCGACGTTTCATTCAGTGCGGTGGTATCAACCCGGGCGGGATAAACCCTACCACCTGGTAAGGTAAGAATGGAAGGGACCTACAGTTTACGTGGAATTCGAACCACGGTCAGCCTCCAAAGATCGAGCGATCACCCATCGAAGAACTGACCGCGCTCAGGTTGTTTAACAACAGTCGACCGACCGCACCACTGAGCTACCGAGAGGCTGACAATCTTCTTACTATTACAATCATAATTATTCTAAAATACTGAAGCAATTGAAACTTGTTATTATAAAGATAAAGTCAGATAGGAAAAATATTTCATTGATAATGTTCTTTCTATAAGTATTAATTAATCTCATATTATAACTTATCTATGTTTGTACCGTGTGGGGCCGGTACTTAAAAAGAATAGCCCAACTGAATCTCTCCCGGTGCATGTCGTAAAGCTCTACTCAGGACAAGATGCCGTACTATAAGACGACAGACTAGCCACCTCTCATGCAGCAGTTGGGTTTTCGTGATTACACTTGATGCTTGATAGTTATCTTGTCCTATTACCTTGTGCTCTCATTCACCGGAGTTCCTGCAGCACCACACCGATTTTTTTTTTTCTGTAATCCGGTATGCTTGGCTGTGTCGGAGGGGCCAAAGCGCATGCTCCGACCAGCCAATATAACCTCTAAAAAGGTGGGTGCCATACCGGAGACTTCCTTGGATTGCTGGCTATAGTGGACTAGAGGAGAACACAACCGAGGCTGCTATGCGGCCATTTTACCGGAACATCCAGTACGGTGGTACCAACCCAGTCGGCTACAATTTGAGCCTACAACCTAGTAAGGGGCACGGGAAGGGACCTACAGTTTTACACCGGTTCCGAACGGTGAAGCAGAAGGTGTAGGTATGCACGTAAATTTTTTCGTCAGAAAAAACTCATTGGTACTCGCCGACCGGATTCGAACCGCAGACCTCTCGCATGAGAAGCCGATGCCCAAACCACTTGGCCACTCGCCGCTTACTCTGCTTACCCGGATTGTCGGGATACAGCGTATAGTATGTATTTTTATTTTTTTATTTTTTTTTCATGGAAACTGACACGGTTGGCTACATCACCTACAACATCCGTGATGTCAGCCCATAACACCGGGTGAACTAGGTGCCACGTCAGTGCTTCCCTTCATTTCATGTCGGCTACACTGAACTGGACGGAAAACACAAACTATTTACATAGCCGTTTCGACCGACCTTTCATTCAGTGCGGTGGCACCAACCCGGGCGGGTTAAACCCTACCACTTAGTAATATAAGAAGGGAGTCATATCCCTTAGTCGCCTTTTACGACATACACGGGGAGTTAGTTTTTTTTCGCACCGGTAAGCCGATATTATTAATTAATACACGGGTAGAGATGCAGTGGGGCTATTCTTTTAAAGTACCGGCCCCACACGGTACAGTGTTTGTATTATCTACGTGTACCTCCAGGTGCGGCAACACAGAAGCGAAGAGTTACAACATGGGTGTATCGGAGGAGGCCAAGGTGGAGTCGTGCTCGCCGCAGCCGAGCTTGCCCGCCAGCCCGGAGCTGCACCACCGGGGTCACGGCGGCGCCCCCTCCCCGTACAGCGCCGCCAGCGAGGGAGAGCTGGACGAGTTCGCGCCCAGGAGGAAGCAGCGCCGGTACAGGACAACATTCACCAGCTTCCAGCTGGAAGAGCTAGAGAAGAGCTTCTCTAAGACTCACTATCCGGACGTCTTCACCAGGTAGAGTTTGTTCAGCCCGCTCTATCAACCAGCCGATGTCTACGATCAATAAGTGATGGTTTCTGACGACTGACGAATAGGATGTGATAGAATGGGATATAATGGAATGTGATAGAATGGAATGGAATGGAATGCAATGGAATGCAATGAAATGTAATGTAATGGAATGCAATGGAATGGAATGGAATGGAATGCAATGGAATGGAATGGAATCGAATGGAATGCAATGAAATGTAATGGAATGCAATGGAATGGAATGGAATGCAATGGAATGGAATGGAATGCAATGGAATGGAATGGAATCGAATGGAATGCAATGAAATGTAATGGAATGCAATGGAATGGAATGAAATGCAATGCAATGCAATGGAATGGAATATAACTCTTTTTTGCACATAATTGAAAGGAAAACAGTACACGAACATACAGAAGACCACAAAGGCGGATTTATCACTGAAAGTGTTTCTTTCAGTCAATCTTATTTTTTTTATATGTTATATGTTTCAATGAAAATTTTATCTCGAGGCTTTCCTGATGATAAATAAAAGTATAAGAATTTCGCTGAAATTTTAATAGACAGGTATATGCTTATATTGATGATATTTTCAACACGCTCTTTTGTTGTTGCAGAGAAGAACTCGCTCTCAAAATTGGACTAACGGAGGCTAGAATTCAGGTAAGCCCTTGCCAAATGACTATACCATAGGTTATATGTAAAATTGGTTGTGTGGGGACCTTGTAAATGTTTGAAGGAATCAACGAGAGTAGCTCACATTGTAGCCAACGATTTCAGGTAGGTATAGAAGTGTATGTAATCAAGCTTTTTAAAAAAAATCGCACGAAAATATACACCCGTACACACACACACGTTAAACTTATAATAATTATTACTTTTTGCGCCGGCGGTTAATAAAAAGAACTCAGATAATAAACCACAGAAGCAAAATGTATTAAATTATGTTTTTATTTAGTACTATACAAATTAATTCATTATCAACATTTTGTATTATGAACAGTGGTGTCCAAATTACTGAGTCAAAATGTATCACTTCATATAACTTATCTGATTACCTACCTGATGAATACCTGTTAGTAATAAAAACAGATTAGAGCGGTCCATATTTATTTACAAGGTACATATCTACATGCACTTCATGCACATTACAAAATATGATAAAAATAAGAGCATCCAAATAATTATCGAACCACTCACAGAAGCGGGCTGCCGCCTCCGTCGCATTCTGTTAAAGGCTTGCATTTATTGTAGCGGGCCTTGTCTGAAATTATTTTGATTACTTATTCACTTCCTTTACGCCCCGACATCGCTAATACGCATTAGTGTTTGTGTGATCGTCTAGCTAGAGCAGTGGTATCCAACTGGTTTCGCCTTAAGAGCTACTTCCATATTTCTGTCAAGCCCAGCGGACACCTTCAAGTAGGGACAGTACCCATGTATGGCGTTTACCTATAAAATGTCAATGGGATACCTGGCTATTTTGATAGCGTGGTTCCGGTTGGACACCGCTGGTCTAGAGCCCTTCGTGGCCGTGGTCGTAGTAGTTACTACAAGGTCAAGCTAAGTTTCCTATCTAACGTAAGCCTAAATCAGCTATAAACACATAAGAGACGTACAGGATGTTTCAGGCTAGGGTTTCGTAACTTCAGGGTTCGAAAGGGGTCCATATTTGAAGAGGAAAACCTTGGAAACTCTTTCACAGATTCGGTCATTTTATAATACTTTTTAGTGAAAATCGTTTCATCGAGACTTTTTGGACGGTTAATGTCCGCCTTTATTAAAGAAAAATAAAATTACTAACTTACATGGTTAACTAGTAGAATTGAACTGCATTTAGGTAAATTCCAACACTAAATTAATTTTAATGAGATCAAAAGAAAAAGGGGCCTGGACTAGGTCATTGCAATCCCTAGACCTAGACAGCAGTGTTGCCAAATCTCCCCATACCTGAGTAGGTATGGGGAGATCCATCGAGTATTCATTACAATTTACAATTTTTGTATTGTATGAATAAATAAATAAGGAATTTCGGTTTGAGTGATAAGGATTTTTTTCTTCTAATAATGAGTACTTTCTATTCCTGAAGCTTCTCAAGTCTATCTTGAAACAGCCTGTATAAGTTCGTGGTCTCGAATTGTACGAGGAACTATTAAATATATAGAAGCTGACTACTGACGAGACACCGCAACCACACTCGTAGGATACGCCAGCGAGTCCATTACAGTATGCGTTAACGATAGCTAAACCGTGTACGTGCCGCGCATGCGAGATTCTAAGTGCAGCCCTGTTTACACTGAGCCAATTCCTAAATCACTTACAGAAGCGCATAAAATGCCTTATTTTTATGTTGTTGTAAAATTATAATATTTTCATTGTTAACGGTTTAGGAAGTTTATTGTGCCTTCACTATTATTAAAAACTTACTGTGTTATGAAATGTTGGCATTTTAATATTTTGTACTATCACTGTACATCCATACGATTTTTCATGAGTTTGCAGAGGAGCTAGAGAGATATTACATACACCGTATCCCGACAAACGGGGTAAGCAGAGTAATTGTTGTTGTGCTGCAAGTACTCCTGCAAATTACAACACAACACCGACCAATCACGTTTAGCAATGTATTAGGACACTAGATAACTATCAAGCAGCAAGTAAGGCACGAAGATCCATCTGCTGCATGACTCGGTGGAAGGTCCATGCCAAGATGAGGGGTTGCTAAAGGGCGACAGGCCAACCACCTCTCACCTTGGCGCGGTCCTTCCAGCGAGTCATGCAGCAGGTGGGTCTTCGTTCCTTACTTGAAGCTTGATAGTTATCTTCTCTGAATACTTTTCTAAACGTGTGGTGATCGGTGTTGTGTTGTAATTTATCAGAGTTCTTGCAGCACAACGCCGATTACTCTGCTTACCCGGATTGGCGGGATACAGCGTGTGGTGTGTTTTGCAAGTCTATACGTATAGTATACTAACTTTTGCCCGCAGCTACGCTCGCGGTAGACTTCGGTTTAATAGCAAATCCGATTTAAACGCAAATGTATTATAATAAACTATCGCTTTTCTTATATCCTCTCGCTTTCCCGTTCATACTATACTTTCTTTGATACTGCTCAGTCCTAGGCTATTTAGCGTGATGGTATATATGTACTATAGTGAGCCTCAAGAATTACTATTTCCATTGGTGTAAGCCGCATCAAAACCTGTTCAGTGGTTCCGGAGTTTACTTCAAACATACATACATACATACAGACGTTCCCTTTTATATAAAGTAGAGAAGAAGAGATAGAGATAGAGATAGAGATAGGGATAGAGATAGAGATAGAGATAGAGATAGAGATAGAGATAGAGATAGAGATAGAGATAGAGATAGAGATAGAGATAGAGATAGAGATAGAGATAGAGATAGAGATAGAGATAGAGATAGAGAATAAGAAGAGATAGAGATAGATATAGAGATAGAGATAGAGCTAGAGATAGATATAGAGATAGAAATAGAGATAGAGATAGAGATAGAGAAGATATAGAAGAAGAAGAAGAAGAAGAAGAAGAAGAAGAAGAAGAAGAAGAAGAAGAAGAAGAAGAAGAAGAAGAAGAAGAAGAAGAAGAAGAAGAAGAAGAAGAAGAAGAAGAAGAAGAAGAAGAAGAAGAAGAAGAAGAAGAAGAAGAAGAAGAAGAAGAAGAAGAAGAAGAAGAAGAAGAAGAAGAAGAAGAGGAAGAGGAAGAGGAAGAAGAAGAAGAAGAAGAAGAGATAGAGATAGAGATAGAGATAGAGATAGAGATAGAGATAGAGATAGAGATAGAGATAGAGATAGAGATAGAGATAGAGATAGAGATAGAGATAGAGATAGAGATAGAGATAGAGATAGAGATAGAGATAGAGATAGAGATAGAGATAGAGATAGAGATAGAGATAGAGATAGAGATAGAGATAGAGATAGAGATAGAGATAGATAAGATAGAGATAGATAAGATAGAGATAGATAAGATAGAGATAGATAAGATAGAGATAGCGATAGAGATTGTGTGTACGTGTCTTACGACTGTCTGAACCGTTAGATTCATATATGCACGAGCGAGAGGTACATACAACAGTTGGCGCGCGGTTAATTAACTTGTTACGGACAATTTTGAATGAAGTCACAGTATCACCGCCAGCAGGAGCTATTGAAATATTGTTCACACTCGCGCTAACATGGCCACGTTGTTCGGCGAGCTTCGTATTCGGCATCGACCGCATACCTACTCCGCCCGATGCGGTCAAACGACCGTTAATGATCACTTAATTACAACTATGCTGTAACGCGCACTTCTACATACAGTGTATCCCTCACCTCCCTCACCCGCGTGCGTCTCCCTCTAATATACTCCGAGATGAAGCGCTGGCGACATTTAATTTTGCACTGTATGCAGAAGGAGGAACGTACATATTTATTTGAAAAGTATTATTTGTATTTCATGCCCGCGGTTTCGCTCGCGTGAAATTCATATTTAAAAAGAAGAAAGTAAGTAAGAAAGAAGGCCGAGCTGCGTTACCTTTATTTCGGCGCGCGGAACAATTCAGCTTTGTATGAGAGCCACATCTTAGCGTAACTGAAACTGAATTTTATTTAGCCTATCCTGTGTCTCGTATAGGTAAATATGGTTGTACGAAGTTTCATCGAATTCACATGATCGGTTTATGGAGGAACCAAGAACAACATACATACATACAGAAAAGATTTCTAAAAATCGTCAATTTAATTTTAGTATCATATATAGAGTCTACAAACGCAGTATCTTATAAAATAAAGTAACTAACTCCATGGACTATACCTTACAGATTTATTATTAGTATATATTGATGATGAAGAAAATGCGCAAATGAATTTGAATCGTACAGTTTGACCATACGTACCAAAATGCGATACAGCTGAATGCCAGTGTATCGTGTGTCAGCTTCGCCCCGTACGCTCGCAAGGATCGTGGACAATTTAATTAAGAGTCTGTAGCGATCGAACGAGCTGCCGTGTGCGAAGCTTTGGTTAATAATCAATAACCGGTAAGAGTAAGCGATTTGGCTCTCGTCAGAATATGGCGACGCCGAGGGTTTTTATTCTCATTAAAGGTGAAATGAAATAACGTGTATTAAATGCTTCATTAACTTTAATGGTAATACGCTCCAATGTAAACTTATTCAGGTCATTTAACGGATAATTTAATAGATTGAAAATATAGTAAGCGGTAGACGTCATACTCGGGTGGTCATACTTTTTGTTAAAAAAGTGGTATTTACAGTGAAAAATTAAATCAAATTTATCTTCAGATAATAAAAAAATAAATTTTTTTTTCTTATGGGTTTTTATCTATTTATCTATAAATTCAAACTACCTATCAAATTAAATTTACCTAAACTAAAACAAAACAAACAAACCTTAAAAATAATTTATCTGTGGAGAGACTGACTGGCAGGATCCGGGTTGACCTACCGCCAGAGTTATAGAGCAATTATTCTCTTCAGATCAAAAATCAAGTCTTTCTAAAAATCATATTAATATTACCGCTATGTCTGACTTTTCTTGTGGCAGCAGTAATGACGGAATAATTGGAAATTTAAATAAATTACATCCCATACTGGATCCTCGAGCAAACTACCGCTGTATGAGTGTCGGAGAAAATTGATCTCTGTGTGTCGCGGTCGCGGTGTGTTGACGCACCGCGTGCTGTGTTGTAACAGGTGTAGTTCCAGAACCGGCGCGCTGATTGGCGCAAGCAGGAGAATGTGGGTCCGGCAGGCCACCTTTACAGCCCGTACCTCGATACACTGTGTGACGCGGTTTGTTGACGCACCGCGTGCTGTGTTGTTGTAGGTGTAGTTCCAGAACCGGCGCGCTGATTGGCGCAAGAAGGAGAATGTGGGTCCGGCAGACCACCGTTACAGCCCGTACCTCGATACTCTGTGTGTCGCGGTGTGTTGACGCACCGCGTGCTGTGTTGTTGCAGGTGTAGTTCCAGAACCGGCGCGCTGATTGGCGCAAGCAGGAGAATGTGGGTCCGGCAGGCCACCTTTACAGCCCGTACCTCGATACACTGTGTGTCGCGGTTTGTTGACGCACCGCGTGCTGTGTTGTTGTAGGTGTAGTTCCAGAACCGGCGCGCTGATTGGCGCAAGCAGGAGAATGTGGGTCCGGAAGGCCACCGTTACAGCCCGTACCTCGATACACTGTGTGTCGCGGCGTGTTAACGCACCGCGTGCTGTGTTGTAGCAGGTGTAGTTCCAGAACCGGCGCGCTGATTGGCGCAAGCAGGAGAATGTGGGTCCGGCAGGCCACCGTTACAGCCCGTACCTCGATACTGTGTGTGTCGGGGTGTGTTGACGCACCGCGTGCTGTGTTGTTGCAGGTGTAGTTCCAGAACCGGCGCGCTAATTGGCGCAAGCAGGAGAATGTGGGTCCGGCAGGCCATCCCTACAACCCGTACCTCGATACTCGGTGTGTCACGATGTCTTGACGTTCCGCGGGCTGTGATGTTGCAGGTGTAGTTTCAGAACCGGCGCGTTCAGTGCCGCAAGCAGGAGAATGTGGGTCAGGCGGGCCAACCCTACAACCTGTACCTCGATTCTCTGTGTGCCGCGGTGTGTTGACGCACCGCGTCCTGTGTTGTTGCAGGTGTAGTTCCAGAACGCGCGCCAAGTGGCGCAAGCAGGCGAAGGTGGGTTAGGCGGGCAAACCCTACAACCTGTACCTCGACACTGTGTGTGTCGCAGTGTGTTGACGAGTGCTGTATTGTTGCAGGTGTGGTTGCAGAACCGGCGCGCCAAGTGGTACAAGCAGTAGAAGGTGGGTCCAGCTGGCCAACCCTACAACCTGTACCTCGATACTGTGTGTGTCGCAGTGTGTTGACGCACCGCGTGCTGTGTTGTTGCAGGCGTAGGTCCGGGGGGCCAACCCTACAACCTGTACCTCGACACTGTGTGTGTCGCAGTGTGTTGACGAGTGCTGTGTTGTTGCAGGTGTGGTTCCAAAACCGGCGCGCCAAGTGGCGCAAGCAGGAGAAGGTGGGTCCGGCGGGCCACCCCTACAACCCGTACCTCGCCGCCGCGCCGCCGCCGCACGCCGCCTCCGCCGTCGCCTCGATGCCCAACCCCTTTGCGCACCTGCCCTTCGCGTTCCGGGCGCGCGGGTTCGACGCGGCGGCCGCGGCGCAGGCGTCGGCGCTGCGCTACCACTCGGGCTGGCCGCCGCCGCCTCCCCCGCACCAGTACCCGCGGCTCTTCCCCGCCGCGCCCTCGTTCCACACGCTGCTCGCGAACCTGTCGGCGCAGGCGGCGGGCAACATGTCTGGCAGGCCGCCGCCGCCCGCGCTCGCCGCGCGCTCCCCCCCGCCGCCGCCGCCCCAGCAGCCCTCGCCGCCCATCTCGCCGGGCTGCGAGCCGCCCGCGCCCGCCCCCGCCGCCGAGGTGGAGCGCCGCAGCGAGAGTATCGCCGGACTGCGCCTGCGCGCGCGCGAGCACGAGCTGCGACTCGAGATGCTGCGCCAGCACGGCTACTCGGACCTCATTAGCTGACTGCGAGCGGCCGCGGCGACCGCGGATCTCACTGCATAGTTTATTTAACTTCTAGTATACAGGGTGGCCCAAAACTCATCGGGAACCAGGGAGTAGGCCAGTTTATGAGTACCCAGGGAAAAATAAGAAAAACATCGGAGTAATTTGTTTTTTATGATTTATGAGCATTTTTTTAGAAACGTTGAAAATTGACATTTTTAGGTACTACGTCTACAAATTTGCAAATATAATTGTTAAAAAAATTTATTGGTAGCCCAAATAACTCTGCTATTGATCAGTATCCCAAATAAAACCAAAATGCCCATAGTTTTATCATAAAAAATATTCAGTAAAATTTTTTTCTGAAACAACAAATGACTCCGATTTTTTTTCTCATTTTTCCTTGGGTATTCATAAACTGGCCTATACCCCTGGTTCCCGCTTGACGTTGAGTTTTGGGAGAGGTTGTATAAGTATGAATATGGAAAATTAAGATGAATATTCCTAACGTTCGAAACTCATTTTTACTCGAATCTGTTAATTGCATAATTCCTATTACTTTACTTTTTTCTTCGCACTTTACCTTGGAACGTTTTAAGTTACTGTGCAAATAAAACTAATGATTTAATTGTTGTTTTTTTTTTACTTTAAGAATACAAATTATGAAATAAGCTCCATGTAAATATCGTTATAATATAGGTATACATTATAATTTAATTAAATGTTGCATTATTTAACAAATAAAAAGAAGCATTTATTTCTACTCACCCTTAAACCATCAGCAATTGGGACCACCCCTACCCTAAATAATTAAGACTCGTATACCGTTAAAGAGAGTCGGGGAACCTTTACAACTGTTCACGGGGTTAAACGGTTCCGCCGCGGCGGCGAAACACCATAAAACCTTTCCCATTGTGCCTATTGTTTCGGTTGTGGTAATTTCACGGCGGCGGCGGCGGCAGTTTGTGGGCGGCGGCGGCGCGGGGCTATTGATACGTGGCGCCAGGCACAAGTTGCAAGTCAGCGGAGTCATTTCGGCACACCTCGCCCATAATGAGACGAGCAGGCACACGCAGGGTGCGTGCCAGCGACTACATGTCACGATTATAAAATATTTACAATATTTAGTTGTGTTTTTTTTTTACCGTGTGGGGCCGGCACTTAAAAAGAATAGCCCCACTGCATCTCTACCCATGCATGTCGTAAAAGGCGACTAAGGGATAAGAACAAGATGCCGTGCTAAAGGGCGAAAGCCACCTCTCACCTTGGCACGGTCCTTCCACCGAGTCATACAGAAGGTGGGTCTACGTGCCTTAGTTAGTTAGTAGTTGTAATTAATAATTTTGCTTATTTGAACTAATTTTGACCCTAAAAATTCACATTAATTTGCAATTATCCGTGTTTTTGTAATAACCCAAAGTGTATTATAATAAACCTAATCTTACATCGTGATTTCACAATCACATCACGCGGTGATGAGTGTATGTTTATTGTGACTGCGCTAAAGAATCTACATAATTTGACTAGAGAAGGGTCGACCTTGCCGCTGTAGTCACGTGCTGGTGCATTATGCACAAAATATGTAATTGCACCCGCATTAGTGCAGCAGTCGTGCCGACCGCAAGCCTCGTCGGAACTTCCAAATACGATGATAATTCATCCCAAGTGCGTGTACCACGTTAGATTATACTCTAATGACTTTTAGGGCCTTCTATGTGTAGAAGATGTAGGTATGCCGCTCGACCTATCTGCGCAGTCAACGAATTTTAGGTCATACATAACATAGGTTAGAATTTAATCGACTGTCTGCACCACTGAGCTAGCGAGGCTGACGCAACGAAGTAAAACACTGTATCACAGAGCTTCCTCATACAATCTCATAAAAAGAATCTTTTGAAATCTGATCCACTGGTGCCCGGTCGATAGCGAACGACCGGTCGATCTCAAGAGACTTTTAGGTTGATCGCTGAAAATACGTAGAGCAAAAAGTTACACTTGTACAAATATCAAATAATTCATAATATTTGATGTGACTTGCATTTTCCGGGTTGTGTTGTCATTTTACATATACAGGGTGTTCGGCAGCTCGATCGAAAAATGTTTGAAGTGAAAACTTCTTTAGCGGCGCTTGGCACTTTTTTAGGTGGGTAAAAAATGTTAAACTCGCGTCAGATCTCGCAAAGCGTCAGATTTATTTTTATTATTTAAAATGTAACCTTAAGTTATTGCATTAAGGGTTAAGTTACGAGTGGCCCGGGATCAATTCTGTTCGTCTCTCAGTGACAGTAAAGCCGAAAGCGAATCAAGGGAATCCGATATTCGTTTGGTCGTTTATGTGATTTCGTGGCTCAATGGTAAGAGTGTAGGATTTGTATTTTTTGACCATGGGTTCGAAACCTTCAAATTTTTTTTTCTTTTGTTTTATTTTTTAAGCAATGTTACGGTGTTTAAATTTTTTTAGGGTGTTTAGTTTTTGTTATAACCACCTAAGAAATTATTTTCGGAAATACAAAAAGTTTTTTTTTCTTTTGTTTTCTTTTTTAAGCAATGTTACGGTGTTTAAATTTTTTTAGGGTGTTTAGTTTTTTTTATAACCACCTAAGAATTATTTTCGGAAATACAAAAAGTTTTCACTTCTGACGGCACTCCCGGAGTGCAACTGTGGCTTTTTTTGTAGTTAAGTGGGTCATTTGCAACCTTTTTGACCCATGATAACTTTTGCCAGATGTCACGTGGTATCGAGATACGATTTTTTTTCTTTATTTTTGAAAATTACCAAAATTCCAGCTTTAAACCCTTGTAACTTGTATTAGGACGAAATAAAATTAATTGAATTTTAAGATGCATCCTTGTTTTAGAAAAAATATTATTTGATGAAGTTAATACCATGAAAAGGTTTTATGACCTCCCAAAGTCCCGAGAACGAGTAAAAATGTGACAGAATCTTAATTTCTTAATTCATTTAAAAAAAACTGACAGCAATTGAGTGCTTCATTTTCTTTTCGCTAGTTTACGCCCTTTCCAACGGTATACCACATGTCATAAAAACAATTCACTATGTGGTCAAAATTAGGCACAGAGACAGAACAGAACAACACGGGCACTTATCGGCGGTCGCCTCCCGTATTGAGAGCGTTTTCGGGAGCATTTTCAAATTTAGAAAATTTAGAACATGTACCGGTCGCGCGGGCACTCTTGCAAATTATCCCTAATTTTGTCGTTCTGTTCTGTCTCTGTGGCCAATTTTGACCACCGTACTGGATGTAAGATGGCCGCATAACAGCCTCAGTCAGTCAGTCAGTCAGTCAGTGTGTAAGCGTCCACTGCTGGACATAAGCCTCTCCAATTTTCCTCCAGTCCTCCCGGCCTTCAGCCTCGATTGTGTTCTTCTCTAGGCCGTATATCCAGCAATCCAGGGAAGTCTCCGGTATGGCACCTACCTTCTCGGAGCATGTGCTTTGGCCCCTCCGACTCAGCCACCCAAACCGAATTACATAAAAAAAAAAACAATTAAAATTACACAACGTAACAGACGGTGCGTCAGAGCCCCCTGCGGCAGGACATATGTTTATTTACAGATCCAAACACAACTTCATATTACATAACTGTTGGAGTTTTACTGCGTCGTTTCTATAACTCTTATCCGGCGAATTCCTAAACGCCGATTAATTTAGATAGAGCTTAATAAGGCTGTAAACTCGACACGGCGGCGCGGAGGCGGCGGCGACGGCGCGGCGGCCTTGTCCACTTTAATATAAATTGGACCCCATACACTAATTTGTGTTTTATTATTAAACAGAAAGCTCGTTTTTAATTGCTTTACAAAATAATTAATTAGATGGGATATCGTTGAAATCGTAGCGAGTTTACCCGTGACGAAATAATGTGTTGAATACTTCGTACCGTATGGGGCCCGTACTTGAAAGGAGTAGAACCAATACATCTCTCCCCGTGCATGTCGTTAAAAGGGATAAAGACAAGGTGCCGTGCTATAGGGCGACAGGCTAGCCACCTGTCACCTCGGCACGGTCCTTCCACCGAGTCATGAATTAATGTAATAGCAGGTGGGTATTCGTGCCCTTTTTTGCTGCTTGTCCTAAATACTTTGTCAAATGTGGTGATCGGTGTTGTGCTGTAATTTACAAGAGAAATTGCAGCACAACACCGAGTACTCTGCTTACCCCGATTGTCGGTATACAGCGTGTGGTATGTGTGTATGTGTTATTTTCCGCTTTCCGTAGTGAGTTTTGTAACGATTCATGTCGAATGAATAAATCATTCTTATTTCAACGACATAAGATCCACAATTCATACATACATACATATCACACACGCTGAATCCCGACAATCGGGGTAAGCAGAGTAATCGGTGTTGTGCTGCAAGTACTCTAGTAAATTACAGCACAACACCGACCACCACGTTTCGCAAGTATTCGAACAAGATTAAATCGATCAAGCAGCAAGTAAGGCACGAAGACCCACCTGCTGCAAAACTCGGTGGAAGTACCGTGCCAAGGTGAGAGGTGGCGAGCCCGTCGCCCTTTAGCACGACATCTTGTCCTTATCCCTTAGTCACCTTTTACGACATGCACGGGGAGAGATGCAGTGGGGCTATTCTTTTTAAGTAACGGCACCACACGGTACCACAATTCATTGTAAATGAATTTAAAAAGCTATGATTAATTGTTGAGCAACATAATGCGCATATAAATACAAACAGTTTACAAGGTATTAAACATTAAACAAAATTAAATGAATGCTTATTAATAAAATGTTGCTGAACTCTTGTCGATACTAAATATCATGTCAATAAACTATGTACAAATATAGCCATTAGGAAGTATTTTATTATGCGCATAAACTAACTATAATATCGATTCAGAAAACACAAGTGACCCGTAAAGATTTACGTTCATCTATTATAACATGTGTTTGTCATCAAAGCCTGCAATAACATATATACAGAGGAATCAATATTCATTTTATTAGCGTGCAGTGACAATACTGAACGCTTTCACACAAAGCGATCAAATTATTATAATATCCCGCATAGTGCTGGCGGAGCGGAGAGTCTCGGACGACGGACGGGACCGTCGGACGCCATCTTGCATCGTAAAATGTTACAACCGAGATGACTTCAGCCGGACAAAGGAGGCCGAGCAATTTGTTTGTCAAATAAATATTAATAAAAATTGACGATAAATATTTGGGCAGGGTTCTTATTAAGAGCGCGGTCGGGTCACACTGGTGGAGTTATTTCGACTGGCAACATTTATATTGTACTGCTTTAAAGAGGCAAAATGAAATCTTAGTTAGAGAATGAAATTTCAGGAGCACTGACATTACGTGGAGATCTGAGTTGTATTTGCCTACCGCACTGGGAAACAGGCAAAAAGATGCAAAATTCTACTAAAGTATTTTTTTAGTCTGCTGTCAACACCGATCAGATTAGCATTCGATAACAAAACGTTGGTAATTTTATTTTTATTTTTATGGAATCTGACACGGTTGGCTACATCATCTACAACATCCGTGATGTCAGACCATAACACCGGGTGAACTGGGTGCCATGTCAGTGCTTCCCTTCATTTCATGTCGGCTACACTGAACCGACCGCACCACTGAGCTACCGAGATGATTTGATAATATTGCGTGTAGTGTTAATGCAGCAAACACAAGGAAATCATAATTTCTTAAGAAAAGAGTTCAACGCGTTTTGGTTGGGGTTTTTTTGCATCTAATTTTTTTATGTAACCCGTTATGGGAGTCAGTGGGGTCAAAGCAAACACTCCGACCAGCCAATATCATCTACGAAAAGGTAGGTGCTATTCAGAAGACTTACCTCTGGATTGGTGGCTATACATACTGAACTAGAGGAGAACACAAACCGAGGTTGCTATGCGGACATCTTACATTCAGTACGGTGGTATCAACCTAGTCGGCTACAATTTGAGCTTACCACCTAGTAAGGGACAAGGGAGGGGACATACAGTTTTACACTGGTTCCGAACGGTGAAGCGGCCAGGTGTAGGTATGCACGTAAATTTTTTCGTCAGAAAAAACCCATTGGTTCACGTCGAGTGGAATCTAATGACGTAGTTTCTAGAGGAACCCTGTTTCCCATTTATTGCCATGGGAAACTTTTTTTTTTATGGAATCTGACACGGTTGGCTACATCACCTACAACATCCGTGATGTCAGCCCATAACACCGGGTGAACTTGGCGTCAGTGCTTCCCTTCGGTCGTGCCGGCTATACTGAACTGGACGGAAAACACAAACTATTTACACAGCCGTTTGGACCGACCTTTCATCCAGTGCGGTGGTACCAATTCGGGCGGGTTAAACCCTACCACCTAGTAATATAAGAAGGGAGTCATATCCCTTAGTCGCCTTTTACGACATACACGGGGAGAGATGAAGTGGGGCTATTCTTTTAAAGTACCGGCGGCCCCACACAGTACAATAACGGTTAAATAAAAACTTATAGTAACTTACTCAACCTACCTCTATGAATGACAATGTACACTTTCAAATAACTACTTGGTTGGAGCGACGTGTGTGTGTGTGTGTGAGCCTCTATTCCGGTTAATCGAAATTTCAAAACGTCACAATCCAATGAATACAAAGTTTGTAAACATAAAATCTAACGCGATTCAAAAGTCAAAAAGGGCCATTTGCATAATTTGGTCTTTCAATAAAGCCTCCATCACATTATCGTAACAAAGCAATGCGGTCTCCGAGTTTAAGTTATGAGCTATAGCGCTCCCCGCCCCCGCTCCCCCGCCCCGCCCCCGCCCCGCCCCGGCAACCTGCGCGCGCAGCGTGGAGCCCTCAATGCCTTCACACTCTGCTCACATTCGAGCCTCTTCTAGCTACATTCTGACCATCTTTACTTCGCGCGAAGGTGATAACACTTTTTTTTTAATGCCAGGCTGGTCACACTGATCGTAGCACATTATAAATAAATATGATAATTGTCAGCCACGGTAGCTCAGTGGTGCGGTCGGTGGACTGTTGTTAAGCACACCTGGGCTCGGTCAGTACTTGGATGGGTGACCGCTCGACCGTTGTTGGAGGCTGACCGTAGTTAGGATTCCACGTAAAACTGTAGGTCCTTTCCCTTCTTACCTTACTAGATGGTAGGGTTTAACCCGCCCGGGTTGGTACCACCGCACTGAATAAAAAATTGGTCGAAACGGCTATGTAAATAGTTCGTGTTTTCCGTCCAGTTCAGTGTAGCCGACATGGAATGAAGGAAAGCACTTGCATGGCACCTAGTTCACTCGGTGTTATGGGCTAACATCACGGATGTTGTCGGTGATGTAGCCAACTCTATAAAAAAAAAGTTCAAATCGATTTCTATGACCACTTAAGTAAAATTATTGTTAGTACCTCTGAAAATATGGGCAAAAGGTAACACTTAATGCCTCTAGGCATTTTCTAACGGAATACCTTTGGCGTTTGATAACTGCTAGGTGAGTGGCGGACATAAATATTATGTATACATATTATGACGGAGGAGGTACTGAAACGATACGATACACTTTAATTTATTAATTAATAATTTATAAAATTAATTAATTTATTAATTAACTCATGATCATCATCATCCCCAAATTCCCCAATCATACATCACTCCCGCAAAAACATGTCATCATCGGCCAAATGAGCTTATAAGCTCCTTTCAAAATGACTGTTGCTTGCGTTATATGGCTCGTTCATTTGTTAACAAGTTTCGTCGCACCATGCCGCTTCTATATAGCATTTAGTTCGGTGTTTCGCAGACTAGTATATTTGTTTGTAATACTGATATAATTAGTGCAAGCAAAAAATTGCATATTAAATTAATGTGACCACCCTAACATAATCTAAAACTTTTTAATAATAATATTACACTTCATGCCACTTAGGGCCAATTGCGCCAACACGAATTTAACGATATAAATCAGTTTAACTTGTTAAGCTAGTACCCGTTGACTGTGGGAACCGCGTTTAAATCCATAACTCGCTACTTAACTCTAAATTCGTGTTGGCGCAATTGGGCCTTAATGTCTGTCAACGGCGGACTTATTGTCTTAGGCAATCTTTTCCAGTCAGCAAACACTTTTACCAAAAGCTAAAGTAAAAATGAAATTAAACTATAAATGCCTGAGTCAATTACAAAATTAAAATATTTAAATGAAAAAAATCGACTGTCAGTGGTCTCAGAGTGAATGTTTAGACATATTCGTTGTAACTGCTATAATTAGCCGCGCAGTCTCCAAATCTCGTTCGTACAAGGAAAATAAAAGACGTAACAGTGAGCAAATAATGTACCCTTGATAACGCTCGCCGAAATCTTTTAAATATCCTTCAAAATTCCACACGACATGTTCGAACAAAAATGAACTTTATTTCTATCGCCTTACATATTATATTATAATGTCTGCATTAAACCGCACTCGTTAGTTTGATTAGTGGAAAGTAGACTTTAAATATTGAACATTAAAATTCAAAATGCGACGGCATCATCCGCAGGTTCGAACGTCTCGAATGCATTCCATTAGGTGGCACGCGCGCGGTGACAAACAGAACATTGAAAAAAAAACAGTTGGAAAGTGGAGCTCGGCTGGTATCGTGTGTCGTGCGTTCCCGCGTCCGACAGAATTAATGTCGTCTAGACGCCGAGATAACTCCAAGACAAGCGGACGACACGACTGTGTCGCCCGCTCAGGTGCATGAACCTCCATCGAACCGATGACCTACCAATAATGTTGGCACTAGCTAGCTTCGTCATCCTCGGTAGCTCAGTGGTGCTCGGTCGACTGCTGTTAAGAACCCCTGAGCGCGCGCAGTACTTGGATGGGCGACCGCTGGACCGTTGGAGGCTGACTGTGGTTCGGATTCCACGTAAACCTGTAGGTCCCCCTTCCCTTCTTACCTTACTAGGTGGTAGGGCTCATTCTTTTCATTAGAGTTGTTACCACCTCACTGAATGAAACGTCGGTCGAAACGGCTATAATAATTTGTGTTTTCCGTCCAGTTCAGAGTAGCCGGCATGAAATGAAGGGGCACTGACATGGCACCTAGTTCACCCGGTGTTATGGGCTTACATCACGGATGTTGTAGGTGATGTAACCAACTGTGTTAGTTTCCATAAAAAAAACCAAATGTAACGGTCGTAGCAAGACGAACCGACTGTATATTCATTCACCAATATTGCTTTTAACAAGGTTTCTACAGGATACTGAAGACTGAGATCCGTTTGTCTTTGCCTACCCTACCCTATTAAATAGGAGAGTTCCGTTTGTTAGTTAGGTACAACAATGTAAATTACACCAGTTTCTAGTCTTATCGATCATTTCAGTCAGATTGCCTTCAATGAAACAGCTAACATATACATTTCATTTTCAAATTGAACTTCTTTAAACCATTGATGTATATTTAGAGATATGCCCATCCCATACATTACTCCCGAAAAAATTTGTTCTCGACGAGAACTGCATAAATTGCAGATTTCACGGACAGCCGCTTCATACGGCGTGTGCAGCGCGTGTTGAGCGTAAGTCTTACTGTACCTCGTCTGTGGCGCAAAAGTGCGTGTGTTCAGCATGCCCGGTTGCTGTTACAAGTATTGTAACAGCTCAGATCGAAATTACGTAAAGAATGGCGCATGGCGTCTCCTTCCATCAGTAAGTATTTATTTTGCTGGTTTTTTTCTCAAATTTTATGTTAAACAGATTTTTGTATACGTAATTAATATAAAGAGCGAACGAGAAAGAGTAAAGCTGTGTTTTATGCAAGAGTAACAGTGACAAACGTTGTTGTTTGTTTCGCCTGAGCATGTTATGACGTGTTAAGAAGCCATGCTGACTTGTTGGACGTAGCTATCGCGTTCTCGTTCCCACTTGCCTACTGATCATAAGAGTGAGCGGAAATACGACAATCGCGCCGATGGGCGAGCGATGACAACTTTCTCGCTCACTCTTATCATCTGTAGGCAAGTGAGAACGCGACAGTAACGTCGTAGGGATCGCGTCACGTGACAGCATGGCGGTGTGTAAAATGCAAACACGAAAGTATGTCGTGGCAGGAGGCGCGGCGCGCTCCGATGCCCGCCGTTTACGGACATGAAACGACTATATGATATAAGTGTGTGCTTGTGTGAGTATCACAATACTGTGTGTGAATGCACGCACACTTGTTAAGACGAAACGTAGTACAGGTTAAATCGCGCGACGTTCGATCTATAAAATTAGACATCAATGCTTTAAACAGTGAACAGATCAACGGATTATGACTTCCAATTTCAAATGTTTTAAAAACTAACTGAACTCGTGACTAGAAATGAGTTCCATTTTCAAGACATACTCTGACTAGTTGAACTCAAACAGCAAGCACAATATATCTCTATTTTATTATTTTAAATTCCATGTTCGTATTTAGTTTTTGGAACTTGGAACCGAAATAGTTTTATCTACAGCAGTTTTTTTAGCATTACTTCTTTCTGTGTTCCTAAATTTAGATTAGGTTGTGCTTGGAGTACTGCTCGTGTACTTGTGGGATGGCTCAGCTAAATACCTGCTTGCGCCGCGAGACTCAATCCAAGGTCGTGCCGTGCGACTTATGGATGTCCCTGTGCTGTCCAGCGACTTAGAAACGCTGCAACTCCGTAGGGACGTCGGCTCCCTAAGTGTATTCTATCGTCTATTTCACGGGGAGCTGTTTAACACGATTCCGTCGTCCTCATTCCACCTCCGCACTACGAGTAGCAGGGGATGCACCCCTATACAATCGACCTACCACAGATTCACAGAACCGGGAAAATGTAGAACGCACTCCCTGCCCATCTATTTCCTCCCAAGTACAGCCTGGGATTTTTCAAAAGGAGCGTGAAAAGGCTCCCGTATGGCCGGCATGACATTCGCAATCCCCGTGCATCACAGTATGTCCATGGGCATCATTAGGTGAAACGATGCCACATACCTATGTGCAATATGTATAAACTGTATTTTATCGCAACACAGACAGTACACATACAGAACATACAAAAATGTAACTGTGATTAGTTTCCCAAACGCACGGCGCGGCGCGGAGGGGCGGCGGTGGCGCGGGGCGCGGCGGAGTCGGGCGGGGCGCTCACACGATTACGAATAATTTTATTGTTTCTGCGTGCAATGAAAAACAATTATTTTCAGATTTGTAGATTGCAATTATGCAGTAACAGGTTTTAACTTAATTACATAATTATCAAAAAGTGTTTTGTTTTATTTACATAATGATATGTAAGTAGTTTAGATATATGCAGCCAACTATAACATTGCAGTAATTAGGTATGTGAACTCGAGGTTTCACGAGCTATGAACTTCCATTAAATAGGTAATGCCTGCTCAAAATATAGCCTAAAAATATGTTTTGTGCACCTCAGCCTCGGTAGCTCAGTGGTGCGATCGGTCGACTGGTATTAAGCATCCCTGAGCGCGGTCAGTACTTGGAAGGGTCACCTTTCCAAATACTGACCGTTATTGGCTCGCCTGGATGGGTGACCGCTAGACCGTTAGAAGCTGACCGTGGTTCCGATTCCACGTAAAACTGTAGGTTCCTTCCATTCTTACCTTACTATATAGATGGTAGGGTTTATCCCGCCCGGGTTGATACCACCGCACTAAATGAAACTTTGGTCGAAACGGCTATGTAAATAGTTCGTGTTTTCCGTCCAGTTCAATATAGCCGACATGAAATGAAGGAATGCACTGACATGGCACATAGTTCATCCGGTGTTATGGGCTGACATCACGGATGTTGTAGGTGATGCAGCCAACCGTGTCAGTTCACATAAAAAAAAAGGCACAGTTGCACTTCGGGAGTGCCGGCAGAAGTGAAAACTTTTTGTATTTCCGAAAATAATTCTTAGGTGGTTATAAAAAAAACTAAACACCCTAAAAAAAATTAAACACCGTAACATTGCTTTAAAAAGAAAACAAAAGAAAAAAAAATTGAGGGATTCGAGCCATGGTCAAAAAATACAAATCCTACATTCTTACCATTGAGCCACGAAATCACATAAACGACCAAACGAATATCGGATTCCCTTGATTCGCTTTCGGCGTTACTGTCACTGAGAGACGAACAGAATTGATCCCGAGCCATCGTAACTTAACCCTTAATGCAATGAATTAAGGTTGCATTTTAAATAATTAAAATAAATCTGTGCCTTTTCGAGATCTGTCGCGAGTCTAACATTTTTTACCCACCTAAGAAACTGCCAAGCGCCGCTAAAGAATTTTTCACTTTAAAACTTTAGAAGTTAACGAAAGTTATGTGACAGATTCCTTACACAATATCTGTCACCTAATTTACAAGTTGAAATACATATCAATAATGTTATTTGACAGATTTCCAAGCCATATCTGTCACATGAAGTTATTCCTAGCATTAAAATGGGAGTTCAAATGCCGACCCTAAGGATTAAACCTTTCCATAATATACCTAGTCATATCGCTGCACAGCTGTTTAGTCTGGTCTAGATTTAAAACTGAAAAGCACTTCGAGTGGGCAGACCTGGTTGCGGTGGAGGAGCTTTAATTAGTTTGATTAGATCTAATTACACAGCGCAGCTAATTACACACTCCTTAGCCGCAGATATAATTTCTGTTGTTGTTGTGTTCATTACAAGATAATCGGCAGATGCCTGGTGAACAGATTGGCAATAGTCTAAGATCCGGCCTAAGGAGGTTCAACCCTCATCTGTTATTCGGATAAGACATCGAACAAATTACATGTGAGCTAACAGATCGCGAATAGGTTGCCTAGCTGCACTTAGCCCCAATGACCTTGATTTTTTTCTTATGGAAACTGACACGGTTGGCTACATCACCTACAACATCCGTGATGTCAGCCCATAACACCGGGTGAACTTGGTGCCATGTCAGTGCTTCCCTTCATTTCATGCCGGCTACACTGGACTGGACGGTTGATCCCCCTTAAGTCTGAATTCTTTAGGTATAAAAACAAACATGCGTGTAAAGGATGATAATCACGAATGTTGTAGGTGATGTAGCCAACCGTGTCAGTTTCCATAAAAAAAATAGATCAATGGAAGATTATAGAGCAAATCAGAGTGGTATAACATTTTGAGATATTCTGAAAAGTCGAAAAATTAATCATGTACAAATTGTTTAAAAGAATAAACATTTTGTTTCTATAATTTGTCTTTAATCTACCTATAATTCCTTGCAAGCAGGATTTTTTGTCAGAACTTAGTAATTAGGTAAAGGTCATTTGGGTCAAGATATAGCTAGGCAACCTAATCGGGATCTAAATAACAAGTGGCGGGTGGTCGAGTGGTTTGGGTATCTGCTTCTAATGCGAGAGATCCGAGTCCGGTCGGCGTGTACACGAGTTTTTTCTAACGAAAAAATTTACGTGCATATCTACACCTGCTGCTTCACCGTTCGGAACCGGTGTAAAACTATAGATCACTTCCCTTGCCCCTTACTAGGTGGTAGGCTCAAATTGTAGCCGACTGGGTTCGTACCACCATACTGGATGTAAGATGGCCGCACAGCAGCCTCGGTTGTGTTCTCCTCTAGTCCAGTATAGCCACCAACCCAGGGAAGTCTCCGGTATGGCACCTACCTTCTCGGAGGTGATATTGGCTGGTCGGAGCATGTGCTTTCGGACCCTCTGACTCAGCCACCCATACCGGATTACATAAAAAAAACAAATATCTATGTTATCTTTTCTATAAACCACGTCTTATCCGAATAAGAGATGATGGGTTAGTCTCCTTAGGCCGTATCTTGTACTAACAGTGCGGCGTGCAGCGGCGGAGGCGGCGGTCGCTCCACGATGCTACGTCAACTTTGGTTAATTATTGTGATGATAAACTTGCATGAATGTGTAATGTGTAAGTATGTAGTTTTTTAACCGACTTGAAAAAAGGAGGAGGTTCTATGTTCGGCTGTATGTATTTTTTTTTATGTATGTTCAGCAATATCTTCCCCAATTGTGAACCGATTTCGATGATTCTTCAGTTCTGTTCGGTTCAGTCTAGGTCCAAGGTGGTCCCATTTTTTTTTGGTCAAGATCGGATTGGAAATCGAGGCGGAATCGCGAGGCCGAAGGCCGAGCGATTCCGCCGAGTACATTAATAGCAAATAAAAATTACTAAAAAAACGGTGAAATAAAAAACTATTTAAAAAAATATAAAAACCGCCTTCAAAAATGTATGAAATAAAAATCGAACCCTAGAGTTGAAGGCGGTGGTGCTAAAGCAAGCAAAAATAACCGACCGCCTTCAACTCTAGGGTTCGATTTTTATTTCATACATTTTTGAAGGCGGTTTTTATATTTTTTTAAATAGTTTTTTTTATCGTATACATAAATAAAGAAGGTATATGAAGCTGTATATCTGTCGACGTGCACGCTCGCTCTGTCTGTCTGTCTGTCCGTCCGTCCGAGGGTTGTATCTTTTGAACCTTATTAAGTTGCCGTGTGATAATTTCACAAATCACATTCAACCATACGTAAATCTAATTTTCATGTAAGTTCAAAGTAAGTAAACCCTCTACCGCAGCTTTATTTCGGCGCGCGGAACAATTCGGTTTGTATGGCAGCCACAGCGGTGTCCCGCGACTT
Organism: Nematopogon swammerdamellus; assembly: GCA_946902875.1. Classification (NCBI taxonomy): domain Eukaryota; kingdom Metazoa; phylum Arthropoda; class Insecta; order Lepidoptera; family Adelidae; genus Nematopogon; species Nematopogon swammerdamellus. The sequence continues at coordinate 495,771 of OX336334.1, forward strand.
AGAACCACTGCAACTCCGTAGGGACGTCGGCTCCCTAAGTGTGTCCTATCGTCTATTTCATGGGGAGTGTTCGGAGGAGCTGTTTAACGCGATTCCGCCGTCCCCATTCCACCTCCGCACCACGCGTACTGGGCACCCCTACTCAATCGACCTACCACGGATGCGCACCAACCGGTTCTGTAGATCTTTTATTCACAGAACCGGGAAAATGTGGAACGCACTCCCTGCCCATCTATTTCCTCCCAAGTACAACCTGGGGTTCTTCAAAAGGGGCGTGAAAAGGCTCCTGTCAGGCCGGCATGGCATTCGCAATCCCCGTGCATCACAGAATGTCCATGGGCATCGTTAGACACCTACTTGTAGGTGTAACGATGCCACACGTCGCGCTATCAATAATAAAAAATAAAAAAACATGTTAGCGTAATCGGAATTGAAATTTAATCTATCTTGTGTCACGTCACGTATAGTTAAATGTGCTTGTACTAAGTTTCATTGAATTTAGATGATCGGCTTAAGAGTTATCGAGGATCATACATACAGAAAATATTTCTAAAAATCGTCAATTTAGTTTTAGTATCATACATAGAGTCTACAAACGCAGTATCTCATAAAACAAAGTAATTTACTCCATTACCATCCCTTACAGATTTATTATTAATATTGATAAGCCATAAAATTTTGTTGTGCGAGCTGCACGTTTGTTTTGATTTGAGAATAGTAGATCATACATAGGTACATTTACATTATATATTATTAATAAATTACAATATAATTTTGAAAACGAAGAAAATTTTCTAATATTTACTCGTTTAGGTAGACGATGGCGGTAGCCCGGATCGGATAGTCCTACCGAAACCATATTTCTCAGTCTCGGCAGCTCAGTGGTGCGGCCGGTTGACTGTCGGTCGGATGATAAGCACACCTGGATACGGTCAGTGGATGGATGGGTGACCGTTTCACCGTTGGAGGCTAACCGTGGTTCGGATGATTCCACATAAAATTGTAGATTCCTTCCCTTCTTACCTTACTAGGTGGTAGGGGTTAACCCGCCCGGGTTGGTACCACCGCACAGAATGAAAGGGCGGTTGAAATGGCGATGTAAATAGTTCGTGTTTTCTGTCCAGTTCAGTGTAGTCGGCACGACCGAAGGAAAGCACTGTCATGGCACCTAGTTCACCAAGGTTTTATGGGCTGACAGCACGTATGTAGTAGGTGATGTAGACAATCGTGTCAGGTTCCACAAAAAAATTGTTATCTATTCTCTTCTAAATCATTTCCAAGCTAAAGTAATTACAAATTTAATATTCTAACCGCCCCGCCCACCACTAAGGGTTTCGTCACACTCATGCTCTGTATATTAGTGCGGCGTGACTAGTGACCGGTGAGTGACTAGTGACAAGTGACTAGTGAGTGATGGCAGCGGTGCTGGTGGCGTGGCGCCACCGCTAACGAGACGCGAGCCCGGTGGTGACCGAGCAATTTCTTTCTACTGCGATTTGGCGCTCGCCCCTCAATTAGTTTTAATTACTTTCTCTTGTCCTTGCAGGAACACCTTCCTCAACTAGGTTTTACGTTAGCCATTTTATGCGCGTAAGGTATTTTGTTCACAGAATAATAAAAAAGTACAATTAAAAAAACCCCCGACCTTTAAAAAGTCAAAAATAAATTCCGTTTACTTACTTAAAGGAGTCGGGTGACCGTAAATGTCCGCGCAGCTATGAGTTTTTATATTTTTTTACTTAGCGGTCCCCCGACTCCTTTAAGTAAACGGAAATTATTTTTGATTTTTTTAAGGGTCGGGGGCGGCGTTTACACCAGCTCCTTCCTTTCAAGGCACGTCGCATAATTTAAGCGACCACCTCGGGGTCCTCGGTGTCGAGCTGTCGCACGACCTGAATTTTCGTCGCCATATCGAGGACAAGGCCAAGCTGGCTTCTAAAAAGCTGGGCGTACTCAATAAGGTGCGACGGTACTTCACGCCGGACCAAAAGCTGCTTCTGTATAAATCGCAGATCAGGTCCTGCTTGGAGTATTGCTCGCACCTGTGGCATGACTCTGCCAAATACCAGCTTGCGCCTCTGGACTCAATCCAGCGTCGAGCCATGCGACTAGTGGGTGACCCCGAAGTGTCCCGCGATCTAGAACCACTGCAACTTCGCAGGGATGTCGGCTCCCTAAGTGTGTTTTATCGCTTATTCCATGGGGAGTGCTCGGAGGAGCTCTTTAACGCGATCCTGCCGCGCCGTCCCCTTTCCACCTCCGTACCACGCGCACCAGGCAGGGTATGCATCCTTACACGCTGCGCTGGACATACCTCGGTCGCGTACTAACCGGTTCTGCAGATCTTTCCTCTACAGAACCGGTAAACTCTGGACCACTCACCCTGCCCATATATTTCCCCCCAAGTACAGTCTCGAGTCCCTTCAAGAGGGGTGTGAATAGGCACCTGTCAGGCCGGCATGGTATTGGCAACCCCCGCACACGACCGCACCAATGTCCATGGGCGTCGTTAGACACCTTATGGGTGGCTCGGCGCCACATGTCGGTTCATTTCTTTGGTTACAATGAAACGAAAACCCAGTTCTCCGATGATTCAACTCTTCAGTAGACTTCTTGGTAGCGGGACAGGTGACGGGTAGGTAGGTACCGCCGATTTATTACTAGCTAGAGAATGCGCTGCAAAGGAAGTTTCAAAGAAGTCAAGTCGCAATGACTGAGGTGTGGGGCAAGGAAGCAGAGTGGCGCAGCACGGAGCCGAGCGGTAGAAGGGGTGCTGTCGCGGGGTAGCCAGCAATCCAAAAGTAAGTCTCCAGTATGGCACCTGCCTTCTCGGAGGTGATACTGGCTGGTCGGAGTATGTGCTTTGGACCCTCACAACCGACAAATCATTATTGGAAGAGTCGGTGGTGACCGAAACGGCCATAACTCAGTGTTTTTTATGGAAACTGACACTGTTGGCTACATCACCCACAACATCCGTGATGTCCGCCCATAACACCGGGTGAACTAGGTGCCATGACAGTGCGTCCTTTCATTTCATGTCGACTACATTGAACTGGACGGAAAACGCGAACTATTTACATAGCCGTTTTTTTTTTATGGAAACTGACACGGTTTGCTACATCACCTACAACATCCGTGATGTCCGCCCATAACACCGGGTGAACTAGGTGCCATGACAGTGCGTCCTTTCATTTCATGTCGACTACATTGAACTGGACGGAAAACGCGAACTATTTACATAGCCGTTTTTTTTTTTTATGGAAACTGACACGGTTTGCTACATCACCTACAACATCCGTGATGTCCGCCCATAACACCGGGTGAACTAGGTGCCATGACAGTGCGTCCTTTCATTTCATGTCGACTACATTGAACTGGACGGAAAACGCGAACTATTTACATAGCCGTTTTTTTTTTTATGGAAACTGACACGGTTGGCTACATCACCTACAACATCCGTGATGTCAGCCCATAACACCGGGTGAACTAGGTGCTGTGTCAGTGCTTCCCCCTTTGATCGTGCCGGCTACACTGAACTGGTCGGAAAACACAAACTATTTACATAGCCGTTTTTTTTTTTATGGAAACTGACACGGTTTGCTACATCACCTACAACATCCGTGATGTCCGCCCATAACACCGGGTGAACTAGGTGCCATGACAGTGCGTCCTTTCATTTCATGTCGACTACATTGAACTGGACGGAAAACGCGAACTATTTACATAGCCGTTTTTTTTTTTATGGAAACTGACACGGTTTGCTACATCACCTACAACATCCGTGATGTCCGCCCATAACACCGGGTGAACTAGGTGCCATGACAGTGCGTCCTTTCATTTCATGTCGACTACATTGAACTGGACGGAAAACGCGAACTATTTACATAGCCGTTTTTTTTTTTATGGAAACTGACACGGTTGGCTACATCACCTACAACATCCGTGATGTCAGCCCATAACACCGGGTGAACTAGGTGCTGTGTCAGTGCTTCCCCCTTTGATCGTGCCGGCTACACTGAACTGGTCGGAAAACACAAACTATTTACATAGCCGTTTAGACCGACGTTTCATTCAGTGCGGTGGTACCAACCCGGGCGGGTTATACCCTACCGCCAAGTAAGATTAGGAGGGAAGAGACCTACAGTTTTACGAGGAATCCGAACCTCGGTCAGCCTCCAACGGTCAGCGGTCACCCATCCAAGTACTGACCGCACCCAGCGTTGCTTAACATTCAATAGCGACAGTTGACTGTCTGCACCACTGAGCTATCGAGGCTGACAGGCCGTTTCGACAGATGACGTTTCGTTCAGTGCGGTGGTATGAACCCGGTCGGGATAAACCCTATCACCTTAAGGTAAGAAGGGAAGGGAGCTACAGTTTTACGGAATCCAAACCACGGTCAGCCTCCAACGATCGAGCGGTCACCCATCCAAGTACTGACCGCGCCCAGGGTTGCTAATTACAGTCGACCGACCGCACCACTGAGCTACCGAGGCTAACTCAGTTGCGGCCGGATGGCTTCAATTCCGCGGAACATGGCGCGCTGCCTTAGAGCACTCTCTATTAAGATCTATGCATATATCTCGATGGTAGGTGCAGACAGAGCGCGCGCGCGCGCGTGCGTCTTCTCGCCAGCTACTCATTACATTTCGCATTTCATTGTAATCCATCCGGCAACCGGCTCTATTGATCCGCTGATTAATTACAGTGGACAAAAACCAATCTGAGCCTCATACAAAAGAGACGGCGCGCCCCGACCGAACTCGAACAAGTCGTAAAAAATGTATTAAATCAATAAATGGCTTAGCGGTGCAGCGATAGACGATAGCGATACCAATCTAATAGCTAATCATAATAACGAGATTACTCCATTTTTTCAACGTCGCGTCGCGAGCCTATTGTAGTCGCCGCGGTCTGCGCGGAGAGCCCATGCCGAGACACACTCGCGCCACGCCACCTTCCACTCTTACCTTATTACCTTACTAGGTGGTAGGGTTTAACCTGCCCGGGTTGTTCCACCGCACTGAATGAAAGGTCGGTTGAAACATCTATGAAAATAGTTCGTGTTTTCCATCCAGTTCAGTGTAGCCGGTACGACCGAAGTGAAGCACTAACATGCATGCACCTAGTTCACCAAGGTGTTAGGGGCTGATATCACGGATGTATAGCAGGTGATGTAGCCAACAGTGTAAGTTTCTATAAAAAAATTAAATAAAACCAATTACACGCCATCTGACCCTCTGGTCTAGTAATGTTATATACCTAGAAAGAAACAAAACAAGATAAGAGTATTTACTCCAGGTATTCCCTGTTGGGTCGGGCATTTTTTTTTGTTTTTGTTTTTTTTTTGTTTAAAGTCGTCCCACCTGGCGGTCGGTATTCCCACACTTTTCCTGTCCACGTACGTAAGCCAGTGTACGTATAGGACACGGTTACTCCAACGGTCGTCGTCTTAAGCAGACCTTGTCTACCAAGTCGCAGAATTTGACCAAGATATACGTAATCTTTCAACCATTATGTAAAAATAAAATCGGATAAATTCAGGCATATTGTACTACAGATAGTTCAATCTACGAAGACGCGCCCCACCCTTCCTCCTAATCGCTTACAGTGCAAGTGTGAAACCTGCTGCTAGTGTGTTAGTTCTATCCACGAAGACGCGCCCCACCCTTCCCCCTAATCGCTTACAGTGCAAGTGTGCAACCTGCTGCTAGTGTGTTAGTTCTATCCACGAAGACGCGCCCCACCCTTCCCCCTAATCGCTTACAGTGCAAGTGTGCAACCTGCTGCTAGTGTGTTAGTTCTATCCACGAAAACGCGCCCCACCCTTCCTCCTAATCGCTTACAGTGCAAGTGTGCAACCTGCTGCTAGTGTGTTAGTTCTATCCACGAAGACGCGCCCCACCCTTCCCCCTAATCGCTTACAGTGCAAGTGTGCAACCTGCTGCTAGTGTGTTAGTTCTATCCACGAAGACGCGCCCCACCCTTCCCCCTAATCGCTTACAGTGCAAGTGTGCAACCTGCTGCTAGTGTGTTAGTTCTATCCACGAAGACGCGCCCCACCCTTCCTCCTAATCGCTTACAGTGCAAGTGTGCAACCTGCTGCTAGTGTGTTAGTTCTATCGTTACACACTACTACGATTATGAGTGCACACGCACACTAAGATGAGTTGGCCAATCACGAGGGAGCAGCGTCACGTGTCAACTATGCTCCGGTCAAACTCTCTACACCCCGCACGAACTATATGTACTATATGTAGCGCGCACGTTCGTGGCCTCTGCGGGCGGAGGCCGATAGATCTTTAGACTATTATCCCTGTTTTGTTTTCGTACTTCAACCACACAATAAAACCTTATTAGATAAATAATTTTATGTCATAAATAATAAAGAGGTTTCGTAAATGTGACTTTCAGAGATTGATTCACAATACTATACATTCCATTCTCGCATTCCTGCCGGAGGCCACGAACGTACGCGCTGACCATACAAATGATGAATAAAAAATAAAGAACAAAGATAACTCTCTCGGGTACACACTACAGGTCGGTTAACCAAAGCTGGCGCGTACACAGTACTCACACCAATGCAATTGTGCAAGTGCGAGTGAGACAGATCGGGGCATACGCATCACGAAAACCCGATCTGTCTCACTCGCCCTTGCACAATTGCATTGGTGTGAGTACTGTGTACGCGCCAGCTTTGGTTAACCGACCTATACGTGTCGTGTGGCTTGTTTAGTGCGTCTCCTGGCTGCCGGGCGGCGCGGTGGCGGACGCGGGGGCGGCGACTGTGCTGCGACGCTGTAGTGTGGGGGCGGCAGTGGCTGCCTCGCGGTAACAACTTGCGAGTCACGGGCGCGCAATCAGCCTTCGTCTACCCCGCCTCCGCCGCGCGAGCCACCGCGCGGCGGCGCCCCCCCCCCCCCCCCCCCTCCTCCGCACTCCCTACACACCAAAGTAAATAAATTACGAGATAATAGTACAGTAAGTAAGTAAAACACATTTATTTCACAGTCAGGAGAGAGTAGTAGAGTGATACATATTTTGCTTAAAATAACATACTTATTTGGAATGTAATTAAATTACAAAATTTAAAAACCCCCCATCCCTTAATAAGTCCAAAATAGTTTCCGTTTACTTACTTAAAGGAGTCGAGGGACGGTTAAGTAAATATCCGCGTAGCTCTGAGTTTTTCATATCTTATCGTGTTGCCTAAACAATGCAGCAATTAAATCCTAAATCTACACAACAAAAACCAAAAACAGATACAACCATTTTACAATTTTATTATTTTATTAAACCATTTTAGGGTTCCGTAGTCAACAAGGAACCCTTATAGTTTCGCCATGTCCGTCCGTCTGTCTGTCTGTCCATCTGTCCGCGGCTTAGATCAGAAACCCTTAGTACTAGAAAGTTGTAAGTTGGTACGGGTATACATATTAATAACGCCGACAAAGTGGTAAAATAAAAATTTTGAAACATTTTTTTTTTTAGGATAATTCCCTACATTTAAAGTGGGGATGAATTTTTTTTTTCACGTCTACCCCATCGTGTGGGATGTCGTTGGATAGGTCTTTGGAAAATATTGCGGGTTTGTGAAAAGCATTTTCGATTTAGGGATCCTTTTGCGAATTATTAAGCTTTTAAGTGCTAATTTTTGTTAGAGTGAAGTGTCCCCACCCCCTGCCAGCTAAACGGTTGTGATTTGGATATGTTAAAAAAATCACAGCAGTAGTATATACATCGAAATGAAAAGGAAAACTATTACAGCTAAGTAGGCTGTAGAGGTTAACGAGTAATAGTCGACCAACTCCGCAACTACGGAACCCTACACTGCGCGTGGCCCGACACGCACTTGGCCGGTTTTTATATATACTTTAGTTAAGTTTTATTTACCTCCCTGTACAATTACATTTTTCCCTTTGCATACAATATAAAACATATCAAAATTTAAAATTTAAGTTTAATATGTACGGTAATACAAAAGTTCCTCTGTTCGTCGCCCTCGGTAGCTCGGGTGGTGCTACGCATCGACGTTTAATGTTTTGTAAATTCCATTCAGCTAGTGCAGCCGGCACGACCAAAGGGAAACACTGGCATGGCACCTAGTTCACCAAGGTGTGATTAGTTGACGTCATGGGTGTAGTATATGTGAGTGAGGTTAGTTCCATAAAACAAACCTAGCTCTATCTGTAGGATAATGATTCTTTTTCCAGCTAACTGCCGCACCGCGCACCGCGCAGCGCGCAGCGCGCACTCGGGGTGTTGTGTAATTAGCTCGCCGCCGACCATCTGCGCCCGCGCACCAACCCCTCTAACTGGAGAAAATAAATGTCAAAGCGATGCATACGTGCTTATTACGCGCCGCATAATGTGTCCTGGCGATCGCACCGCTACTGTTAGCGCTTGTCGCGCTCCTCGCGCCCGCCTGCCATGTCCTGCGCACGCGCATGGCGTAGGGGTGAGGTGTACAAGTTAACTATAGGCTTGTGTAATCTTGGTAATTGATCTACGTACGTGTGGTAATGGTAAGAAGAAAGCAACAGCAACGGTCCGAGTTTTCGTTTCCAGTACGATGAAGAAATATTATTTAGCGTTAAAAGATATAACATTTTAGCATAATGGCGGTGAATTGAAAAATTATAAACTTACTTTTTTTCACTTACACGAGGGCGAATTGAATTATAATTCATATTTCTTGTCTCACTCACATTTAATTATATTCAAGCTTTCCTGAATACCAGACACAGTGGCCACTCGCTAGTCCCGACCTCGAAGTGCCAATGGGCGCGGATATGTTCGGTGAAGCCATGGCAAACTGAGGTCAATACCATCTCCCCCATTCATTTAACTAGAATATCAAGACCAGATACGATTATGGTAGGTGTTGGACATGCGAGAGAGGTCGCCGGACCCCCCCCCCCCCTCTCTCTCCCTCCCCCGCCACCCCCGCAGCCCGCGACACACGCTCGTAACTTAGCAATGTGCCTCACAGATTTGTTATTGTAATGCGATGTAAATTTTATTGTGTGTATCTTCACACCGGCCCCGGCCGCGGTGACCGCCCGCCGCGCCGCGCCCACAGCTCGCGCAATAAACCCCGCGCAGCGACCAGCGCCAGCGCCTTCCATGTGAAAAATATCTTATTTTGGTGGAGCCGGTGCGGTGGTGTAATGATCTCGGTTTTAATGGAATTACATTTATCGACATGTTACTTTGTGTTTATTGAGGCAACATTGTCTCGCTCGTCCGTGTATACTGTATGTGAACAATGTGTGAGCCAGGGTCACATGAGACATGGAATGTTGCATAACATTACGAGTCTAAAGTTATGCGAAATTTCAACTGAATGGTATAATTAAAACATCCGTGGTATAAATGGTCGCAATGGTCTAAAGTTTAGACCATTCCTTCAAAGATAGATTTATAGTCGAAATATTCGTAGACCTGATGTAAAACGCACGGAGAACAGAACCTCTACCTACACAAGACAGTGTTTACTGTGGTCGTTGTAGGTAGTTTGTCACTGTTTTGAGGGATTTCTGTATGTAAGTATACCGTGTGGGGTCGGCATTTAAAAAGAATAGCCCCACTGCATCTGTTCCCGTGCACGTCGTATAAGGCGAATCCCTTATTCGCCTTAATAACACATCGCCTTAAAAACCTATAAGGACAAGGACAAAGGACAATGTCAGCCTCGATAGCTCAGTGGTGCAGACAGTCAACCGTCGCTATTGAATGTTAAGCAACGCTGGGTGCGGTCAGTACTTGGATGGGTGACCGCTGACCGTTGGAGGCTGACCGAGGTTTGGATTCCTCGTAAAACTGTAGGTCCCTTCCCTCCTAATCTTACTTGGTGGTAGGGTTTAACCCGCCCGGGTTGGTACCACCGCACTGAATGAAACGTCGGTCTAAACGGCTTTGTAATAGTTTGTGTTTTCCGACCAGTTCAGTGTAGCCGGCACGATCTAAGGGGGAAGCACTGACATGGCACCTAGTTCACCCGGTGTTATGGGCTGACATCACGGAAGTTGTAGGTAATGTGGCCAACCGTGTCAGTTTCCATAAAAAAAAAACAAGATGCTGTGCTAAAGAGTGACAGGTTAGCCACCTCTTTCACCTCTTGCACGGTCTTTCTATTACAGGTGGGCCTTCGTGCCTTACTTGCTGCTTGATAGTTATTTTGCTCGAACACTTTGCTAAACGCGGTGGTCGGTGTTGTGTTGTAATTAACCAGAGTACTTGCGGCTCAACACCAATTACTCTGCTTACCCTGATTGTAGGGATATTGCGTATGGTGTGTATGTATGCAAGTATACATATAATTCAGTCAAGACGAAAGTCATGTTCACCGAGCACGCAGTCCCGCGGCAAGTGACATTGCCTATGTTCCGAAGAACTGGCTTCCCTCATCCCTCCTGCCCCGATCCGTATCCGTCACACCCGCCGTACTCGCTCGGAACATCCTACTATGTTGTTCTGCGATGCGTACACAACTTCTGAGAACGCACCGCTTTTCGAAATCGTTCCTATGTCGTACGGCGAAAATATGGAACGAACTTTCGGCGAGTGTGTTCCCCATCACCTATAACCTGGGAATCTTCAAAAAGCGTTTTAATAAATTAGACAACGACCTCTTTGTCCGCCTTGTAGCTGGCACGGCGCCTCTTTGAGCGTGGATTTGCGAGGAGTGGTGATATTCCTTTGAACTTTTGGGCACAGCCACCCGTGGCGGTCGTCCATAAAAAAAAGTTTGAGAGGCGACCCTCGAAGTTGTGCAGAGTTATGTCTACTTTGGACAAACCATCCAGTTAGGCGAACATAACTTCGACAAGGAGGCCGACAGAAGGATTCAGTTAGGCCGGGCGGCATTTGGCAAACTCCGTCACATCTTCTTTAATCAGTGCGTTGTGCCAGTAATGACGTACGGAGCTGAAACGTGGACCCTGACAATGGGCCTGGTTCACAAATTTAAAGTCGCTCTGCGAGCTATGGAAGAAGAAGAAGAAAGAATTTCATTGATCGACAAATTCCGTAATCAGGAATAGCTCTACAACGAAGAACTAAGTTCTTCGACTATAAGTCTTATAGTCGACATTGCAAAGTAAATTAGTAAGCTGAAGTTGCAATGGGCTGGGCACATTTGTCGCAAACAGCAACCACTGCGGTAGACGGGTGTTCAAATGTAGGCCACGTACCAGCAAACTTAGCGTGGGCTCTTTTCTATTCTGTGGCGTGGGAAGCCTCCTGGCTATGGTGAACAGACGACCTAAAAAAGGTAGCCGGGAGTGGATGAATGAGAAGAGTGGAAGACCGCGTGTGGTGGCGTGCCTTGAGAGAGACCTATGTCCAGCAGTGGACCGATACGGGCTGATGATGATGATGATGATTTCTATGTTTCTGTGTAATTTAATTTGTTGTTCTGTTTATTCAATAAACTACTAAACCTAAATACTGAATCAGAACTAGTTTTAATTTTATAGCTAATTCAGTATATGCAGGTACGAGGTTTAATTTTATGGTATTTGTAATTTCTGACATTATTTTCACCCATTGTAGTACGTAGTTATGTGCAATCTCTCAAATGCTAACCGAGTAAACAAACTCGCCAGTTCAACAGCTAGCTCCAATAAATTCACACTAGCCAATTAGAATGTCAGTGTAGCCGTTTTATCAGCTCGTGCGCGGGATTTATAGATCGCGCGTCACATGTCGCGCGCGGGCGCAGTGCAGCTCGCGGTCGTGTGTGGGTTGCCAGACGGTCGGGACAGACGTCCTGCTGGGCGCAGGCCTCATCCGCAGCGCCGAGGTTGCCAGTTGCACCCACACTCAGCTGTTGACAGGACAGATGTGTTGTGAGATTATCGATGATGCACAAGAGAGATATGTCTCGTTGTAATGCGAAACCGAGCGGGCATTCCGAGACATTTATTGTTTTGTCTATTAAGTTAGTAGCTTATACTAAGCAACCACGAGAGTGGTCAGTACTTGGATGGGTGACCGCTCGACCGTTGGAGGCTGACCGTAGTTCGGATTGCACGTAAAACTGTAGGTCCCTTCCCTTCTTACCTTACTATGTGGTAGGGTTTATCCCGCCATGGTTGGTATCACCGCACTGAACGAAACGTCGGTCGAAACGGCTATGTTATTTACATTAGTTCGTGTTTTCCGTCAAGTTCAGTGTAGTCGACATGAAAATGAAGGGAAGCACTAACATGGCACCTTGTTCACGCGGTGTGTTATGGGCTGACATCACGGATGCTGTAGGTGATGTACTTATACAAAACAATGTGTCAGTTTCCATAAAAAACATGCTACAGCGAAGACGTACGCGTGACGTGTCTCACTAGACTTGTGATAGAGCGAAAAGTCCTGCAGTGCAGTACGATATTTTTTAACCGCCTCCGGCGAAGTAAAAAAACGGGTTTTCAAATTTCGAATTCGCGTTCTTTCTATTTTTCACTCGAGTGTTAACTAGTGCGAGTTTTCACCTGAATGTTTCTATGAAATATGAACGTCTTTGGATTCATATGATTGAATTTTCCCTACGATGAAGCGTCGCCCGGATTTGCTCGGAGAATTAATGTATGTGTGTTCGTGCGCTCCCACCCACTCACAGAACCTAAACTACAATATAAAATATGAAGTATTTTAAAATTAGAAGTCGTGCCTAGAAACCCGCAAGCACGTGGGCTCTAGTGTATCCGACAGGAAGAAAGTCACTGTGGGTGTTCCACAGGGATCCATATTAGGACCTTTGCATATTCACCAATATTGCAAACTATCCCAAATACTCTGAACGACATAATACGGTGTCGGCAAGTTTACTTCAGCTCGCCCGATGTTCATGCATGTAAAGGGTGTCCCAAAATTAACGTAAGATTTGAATTTGGCGCCATTTGTGCAATAAAGTGTTGGCAACCCTAAAAAAAACAATTTGACAGCTGACAATTTAGAGTTAGTAAAAATGGAGCGTTACACGATAGAACAACGTGTCTTCATTGTTGAACAATATTTAAAAAATAATGAAAGTTTGGCGGCCACAGTTCGAAAATTTCGCACAAAATATGATCGGAATGTTGATTTAACTTCGTCAACTGTGAAGAGAGTAATTGAAAAATTCAGGGAGACTGGATCAATTGGTGATGATAAACACACTGGTCGTCCAAAAGCAAGCCGTTCAAATGTCAATATTCGAAGCAGTGCGTGAGAGTGTTGGTGAAAGTCCAGCAACATCAATTCGACGTCGTGGACAAGCATTGCAAATTTCAAGAAGCTCTCTACAGCGTATACTCACTGAAGATCTGCGTCTCCATGCTTACAAAGTTCAACTGACACAAGAACTGAAGGCTAATGATCATGCACAGCGAGGAGAGTTCGTTGAATGGATTATTGAACATCAACAAGTGGATGCTGACTTTTCGAGCAAAATCATCCTAAGCGAGCACATTTTCACCTTGATGGGTTTGTTAATCGCCAGAATTGCCGCATTTGGGGTTCAGAGAACCCACATGTGATTGTCGAAAAACAAATGCATCCACAACGTGTCACTGTTTGGTGCGGATTTTGGGCTGGAGGCATCATTGGACCATACTTTTTCCAAAATGAGGCTGATCAAGCAGTGACTGTTAATGGTGTTCGATATCGCGACATGATAACACAGTTCTTTCTGCCTAAATTGGATGAAATTTATGTGGAAGGAGTATGGTTTCAACAAGACGGGGCCACATGCCATACAGCCCATGAAACAATGCAATTACTGCAAGAGACATTTCCTGGTCGTGTACTCTCTCGTTTCGGTGATCAGAATTGGCCCCCTAGATCTTGTGATTTAACACCATTGGATTTCTTTTTATGGGGTTATTTGAAGTCAAAGGTCTATGCCAACAAGCCCTCAACCACCCATGCTTTCATGGAGGAAATTCGACGCTGCATCAACGAAATTCAGCCACATTTATGCAAAATGGTCATGGAAAATTTCGACAAAAGAGTGCGTATGTGCCAGCAAAGCCTTGGAGGTCATTTGTCCGATGTGCTATTCCATACATAACCCTATCCTGTGTACTTTATGATTCAATGAAAAATAACAATATAAGGTAAAAAAAATGTGTTTTCTGTTAAATTTAAATCATAGTCATGGAGATTTTATGAAAATTAAATTATACCTAATATATTATCATATGCCCGTAGAAATAAAATCAATGCCCATACATTTTGTTTAAATACACAATTAATATTTTCTCAACTAAACATTCCATTTTCAAAATAAATGAATTTTTAAATTTTCGTTTTTACTACCATACTGAATAATTTTTTATTTTTTTTATTTTTATTTTTTTTTAAACTTATATACTTTTTCTCATTCTTAACTTAAGTATCTGAGTATTATAGCATGTTGATATTTTTTTTCTGTCGCACAGACACGAGGATGCTCTACAACCAGGTTGTCTGTTTCTAAAGTTCCATGTTCATTTTTACTGCTGCTAATAGTCGGTTCGGGGCTTAAGGTCCAATTACCCGAATGACCAGTATGTCTACTTCGTCCGTCGGTACTTAAAAATAATAGTCCCACTGCATATCTCCCCGTGCATGTCGTAAAAGGCGAGTAACAGTTATAACATGATGCCGTGCATAAGAGCGACAGGTTAGCTACCTCTCATCTTGGCACGGTCCTTCCACCGAGTCATGCTTACTAGTTACATATCTTGCTGCATGATAGTTATCTTGTCCTAATTTGCTAAATGTGGTGGTAATGTGTTCTGCTGTAATTTACAAGAGTACTTGCAGCACAACACGGCCTATTCTGCTTACCCCGATTGTTGGGATACAGCTTGTGGTATGTTTGTATGTATTTGCATCGGAAGGAAGAGGGGCTAGAAAAGCTTTCTTCAAGCCCAGATCGCGGGAGACTTCAGTACAAAGCGTGTGTATGTGAGTATTGTATGTATGTACTCGCATGGCGGCTCGGTGCGGTGCGGTGGTGGTGGTCGCGCGATAGTAGGTATCGGAGGCGACGAGTTCCGCGTAGGCGCTAAGTAAATGGTTACGGAGCCCCGCCCCGGGGCGGGCGCGGGAGGGCCGCGGCCCCTCCTCGCGGCCGCAGCGGCGGCGCCGCGTCTCGCGCCGGTCGCCAGTCGCCGGCCGACGAGCGCGCACCCGCGCCATCGCGTCCCTCCGCGACCCACACCAGCCGACCGCGACATCGGCGCCGCGCCGACGGAAGTTGCATTCGGAACGCGTCCGTCGGCTGTTCGCCAATTTGAATTTCGAATTCGCGTTTGTTCTATTTTTCACTCGAGTGCTCTAACTAGTGCGAGTTTTCGCCTGAGTGTTTCTATGAAGTCTTTGGATTCATATGAGTTGAATTTTCCCTGCGATGAAGCGTCCGCGTCGCCCGGATTTGCTCGGACAATTAAGTAGACTATCTATGAAGAATAATTTAACCTATTCAGGATACCCTACGAAGTGTGTAGCTACATAGTTCTACGTATTGATAAACTGTGTGTGGATCTCTGAAGAATATGTCAGCAGTAACATGACACGAGCGATACACCCGGTGCGTCGGAAGAGTTCAGGCTCTGCCTCCCACTATGGACTTGAGTACGCGTCGCGGGGAACCGGAGGACTCGTGGATGACTGAGGAGAGTGTGGGCGGCGGTGCGCAGGCGCCGGAGATGACGGCTGGGCAGCGCAGGGTGATGGCCGGCCGCAAGAACGCAGCCTTCAGCATACGCAGCCTGGTGGGGTGCGGGGAGGAGGCGGCAGACGATCAGGACGCTGTCAATGGTAAGTCTATCTATATTACATACATACCCACATATCACACACGTTGAATACCGACAATCGACCTTACAACTCCACAGGGACGTTGGATCTTTGTGTGTTCTATCGCCTGTACCACGGAGAGTGTTCCAAGGATCTGCACGATGCGACCCCTCCATCCCTACTCTACCATCGTTCCACGTACAATAATTTTGGAATGCATCCACACACTGTCGATATTCCCCCACTTAGGACAAATCGATTCTGTAAATCCTTTATTTACAGGGTTGCCAACATGTGGAATGCACTCCCACCTGCATCCTTTCCTCTAATGTACAGTCTGGGGTCCTTCAAACATAATGTGAAGGTGCACCTAGCCGGCCGACATGGTATTCGCAGCCCCCGTAAATATCCGAATGCCCGTGGGCGCCGTCGGACTACACCTCTGCGTTAGTCTGGCCCGCGCAATATGTCGAGCTTTCCATAAAAAAAATCCAAGGAAATCGGGGTAAACAGAGTAATCGGTGTTGTGCTGCAAGAACGCTGGTAAATCACAGCACTACACCGACCACTATATATATATGCCCATTTTGTTAATGTTGTATTCCTGCTTAATGCTGCAAACTACATTATAATTTATATTTCATAAAATTTCCGATAAAATCAATGTTATTTCTATATATTATAACCCCCGACGGTGTATCTCTGTATCTGTCAGTGATGTGCTTTACAAGTGTACTTGCAGCACAACACCGATTACTCTGCTTACCTCGATTGACAGGATACAGCGCGTGGTATGTATGTAGTGCCGCGCGCCGCCGCCGGCGGCACTCGAACTTGAATATAAATCTCAATACACCACCACGCTGCATACCGACAATCTGGATAATCAGAGTAA
This sequence comes from Nematopogon swammerdamellus, assembly GCA_946902875.1. Lineage (NCBI taxonomy): Eukaryota > Metazoa > Arthropoda > Insecta > Lepidoptera > Adelidae > Nematopogon > Nematopogon swammerdamellus. The sequence continues at coordinate 512,434 of OX336334.1, forward strand.
TCGATGTTGTGCTGCAATCACTCTGGTGAGTTACAGCACAACACCGACCAACACGTTTCACAAAGTATTCGGATAAGATAACTATCAAGCAGCAAGTAAGACACGAAGACCCACCTACTGCATGACACGGTGGTAGGACCGTGCCAAAGGAGAGGTGGCTAGCCTGCCGCCCTTCAGCACGGCTTCTTGTCCTTATCCCTTAGCCGCCTTTCTACGACATGCACGGAGAGAGATGCAACGGATATATTCTTTTCAAGCAGTACCACCGGCCCCCGCACAAGATGCATGGTGTACGGTAAAATGCGGTTGTTGTACGGCGTTTAAAAATATTTTCTAATTATTATTATTTCTTCACAGAATTATTATATCTACACAGTCCTCAATACTCGGACAATAAAATGTTTTCAACCCTACACGAAATAAAGACAATGTTTATTAATAAATTTATTTAAGTTTTACTAATAAAAAAGTTAGTTAGAAATTATATTTTCTTCATTTTATTTAAGCCATAACTCATTCGCTCTACATTAAGTGTTAATGATAGTAAACAATACCCAAATAATACAAACCAATTACCAGTGCCCATAAAAATCCTCAATAAAAATTACCTGAACAAAAAAAAATAATATTTCAGAGGGCATTAACATTCGAGGTTTGCCCGGTCGACCGCGATATTGAAAAACCTATCAATAGAATATCGTTATTACGACCTTCGCAATAAGATCTATTTTGGCAAGGCAACGAGATTATAGAGTCAGTTGATTAATTTCGGCGCGTTTCGAATATAACAATAGCAACATTCTGCTAAGACAGTGACGTTGTATTACGTTCCGCGACGCTGTTCACGTACTCCTGTTCAAATGTATCGACACGCCAGTCGCTTGATCGCCGCCGCTTTTTATTGTTTCATTGATTAGTTTGATTGCTCTGGTAATGTTTATTATTTATTGGCTTTGCATCTGTAGTCTGTGTGCGTGTGTACGTATAGGTACACAGGTATCGTTGGCTTGTACCTGCGTGCATAATTTAATTAATTTAACAAAGAGGATTATGTCTGGAGAACTATTCGATAAATAAATTCAGGGTATGCTTCATGTGGCAATGTCGTGGGTATATATACAACGTGTCCCAAAACTCAACGTCAAGCGGGAACCAGGGAGTAGGCCAGTTTATGACTACGCAGGGAAAAATAAGAAAAAAAAAATCGGAGTAATTTTTTTTTTATTATATGAGCATTTTTTGGAAAACGTTGAAAATTGACATTTTAGGTACAACGACTACAAATTTGCAAATATAATTGTTCAAAATTTTATATTGGAAGCCTAAATAACTCTACTATTGATAACTATCCCAAATAAAACCAGAATGCCCGTAGTTTTACCAAAAAAAATATGCATTTCAATTTTTTTCTAAAAAAATTAATGACAATTTTTTTTGTACCTTTTTTCAACTTTTCGCTTATATCTCTTAAACTAAGCATTAATTATTGGTAATAAGAAGGTGATGCAGATGTATAGCAAGACCGCTAGTCTTTCAGAGATGTTGGCGATTTTTAAAGACCCCGAGGCAACTCCAACTCAAATCGCTGACGTTGGAGAGAAATTCCTTGTGAATCTGTATGGAGGGACCATCGAAATTGGCAATCTCGAAGACCTGAGATTGTTATAATTGACATGGTTAACATGAAATGATGGACATGATTAACACGGAAATGATGGTAACAAACTGTTTTCGTTTTTCTGCTATTTTTTTAATTTTAAAAAACTTTGTCTAACTTTGATCGGCTGTATCTCCGTTGAAAATCTGGTTAACTAACGAAATTTTAGGAAATTTAATGCTCTCCAACGTTGCCATGCAATGTGGTAAACAGAAAAATAAAAACCTAATTTTTGAGTGATTGATTGTGTTGCATCCTACTCCAACCAGCGAAAGCGGGGCGCCTTGAAAGAGGAGTACGGGTGAATACAGGTTGACAGGGCCTTAAGGCATGAAGGCCCATACCTGCTGCATGACTCGCCTTTAACGACATACACGGGGAGAGACGCAGTGGGGCTATTCTTTGTATTGCGGGTTTATTGCACCAACTACCGTCCTAATAAGACTCGACATTTAATGTAGGGGTTTTGGCTCGCTGCACGCGGAAGCCCGTACTAATTTAAGGTCATTACATCAACCATCACCTATCCTTTTAACATTGCTGTTTAACTTCATTACTGTGTGGAGACAATAAAGTGGCACTTTGCTGCAATATTTTATTGTTTTATTACGTATAAATGCCTTTATTTGCCCCGAGTTATTTGCCAGGTTGTAGGCAATTAATTTAATGCCTTTACTATTTGATTGTGGTGCTACGGGACTGCATTAAACCTCAACGCCTGTACTCTGACGCTCCACTCACTAGCATCCGATGTATGCAATGTGTCCGTTAATGTATAGTAGGGGTGTGCCGTTTGAAAGTAGAATGGGTTCAGTTTCAATGTTGCCATTCTTCAAATTACTTAATAGAGTGGGAATATTGAAAGCAATTTTTGCTGACAAAGTAGGGAATAAATTGTTTATTATTTTAGTGGGCTTTTCTTCAAGGCAAATTGGCTTCTTTGTTATTATATGTATACTCGTATATGTATGTCAAAACATGGGATGTAGAGGAGACTGCTCAAGAAGCAAAGCATTGATATTTTATTTTATTTACTTTATTTGTTTTATTTATTTTATTTATTTTATTTATTTTATTTATTTTATTTATTTTATTTATTTTATTTATTTTATTTATTTTATTTATTTTATTTATTTTATTTATTTTATTTATTTTATTTATTTTATTTATTCAGCAAACACACATAGGCAGGTAGGTACTTTAGATTTACAAAAGTGGTCCATATATCAATTTTCAGTTTTGCTCTTGTACCGCCTTCAACTCCAGGGTCCGAGTATGAATCAAAATATTATTTAAGTTCTAGTTGTTTTTTGAAGTCGGTGCAATGTTTTTAAAACAGTTTTTTGTTTCACTCTTTTTAGGTATACCTACTCGTATCGCATAACAAGTTTTGCGTCGTGTTTTTCCAGTGGTTGGTACACACTTAACCGTCCATATCTTGAAAACTACTGAACCGATCTTGAAGAAACTTACACTATTCCCTAATGTGAAAGATACTTAATCCAATAAAAAATATGGAAATTCAATTTCTAGTTTCCGAGAAATTCGTGGACAAACATACATATAGGTACATACAACCAAACACACATACACTTATGAAATTTGGCACACCTGTTTAGAAGAATAATAAAAAAAATGCACTGGCGTACCTAATTGTAAGCATGCGTTTTATAGGTAGATAAACGGCGATAGGCGGTGATGTGAGGCGGAGAGATGCGGTGGGGCGGGTGAGGGGCGGCTTGACTATGTAACGCGACGGCGCAGTAAACGTTATAATGGCTGTATTGATTATGATTTTATTAAATGAACCTAAGTAGTTGAGAGTTTAACGACGACGGAAATCTCTCGGTAAAGTTTATTAGCAATTAGCAGAATTCTTGTGCGCCTGCGCGATGAACGAGACTTGTCTCACTTTCTGAACCCGCTGTTATTCAGCTCACAGCGAGAGGAAAGAGGTACCAGCATAGTAGAATCTTAAAATTCCTACACTTCTTTATAAAACTGACAAAAGAGTTCAAATAAATATCAAATCAAAATAAATTTACATTTATCACTTTTATAACACGAGCCGACCTACTAGGGAAAACCATCCGAGCACGCTCATTGGTCAAGACGCACGGCCCTAATTTGCGCGCACCGACGACCCTTGTGTCCACGAAGGAAGGCTTACATAGATCATTTTGCTTACAGTCTTGTCAGCAGTTTGATGATTCATTAGCATCTTTGGTCTTACGGTGAGTGTGGTCCCTACGACCTATAACCTGGTGATCTTCAAAAGGCGTGTTAATAAATTAGACAACAACGAACGATTCGTCCGCCTTGTAGCTGGCATGACGCCTCTCTGAGCGTGGTTTCGCGAGGAGAGGTGATAGATATTGTCTATTCTTCTTTTGAACTTTTGGACACCCGTGCCGGTTGGCTATATAAAAAAAAGACGACAGAGGTCGAAGCAGAGCGACCGCTTCAACTGGTAAGCCTACGTTTAAAGTAGGTATGTATTGTACGCCAATGGTCAGACAGACGCACCAACGCAGAGACCGAGCTGTCATTATCCTGCGTCAGATGTAGAGGTACCTATTCTTACTTGCGCTGCGGCCGTGCGTCTCGGCCAATAGGCTGCGAGAATGATTTCTCCAAGCTGGTCGTTCCGTGGTGTGATTTATTCCCGTCAACCTTATTATATTGGTGTGTGTGCGGTCTTGATACAACAGGATCATGATGACTTGAAATGATTTTCTACCATTATTTATTGACTGAACCGTATAACTATATTCTTTGTATTTTAATATCTTTCTTTATTGCTATTCTTCTTTGACATATTTATTCTTTGACATATTTTTTTTTTTTGCTTAAATACAGTATGTTATATTTAATGTAATTAAAACTTAGTATGTTTATGCCTAGTTAGTTATGTTAAAAAAAGAAGCTCTTTAAGGTTTCTTGCTCACTTCTTCCTTATAGATTGCATTGCTGAACTTGCAATGACAAAGAAATGATGACGAACCATACTGAATGTGCATATGTCTCAATGAAATATTGTTAATGCTGTGTGTTCTTTAAGGCGAAATAAATATCTGAAATTGAATCTGAATCTAATTATGAATCGGGGCGACTAGCTAATTTGTAGAAACCACTGAAATATTACTTCTATGATCTGTGGTAGAAACTCTTTAAACCATATCAAACAAGAAAGTATTAACTGAAGCCGACGTAAGGGCGGTGCGGCGGCGCGGAGGCAGTGCGGCGGGGTAGGGGTTGAGGGAGGGAGGGAGACGCGTGACTGGCCCTCGTTAGCGGGCTCTAAGCTAATTTGGTTCGTAGGCAGAAGCTGCCCCGCCCACTGCTGATAGACTAATTGTGATGCCAACATCGAGGCTTCATTTATTTTAATTCTCATCCAGTTCGAGACAATTACCTTATCTATAACTGGGTTGGGATGCCTTCGGAAAGTTAAAATTCGTCCGCAAAATTTAAAGATCCGTATATAGGTGGTGGGAAAACTAAAACGAAATCTGACCTCGGTGCCTTCGACAGCAGGTGGAGCAACGGGACTGTAGGCGCTGCTTCTGTAGACTCCTCTCAGAATATCACAAAACTTACTGGACTTTCGGACTTGCAAAATTGTTCACAGTTCGAGCACACAATTACTCTTCACGTTTCACTCGCGGCCGCGGTCTTCTTTTAATAACGTGGAAAAGTTCATGGAAATCATCTGAACTTGGAGAGTTCCAATTCGACACTCATTTTCTTGTAAAAGTCTATTAATTTTCTTCCTTCATCTTGATTTTCTTTCTTGTCCAGGCGACGAAAAAAGGAAGGATAGTGTAATGTCAGTGAGGTGAGGTGTGACGGTTGTGTGAATAAAATATTTACTTAGATAGTTTATTTTTAAATTTGAAAATAGACAAACAGAATGAAATGGCTCAACCAATAGGTATGACCAGTGTGTCCTCCCGGTTATAACGTACGGGTGTGAAACGTGAGACGGTCGCTATTATCCAACAGCTGTAAGTTACCCCAGCGAGCAATGGAGCGAGCCATGCTGGGAATAATCGCTACGTGGTATGGTGCGTAACGAGGCAATCCGACGAAGCACTAAAGTATATTGGACACCGGGTGGCTAAGCCCAAGTGGCAGTGGGCCGGGCACGTCAAGCGAAGAGACCGCGACCGTTGGGGCAACCGCGTCCTACACTGGCGGCCGCGGACAGGAAAACGGAATGTGGGAAGACCGCCCTCCAGGTGGGACGACGACATCAAGTATGTATGTCCACTGGTTCCGTACCGCTGAAGGCCGGGAGGACTAGAAGGAAACTTTAAGGCATATGTCCAGCAGTGGACGCTCACACGCTGACTGACTGACTGACCTTATCTCATTTTGTGCACATTACAGGTAGAAGACCACACGGGAAGAACATTGCAAAAGCCAAAAACATTATTTCGAGAAAACCGATTTTTAAAATTAAAAACGCTATATCATAATTTTGTATGTATACAACCCTTTAAAAAAATTAATAAAAATCTAGACTTATTGCCCGAACTACCTAACCATGGTTCAAGCAAGACGCTTGAGGAAGTCCAGGCCCAATGTCAAATGAAGTCACCAACTCCTTCATAAACAGGGAAAAAACAATTCAAGTCCACATTTTCACTGGAAGAACAATGTAAGTCCAACAGTAGTTAGGGCCGCAGCGCTCTTTATCACTCAATAAAGAAATAGACAAGGACGCATCTAAGCTGTTCGTCTAAGCATTACAGTAGCTAGCTCGAATGCTGCGTGGCTTTAAATACAAATTTTGGTGGACTTGAATTGATGTTCCTGTGTTGTGTGTGGACTTGAAATGTTACTCCCGTGCACGCTAATTCTTTTTTCGTCGATAGCGTCTGACTCACAATATTTTTCCCAAGTTTAATATTGCCATTCGATTCTACTACTATTGTACTATGGATTACCATCAAAAAGTCGAATTCGCAAAAAAATGGACTTGCAATGTTCTTCGCGTGTGGTCTTCTTGTGTACCGGCAGCAAATAATGCGTATCGAGCTTTAGAAAGAGACAATCCGGTTGTATAGAGAGTCGTCCCTGTCGCACGAACTCGCACGTCTCTTTCTAAATCTCGACACGCATTATTTACTGCCAGGAGCTGTACTTTGCACCGCGCATTTTTTTTTATGGAAACTGACACCGTGTTGTCAGCCCATAACACCGGGTGAACTTGGTGCCACGTCAGTGCTTCCCTTCGGTCGTGCCGGCTACACTAAACTGGACGGAAAACACAAACTATTTACATAGCCGTTTCGACCGACCTTTCATTCAGTGCGGTGGTACCAACCCGGGCGGGTTAAACCCCACCACCTAGTAATATAAGAAGTTAGTCATATCCCTTAGTCGCCTTTTACGACATACACGGGGAGAGATGCAGTGGGGCTATTCTTTTACAGTACCGGCCCCACACAGTACAATAACTATTTTTTTATGGAAACTGGCACGGTTGGCTACATCACCTCCAACATACGTGATGTCAGCCCATAACACCGGGTGAACTAGAGGCCATGTCAGTGCCTCCCTTCATTTCATATCGGCGGCTACACTGAACTCTACGAAAAATATTGTAATAACATAATCGTGATGAAACTGATTCTATCCAGTACGTTGTGGGGCTCTTATGCCTGCTTTTATTTAATTAGTTACACAATCAGATCTCCAACTAGTTATGCAAATATGCTATAATGCATATAATATGTAAATAGCTATAGGTACTACGGCGTAAACGCATGCGCAGTCAACCCGCCGCGCCGCCGCACCGCCGCCGCGTCAATTAACCGCCATCCCATTTTCCACTTCTCCGAGACAAATTCTGCACATATTAATTTCAAATTAAAATAATGCACATAGAAATGCATAATATTGTATACTTCACGAATACTTACACTGGATACCTACATGCCTACATATACAGGGTGTATCAGGATAGGTTTTCAAAACTTCAGGGTTCGAAAGGGGCCCATATTTGAAAACGAAAAGCTCTGAAACTTTTTCCCAGATTCGATCATGTTACAGTACTTTTTGTTGAAAATCTATTCTCCAAGATTTGGTGAATGGTTAACGTCCGCCTTTATTAAATAAAAAATAAAATCTAACTCGTGAATAAAAATGGGTAGGTTGCATACATAACTAGTACAATTGAACTGCGTGTAGGTAAATTCCAAACACTGAAAGTTCAATGACCTCAAAAGAAAAAGAGGACTGAATTAGTTCACTGCACTCTCCAGTCTCACTGTCCATCGAGTTTTTATTACAATTTCCAACTTTTGTATGACAAAAAAAAAACAACGGAATTTCGATTTGAGTGATAAGGATTTTTTTCTTCTAATAATGGGTACTTTCTATTCCTGAAGTTTCTCAAACCTATCCTGACACATCCTGTAGAACTGGTCGACTTTACGGTGGGAAGTCTTAGAACATATTAAAATGTTTGCTGTTGTTCCACGGGAAGTACTCGGAGTAGCTGTGTGACGCGATCCCGCCGTCCCCTTTCCACTTACGCACAACGCTCACTGGGCAGGGATTGCATCCCTACGCGCTGGACTTATCGCGGATGCGTACCAATCGGTTCTGCAGATCCTTCCTCCACAGAACTGGTAAACTCTGGAACGCTCTCCCTTCCCACATATTTCCCCCCAAGTACAGTCTCGGGTCCTTCAAGAGGGGCGTCAATAGGCACCTGTCAGTCCGGAATGGCATTAGCAATCCCCGCATGCTACCGAATGTCAGGGGTGTGACATGTAAGGTTAGATAGAGTGTACCGTGTGGGGCCGGTACTTTAAAAGAATAACACCACTGCATCTCTTCCCGTGTATGTCGTAATAGGCAAATAAGGGATATGACTCCCTTCTTATAATATTACTAGGTGATAGAGTTTGACCCGCCCGGGTTGGTACCACCACACTGAATGAAAGGTCGGTCGAAACGGCTATGTAAATAGTTTTCCGTCCAGTTCAGTGTAGCCGGCACGACCGAAGGAAAGCACTGACGTGGCACCAAGTTCACCCGCTGTTACGTGCTGACATCACGGATGTTGTAGGTGATGTAGCCAACCGTGTCAATTTCCATAAAAAAATAAAAAAATATTACACAAAATTTCGTTACTGACTAAGCATTTTTTCAGTGAGGGGTGTGACATGTGACATTAGATAGAGTGTACGTATAGGCCTCCGCCGAGCACGACCGATTGTAATGTGATCTCGCGGAAGGCGGCCTGTTTGAGTCGGACCCGTGGGCGCGGGGGCGGGGCGGGGGCGGGGGGGCGGGGGCGGCGGCGGCAGCGTGATGGCCGCGTAGCACGCGAACCAACAATGGGATGATGGCGATACGACTTGCTGGAGGGAATTAAAATTTAATACTATCGCATCGGCGCGGGCGGCGGCGTTATTGGAAGCGATCACACCGCGCCGCGATCGCTTCGCGCACCCCTCCGCGGCCGCCATGTTGTACCAGAGGCGACAACGACGCGCGTCGTGTGTGCCACTCGAAGCAGAGTTAAGCCTCTTCCTTTCATAGTGACGTCATGCGCTCAGCGGAATGGGGAGCGGTGACAGGAGCACCCCTCCCTCTCCCCCCCCCCCCCCCCCGTTTCCTCTTTAGGCAGTTTCCTCATTACTAGAGCGGGGTGGAATAGCCACAAGGCGGTTACAATAAAACAAAGCTAATGAGAATAGCGCGCAAATCGTTTTTATTTTCATGAATATGAAAAATTTGAGCTATCACATTTTTTCCAATCGCGTATTACTAAAGAATACGAAATTGTATTTGGAGAAAAATTCCAAAAAAATGTACATTAATTCTTTCATTTTTACAATAGAAATAGCCGCAAAATGTACATTAATTCTTTCATTTTTACAATAGAAATAGCCGCAAAATGTACATTAATTCTTTCGTTTTTACAATAGAAATAGCCGCAAAATGTACATTAATTCTTTCGTTTTTACAATAGAAATAGCCGCAAAATGTACATTAATTCTTTCATTTTTACAATAGAAATAGCCGCAAAATGTACATTAATTCTTTCGTTTTTACAATAGAAATAGCCGCAAAATGTACATTAATTCTTTCGTTTTTACAATAGAAATAGCCGCAAAATGTACATTAATTCTTTCATTTTTACAATAGAAATATCCGCAAAATGTACATTAATTCTTTCATTTTTACAATAGAAATAGCCGCAAAATGTACATTAATTCTTTCATTTTTACAATAGAAATAGCCGCAAAATGTACATTAATTCTTTCATTTTTACAATAGAAATAGCCGCAAAATGTACATTAATTCTTTCGTTTTTACAATAGAAATAGCCGCAAAATGTACATTAATTCTTTCATTTTTACAATAGATATAGCCGCAAAATGTACATTAATTCTTTCATTTTTACAATAGAAATAGCCGCAAAATGTACATTAATTCTTTCGTTTTTACAATAGAAATAGCCGCAAAATGTACATTAATTCTTTCATTTTTACAATAGAAATAACCGCAAAATGTACATTAATTCTTTCGTTTTTACAATAGAAATAGCCGCAAAATGTACATTAATTCTTTCATTTTTACAATAGAAATAGCCGCAAAATTAGAGCAATGTTTGGATTTTTTTTCTATCGAGCGAACTTGAAAAACTTGCTGTTTCAATGTCGAGGTTCACTAAAGATAATCCTGTAGATTGGAAACCTAGAACATTCCCTATACTTATCTTTAACTTTTCATATGTCTACACGGTACAGATGACCCGAGTGGTGGAGGCTCTACCACAGATCATCAAATGCGCGCGCCCGCCCCTACTAGAGGCGCCGTGAGCGCGATTTTTCTACAACGCCGTTGAAGCCTGTGGGCGTGGCTTATGACTTACATATTATGTGTGTTGTGCGTGTGCATTTGTTTTGTGCGTGTGCCTAACTTGCTCCTCTTTGTGTGTAGTGTCGATACTAGCACACATACGAAGCGCTAGCAGCTCAGCGTACGGTTATTGGGTTTCAAATATCATCGCTTAGGGCGCCTCTAGTAGGGGGCGCGGGCGGTAGGTATTTGATGCTCTGTGGGCTCTACCTATTGATTGGTTACATCTAAAGTCAAGTGGAATAATCATCATATGGTATTCTATGGTAATGTAGAATATGTAGGTAGAACAGATATACATTATTATTTATACCTATGTATATTACATTATTGTAACATATTAGACAGGTAGATAAACAATGTTAATTGTGTATTCAAATGTTTACATGAAATTTAAAATTATGCCTCGGCCTACATATGCCTAAAATTAAATATACAAAAATTCTAACCTAAAACTAAAATTCCTACAACAATAAACAATCTAAAACATTTTCGTTTTAAAATTTACATTAAGTTCTGGATGTTCCGTTGTAAAAATATCATTAAAAATATTTTAAGTTTCTTAACGTTTCCAGATACATAATATTCACAACAATAAATAGGTAGGTACAACACGACCGTGGTTCGGATTCCTCGTAAAACTGTAGGTCCCTTCCCTCCTAATCTTACTTGGTGGTAGGGTTTAACCCGCCCGGGTTGGTACCACCGCACTGAATGAAACGTCGGTCTAAACGGCTATGTAAATAGTTTGTGTTTTCCGACCAGTTCAGTGTAGCCGGCACGATCAAAGGGGGAAGCACTGACATGGCACCTAGTTCACCCGGTGTTATGGGCTGACATCACGGACGTTGTAGGTGATGTAGCCAACCGTGTCAGTTTCAATAAAAAAAAAAAAACACAATAAGTTAAAAAATTATAAAATATGAAAATTATTTTTAAATTAATCATGATTACTTGTTACGTAGATTGTAGAAAAAATTCCCTTGCATAATATTCAAACATCACACCTATAAGCAATTACAGACAAAGCGCAGGTTAATAAATAGTAAACTAATTAAAACATAGATAGAAAAATAACGTTTATTCCAAATGTTCCCTCCAATTACAACGCGGCTAAGAGTGATGCCGCACTATAGGTACAAACTCGCCTCGCCGCGCGCCGATGGCTCGTAAGTACGAAGAAGGTACAATTTGATATAAAAAATATTTTTAGGGTTCCGTATCCATCGCACTCCCATCGTATCCCTATTACTCTAAGCCTACGCCGCCGTCTTTCTGTCTGTCTGCCTTTCCGTCTGTCTGTCCGAGGGCTGTATCTCTTGAACCGTAATAGGTATAGCCTAGCCCGTTGAAATTTTCACAGAATATGTGTTATTATGGCCGTTATAACAACCAATAATAAAAACAACAAAAGTAAAAAATTCACGGGGGTCCCCATACAAGAAACTAAAAAGTGTATGCGCACCATCTATCCAAAAGAGTATAAAGCATTTTAACTAATACATATGTAGATGGCGTGAGTGGCGCTGACCATGACATGGCGAACCGGAATCCTCGGTGCGCGAGTTCGACTCGCACTTGGCCAGTTTTTTATTGAAATTATTGCCGTGCGCCGCGCCCCGCTCCTCTACAGTGCAGTGCCGCGTAATGTGGTCTCACCTTTACTGGCGAGCGGCTCGTCTAACTGGTTATAGATAGGGAGACCTTTGCATGATCTGTCAAACATCAACAAACTGACCTCAACCTATGGTGCAAGTAATGAGTATTGCGCCGACACATTCCGCAAGTCGGGCAAAAACTTTCAAATAGCTGACGTATGATTTCCTAGAACTGTCACTTTGGGGGGGGGGGGGGGGAGGGGGGGGGGGGGGGGATGAAAGTTATAAATACAGCTATAAATATGTGGTATCACGCGTAGCACCTGTCGCTCTTTAATGGTTATAAGGGAGAGGCCCATATCCAGCAGGGGACCGATTCTTTATTCTTTATTCATCATCCGTACCGTGTGTATCATTTTGTACCGTGTGGGGCCGGTACTTTAAAAGAATAGCCCCACTGCATCTCTCCCCGTGTATGTCGTAAAAGGCGACTAAGGGATATGACTCCCTTCTTATATTACTAGGTGGTAGGGTTTAACCCGCCCGGGTTGGTACCACCGCACTGAATGAAAGGTCGGTCGAAACGGCTATGTAAATAGTTTGTGTTTTCCGTCCAGTTCAGTGTAGCCGGCACGACCGAAGGGAAGCACTGACGTGGCACCAAGTTTACCCGGTGTTATGGTCTGACATCACGGATGTTGTAGGTGATGTAGCCAACCGTGTCAGTCTCCATAAAAAAAAAAAAAAAAATCCATAGACAGTACACTGCACTCGGATTCGTCATATTTTAACATCTAACATTTAGCATTTTGCCAGTTCGATTATTATCACAGCGAAGAAGAACTGGCAAGGAACTTCGATGGATACTTTTTTTTTTCTACGTCCACTTAGTCTACATTTACAAAAGTGGGTGCCAGTGCCTGCATAGTACGAATCATCATTATTTCTAAAAATGTATCACAAATACAACATTTATTTTCCATAAGCTTAAACCATCGTATAACATGTTGGGGCCAGTCTCCTAGTCCACAAACAGTACCCGTTCACGAGCATCACGCCGGGGCCGGCCATCGCCAGCCATCGCCTCTCTCAACCTATTTGAGGTAGAAGAAAAAAAAATAATAATAATTGAGTTGAAGGCGGTACAAAAGCACAAAAGGGCTTCATCAATGTTTTTTTTCAGGTGTGCTTTTGTACCGCCTTCAACAAAAATTTTTTTTTACTTCTAACTCAGTAGTTGTTTTTTTAAGTCGTAACAACAGTTTTTGTTGTTGTTGACATTGGGTTTTTGAGAATCCATCGGCTCTCTAAATCATTTCTTCGTCGCACCGCTAGGAACTGTCTTCCGGCGAGTGTGTTTCCCGACTCCTTCAACCTGGGTCTCTTCAAACGTCGCGGCGTTGCCGTCGTATTAACAGGCTAGTCTAGCAACAGTCCGCAAATCTGCTGGCATGGCACCTAACTGAGCGTGGTTTCGCGAGGAGAGGTAATTTTGGCTCTGTCGACTACACAATTTTTTTTATGTAATCCGGTATTGGTGGCTGAGTCACAGGGGCCAAAGCACATGCTCTGACTAGGCAATATCACCTCCGAGAAGGTAGGTGCCATACCGGAGACTTCCCTGAATTGCTGGCTATACTGGACTAGAGGAGAACACAACCGAGGCTGCTAGGCGGCCATCTTACATTCAGTACGGTAGTATCAACCCAGTCGGCTACAATTTGAACCTACCACCTAGTAAGGGGCAAGGGAAAGGACCTACAGTTTTACACCGGTTCCGAACGGTGAAGCAGCAGGTGTAGAGGTATGCACTTAAATTGTTTTCGTCAAAAAACGCCGGTTTTGAACCTCGTACATGGTACATATACGGTACGTACGTGGTACACGCCGACCGGATTTGAACCTCGGACCGGACCTCTCGCATGAAAAGCCGATGCCCAAATCACTCGGCCACCCGCCGCTTAAACCATTGGTCTCTCGGCACAGCCAACCATGCTGGTTTACATTAAAAAAAAAAAAAACTATTGGTACAGTATAGAGACATACATGTCGTCTGTATAGTCGGCTCATGCAGCACCATCGTGGTTCCTGAGTATTGTCAATTGCTTGAAACGTGTTGTGCAAATGAAGCTCTTATGAAGCCATTATTACATTATCGCGAGCATACAATTATTCTAATTTATATTTATCAATTCGTTGCGTCGCCTATACACTACACGGTCATGCTATATATATGTACAGGGTGTTTCAGGATAGACTTCAGAAACTTCAGGAATATTGAAAATTGTAATAAAAACTCGATGGGCAGTGAGTCAGGGGAGATTTGGCAACAGTGATGTCTAGGTCTAGGGAGTGCCTACCTAGTCCAGTCGACTTTTTCTTTTGGCCTCATTCAACTTGGAATTTACCTACATGCAGTTCAATTCTACTAAGTATTTATTTAATAATGCAACATACCTATCGCTATCCATCAGTTAGTTATTTTATTGTTATTTAATAAAGGCTTACCAAATATTGATGAAACGATTTTCACCAAAAAGGACCGAATCTGGGAAAACGTTTCAGAGCTTTCGTCTTCAAATATGGACCCATTTCAAAACCAAGTTACGAAAATCTATCCTGAAACATCCTGTATAAGGAGGGACACTCCGCTGCCGCCGACGTGCATAATATTATTGAAAATGCACCGCCGACGACGACGACACAAATATAATATTCACTTTTTACCGCGTCCGAGGAGCATCTCAAATTGGTACAATTTTTACATAATAAATTCACAATCCATATACAGTAATGTTATGAATAATAAATGTAATTTAAGCAAAAATTTTATCGCCGCTCTTCTCTAAAGGTATCGCATCTTAAGTGGAGGTACTATTATAAAGCCTTGTCACACTCTCGAATTTCCTGCGTGCCCTCGCAATTCTACCTACACGTGGTTGGCGAGTCTGCTCGGAATAAGGTTCTAGAGTAGTATTATAATATTTGATTTGAACGTAGTACGATGAGGCGTTCGTGGTACCCTTTTATTAATAAATTACTCGCCGATATGGAACTATTTATAATTAGAAAAAGTATCGCTTTAATTATAAAATTATAAACGGCATTCCCGCAACGTTTGCACTGAAACTGATGTAGTAATCAACGTAATATAAGTAACTATGTAAGTAAGTAGGCATGTAAGTGCTTGAAGGTGAGGTAGGTTACACTGATAGCTGATTTTGATAAATTATTTTCTATCCTCCTATACTCTTTCTGCGTCTAACAGTTAACAATCTTCTATATAAACGAAGATTTAATGAATAAAAGTTTTATACTTACCTTCATAAACACATCATAATTTATTTATTATTTATTTATTTATTTATTTTACACACTGACAGCTGACAGCTGGTGCGTGTATTCTGTTTTTTTTTTATTTATACGTGCACTTGTATTGTTTTTAAGTATTTTGGTTTGTTTGTTTTTTTTTTCAATAGTTGTTAGCTTCCTATTTGTTTTCAATTCTATTAATCTGTCTGTCTGTTGGTCTTTCCGTCTGTTTACAGAATATTTTTAGGGCCGGCATGGCATTCGTCTGCCCCCGCATACGACCGAATATCCGTGGGCGTCTTCAGACATCTTATGGGTGGCGGCGCTATTTTTTGCGTTTTCAATAAAACCTTTTTTTTTTTAAGATAGATCAAAAACAAAAAAACAAAAAAAAGTTGAAGAAAAGACTAATCGTGTATGGGGAAACCACAATTTTTATTTTTTACTTTTATTTTATTTTACTGCGGTTCATTTACATTTATTAGATTATTTTAAAGGTAGGACGGACGGACAGACAGACAGACAGACGGCGTAGGCTAATAGGGCTTAGTAATACGCTTCCGTAAGGGGCACAGAAACCTAAAAAAAACAAATTTTAGTAAAACTAGTGTACCTACTTATCCAATTTTTAGGTTTCCGTATCCCGTACGGAAACCTATTACTAAGTGTTTAGTATTGGTATGTTTAGTTTAGTTGTAGGTTTCATAATTTTTTAGTTTGTTACTAGCCACGATAGTTTATAGTACAGTTGCCTCGTTTTCGGTCATTGCAACAAGGTATCTCAGGTCTCATGGGTGGAAGAGGTCTTGATGCGTTATTTCACAGCATGAGTATCTACGGCGCTCCGGCGGCGAACAGCTACTGCTTGCTTGGAGCCCCCTCCCCCTCGCGGCGAGCACATCACCCCGCGGCCTCGCATCGCCGCTACGCCGCGCTAGCAGATCAGTTGTAATTAGCTATCGATCGTCAAGCACTGAAACCAATATCGCTCGTGTAAATTGACATTGAACCGTTTCGATCTGCATGGTGTTTTTTAGTGAAATTGAATTAAATATTGCATGCGCATGGACTCGTTTTAACCTGTGTGTATCAAGTGCCATACCAGAGTGGAGGACGGCAACTGGCTAGCCGCCGGCTATCCAAGGGATCCTGCTGGTGAGTAATGCTCGAGATCCTTTGAAGCCTGTTGCCTCCTGAGATACGTAACATTATTTGGACCTTCGGCCGGAACATATTGTCGATTTATAAAGTTATTTTACAGTCCAACTTTACAACATTTATTGTGGCTAGAAACATTCCAAGTAGGTAGTAAGAAGCTATTGTTCATCTGAACAAATTAATTAGAATCGAGTTCGCAAATATACTATTTAACAAGTATTTAACCTACCGAAATGTCATCTTGGGCCTATGTTTTCACTGCATTCAAATAATGGGTACCTAGGTACCTAATAAATATCTAATTAATTTATTCAATCTGAGGCAATCAAACTCAGTGTTGGATTTGTCTGGTTATTTAATAGTCGAAAATAGCAAATAAAGATATAGTTTAGTCTGAAACTATAACTTGTAATTTGTACATTAGTATCAGGCACATTCATGTACCATTTAATTGAATTGAATATGATTTAATTTACTGGCTACTACATAATCCTACACATATAAGTGCGTTTGGCTATCTGTACAATACAAAGTCGACTCAAGGCAAGCAGAGCAAAACTTACCGACATTAGGAAATTAGTTATTGGTAGGCAGTAGTACCGTTTCGCATATCCAGTCTACAATTAATTAGCGGCGCGTCTCGGTCGCGATCGCGAAGTAGGTTTCTCCGTTCGGGTCTTGTACGTAACGTAGGGTAGGTGCCAAATTAGGCGAAGTCGCGTCGTCGTCGGAGTCAGCCGGCCGGACGGACCGGAGATGCCATTAGGTATATAGTCCCGCCCGCGATTACGTGCCGGACTGCCGGCCGACGACGGGCCGCCCGGCTGTCTTGCCACTTCTACCTATCTATCTATACGCATTGACAGCAGATATAGGTGCGTTTACGTACACTGAGGAAACGGAGCGCGCGCGCTGCGTTGCGTCCCGCCCGCCCGCGCTGAGTGCGAGTTTTTTTTCGCTTCTATCTTTCTATCGGCTTGTTGACCGGCTTGGTGTTGGCAGTTTCTTTAATCTGATAGGTATTGCACGCAATATAGAATGTTGATAATTTAGAACCGTGTTCACAAGTAGGTACAAGTCGGCTTGCATAGCTAGTTGATTTAGGAATAGGTACCTACCTATGTCGCCCTGATTCGTTTTAATATCTCTTACGCCTTCTTTATTCGATAAAATTTTAATTAATTAATAATTACCTATACCTAAACAATGAATTATTAAATTATTGTGCTTGGTTGTGTAGATACCTAATTAATTTAATAGACATATAATTAGGAAATAAGTTCGATTTTCGATTAAAATATTGCATGAAAATAATATAGTGTAGTAAATAATTTATAATTTTTAATTGATATTTCATCACTAATAAATAATTAATTTCATATAATTTTATTACTCAATAGGAACTTCTCTTGCACGATAGTTAAGTCTATTGCTGGGTCTGTGTGGAAGTTCTATGCATAACAATAACTTGTCGATGTTCCGATAAGCCCTTATTTGTTTTTATTATTGCACGGTGTTGTACTACTATTATTGCTAATAGCCATTATTTCTGAGAATATCACTATTATTGCTAATAAATAGCTATTATTTCTGAGAATACTTGATAGCTTCGAATGGTTATATATACCTACTTCGTACTTGATACTTGCTACAATAACTTTAGGTACCTACTATTCCTTGATAGTTAGTTACTTGTTTATTTTGATTATTACGCACGCTAGAGCGTAATGGCCGCCGCTAAAGCCGCTGCGCTACGCTCGCTGCAGGCCAAACGTACCTTGGCACTCAAACGAATCGAAGACACTTTGTATTTTGCGAAGCGAGCGCTGGAAGATCCTACTTGCTTGTCGTATTTCAACGCTCGGTTCAAACGACTAGAGGTATTCTGCGCTTCGTTCGAAGGCACTCACACAAAAATCATCTCCGAGGAGTTAGATGAGGATGAGTTGGCCAAGGAGGACGAGTTGCGTATACAGTTCGATGAGGCTTATTTCAAAATATTAGACATTCACTCCAATTTGATAGGGGATACCGATTCGCAAGCTAACCACAGTTCCGATACGACACAGCGCGAAAATAGGGCCAACGTTCGACTCCCAAAAATAAATCTAATTAACTTCGATGGTGACATAAAATCATGGCAAACGTTTCACGATATGTTTGACACTCTGGTGCATCGAAACAAATCCCTTAGCAATATCGAGCGTTTTCATTATCTAATCTCATGTCTGTCGCAGGAACCCCTACGCCTAATAAAGGGCTTCCCGATATCTGAGGACAACTACGATGAAGCGTATCGCGTGTTGCTGGATAGGTACCAAAACAAAAGAAAGTTGGCTTTCACTTACTGGGAGGAGATACAGAACGCTCAGCTGAGGTCGAACTCGCCCGACGATTTGCGGCGTCTAGTGGACACAGTCAGCGAGAATTTGGCCGTGCTGAAGAATCTCAAACTTCCGGTGGAGAATTGGGACTTCCCCCTCTTTTACACTCTGCTTCACAAGTTAGAGAAAGACATGCGCCAGAGGTTTGAATTACA
This sequence comes from Nematopogon swammerdamellus, assembly GCA_946902875.1. Classification (NCBI taxonomy): domain Eukaryota; kingdom Metazoa; phylum Arthropoda; class Insecta; order Lepidoptera; family Adelidae; genus Nematopogon; species Nematopogon swammerdamellus. The sequence continues at coordinate 531,584 of OX336334.1, forward strand.
GAACAACAGCACGGACATCCCATCGTTCAACAGCCTCCTAGAGTTCGTAAAATTACAGTGTCGAGCGTTGGATCTGGCTCAGCTGACGACTGACACCTTCGCACAACCCCTTTCTTCGCCGAGGTTGGTTGGTGGTCGGCCGAATGCATCGACACGCAACTCTCTATCACAACCACACTCTTTCGTCGCAAGCGCCTCGGCCACCTCCGATAGAACTGCGCTCTGCGTGGAGTGCCAGGCCGACCACCCTCTGCACGATTGCCCAACTTTTGGGGCCCGCACCCCCCAATCTCGTTACGACTTCGTAAAGCGACACTCGTTGTGTATCAATTGTCTACGTGTCAATCACGTGCTTAAGAACTGCAAGTCAAAATTTCGTTGTAGGAAATGTCATCAAACCCACCATACCTTATTGCACTTCGAAAATCCGACTGAAAATCTGGCTGTTGTCGAGGGATCGTCAGTGAGCCGAGAGCCCCCCTATGATGTAACTCAAGCGGTATTGTCAGCTGCACCAGAGGCGTCTTCCTCGCAGGCTGTCAATGCACTTGCGAGCACGACCAATTTGCACACAACCGTACTGCTGTCAACTGCCGTTGTCGAAATCTTGGATGCTCGCGGCAATTACCAACAAATTAGAGTACTGATCGACAATGGGAGTCAAACAAACTTCCTCACTAGTAGGTGTGTCAATCGGCTTGGCCTCAAACATACCCGAACATTCGTGCCGGTACATGGTCTCGCGCAATCGTCGTCGCTAGCATCCAGCTCCGTCGCTTGTAGTGTGCGCGGACTGGATCAATCTTTCACCTTCGATATCGATGCGTTGGTGATCCCAAAAATCTGTGGAGACTTACCCCTCACTCAAGTGTCGGCCGATTCCTGGGAACACATAAAAAACTTAAGGCTTGCAGATCCAAATTTTTCCAATCCCGGATCAATAGACGCGCTGTTCGGCGCCGAAATATTCTGCGAAATCCTGCTCAGCAATCGGTTGAGTGGCGCCCTTAACGAACCCACCGCGATAAATACCAAACTCGGATGGATACTCATGGGTAGGGTCCCATGCAACGTCGCTGCTGGATGTCAATCCCTGCTCTCCATAGAGTCGTCCCTTGATCAAAGCATTCGCAAGTTCTGGGAACTCGAAACGCTACCAAACCAGGCGTCGCTGAGCGCCGACGATGTAATGTGCGAGTCTATATTTGCGACGTCCCACTGTCGTAATGACCAGGGTCGGTACATCGTAGCCTTACCTTTTAAATTACCTGAACCTTCGTTCGCTGACACGCGGCCAGTGGCGTTACGACGATTGTTGTCTTTAGAACGACGGTTGGCTCGAGACCCAAAACTGAGGGAGGACTACAATGCGTTCATGAAGGATTACCTCCAAAGCGGTCACATGGAACCATCCAAGGCCCCCGGCTCGGAGCGCACCTATTATATTCCGCACCACTGTGTCCTCAAACCTGAGAGTACGACCACTAAATTGAGAACCGTTTTCGATGCTTCGGCCAAACCATCTCGCGGTCCCTCCCTCAATGAAACACTGCTTACGGGACCCCGGTTGCAGGAGGATATCATCACAATCTTACTCCGTTTCCGGAGTCATAAAATAGTATTCACCGCTGACGTACGACAAATGTACCGGCAAATCCTGATCGCGCCTCATCATCAAGACTACCAACGCATTCTATGGAGGTTCTCGCCTTCTGAACCGATTGGAGAGTTCACTCTCAGGACGGTGACGTACGGTATGGCTTCTTCGAGCTTTTTAGCGGTGCGCACTCTGTTGCAGTTAGCCAAGGACGAAGGTACGCATAAACCATTAGCCTCTAAAGTCCTAAGTTCGGATATTTACATGGACGATATTGTTACTGGGTCCAAGAGTGTATCGGAAGCGATCCAGTTGAAAAACGAGCTTGTCGACATCTTACATAAGGGTTGTTTTGAGCTTCGTAAGTGGGCTAGCAACTCCCCAGACCTACTTAAAACTATTGACCTCGCACACCACCATAGCAATGCCTTATCGTTCGATTCGGATACATCATCGCCAATAAAAATCCTTGGGTTGCAATGGCATTCTGATCGGGACACCTTCTCCTTCGTAGTGAATCCCTTGAGTAGGGAATGCATGAAACGAGTGATCCTGTCTGAGCTTGCTAGGATATTTGACCCCCTGGGATTCCTGTCCCCGTTGACGTTCACTGCAAAGTGCCTGATCCAACGAATATGGGAACTGGGTTTGGGCTGGGACGACCTGGCCCCTGAGACTATTGTAAATAAATGGAGTCAGTACGTATCAGAGCTACCATCCCTGGTATCTCTGCAAATTCCCCGGTCACTCGGATGCTCGCCCACCGCCAAGGTGCTACTCTGTGGATTCTGCGACGCGTCCGAAGCCGGATATGGTGCGGTAATATATTTTCGCATCGAAGATGGCGACCAAAATGTGAGCATTCGGTTGATCGTTGCTCGATCTAAGGTTAGCCCGCTGAAACGAATATCATTACCACGATTAGAGCTCTGCGCTGCCGTGCTGCTCTCCGACCTGATCGGGTTTACACTTAGAACCTACACAGAACAAGTCGCGTTCGACAAAATATTTTGCTGGTCTGACTCTACAGTAACATTAGCATGGATCAAGTCACCTTCGTCGCGTTGGAAAACCTTCGTAGCCAATCGCGTGAGTCGCATTCAAGACGAAGTTCCTTCTCTCCATTGGCATCACATTCGATCAGAGCACAATCCAGCTGACTGCGCATCCCGTGGATTGACCGCTGCAGAGCTTATCGACCATCCTCTGTGGTGGACTGGACCGAGTTGGCTTCGGCTACGTGAGTCAGCCTGGCCAGTATCCAAGTGCTCGGGAGGGGAACCGAACGAAGCCAGATCCGAGCAAAGGAATGCTGTAGTATCGCTCGTGGTCTCCTTGGACAAGATTGACGATTTTCTCGAACGGTTTTCGAAACTGTCTACAATTACTTCTATAGTCGCGTATGTTCGTCGGTTCATCCATAACTCTCGTCACCCAGCCAACAAGATCGAGGGTAAGCCCGCAGCGGTCGAGTTGAATGAAGCGCTTTTCATTTTGATAAAACGTGTTCAATCCGCCGTTTTCGGCGAGGAGATATCCAATATTAAGGCTGGCAAGCCGATTCCAAAACATCTGCGAAAATTAAACCCGTTCCTCGATTGCGCCGGAGTCCTCAGGGTGGGCGGCAGGCTGTCACATGCCGCCCTAGATTACGATAAAAAACACCCGGCCTTGCTTCCTCGTCAAGGTCGTCTCACTACACTCATTATCGAAGACACACATTTTCGACATTTGCATCCAGGTCTACAGACCCTAAGCTACTTGTTAGCACAAAACTTTTGGATCCTCTCTGCCAGAAGGGCGATCCGTAGTTGTTTATCGAATTGCGTAAGGTGCTTCCGGGTAAACCCAAAAAACTTACAGCCTCGCATGGCCGACTTGCCCAACGTTCGAGTCCAACAAATAAAACCCTTCGCATGCGTCGGCGTCGATTTCGCAGGCCCCTTTGCCACCACCGTCATTCGTCATCGCGGCTCGAGATCCTTTAAGTCGTATATATGCGTGTTCGTGTGCTTCGCGACCAAGGCACTGCATTTAGAGCTTGTCATCGGATTAACCAGCGAGGCATTTCTTGGAGCCCTACGTCGCTTTATTGCCCGGAGAGGTCGTTGCAATCGGATCTTCTCAGATTGTGAGACCAACTTTGTAGGGGCCCAAACTATTCTACAGCCCATCCTGAAAGAAGCTTGCGAACGAGAAAAAATTAGTTTCTCGTTTAATCCCCCCGCTTCACCCCATTTTGGTGGGTTATGGGAAGCCGGGGTAAAATCAGTAAAAACTCATCTCGCGCGCGTAGTCGGAAATCAAACATTAACCTATGAAGAATTTTACACCATACTAACTCAAATCGAGGCACTGTTAAATTCTCGACCATTGTGCCCGCTTAGTGCAGATCCAAATGATTTATCGGTACTAACCCCCGGTCATTTTCTTACGCTAGAACCTCTGACGGCTCTACCAGAATCCGATTATACAAACCTCAACCTGAATCGATTGACACGCTGGCAGCTGATCCAACGTTTACACCAAGACTTTTGGATTCGCTGGCATCGCGAGTATCTGCACACATTGACCCAGAGACACAAATGGTCTGATACTAGTTCTGAATTGCTCTGCGGTTCTCTGGTTCTTGTGAAGGACGAGTTAACCAGGCCAATGCATTGGATTCTCGGCCGCGTTGTAGAGTTGCATCCTGGCAAGGATGGAATCTCTCGAGTAGCAACAGTTAAGACTACCAATGGTACACTGCGACGGCCTTTGGTGAAGCTATGTCCTCTACCAAATCAATAATTAGCTTAAAATGTGCATTTTGGTGGGCGGAATGTTTAGTATTGGTATGTTTAGTTTAGTTGTAGGTTTCATAATTTTTTAGTTTGTTACTAGCCACGATAGTTTATAGTACAGTTGCCTCGTTTTCGGTCATTGCAACAAGGTATCTCAGGTCTCATGGGTGGAAGAGGTCTTGATGCGTTATTTCACAGCATGAGTATCTACGGCGCTCCGGCGGCGAACAGCTACTGCTTGCTTGGAGCCCCCTCCCCCTCGCGGCGAGCACATCACCCCGCGGCCTCGCATCGCCGCTACGCCGCGCTAGCAGATCAGTTGTAATTAGCTATCGATCGTCAAGCACTGAAACCAATATCGCTCGTGTAAATTGACATTGAACCGTTTCGATCTGCATGGTGTTTTTTAGTGAAATTGAATTAAATATTGCATGCGCATGGACTCGTTTTAACCTGTGTGTATCAAGTGCCATACCAGAGTGGAGGACGGCAACTGGCTAGCCGCCGGCTATCCAAGGGATCCTGCTGGTGAGTAATGCTCGAGATCCTTTGAAGCCTGTTGCCTCCTGAGATACGTAACACTAAGCCTACACTGTCTGTGTGTCTGTCTGTCTGTCCGTCCGTCCGTCTGTCCTACTGCTGTATCTTTGGAACTGTAATAGGTAGCCGGTTGAAATTTTCACAGAATATGTGTTATTATGGCCGATATAACAACACATAATAAAAAATTGAAAAAGCAAAAAATTAAGGGTGCTTCCCATACAAGAAACGTGGTTTTTTTTCAATGTTTTTTTTTGTGGTGCGGAAACTTTAGGTGCGCGCGAGTCCGACTCGCACTTGGCCGGTTTTTCAAACTCGTACGGACTTCCAGCAGTTCGGTACGATCTTTGATCGTTTTCGGGTCAGCCGCCATCTTTGCTAGGACATCGTGTGACAAATGTTCGACAAAACACTTTTACCCCTTCTGTCAAAAATGTTAAAAAGCCTCATAACGCCTTATCGTCCGGAATGCCAAACTTAGAAGTTCGACCCGAGAGTTACGACTTCAGATAACCCGACGACCAAATTAGTGTGCGGACCCTCTTCGTCTCTCTGCATGTATGTCTCCAGTCCGTGGACAGAGGCGTATTTAGGTTAAAATGCAATCGGGAACTGCCCGATAAAATTGAGACCCCGTTTTTTCCGTAAAATATGAAATTGTGTAATACTGAGGACATTTGACAGAAAAACAAACGCTATAGCAAAAGCAAAAGTATTGTTTTCGGTTATCCGGTATATTCATAAGAACGACTTACATTTGTCGACGTTTCGTCCCTCACTCCGGGGACATCGCATCGTCAGGACTCGCGGACATCTGACTGGATGACGTGACCCAGGACCTGCTTTATATTGAGATTAGTTATTGGACAATTTTATTGACTGCTATTCTCAAATCAAAACAAACGTGCAGTTCGCATAATAAAGTTTTATGGCTTAGTAAAGGGAGTCTCCGTTCACTAAGCCATAAAATTTTGTTGTGCGAGCTGCACGTTTGTTTTGATAATAGTATAGTGGTTTTATTGTACGGTTTGCAAGTAATTTTGCGATTTTTTTCAAAATACATACATAATACATAATTATATATTACTAGATAATAATATAGTAATTTGTTTTTTTTTTTATGGTAACTGACACGGTTGGCTACATCACCTACAACATCCGTGATGTCAGCCCATAACACCGGGTGAACTTGGTGCCACATCAGTGCTTCCATTAGGTCGTCGCGGTAATAAACCATCGCTACACTTATATTCCCTCTCTTTCTCTCCCCCGTCCATAATATACTTTCTTTGATACTGCTCAGTCCTAAGGCTATTTAGCGTAATAGCATATAGCTTATAGTGAGCCTCAAGGACTACTCTTTCTATTGGTGAAAACCTCGTCAAAATATGTTCAGTGGTTCCGGAGTTTACCTCTAACATACATACAGACACTTACCTTTTATAAGAAGTAGAGAGAAGATAGAGATAGTCATTTAAATATGGTCGTGCGTGTATGGTCTATCTATGGGCTAAATAGGGTTCTGGCATCGGTATGTGTCTACGGGGCTGTCTGGGCGCATGTTTGGAATTCCGGGCGAGGCGGGCGCCAACCACACCGGCTCATTTGGAGTTTACTTTCTGATAATTAAGTTTTACTTACCGCGCGCGACATCGCGCGTACAGTCGTAAAAATCTATCTGAGTGAAGCTGTATTTCGTGTTAGTAATAAAATAAGTGAGAGTAAACTGCTTTATAAACTGGATATATTTTATTATTCATTAATCCTCTCGACGTATGATCGCCCGAAGGAAAAACCGGCCAAGTTCGAGCCGGACTAGCGCACCGAGGGTTCCGTATTGCCATGTCATGGTCAGCGCCACTAATGCCATCTATGGCGTGTTAAATGAAACGCTTCATATTAGTTCAAATTCATGATTAGTTAAAACGCTTCATACTCTTTTCGGTAGATGGCGCGCATACACTTTTTAGTTTGTTATATGAGGACCCCCGTGACATTTTTATAATTTGTTGTTATATCGGCCATAATAAGACATATTCTGTGAAAATTTCAACGGGCTACCTGTTACGGTTCAAGAGATACAGCTCTCGGACAGTCGGACAGACAGACAGATGGCGTAGGCTTAGTAATAGGATCCGTTACGACGGATACAAACAAACGGAACAACAAATAATAAAAATTGACGATGGCACTATAGACCAGATATAGGTAATGTAAATAGGCAGAGTGGTCAGATTCTTGAGTGTTCATGCTTATGCTGTAAATATTAATGTTCTTGTGAGCGGTAGTATGCGTTAATTATTGTAAATTACTTGAATTATAATACTTATATATAATGTACTAACAAAACATTGTGACTTGCGAAGTTTGTTTGTCAGTTCTTCTTCGCATTGAATTAAGAACTGGCGGAATTTTCGACATGTCCAAGCGTAGGTTACCTACCTATGGATGAAATTATACAATAAACAATACGGAACCCTAAAACGTCCTCATAAAACAAACCAATGGCACACCGAGTGCTCCCAATGTCATGTCGGGGGCAAGCATTGAGGTGGTACGGCGCGGCGTGACCGGCGCGGTGTATGCGCGGGGGCGGCGCGGTTTAGGCGCGGGGGCGGCGCGGTGTAAGCGCGGGGGCGGCGCGGTGTAGACGCGGGGGAGGGGGGGCGGCGCGACGTGCTACGCGACACGGTGAACAAGAAAAGCTCACAAAATAATGCACTTAACACACGTCTGATAACAGACGGAACCCCCCATCAACACACTTGTAACCTTGACTTTATCGTCACTGAGCTCAAAATGTATCGCGTCGTCCGAGGTGGTCTCTTAATAAAACAAATCAGTATCACATGGAGCCCATTAGCCGGCACGCGCACGAGCAGACTAATAAAAAAAACTACTTAGAAAATATTTAGTTAATTGAAACGAGCGTGTCGCCTAAAGGAGGCACTTTGAAGGCTCCTTTTAGATGCGTCACCCGCGGAGGAGGCGCGGGGCGGAGCGGGACGAAGCGGGGCGGAGCGGGCGAGCGCTGTCAGCTGCGTGGGAGTTTTTTGAAAAATTGAGGAAATACTGTTTTAGATTCGGGCGATAGGTACATTATTTTTATTCCATCAATTTATTATTATCAAAAATTAACTATCTGAATAGTCCTTTGTTAGAATGTAATGGGAAACATCTGCTATTTTGCACGAATATATATAGTTCAAATATTTTAAACGAACTTAATTTCATCTCAACTTCTTATAAAAGGGCACGTGTCTGTATGTATGCTTGAGGTAAACTCCGGAACAACTGAACAAATTTTGATTCAGTTTGCACCGATGGAAAGAGCAGTTCTTACGGTACGGAGCCACTGCTTTCCGCCGACGCGGGTGGTCTTCCCACACTCCGTTTTTCCTGTCCACGCCACGCCCGCCGGAGTAGGACACGGTTACTGCAACGGTCGCCGTCTCTTCAGCTAACTTGCCCAGCCCACTGTCACTTGAGGTTAGCCACCCGGTGTCCAATATCGACTACTTTGGGGTGTCAGTGTATTGCCTCGTTACGCACCATATCAAGTAGCGATAATCCCAACATGGCTCGCTGGGCAACTTTCAACCTTTGTACAACAGCGACCGTCAGAGTCCACGTTTCACACCCGCACGTCATAACCGGGAAGTTTAAATTATGCGGAAGGTCAGACCTCAGGGCGAATTTTAACTTTCCGAACTTTTACTGTGTCTATAGTAGTTTTCGCAATATTTTCTTTTTTAGTTTTTTACAAATTATAACAACTAATTTAGAGATAACATAAAACGAATATTTGAAGGTGTGGATCTAAGCTTGCGATGGCTTCACCGAACATATCCGGGCCGATCGGCAGTAGAGGAGGGTATTAATAGAGGCCGGGACTAGCGAGTGGCCACTCTAAATTTCCCGCGCATGCTTCACGTTTCGGCTCGCATCAAGCCCTCGTCAGCTAGTCTGCGTTGACTAGGACGCGGGGAAACCACCAGTCCCGCTCTCGACCTCCCTCTCTCTACCTATCCATATTCTGTAGGATGCTTCCAGTGACGTTTTCGAAGCTCTCTCCATATATGAGCTTAGCGTCGATCTTGGGAGCCCTAGATTCTTGAAGAGACTGTAGAGCGACTTCGCTGGTAGTCCTCTTGCTCCGACTTCCACAGCGAAGAGATCAGTCTTGAATCCGTTTCTCACAATCCGGTCTACTAAGTTTTAACTGTACAAAAACAATGAAGCAACAATAAATACAACTTATAAATAAATGATGTCCTTTATAGGGGCCAAACACATTGTACCGGAATTCGCAATCCGGAAACTTAAAAATGAATATAATTAAAAACAAAGTAAACTTAAAAACATTAGCAAACACCCTCCTCCCTAGGACGGACGCAGCATTCCCCCTCTGAATGGCCACTAATTCGATTTCTTAACTTTTCCACTGAACTGTACTCGCGGGTTAAGTTAAAATTTATTTTTGTTTTTTCACTATCCCTCAGTCTATCTTTCAGTCATGTGTACTTATTTTAAATCATACATAGTTTAGATCTTATCAGCGCGGCACATTTGCTCATCCGTTCACACAATTACATTGGAATAAACGAACGTAAGTATTTACCTACACCCATGAACTGAATTTCCAAACCACGTGACAAGGTGCTTCTTTTCATGATGGTTATAATTGTGCCTGTACCGGACCGACTGTATATTTACCTGTTCGTGGGTAATTTGCGTTAATGAGGCCTATTATCTAGGTAATTAAAATGCGATTTGGCACACGGGGGCGGGTGCTACGACATGCGCGGAGGGGAAGAGCAATGACAAGAAGATACAAATGTGATTGAGAGGAATTGCCAATGAAATATAAGCTATGTGCCGGCGTATTAAGGTTCAAAATAGATTTTGAGCAAGAGGTGTTGGAATTAGCAGTCCATTACATGACATTCTTGATTTTCTTGGGAGATGTGTTTGGATAACAGAAGACGTGGTGCGAGCGGCGTGCGAGTGAAGTGTCATTATGCTGTGACAGTATAATTGTATTATACCACTGTTTTGTCTGATTCCTATCTGTAATGGGAGTCTAGCTAGACGACAAAATAATTAGGTAGGTGTAAACGTTACTGGAAACGTTTAATTTGTTTTAAAATTGCATAATTCTGCCTACATCAATAAATACAATTCATCGAACAGTGACGTGGCACATTTTTAAGTTTTCGTACCCCTACTACGCTGTCTGCCTGTCTGTCTGTCTGTCTGTCCGTCCGTCCGTCCGTCCGATGGCTGTATCATTGGAACCGTAATAGCTAGCCGGTTAAATTTATCAAAGAATATTGTGTTATTTTGGGGGATATAACAACAAATAATAAACAATTAAAAAAATTAAAAATTAAGGGGTTCCCATAGGAGAAACATGTTTTTTCAACGTTTTTTTTTTTTTGGAGCGGAAACCTCGGTGCTCAATTCCGACTCGCACTTGGCCGATTTTTTTAATACTATTTGGCAACCTCGTGACCTCACAACCTGGCGACCTCAATACCTCACAACCGAGGCACGTGCCTTTTGGCGATTTGAAAATTGTAGACACGAATATATGTTAAAATTACATTATCGCTACCCGACTTCGAGGACAGAGCCACCAACGCCATTACAAGTGTTTTGCCCCCTATCATTGTCCCATCCTAATGTCAAATTAATATACACAAGCGGGCAGCGGACCGTTTTCCAAATTGCTCTCGAACGCGGGACACCGCGGTGGTGGGTATCCGCACCACCGCGCCACCACCGCCACTACAGCCGCAGCAGTCACAAGGAAAAAAAAGTTTAATTTGGCTACTGTGCAGGAGTGCGTCGTGTGAGGCCGCAACCAAGGATATGGTGTACGCTGGACATGATGTCATTTTGACAGTTTCATATTTATTTAAGGCAAAAAAATTTTTGTCAAACAAAACATAACTCTACCACAAAAAATTAGTTTGGTGAAATTCATACACGATTGAAATGTTCTGTATACTTTCAATAGGGCAATGAGCAGTTCAAGTGTAGGATTATTAATTAATATATATATTATTAGCATTTGCTCGTGGCTTCGCTCGCGGTAGACTCGGTTTAATAACAAATCCGATTTATGCGCAAATATGATAATAAACGATCGCTTCTCTTATATTCTCTCATTCTCTCTATCTCTCTCTCTCTCCCGTCCACACTATACTTTCTATGATACTGCTCAGCCCTAAGGTCATTTAGCGTGGTTGTATAGTCATTTATGAGCCTCAAGAACTACTCTTTCCATTGGTGCAAATCGCATCAAAATATATTCAGTGATTCCGGAGTTTTATCTCATACAGACAGACACACGTCCCCTTTTATAAGAAGTAGAGGTGGAGATAGAGAAGAGAAGATTATTATATTAAGATTAGGAAGTCCTATTACACTTCATAGATTCAGATTCAGATATTTATTTCGCCATAAAGAACACACAACAATAACAATATTTCATTGTGGCATATTCAGTATGGTTCGTCATTTTTTTTTGTCATGTCCTGTTCAGCAGTGCAATCTATAAAGAAGAACCGGGTAGCTTTTTTTAAATATAACTTACATAATAAAGTTTTTATTATGTTATATACATATAACATACTAAGCAAAAAATTAAAAATATTAAGTCAAGATATACCCATTAAAAAAGATAATAAAATACAAAACAAAGAACATAGGGTTCATTCAAGTTATTACCAAGTAAGTAAGTGTATGTCTTAACTAGCCGAGCCCGTGACTACAATGGCTGTTTGGTAATGTTTAGAGAAATAAATTCCATATTGAACTGAACAAATATGAACTAAAACTCAGTTTGTGTTCATGCAGCTTGGCTGTGGAATTTACTACGTTATTCTATGCGGTTTAGGTTTACAGGAAAACAAACGAGAAACTTAAGTCATAAAGTTTTCACGGAAAGCGGAATGGTACGGAACCCTCTCCACGCGAGTTAGACTCGCACTTGACCGCTTCTTTTTTAAACTTCCGGCTCTGTTGTCCACATCTTAGCTCGTACTCCTATCCGAATTGTGAATAAAATAATTGTACATCACTGGGTAGAAACTATCGCTGGGTAGAAACTATCGCTGGGTAGAAAATATCACTGGGTAGAAACTGTCTCTGGGTGGAAACTACCGCTGGGTAGAAACTATCGCTGGGTAGAAACTATCGCTGGGTAGAAACTATCGCTGAGTAGAAACTACCGCTGGGTAGAAACTACCGCTGGGTAGAAAATATCTCTGGGTAGAAACTATCGCTGGGTAGAAACTATCGCTGGATAGAAACTATCACTGGGTAGAAACTATCTCTGGGTAGAAACAACCGCTGGGTAGAAACTATCGCTGGGTAGAAACTTCCGCTGGGTAGAAAATTTCCCTGGGTAGAAACTATCGCTGGGTAGAAACTATCGCTGGGTAGAAACTATCACTGGGTAGAAACTATCGCTGGGTAGGAACTACCGCTGGGTAGAAACTATCACTGGGTAGAAACTATCGCTGGGTAGGAACTATCGCTGGGTAGAAACTATCGCTGGGTAGAAACTATCGCTGGGTAGGAACTACCGCTGAGTAGAAACTATAACTGGTTAGAAACTATCGCTGGGTAGGAACTAGCACTGGGTAGAAACTATCTCTGGGTAGAAACAACCGCTGGGTAGAAACTACCGCTGGGTGGAAAATTTCTCTGGGTAGAAACTATCGCTGGGTAAAAACTATCACTGGTTAGAAACTATCGCTGGGTAGGAACTACCGCTGGGTAGAAACTATCACTGTGTAGAAACTATCGCTGGGTAAGAACTATCACTGGGTAGAAACTATCTCTGGGTAGAAACAACCGATGGGTAGAAACTATCGCTGGGTAGAAACTATCGCTGGGTAGAAACTACCGCTGGAAAATTTATCTGGGTATAAACTATCACTGGGTAGAAACTATCGCTGGGTAGGAACTACCGCTGGGTAGAAACTATCACTGGGTAGAAACTATCGCTGGGTAGGAACTATCGCTGGGTAGAAACTATCGCTGGGTAGAAACTATCGCTGGGTAGAAACTATCGCTGGATAGAAACTATCACTGGGTAGAAACTATCTCTGGGTAGAAACAACCGCTGGGTAGAAACTATCGCTGGGTAGAAACTTCCGCTGGGTAGAAAATTTCCCTGGGTAGAAACTATCGCTGGGTAGAAACTATCGCTGGGTAGAAACTATCACTGGGTAGAAACTATCGCTGGGTAGGAACTACCGCTGGGTAGAAACTATCACTGGGTAGAAACTATCGCTGGGTAGGAACTATCGCTGGGTAGAAACTATCGCTGGGTAGAAACTATCGCTGGGTAGGAACTACCGCTGAGTAGAAACTATAACTGGTTAGAAACTATCGCTGGGTAGGAACTAGCACTGGGTAGAAACTATCTCTGGGTAGAAACAACCGCTGGGTAGAAACTACCGCTGGGTGGAAAATTTCTCTGGGTAGAAACTATCGCTGGGTAAAAACTATCACTGGTTAGAAACTATCGCTGGGTAGGAACTACCGCTGGGTAGAAACTATCACTGTGTAGAAACTATCGCTGGGTAAGAACTATCACTGGGTAGAAACTATCTCTGGGTAGAAACAACCGATGGGTAGAAACTATCGCTGGGTAGAAACTATCGCTGGGTAGAAACTACCGCTGGAAAATTTATCTGGGTATAAACTATCACTGGGTAGAAACTATCGCTGGGTAGGAACTACCGCTGGGTAGAAACTATCACTGGGTAGAAACTATCGCTGGGTAGGAACTATCGCTGGGTAGAAACTATCGCTGGGTAGAAACTATCGCTGGGTAGAAACTATCGCTGGGTAGAAACTATCGCTGGGTAGAAACGCTCGCTGGTTAGAACTATTGCTGGGTAGAACCTATCGCTGGTTAAAAACTATTGCTGGGTAGAAACTATCGCTGGGTAGAAATTATCGCAGGGTAGAAGGTATCGCTAATTAGAAACTATCGCTGGTTAGAAATTTTCGCTGGGTAGGAACTATCGCTGGCTAGAAAACGCAGGCAATCGAGGAAACTAACGTGAAAGTGTGAGAACTGTTCGCAGTGAGCATTTCACATGCTCCCTTCTCCGCGATGCGATGCGGACTCGGTGGCGGCGCGGACGACGGTGCGGGGCGGGGCGGCTGCGCGCGGCTAGCTAATGTGAATCTAATTACCTACTTGTACATGCTTATACATACGCACGGAACCTACGCAAAGCTTCCAATTTTTGTTGTTTCGTCATATGAAAGCCTTGTCCGTTGAGGTGCCTATGTCAAGGAGTAAGGAACACGCTCCGCGCGCCGCCGGAGGATGGCCGCCGATCGTTGTTTTGTGCGCCCAGTATGTTTGAAAAGTATAAACTAGCGTTGAACTCTTTTTGCTTAAATTTTCGACAATACTGTAAATTGTATTAATAATAATTGTTATTGTTTCCGAACTGGGTGGCTGTGCTCGAATTCGAATCCTCAGGCGCAGCCAATTTCACCCACGTGGAGGTGCCAGTTGAGCATGAAGTCGGACTAATGTCGCTGGCTATGAACCCGCGATTTGAAGATTCGTTGATTGCAGGAATAGGGAAAGATGTTCCCCGGAACCCCGTTCCCGTCCCCCGGAGTAAAGCCATACAAATGTGACTTACTTACTTACTTATGAGGCCTGAAGTGTGGGGCCGGTACTGTACCGTGTGGGGCCGGTACTTAAAAAGAATATCCCCACTGCATCTCTCCCCATGCATGTCGTAAAAGGCGACTAAGGGATAAGGACAAGATGCCGGGCTAAAGGGCGACACCTCTCACCATGGCACGGTACTTCCACCGAGTCATGCAGCAGGTGGGTCTTCGTGCCTTACTTGCTTGCACTTTGCGAAACGTGGTGGTCGGTGTTGTGCTGTAATTGAACAGAGTTCTTGCAGCACAACACCGATTACTCTGCTTACCCCGATTGTCGGGATTCAGCGTGTGTGATATGTATGTATTATGAATCCGCGGGCAAAAGCTAGTTTCGTTATAAGGAATTGTTTTTAAAACTGAATCTAAGGTCTATCAAGGGTTTAGATCACTTTAGATTGAAACCTGCGTTTTCACACTCCGCCCCGCCTCCTCCGCGCCGCCATCAAGTGACGCCATTACCCTGCCCACTTGCGTCTGCGCAAGGAACTCTTCACTCGAGATGTTGTCGAGCGCGCTATTTGTAAACATGAAGGCGCGTTTACACTGATAGCGATCTAGCAGAAGCCGCTCGCTATGTTGATGCGCGGGCGCAAGCCGTGCTCGTTACCAACAAATCGCTGTTTAGTTAGATTCCGCAACTGCCAACAATAGACGTCGTAAACTTTAGCACCTAATAATGTCAGTTCGACGTCACGGCGGCGATGCAAAATGAACGCTTGCGCGTAAACAATACAGTTATAATTGGAACAAGAAGTGTGCTTAGTACAATGATTTTTTATTGAGCTGAGTACTACTTACTCACTTTTATCGCTGCATTATTGTTTTTAGGGTTCCGTATCCGTCGTACGGGACGCTATTACTAAGCCTACGCCGTCTGTCTGTCTGTCTGTATGTCCGAGAGCTGTATCTCTTGAACCGTAATAATTTGAATTTTTCACAGAATATGTGTTATTATGGCCGACAAAACAACAAATAATAAAAATAAGAAAAAGTAAAAAATTCACGGGTGACCCCATAAAAGAAACTGAAAAGTGTATGCGCGCCATCTACCAAAAACAGTATGAAGCATTTTATTTAATCCATAGATGGCGTGAGTGGCGCTGACCATGACATAGCGATACGGAACCCTCGGTGCGCGAATTCGACTCGCGCTTGGCCGTTTTTTCTTTTTTATTCTCCATATTGCATTTACTTTTATGACCATGATGCAAATCGCTACAGCTGTTTTATAAAATACAATGGGATGGGACAATGAAAGTCGTCGCAAGAGTTTTTTTATCTATGAATTTTTTCTACTTAATGTTTCTTGCAATTTTGTTTTATATATGTTTTGATTACTTAATTATAAACATAGCTAAGAGCCATCCTGGTTAAACCAGCTTTCTAATAAAAAAACCGCATCCAAATCTGTATTTTGGTTAATGTATATATATATATATATATATATATATATATATCTATCTTCCAAATAAAGCTTCATAAATACTATAAAGAAATACCTCTGTATAACAAAATACACTGACCAGATACGTCCTCAATAATATGTCATAAATACAAAAAGCTCTTATTAATGTGAATACGTCAAATAATCCAGAAATATAAATATCTACATAATCAGTAATTTGGTTAAATAAATCACATTTGCTTGCCCAAATTCGTGATCCCAACAACGAGGCAAATTATGTCATTAGCCTGTCGCGCCGTCTCAGCTATTTTCTATGGCACGTTATATGTAGGGCAACGCAATTCGGGACAGCCTGCCTGGCAGGCCCTGTCGTCAGAGCCGTCTCGTGTGGGGCGATGGGTGGCAATTTTTTTTTAAATTTTTTTAGGGCTTTTAACAATGATTTATTAATATTGCACTGGTAGTTGGCCAATACAAGAGTACATTTATGATATTCAAACTTGAATAGCAATTGTCGAGTGTTTTCGAATGCGGGTCTTCCTGCTATGACTTTGAGTTTTGAAAAATATTGTTTTCAGTTTAGGTCTAGACATCAAAATTATAACATTTAAATACTAATTTGCTGATATTCGATTACATCGTCTTCATGATCGTCCAAAGTGGTTTCATTTATTCAAGAAGAAGACCGACTAACGGTTCAATATCAAGCCACATAGTACTTATATTCCCTATGTATTCGAATTTAAAAAGAACAAAACAAAGTTGTTAGTATTTAATTAAAAAATATATATATATATAAAGTGAAAGTATTTAAAAAGAAGTAAGAAAGTAAGTAAGTAAGAAGGCCGAGCTGCGTTCCTGCGTTACCTTTATTTCGGCGCGCGGAACAATTCGGTTTGTATGAGAGCCACATCTTAGCGTAACCGGAACTGAATTTTATTTAGCCTATCCTGTGTGTGTTAAATGTGCTTGTACTAAGTTTCGTCGAATTCGGATGATCGGTTTAACAGTTATGTAGGAACATACATAAATTCAGAAAATATTTCTAAAAATCGTCAATTTAGTTTTTATATCGTACATAGAGTCTACAAACGCAGTATGTCATAAAACAAAGTAACTTACACCATGACCATCCCTTACAGATTTATTATTAATATTGATTTTTTATTATAAAACCAACTGAATTAAAGTTTCAAGAACGTCAGGATTCATAAAAAAAAAAACTCAAAAAATAGTCGCGCAGCCTGTGTGAAGCAACCTCGAAACAGGCCGAGCTTACAACATAATCAAAGTAGGGCTTTTCTTTACGTTAGCAAGCTGTCGCGCCCGCCCACCGCGCGCTGAGCGAGTTCACAAAGCTTGGCCTGTGTATTGAAACATCGCGCCAGTATTCAGTAGTCAAACTATATCGTGCGCCTAATATCCTGTAATGTGCTCCACTTGGAGCGCTAATGGCGTAACGAGCGACCGCGCGGACTACTTCTGTTATTAAATTATGAAAAATTACAGTTGGGTACCGATTGGTTCTGTGGTAGGCTCGTTTGGCCTACTAGGGCATTAGGCACTAATTACAACATCAAGAAAATCAAAACAATTACGTTTTTGGTCATCGAGGAGATGTTTCATAATGTTTCAAATTCAAATTCAAATCATTTATTGGATACATAATTAGGCATGTACTTACAGCAACACAGTTTTGCAAACTTTAGCTTTTGCCTACAACTACCTATATAATGTTCCTCGTTGTCATTCCAACCACATAATGGCTCTAGACTACTATGTTGAAATATTTTAGGTCGTAGAAGGTTCTTTCTAGGAGCCAATTATGTAGTCGGGTGCTAAATTGTGTGTATGTTTTTTCGTCACGGATGTTTTTTGGTAGTTTATTATAAATGTTTGCACTATTAAATTGTAGGCTTTTCTGATATTTTGTAGTGTTGTGTGCAATTTGTTCTATGTTATCTTTATATCTGGTGTCATATTTATGTTTTTTGTCTTCAAAATGTGATGGGTTTTTTCGCACATGCAACGCAGCTTTCTTTATGTTTGCGATGAAATCTACACTTATATATATATATAGGTAAACATATTTTTATAATTTGTAATATTTCATACGTAGAAGTTGTTTTTGTATTTTGAAATGGAAAACTTTGTTATGGGCTAATTTGTAATTGTTGGTTCGTAAAATATAGGTAGGTAGTGTATAGGTGTAAGTTTCCTAAATTAATAAATAAAATAAAAATAATGTTGCCTGGGATTGCTATCTAACACAAATTATAATAATAAGATATCAATGCCTTGCAATTACGACTAATAATATTTTCCGTGAACTTGTCGCTATAATTTTTCCCCCTCTATAGTTTGCTCAATGAAAAACGAAGAATTGATCTTTATAAATAACACGGTTGACAGCGTCGCTTCATCCGCGACACTGCGCTCATTTCACTACATCTCTTATTGCGTAACCGCCAGTCGCTCGCTAATTGTACCTGCTAATAAAATTACAAATTATATTTATTTAGCATATATTTTATTTATATAAAAACTCAGAGCTGCGCGGGTATTCACTTAGCGGTCCCTCGAGTCCTTTAAGTAAGTAAACGGAAATTATATTTCACTGTTTATGGGTCGGGGTTTTTTTAAATTTGTAATTTAACTTCTATTTCAAGCCTTTAAAAAAAACCGCATGCAAATCGGTCCACTTTTTAAGATAATTAATTTTTTTATTAATTTATTACTTAATTACTTGAATACAAACATAGTTAAGAACCATCCTGATTAAACCTTCTATTTTTTTTTAAATACCGGATCCAAATCGTTCAATCCGTTTAGTAGCTACGATGCCACAGACAGACACGGAACGGACCCGCTGATATCTTTAAATTTATTAATGAAATTGTTTGAATCGAATGAATATTTTTTCAATAACCTAACGACGAAGAAATAGTTCCATTATATAACGACCAAACGTTAATGACAGTATATTCTCCATACTGTCATTAACACAGAACTTTAAAAAAGGAGCAGAACTGCGTAGCGGCCGTACTGCGTAGGTGCCGCAAATAAGCTTGTAAACTCTGGAACTCTCTCCCTGCCCACATATTTCCCCCAAGTATGGTCTCGGGTCCATTAAGAGAGGCGTGAATAGGCACCTGTCAGGCCGGCATGGCATTCGTAACTCCCACGTATGAACCGAATATCCATGGGCGTCGTTAGACACCTTATGGGTGGCTCAGCGCTACATGTCGCGTTTTCTATAAAAAAAAACGCAGTTCCATTACTGTCACGAAAATCATCAAGCTAACAAATAATAATGTCAATAATAGCAAAATGTCATATTATGTGTGCAGTGCAAGCACGATAGTCGCAGTCGCAAAATGAATTAAATGTGTCTAACTTAAGGTGGTTAATTATAAAGCAGGCATCGCAAATCTAGTCTTCACTTGTCTTCACTAGTCTTCATACTCTAAGACGTCATTGCGCTATTTCTACTCTTTTCTGATGTTGTCTGGTCATGACACTTAGTTTAGACAGGAATGAGGTGAAGTTTAGCGGGAGATGTGAACAGCCATGTCAACAACCAACCGGCCTAACCATTGCAAATATATTACCAAATCTGATTCCATCATTCTATGCGCAAATGTACAATATGTACATTATTATACCTACAGGCAGTCGCTAGCTTATTACGTGATACGTCCGCGCGGATCAACGGAGCCACATCCGGCGCGGAGGTGATTCGCACTGGTGGCGCGCGCGCGGCGCGACTCACA
The DNA here is from genome assembly GCA_946902875.1 of Nematopogon swammerdamellus. Taxonomy (NCBI): domain Eukaryota; kingdom Metazoa; phylum Arthropoda; class Insecta; order Lepidoptera; family Adelidae; genus Nematopogon; species Nematopogon swammerdamellus. The sequence continues at coordinate 551,399 of OX336334.1, forward strand.
ATGTAATAATGGCCGGCGCGGGCGCAGGTAATGGAGGTAGAAACCTCAAATGCTCTCCGATTCTTATTTCCTAATCAACCACACAGCGGCTATTTGTTGAGACGTATTTGTATATAAGATTGGCGGAAGGAAGGCGCCGGCAACATTTTCTTTGATCTTTCATTAAGCCTCTACTACTCGAGTCATTTGTACCGTAGGATTAATGCAGACATATGAAAATTTAAAGATAAGTACCTATAGGAAATGTTCTAGGTTTTCAATCTACAGGATTATTTTTAGTGAACCAAAACGTTGAAACAGCAAGTTTTTTAACTTCGCTCGATAGAAAAAAAATCCAAATATTCCTCTATTTTTACAGCAAATTCTATTGTAAAAATATGAAGAAATAATGTACATTTTTTATAATTTTTCCCTAAATACAATTTTATATTCTTTAGTGAACCATAATTTAAAAAATCACAACGCTAAAATTTTTCATACTTATTATAATAAAAACCGGCCAAGTTCGAGTCGGACTCGCGCACCGAGGTTTCCGCACTACAAAAAAAACATTGAAAAAAAAACACGTTTCTTGTATGGGAGCCCCTCTTTTTTCTATCTTTTGTTATTTGTTGTTATATCCGCCATAATAACAAATATTCTGTGAAAATTTCAACGGGCTACCTATTACGGTTCAAGAGATACAGCCCTCGGACAGACAGACGGACGGACGGACGGACGGACAGACAGACGGGCGGATGGACAGACAGACAGACAGACAGCGGAAGCTTAGTAATAGTACGGGATACTGAAACCTAAAAAGATTTGCGCTTTATTCGCCTTCGCTTTGTTTTATCGTAAGCGCCTTGTGGTGATTCCATCCCGCACTAGTAAAGAGGAAACTGCCTAAAGAGGAAACGGGGTGGCGGCGCCCCTGTCCCCGCTCCCCATTCCGCTGAGCGCATGACGTCACTATGAGTGGAAGAGGCTTAAAAGTATTGACTATAGATGGAAACGTACGCTCGGTGAGAGCACAGGTAATTTTGTGAATATCTGCAGCGCTTCAGGGAGTAATGCCGAACGCCAAACCGACAACCTTTGATAGAAAAACGAGGCAACCATTGAAAGAAAAATCATGTTCTTAATATATGGTTAAAATCGAACCTTTTAATGTATTATTCACATGTTCACAAAATCTATATATAATATTTTCTTCATTAGGTTATTTAATTCTAATTAGTTATATTATCGGTGTCTAAGTTAAATTAAAGAAGGTGGAATTTCAAATTTGAAAAAGTAAACAAGTTTGCAATAATTTAGACATAATATAATACAAAATAAACGAAAAAAAACGCGCACCTGAAAATTTATAAATGGACCCCTTTTGTGCTTGTGTACCGCCTTCAACTCAGGGGTCCGAATATGAATCAAAATATTATTTAACACTTTTCAGTTCTAGTTGGTTTTTTTTTTCTCCTGCTGTCAAATGTAACACGCATTTATGTAACAAACCACAGCTTCCGTGCGCTTATCTAGACGTCCCATCGTTAGAAAAACATAATTTACCAAGAGCCGAAAGAAAATACAAATGATTTAGCTCCCCTGGGGCGCGTGTCGCACAACCGCAGTGCGCCCCGCGGACTTCTATCAGCCACACTCCAGTAGTCAGCCGTACTTAGATATTACTTATTTATATTTCATATTCATATTTATTTCATTTCGCTATTGATAGGGTATTGCATTTTTGACGAAGGCAATTTTTTGCTCGTATGAAAAAAAATAATTGTACTGTACGCCTGCTTGCCTAGTGCTGACTTGCCAACAATGTATAGTATATTGCTATTTGACAAATGGGCATTAATTAATTAATTAAATTACATACATACATATCGCACACGCTGAATCCCGACAATCGGGGTAAGCAGAGTAATCGGTGTTGTGCTGCAAGAACTCAGGTAAATTACAGCACAACACCGACCCACCAAGTTTCGCAAAGTATTCGAACAAGATTCAATCGATCAAGCAGCAAGTAAGGCACGAAGATCCACCTGCTGCATGACTTGGTGGAAGTACCGCGCTAAGGTGAGAGGTGGCGTGCCTGTCGCCCTTTAGCACGGCATCTTGTCCTTATCCCTTAGTCGTCTTTTACGACATGCGCGGGGAGAGATGCAGTGGGCCTATTCTTTTTAAGTACCGGCCCCACACGGTTAAATTGTAAATAAAATACTCGTATTATGACGAACCAACTTAATTTAGCACATTTTATTCTAGTCTTAGTTTTAATTTTATATAACTATTCAATATTATTTTATTGTAATGATTTTAAATGTTAAATTGTTGTAAGCACTGTTGCTAAATCTTCCCATACTCACTGTCCATCGAGTTTTTATTACAAAATTTTTGTATGAAATAAAAATACGGAATTTCGATTTAAGTGATATGGATTGTTTTCTTCTAATAATGAGTACTTTCTATTCCTGAAGTTTCTCAAGCCTATCCTGAAACATTCTATATACCTAAGACTAGGAACTTTCCCTGTATAAGACTAGGAACTATCTTTTTCTTTTTTTTATGGAAACTGACACGGTTGGCTCATCACCTACAACGTCCGTGATGTCAGCCCATAACACCGGGTTGACTAGGTGCCATGTCAGTGCTTCCCCCTTAAATCTAAGAGTATCCGAGCATGTGACGTCACACACCACAGTCCTCCCTTGCTCCCTTTCAATTTAATTTTAGAAATAAAGTTAAATAAAAAAATATGTTCCAAACGATTATGCCCGTAACTTATTGAAAGTTATAGATCATCCCCTGAATCAGGCAGAATTTAATTTCACCCCACGTTATGCGCGGGTGGGGAAAGAGAGTTAGTTCCGGCGATCAACAAAGAAAAAGATGTTCTTTGAAACAATCTGCTACGTTTCGATTCGTAATTTTTTTTCACTTTTTACCGTAACATTAGCTCCTTTCACACGCCCCTGTAATAATGAACCCAAAATCTGGTGACGCTGCAACTATCGCAACCTTATTCCCATTTTTGTTGGGAAAATTTATTTCAGCATTAAATTGGCTCGCAATTACCGGAGGCAGCTAGAACAGCCGAAATTTTTTTTTTATCTTCTTGTCTACTCTATCCTTCTTATAAAATAGGCACCTGTCAGGCCGACATGGCATTAACAACCCCCGCATACTACCGAATGTCAATAGGCGTCGTTAGACACCTTAAGAGTGGCTGGGCGCCGTAACAGGTGGCGATTTTATAAAAAAAAGGAGAAGCGTCTGTATGTATGTTTGAGATAAACTCCGGAACCACTGAACAGAATTTGCATGCGGTTTGCACCAATGCAATGGAAAGAACTATAATACACCATTACGTTTAAAACCTTAAGGATGAGCAGTATCAAATAAAAGAGATTATAAGAGAAGTGATCATTTATTATGATATTTGACGAAAAAATTTACGTGGATACCTACACCTGCTGTTTCACCGTTGGGAACCGGTGTAAAACTGTAGGGCCCTTCCCTTGCCCCGCACTATGGTGGTAGGCTCAAATTGTAGCCTACTGGGTTGGCTCCTGTCGGGCCGGCATGGCATTCGCAATCCCCGTACATCACAGAAGGTCCATGGGCATCGTAAGTCACCCACTCGTAAGTGAAACGATGCCACAAGTCGCGCGTTCCATAAAAAAAATATGACCTTAAAGCAGCCTCGGTTGTGTTCTCCTCTAGTCCAGTATAGCCACCAATCCAGGGAAGTCTCCGGTATGCCACCTACCTTCTCGAAGGTGATATTGGCTAGTCAGAGCATGTGCTTTAGCCCGTCCGATTAAGTCTCCCATATCGGATTATATAAGAGAAGATTTGTTTAATTTTTTACATAATTATTTAATATTTTAATTTAAACATTAGAGACCGCTTCTAGGCGAGGCGACCTCCGACAATAGAGACGTAATAAAAAAAACTAATTTCCTATCATTACACGAGACTCTCCGGACGGTCAGATCGATTCCTCTAGTTTGTTTAGCTCAAAACTTCAGAAAAAATCGGTCAAGCATGAATTCACTTCATACGCAAGGGTTCCGTATTTGCAAAGTAATAAAATCTATTAAAATATAAGTAATATTCATTCATGCAGCATTTCATTGTCAGTTTGACAAAGTGAATTCTCGTATATGTAGTACATAGGTACATATCTTATGAGAAAAGTTTGTATATAATATTGTTTTATTTTGTGTGTAGGATTATTAAACCGTTTTAAGCGAAATCAATTTTTTTTTATAAAATTCGCAAAAGAGCGCAAAACTTAAAATAAAAATTAACTTAATGGAATATTTTTATTGAATTATAAATTATTTTTAAAGCAAAGGTTAGTTTGCAAAGAAAACAAGTTAAATTACAAATTTAAAACCCACCGACCCTTAAAACATCAAAAATAATTTCCGTTTACTTAATTTAAGGGGTCGGAGGACCGCTCAGTAAATAAAATATAAAAACTCAGAGCTACGCGGGAATTTTTGTTCTATGTTTTTATGGTTTACTTCAATAAAGTATGCAATTTTATTTTGTTTTATTTTTTCACATTTTCACAAATTAATAGAATAGAACAGAAACTCTTTATTGCACACAATTGAAAAAAGAACAGTAAGTAGGTACTCGACAAGGAAGACACGACAAGGTCGAACTAACTCGCGACCTTAATTTTGGACGCCACATCGAGGAAAAAGCTAAGGTAGCCTCAAGGAAACTGGTGTCCTCAACAAGGTGCGTCAGTACTTTACGCCGAGCCAAAAACTGCTGCTTTAAAAAGCGCAGATTCGCTCATGCGTGGAGTACTGTTCGCATCTGTGGGACGGATCCGCAAAATACCTGCTCGGCTCCTTAGACTCGATTCAGCGTCACGCTGTCCGCCTCGTTAACGACCCCGAGGTATCCCGTAACTTAGAGACCTTACAACTCCGCAGGGACGTTGGATCTTTGTGTGTGTTCTATCGCCTGTACCACGGAGAGTGTTCCAAGCAGCTGCACGATGCGATCCCTCCATCCCCATTCTACCATCGTACCACGCGCAACAGGTTGGGAATGCATCCACACACTGTCGATATTCCCCCACTTAGGACAAATCGATCCTGTAAATCCTTTATTTACAGGGTTGCCAACATGTGGAATTCACTCCCACCTGCATCCTTTCCTCTAATGTACAGTCTGGGGTCCTTCAAACGTAATGTGAAGGTGCACCTAACCGGCCGACAAGGTATTCGCAGCCCCCGTAAATATCCGAATGCCCGTGGGCGCCGTCGGACTACACCTCTGCGTTAGTCTGGCGCGCGCAATTGTCGTGCTACCCATAAAAAAAAATAAAAAAAGGAGCAAGAAATACAGGAGTGCGCAAGGGCGGACTTAGCACTGCAAGTCATTTCTTCCAGTTCTTAGGTTGATGAGAATAAAATACAGAGAAAGAAGTATGAGTAGTGCGAGGAGGAATACGTGTTTTATTTTTATGAATATACCTAACATGTAATATACATACCTATTTATACAATATATACAATACAAACTGCATAAATATACATACTAACTATATTATAATAGTGATAGATAGAAATACAGCTTTCAAAATAACGGTTCCTTTTACCACCTTGTACGGATCCCTAAAAACCGCAAATGGCTGGCCGCGTCGCGTTCCGTCGGACGGAACCAGCGCAGCGGCCGGCTGCGCGCCTGCGCGATACAATTTGTATTTAGATCGTGTTTAGCGTCGCTTTGTGTACATAACTAGATTTTTGTTCTTGTTGTTCTCCGCTGAACTTCGACCGACACAGGGGTCGACGACCCTGTCTGCGGCCGCTACCTACTAGCGGGAAGGCTTACATTATTCAAATCATTAGTAACTGATTAGTGTGCACCTGGGCGGGCGGGAGATTTGGGCGGTTCAGCGACGCGACGGTTCATTCTGTTTGTTACTATTTGTTACTCGCACAGAACAGCGATCGCCGGCCGCCCGACAGGCGAAGCGATTTCTTGCTCTTTATTTGTTTCTTTTGTAGGAAATATCATGACTGACTTTCATTAACATCACGATGAGTTTAATAAACCAATTAAAAACCAACCTTCACTAGCGTCCTCGGAACCGTGTTCACATCTTCTCATCTGTAGGAGGGTTACTAGTTTTCTTTTATAGGTTTAAGTAGGTTTTATAGGTCTGTGAGTAGGTTTTATAGGTAGGTTTATTTTATTTATTTATTTAGTTTTCGTTAGTTTCATTTTAGATTTATTTCAAATTTAGTATAGTTTTTAATTTAATGTTATTATTTGTTGGTTGTGTGTACTTTATTTGAAATAAATGTTCTCCTTCACATCTCATCTCGCAACACCGAGAATATCTATTTATAGATCCATCCCGTTCTAACTTGTTTAAACGACGATAAAAGCTCTAAAGTGTCAGAACTCAGAGCTCAGCTCATATGACAATTGTTGCCAACTGACAGTAGGAGCGGGGCGTGAGCGAGCTGAGGGCGTATGCTTGCATGTCACGAAGAGTAGCTGGGCAATCGCTGCATCTATAGATTTAGGGCAGATCGTTGTACTTTCTCTTAAACGTTTCTCTTCTCTGTATTATTGTTATGTACTAAAATTACAAATTAAAAAAAACCCCCGACGCTTGAAAAGTCAAAATTAACTTCAGTTTTTTTTTTTTTTTTATTGACAGCGCGACATATGGCGCCGAACCACCCATAACGTGTCTAACGTGTCGTATGCGGGGTTGCGAATGCCATGCCGGCCCATTCACAGGTGCCCATTCACGCCCCTCTTGAAGGACCCGAGACTGTACTTGGGGGAAATATATGGGCAGGGAGAGCGTTCCAGAGTTTACCGGTTCTGTAGAGGAAAGATCTGCAGAATCCGTTTACTTACTTAAAGTAGTCGGGGGACCGCTAAATAAATTGATTGATTTAGCTAGCTAAGAACCATCCCGGTTAAACCAGCTTTCTAATAGAAAAACCCGCATCCAAATCGGTCCATCCGTTTGGGAGCTACGATGTCACAGACAGACACACCCATACACACATACACACACACACGTTAAACTTCTAATAATAATAACACCCCTCTTTTTGAGTCGGGGGTTAAAACTAAAGCAACATAAACAGCGTTTCTATAGATTTTGCAAACGGATAATGTGAGCGGTCAGCTCCAGGTTGCGGTGAGGTGTCGACTGTCGACGGGCAGTGGAGGCTGCGGCGCGGTTACCCGCCGATGCGGTGAAACCACTCGCGTCGCATCACTCTAGATGAGACGCACTTATCAGGTTAACGATTTTGCAAACCGTACTCTAAGGCCGTTCAGCGGGGAGAGGGAGTCGTTTGAAGTCGTTTGAGGGAGTTTTTGACCGATTTAAAAAAAGGAGGTTATCAATTCGACATGTACCTATGTATGTAATATTATTGGAACTGCAATACACTCACATATGATAATCTATTAGGGCTTCCAAACAAATTGACACAATTTTATAGGTGAAATGAAATGAAGGGAAGCACTGACATGGCACCTAGTTGACCCGGTGTTGTGGGCTGACATCACGGATGTTGTAGGTAGGTGATGCAGCCAACTGTGTCAGTTTCCATAAAAAAATGTATATGTATGTTTGTCCACGCATTTTTCTGAAACTATTAATCGGATTTTGACCATTCTGGCGTACATTTACTTCAACTTAGGGAGTATCATAAGTTTCATCAACATCAGTTCAGTAGTTTTCAAGATATAGACTGTTAAGTGTGTCAAATGATAATTCTATACAACGACAACCGATTTCTGTAATTATTTTTTGTATGTGATATATTACTAAAAAGATTGAAATAAAAAAAAAGTTTAAAAAAACATTGAACTGACTTAAAAAAAAAACTACTTAGAACTAAAAATTATTAAATAATTGAGTTGAAGGCGGTACAAAAGCACATCAGAAAATTCATAGATGAAGCCCTTCCAACTACTCTCTATCGACTCTCTCCTCCGTGCGTCCCTGCCGTCCTACCGCAGCGAGGAAGTGCGCACGGTGTCACGCGCAGGACTGCGGTCTCCAGCGCGCGCAGGTGTGCACCGCGCCGCATCGCCGATCATCCAATTGTTATTGTTAACAATCTTATTTGTACCCATTTTGTGTACGCTTACCTTTTTGTGCGTCGTCGTACGCATAAATTGCGTATAAGTGGAGTAACGCGTGTCGAGCACTCGCCTGAAGATTGTCGGGTGCGGTTTTGCCGGCTATACGTTGTAGCTTATATACGCACAACGCGCACTAGGCAGGGATTGCATCCCTATACGGACTGGACTTACCGCAGATGTGTACCAATCGATTCTGCAGATCTTTCCCCCACAGAACTGGTAAACTCTGGAACGCTCTCTCTGCCCATGTATTTTCGTAAGTATAGTCTCGGGTCTTTCAAGAGAGGCGTGAATAGTATGGGATAGTCATGGCATTCGCTACCCCCGCGTACGACCGAATATCCATGGGTGTCGCCTTGTGGGTGGCACGGAGCCACATCTCGCCATTAATATAAAAAAACCGTCTATCTACGTTTACTGTGGCACTTGAAGCTGGAGGGATTAGCAGGAGATAGTAGACAAAGTACCGTGTAATGTGTACTTAGCGTAGGGAGAGAAAAGATAGGTAATTTGCTCACTCACCGGGCGGAGTAGGTCTCCAGAATCCTCACAGGCAAGCGGATGTGCACCACCGCAGGGACGGCAGAGCCGGCGTGCTCTGCAGCGTCCGAGTCCTCTCGAATTATCTTAAAACAATCAACAATTCCTGACAAAGGATCTATCTATACGCCTGATTTTATTTTTAATTTAACTTTTGATTTTATGTGCTCAGTATTATCCCACTTAAATTATTGCTATTTTAGCTCTCAAACTGTATTTTAACACTGTAATCGGTGTCTATTGTGTAGCTAGTCACAATGAAGACGCTGAAAAACCCTGCGAAGTTTCTTGCCGGCTCTTCTTTGTGGGTGTAATAGAACCGGATTTTAAAAACTAAACAGGACAAAATCAAGTGTAGTGTACTACCGTACGAATGATGAATAAAGAATATTTCACTCACTATAAAACGTCACTGTCGCAATCTCAATAACTGATACACTATTGTACGTAACTCGACTCCAACCCTTATAAAATCCCTTATATTTCGATGCTACCCTTACGTGACGTGGCTCGCGCTCGCGTGGTCGTTTTTTTTTTTTTATGGAACCTAACCCGGTTGGCTACATTACCTACAACATCCGTGATGTCAGCCCATAACACAGGGTGAACTAGGTGCCATGTCAGTGCTTCCCTTCATTTAATGTCGGCTACACTTAACTGGACGGAAAACACGAACTATTTACTTAGCCGTTTCGACCGACGTTTCGTTCAGTGCGGTGGTACCAACCCGGCCGGGATAAACCCTACCGCCTAGTAAGGTAAGAAGGGAAGGGACCTACAGTTTAACGTGGAATCCGAACCACGGTCAGCCTCCAACGGTCGAGCGGTCACCCATCCAATCACTGACCGCGCTCAGCGTTGCTTAATAACAGTTGACTAACCAACCGCGCCACTGAGTTACCGAGGCTGACGAATTTTCTTATCCCTTAGTCGACTTTTACGACATGCGACGGGGAGAGATGCAGTGGGGCTATTCTTTTTAAGTACCGACCCCACACGGTACAAGTCGTCCGCTAACCACCCGCCGTACACTTTTTCCCTTCGTCTGCGTCTCCTCTTTCGAAGCTACCCGCACGGCGAGCAAACTAGGGATGTGTGGCGGAATGTTGGTAGGAGCAGGGATGCCCTAAGTGCACAGTTATAACCGTGAACTTAGTCGCTGTTTCTTTAGAGCAGTAGTGTCCAATCGGTAGTACGCGGGCCCCCGGTAGCACGAGGCCTTATTTTTAGGCCGACCGCAAACAGACGTTCCAATAAATATAAATATTGAAATAATATTGCGAATTTTTGTTTTAAAAAAATAATTTTGAAATACATTACCAGCCTCGATAGCTCAGTGGTGCAGACAGTCAACTGTCGCTATTGAATGTTAAGCAACGCTGGGTGCGGTCAGTACTTGGATGGGTGACCGCTGACCGTTGGAGGCTGACCGAGGTTCGGATTCCTCGTAAAACTGTAGGTCCCTTCCCTCCTAATCTTACTTGGTGGTAGGGTTTAACCCGCCCGGGTTGGTACCACCGCACTGAATGAAACGTCGTCGGTCTAAACGGCTATGTAAATAGTTTGTGTTTTCCGACCAGTTCAGTGTAGCCGGCACGATCAAAGGGGGAAGCACTGACATGGCACCTAGTTCACCCGGTGTTATGGGCTGACATCACGGACGTTGTAGGTGATGTAGCCAACCGTGTCAGTTTCCATAAAAAAAAAAAAAAACATTGACTCCAGAACACGTTAAAAATTGCCTAATGCTGTCATGCTGTTACATAGATTATACATAGGGCACACTAAAAGTTTCCGGAATTGGCCACTTAACTAAACAATATTTAAAAAGTAATTACAACATTTGAAAATGGAACTCTTTGGCTGTAGAATGCAGTTTGTTTCATCTGACTGTCAATTGTTTTTCCATTGTGGCGCCATTTTAAAAATTGCGTGTCTACATTAACATAAATTTAACCCGGGAAAATTTTCGTAGTATGATTTTCTACGATTTTAAGTGTAATTTGACAGCTCATCAGAGCCTCGCTCGGCTTCAATCTGCTTTTGGCGATGAAGCACCATGCAAGACGACTATTTATTGCTGGTTTGCAGAATTCAAGCGCGGTCGTGTCAATCTCAGTGACGAATCTCGCGATGGTCGCCCGTTCACCGCTGTGAACAACAAAAACATCGATGCTGTGCGACGTATGATCGAAACAGACAGGCATGTGACCTACCATGAGATTCGGGCATCCTTAGACATAGGCATGAGTCAAATACAATCAATCCTACACAAACATTTGGGTGTGAGAAAGCTGTGCTCGCGGTGGATCCCACACAATTTGACCGAGGCTCAAAAAACGCACCGCGTCACTTGGTGCAATGCCATGCTTACCAGATTCAACAAAGGCGCTTCAAATTTGGTGTGGGACATAGTAACAGGTGACGGCACCTTGTGACTTTTTTCAGTTCCCAAAAATTAAGAACCAATTACGCAGTCAACGATTTTCATCACCAGAAGAGGCTGTCGAAGAATATGAAAAACACGTTTCTGAGGTCACCACGGAGGAGTGGCACAAAAGTTTTCAAAATTGGTTTAATCGTATGAAAAAGTGCATTTACGCAAAGGGAGAATATTTTGAGAAACAATAAATTCATTTTTGACCTTTAATAGTATTTTATTCTTATTAATTCCGGAAACTTTTAGTGTGCCCCACGTATAGCAGATTTTGTAAATTTGTCTGAAAATCAAAATACCCAAGAATCCCATAAAAATGTATAGGTAAACGTCATACATGGCTACTGTCCCTACTTGAAGGTGCCCGCTGGGCTTGACAGAAATATGGAAGTAGCTTGAACAGCACTGCTTCAGAAGAACGCTATCGTTTCTGTAAACCATCGTGGAATGATTGATACCACGTTGAGACAATTACTAAGCCCTATTACTAAACCTACACCGTCCGTCTGTCCGAGGGCTGCATCTCATGAACCGTAATAGGTAGCCTGATGAAATTTTCACAGAATATGTGTTATTATGGCCGATATAACAACAAATAATAAAAATTTAAAAAGTAAAAAATTCACGGGGGTTCCCATAGAAGAAACTAAAAAGTGTATGCGTGCCATCTAACGAAAAGAGTATGAAGCATTTTAACTAATATATAGGTGGCGTGAGTGGCGCTGACCATGAACTGGCGATACGGCACCCTCGGTGCGCGAGTTCCACTCGCACTTGGCCGGTTTTCATCAATTTTAATCTTGCTTTTGGCAATGTAAGTTTTCTTTCAAATTATTAATGTTATCGTAGGTCTCCAGGCTCACAATATAAATATATAAATTTATCACAGTCGTAAATTCATTACGTACCTACCTAATTTACTTGCCTATACCAACTGAGCAATATAATGAAAAATACATAACATAAACGATACAGTCAAATGCAATTATTGTACTATTTAATTTGCTGTGGTTCGGTGCTCATTGTACGTGCGAGGCGGGGCGGGGCGGGGCGGGGCGGGGAGGGGGGGAGTATATAATTTTTCCGCCCGACGATCTAATTTCCAGGCTGACTTCCGCCGCCGCCGCCAGTTGAAAAATGCCGTACTGAATTTCTGCTCGATCTGATATCCAAATATTAAATTAAAATTTCTAACTGAATTTATGCGAGCATACGTGGCGTATTAAGGCGATCTTACATTATATTCTGTCCGCCTCTTCCGTGCATACGTTCATGTTAACAAAAAAATCATTTCAACTTTCAAAAGGCTCCTTTCAGGCCGGCATGGCATTCGCAATCCCGGTGCACCGCAGAATGTCCATGGGCATCGTTAGACACTTACTACTCGTAGGTGAAACGATGCCACATTTCGCGCTTTCCATGAACAAAAATCTTTCAAAAGCGATAAACTGATTAAACTGACACTTGAACAAATGAAAAAGTTTTCGTCGAAGATTAGAAAAAAACTGATAGAAGACGCGAAATAAAAAAAATCTCAAGAACTTAAAATCTAAATATATCGTTTTGTAAACTCGTAAACATAATAAGTAGGTCATTACTATTAGTAGCATGGCAACAAATTCTGTCAGAAATTACATGAACTCAACAATTAAAACATAATAGAATAGAATAGAATAGAAACTCTTTATTGCACAAAAATTGAAGGAACAACAGTTATTAAGAATATCTTAATAACCAGAATAATTAATACATTCTACAGAAAAGAATTTCTACCAAAAGTCGGATATAATTCGGGCGGAGTGTGTGAGAGCTCTCACGTAAACATTCAAGCTACTAACGACAATAAAATAACAATTATGAGAGAACAAGCGATGCTATCTTCGTAATCGTCGCTTCCCACTAATGTCGTGTCGTTCGTGTCCCCGCGCAACCATTAGCCCTCTACGGACGGACGAGCTAAATCCGCGAACATGGTGAAAATTATTGGGTTCGACTCGTAAAAGAAAACAGAAATTTATGTAAATACTATTTTCGGAGATTACCTACCTCCAACATCCAAACTTACAAACGTTATCTCTTTAAAATATTAGATTGCTATAATACGAAAAACATAGATAATGTTTCATGTGACAAATAAACTGACTAAGGTGCATTATGTAGAAACCTCTACTACTAGATATTTAATTAAAACTTGTTCAGTTTTTTTGGAGGGAACTCCTTCCTTCCGTTTTTAATGTTTGTTTGTTTTTAGGGTTCCGTATCCGGTACGGGACCCTATTACTAAGCCTACGCCGTCTGTCTGTCTGTCCTTCCGTCCGTCTGTCCGTCTGTCTGTCTGTCTGAGGGCTGTATCTCTTGAACCGTAATAGGTAGCCCGTTGAAATTTTCACAGAATATGTGTTATTATGGCCGATGTAACAAGAAATAATAAAAATAACAAAAAGTAAAAAATTCACGGGGGTTCCCATAGAAGAAACCAAAAGTGTATGCGCGCGCGCCATCTACCGAATAGAGTGTGAAGCATTTTAACTAATCATGACATTTAACTAATATGAAGCATTTCATAACACGCCATAGATGGCGCGAGTGGCGCTAACCATGACATTGCGATAAGGAACCCTCGGTGCGCGAGTTCGCACTTGGCCGGTTTTTTGTTTGTTTTTATTATTTGTTGGGATATCCATCATAATAACACATATTCTGTGAAAATTACAACCGACTACCTATAAAGGTTCAAAAGATACAGCCCTCGGACAGACAGACAGACAACGGCGTAGGCTTAGTAATAAGCTTCCGTACAGATACGGACCTTTAAAAAGACAATTTAGTGCGCGGGTGTGATCAGGGCGTCCGTCCCATCACACACACTCACATAGTATACAGCCAACATTGTATACACCCGTTACCCAGGATAGCTACGCATGTTATTTGCTGAAATAAAACATTTATTTCTATATTTGAACACGTCACTGTTTAAACGGCCAGTAACTAAGCACATTACCCGACTATCTACTTCTAACACAAGCGCGGCGGAAGCGAGAAATTTCGGCTTCTCGCTGGTTTGTCTGTTTAATAGTAAATAATGACTATTGTAATGTCATTTTGACCAGACTGAACTTTAAACTCATCCATCATGAAATAAGTAGCACCAATTTACGTATGGTGTGTAATCATTTAGTTTCGTCGTTATTAAGTTTATTCATGGAAATGCTTTTTTGATAAGTCACCTAATCTGAAATGTCTAAAAACTAGTCAAATCGTTTTATCAAAATGCGCATCTAAATAATTTAAGTACTCACATTTTTTTAAACTGACACGGTTGGCTACGTCATCGACAACATCCGTGATGTCAGCCCATAATACCTTGGTGAACTAGGTGCCATGCCAGTGCTTTCATTAATTTTATGTCGGCTACACTGAACTGGGCGGAAAACACCAATAGCCGTTTCGACCGATGTTTTATTCAGTGCGGTGGTAGCAACCCGGGCGGGATAAACCCTACGAACTAGTAAGGTAAGAAGGGAAGTGACCTACAGTTTAACGTGGAATCCGAACCACGCTCAGCCTACAACGGTCGAGCGGTCGCCCATTCAATCAAGTACTGAGCTACCGATGCTGACCTAATCTGTAAGGTCTAAAAGCTAGTAAAATCGTTTTATCAAAATGCCCATCTAAGAAATAATTAAAGTAGGTACTCACATTGTTCTTCTGGCAATTAGTTTTCTCGAAAATGTTGTAATTGAAAAAGATTTTATGCTCTAACTAAAGAAATCGAAATAAAATTAAAAGGTCTTCTCCTCAGTCTGTCCACGTCCTATATTTTTTGCAACGGTGGTGTTGAGATTTTGGAACCACAAACAGACAAAAAATCTCCTGGACAAAGCCTCCCGCCGCTGGCGCCTTGTAATTACCTGGCTCCTGATTCCAGCGGGTCCTTTGACAACCGTTTTTATTTGCCACCCAGGAGAAACACAAATGTATACGAACATTCACCGCGTCACCCACTTCCGGTTGTCGTTAGCGATCTGATCACAGATAAATATAATGACATTGACCTATCTCGAAATACAATTTAATAAAAATACAAATAAAATAGACATGTTAACAGTTAACTGACGTTAAGTACGAGTAAACGCGTACGTGTATGAATTTAATACGCATATAATGAACATTCTGACATCGTCAGTTCCCATTCTGCCCTGTAGATCATAAAAATAATTGATCATTTTATGAACATAGAATTTGAATTTGCCACACAAGGTTTGTCTGCCAAAATAGTTAGCCACACATTCGTCGTCGCAGACAATTAGATAAACCCTTCATCAATCACATCTTGAGAGGGAATAGAAATTAATCTCACGGCACTGTCAGGCGGGTCCGTGCTGTTGTGACTGTCTCGTGTTTTGGCCACAGGTAAAAATAAAAAAGCACCAACTTAAGTGGCTTAAATATCTGGAGTCGTGACTGGCCCGACATTGAACTCGGAATAATGACAGGTCTCTAATCCCTCTCTATATCCTTCAAACAAAGAACTTGTTGAAAGGATACATATATTTGTTTGCAAAAAATAAAACTAATTGGCACAAGATGTTAAAAGATCATAATATTAACCAAAATGATAAGCTAAATCATTACTAAAACATATTATGTATACATACCTACATTTATACATACCACACACTTTGAGTTTAGAGTAAGCAGATTAATCGGTGTTGTGCTGCAAGAACTTAGTTTAATTGCCGGAACAGTAACCGAAACATTATTTATGCGAGAAGAGATTGAACTAATAGATAGATACTTCAATAAACAAATATATACTTCTAATAATATGAACGATATAATGGATATAAATTAAACCAATATAGGTATCTATATATTGGATTGCATTCTAATTAGCGAGCTCATCTACGAAAATTAACATTCGTACACATATTTATGTATCTACCCATCGAATCGTTAATCTAAATTTCACTTTACCATCTATAGACAATCAAGCAATTTATTAAAATCTTAAACAGCATTAGTTAGAGACATCAATTAAAGTAAGTAATCGTCTCGCCGTTAATTAATACTCCTCGATCAGTACGAGGCCTTCGACGGCGTCGTCGTCGATATATTGGGAGTCGGTAATGCAAAGTCATCTCGTCGATAAATCCAATAAGAGTAATTTGTACGCAGGCCGCGACGTGGAGGGGGCCGCGCGAGGCGGAGGAGGGCCTGAAGGTCGCCCCGCGAGCCGATTGGAGCCAGGCGTACCGCAGGGGAGTGGTCTGGGCCCGCCGTTGTATTAATTATACATGGAGTCGACACGCTCCGGCTCCTAGCCGCCGGCGGCGGATTTATTCCGAACCAGTTGTGTGCAGCGAGCGGAGGTTCAACGGCTGTTGCGCCATCGCCACCTTTGTGTTTGTTGATATTCAATTTGATCTATACAGTTAAACTTTCTATAAAAATAATCAGTTATATCTCGATCTTCAAAAGTGTATTTCCGAGTGATTTATTGGACGAAATATTGTTGGAATAGTGTTTTTTGTCTCAATATGAAGACCTTCATGTTATAATGGACGTTAATCGCTGGTGAGAAACAGCCGTCTGCCATCACCGGTAAGTTACTTACATAATGGTTACACACAATTTAAATATTTGGTTACACATGTCACATAGTTACACAGAGCAAGAAATCGCGTGCGCCGCCGAACACTGCTCTGTGGTTATCCACATAGATTGTTTTTTTTTTCAGAAGTATGTACATTGTTTTTTTTTCAGAAGTATGTACAAACGGTTTTATTTGAAAAAAAAAAGAACATAACTACTCGTCCTTTACAATTATTGTGAAGAACATAATAACTATTGAATATGAAAGCACAGAAGATATTATCTTCTTCGTCTGCAAGATTTTAAATGAAAGAGATAGCAGTTACAGATTTTAGAAAACTTAAATTTAATATTGATTTGAAATGGTTTCCGTAAACTGATTTATTTTTAATTAATTTGAAAAATATAATAAATTTAATTTATTGAAGTGTTTTGAAATATATTTTAGCATAGGTGATTTTAAATTAGTGATCCATCGTGTGATATGGGTCACGTAGTATTTTGCCATTATCAACACTGATTTATAAAAGTTGACTTCGTTCACAAAATTGTAATTCAATAAGTTTTTCTTAATTGGTTTATTAAGAAAAACTATTTGTTTATCATATTCATTATAATTACTTTTATATGTTGTTCGCAATATATTAAGTATTTAGGCCTACTAAATGTCAATTATTTACTAGTTTGACTAAATAAATTGTCGATTCATTATTAATATGATTTGATAAGTTTTTTTTTTAATCAATGGATTTGACTATTTATAAACGTTATTTGTTTATTTATGAATGAAAGAAAAAAAAGGACATTCATATTCAAACTTTAAAATAAATGAATTTTTCTAATTAGTTTTTAATTTTTCTAATTAGTAGGTTATGTATTATAATTTGTAACAATATTTTTGATGAGTGACCGTCCGCCCGTTGATGGTGATACTGTAGGTCTGTTCCCTTTGCGACCGCACTGAATAAAAGGTCCGTCAAACGGCTATGTAAATAGTTCGTGTTTTCAGTCCAGTTCAGTATAGCCGGCAGGACCAAAGGGAAGTCCTGACATGGCACCTATTTCACCAAGGTACTATGGGCTTAGATCACTGACAAACCATGTCAATTTCCATAATTTTTTTTAGGAATATAACAACAAAATACCTATATTATTAAAAGAAATATTAAAATAATTACTTTAGTACTTATGTCATGAACACTTATTTAATACTAGCTTTTGACCGCTGCTCCGCTCGCGTTAGACTCGGTTTTATAGTAAATCCAATTTAAAAGCAAATTTATACATATAGAAAGTAAACATTTGCTTATATACTCTCTTTCTTTCCCGTCTATACTATACTTTCTTTGATACTGCTCTGCCCTAAGGCTATTTAGCGTGATGGTATATAGCCTCAGGAACTAATCTTTCCATTGGTGAAAACCGTATCAAAATCTGTTCAGTGGTTCCAGAGTTTACCTCAATCATACACACAGACATGTTACCTTTTATAAGTAGAGTTAGGTTAATCTTAAATGACGAAATCCACCTGTTGCAGCGCAGCGATGGGACAGTGTGGCATAGCACGGAGGCACAGATTACTTAATAGTTACTTCGTAACAGAAAAATCACTCCATAGAAAAAGTTCCATACCTACGGCTTTAATAGCCTAATGTTTCACGTCGCCAATCGCTGCGTGCGAAAATGTACCTAAACGATCGAGTGTAAAGTGATGATTGCTTTGCAGCTGAAAGCAGTAGCGTGAGCGCGCGCGTAGGTATGCTCCGCGCGGCTGTCGGCAGCACACTGAGGCCCACTTGCACCAACACGAATTTAACTATAAACCAGTTTAACTCGTTAAGCTAGCACCCGTTGACTGTGGGAACCGCGTTTAAACCGCGTTTAAATCCATAACTCGCTACTTAACTCTAAACTCGTGTTGGTGCAAGTGGGCCTGAATTATGAATCGCCGGCGATCCGCCGGGCGGTAGGTAGTTAGCGCGCGCAAGTACATAGAGTGCATAGTACACAGAGGCCTGACGGAGGGCACAAACAAACCTCTGTGCGGCCAACATTTACAAACATGCCTTTTTACCATTTTGCTACGGAACCATAAAACGTCCCAACCTTGGTCCGCATAATTAGGCCCCAACGGATCACGTCATTACTCTTGCTTGCGGTTAGATTGTGGACCTCTCCGGTCGCGACCCGACCCGACACACTGCGTCTATCGGCCAAGGCCTTACGAGATGGATGACGCGACCGAGGGCGGCGGAGGCGCGGCGGCGGCGGAGGCGCGGCGGCGGCGGAGGCACAGTGGGTGACTAAGACGACAATCACGTTTGCGGTTGGCAGCCAATTTAGCCAAACAACCTAGGCCTCAGCACAAACTAGCCAGGTGGCTAATCTGGCAAGGTCGCGAAACGTTAAAGAAAAAAGCCGCCAAGTGCGAGTTGGACTCGCGCACCGAGGGTTCTGTAGATCCGCTATACGATACCTGTCAAAAAACAATATTCGTCTAATTTGTCTTTCTAGAATGCAAAATATAAATACCTGTGGCGGCATCTATTATTAAGTAGCTTAACTAATCTATTCTTAGCACGTTTCTTGCGTGGGTACCCACCTTAATTTTTTACTTTTTGCTTTTTTTATTATTTGTTGGCACATACGCCATAATAACACCATATTCTGTGAAAATTTCAACCGGCTACCTATTACGATTCAAACGATACAGCCCTAGGACGGACGGACGTAAAGACAGACAGACGGCATAGGCTTAGTAATAGGCTTCCGTATAGATACGGAACGCTAAAAATAATTGTTTGAAAAAAAAAATCCACACGAAATCAGTAAAAATTTGTTTAAAATTTTAACTTGATAAATAAAAAAATACGAGAGGGTGTCGTGGGACCGACGTTTCATTCAGTGCGGTGGTAGCAACCCGGGCGGTTTGAACCCAACCACCTAGCAAGGTAAGAAGGGAAGGGACCTACAGTTTAACGTGGAATCCGAACCACGGTCAGCCTCCAACGGCCGAGCGGTCACCCATCCAAGTACTGACAGGCCCAGCGTTGCTTAACAATCAATAGTGACAGTCGACTGTCTGCACCACTGAGCTATCGAGGCTGACGATTACAATACAATACAATACAATGTGTGTTTCGAAAAAATTGTGATAAGTACCTATATTCATATTAAATCATGGATAGCGCAATTATTTCTATCTGATGGGATGATATCAGTATTAACTATAACGTATTTTTAACCCCCGACGAAAAAAGAGGGGTGTTATATAGAGGTTTAACAAGGGTGTGTATGGGTGTGTCTGTATGTGGCATCATAGCTCCCAAACGGATGGATAGATTTGGATGCGGTTTTGTTATTAGAAAGCTGGTTGAATCCGGATGGTTCTTAGCTATGTTTGTAATCAAGTAATTAAATAATAAAGCAATTAAAAAATTTTTCGTTTAGGCTTTTACCGCTATTACACATTGTAAACGTTTTTCGGTTATGCGGTATTTAAAGCGACTCACTTTTAAAGTCGACGTTTCGTCCCTCGCTCCGGGGACATCATCAGGACTCGCGGCACTGCGACGACCTGGAGGACACCCGACACGTCGTCGAGTCAGATGTCAACTGCCGGTCGCCGCTGACGTAGATTGTAGCGATGCGAGGGTACTCGACTTCTCTTGCTGGAAAAGGTCGGTGCACACATAGCTCACTGTGTCTATGGCTGCCAGAGCTTGATGCTGGTTACCATCCGAGCCATGCTTCGCCAGCAGAGGAGTCCACGACGAAGAGAGTACCATGCTGTCTTCCCTGTTGAAATTAGCATGTCTGGAAATTTCAATGGATTCTCGAACCAAACGTGGTACATAGTGTTTTTCGACTGATATCGTACTGGTTTGGTTTTGGTTTGACCTGATGATGTCCCCGGAGCGAGGGACGAAACTTCGACTTTAAAAGTGAGTCGCTTTAAATACCGCATAACCGAAAAACGTTTACAAATTAAAAAAATATTTAAAATAGTAAATAAAATATGAAACCTCAGAACTGCGCGGGAATTTACTTAGCGGTCCCCCGACTCCTTTAAGTAAGTAAACGGAAATTATTTTTTATTTTTAAGGGTCGGGCATTTTATAGCAATAATCGACCTAGCAATTTTCATTCCAAAGAATTTCAAACTCGTCAACTCCGCATTCCAAAATTCATCGAATCGTATGACCGGTCAAAGGCGCCCGCCGCCAAAAAAAAAGTTGGAACACAAAACATCCTCGGCGACAACGGACAGGGACTACATTTTTGTGATAACTGTGTTGACTTTTTCGTCCCTAAATAATTTGTCCGAGGCGCCTAAGATAAAGGAGTGGTAGGTCTGCGCGCGGGCGGAACAAGAGGAATGTCTTACGAGCATCGGAGTGCGCCGGGGCTACTGCGGTCACGAGTCACAACAAATATCGTCGTCTATAAGGGCATCCATCTATCTAAGTGATACACTACTTCGATATAATTCAAAAACTCTTTATTAGGAGTCTCCGGTCACTTCTACTCAACACACTTTAGGTCAACAACACTCGGCCTTCTTTCTTACTTGCTTTCTTCTTTTAAAGTACGAATTTCACGCGAGCGAAGCCGCGGTCAAAAGCTAGTTATGTAATAGCAAACTCCGAGGAGCTGTACATACAACTGTTAAAGAATAACAAAAAATAACCTACATGTACACACGCAATATGCGAACATCGAAAGAACTTAGTGACAAAATAGAGAATAAAGATTTCGTTTTTATAACCTTAAGTGTTAAAAAAAACATAGCTGAAGTGTTACAACGTGCCAACCTGTATAATGACCATGAATAACAATGAATACCAATAATAAGACAAAACAACAATGAAGACTACAATTTTGAAAATTTAATCATTCTTGCAATTAAAAATTTTTTAGATACTCTTTTCCGTCCATAGGTCAGTTTAACCGATGCGACCAAAAGGGAAGCACTGCCAAAGCATTTAGTTAGAGAGGAGCCAAACACGTCGGGTGCTACACAACACTCACACACAGAGACACAGAATGGTTGTCATGTTCTACTGGCAAACCCAATGTGATGAGACAAGTCTCTGAGGCGCTGGCGGCGGCGCGGAGGCGGCGCGGTGGCCGGTCGTCGTCGTCGCGCCGTGGGTCGGTGCCAGGTACCTACCAGCGCTTGTTTTTGATAAGACAACCGCTTTTAATTCGTCTTCAAAGTCGTTTGTCGTCACGCGATCACGATTGAAGGTAGACTTGAGCAGGGGACGGACAGTGACCTAGCGGCTTGAAGCACGGGCAACGTAGAAAACAGAACTAACATTTGATGAATTGGTGGAATTTCTTTCACCATACACGCAAAACTTTGGTCGAAACTTACAAATGTTAGATGTGCTGCATCTGTTTGGGCTGGAGTGAATTGCGATTTGATAACAGTAATACCAGTAACAGTAACACTGGTAAAAGTAACACTGGTAACAGTAACACTGGTAACGATCATAACTATGATAAACGATGTAAAAATAATGTACAATTAGTAAGACATAGATTATCCAAAACTTCAAGCCGCGGGCAAACACTTTTGCCCGCGGCTTCGCTCGCATAGCCTATGTCCATCTTGAAGGTCCATAGTAAATATTAGTGAAACAGCATTTTCGGATATTACCTCCTATATCCAAATTTACACACATAATAAACTTTCCTCTTTATAATATTAGTGCAGATAGTGTTAGATTTTAAAATAAACTATCATTAGACATAAAAAAATAAGACAAGAATAATTTTAAACAACAAATTAAACTCATGCTAACTAAAAAGAGTTATTGCACTGTTAAGGATTCGTTAGCTGACCGTAAATTTTTCTAATAGTCTGACTACGGTTTTCCCACTAACAATTTGGTGATTCTGGAAAATATGTCCATGTCCAAAAATATAAAAATGTTATTACCAGATCACGAAATTTGTTCAAATGGTTTAATTTGTCAATAATATGGAAAGCTTAAAATCGAACAACAGTGTTAGATGAACTCCAACAAGAGGACGAGGATGTAGACGACGACTCGGCGATCGCTTCACGACCCGCTGCAAAAACTCTCGCGAACCAACCGGTCTCGCTTCCCCTATTGGAATCGTTTATAATTAAATGGAATTTTTGTTTCTTGCTTGAGAAAGCTATAAATTCTTGTATTAAGTCGATGAGTTCGACAATAAAAGGAGCGGTTTGCCACCCTGTTGGTGTATCATAATTGCAAATATCATACGAAATACTTCAGTGCAGATTTTCGGATTTAATTTCATTTTTAGGCGGCACCTCAAAAGAGGAAAAAAACAGAACCCTTATAGGATTACTCTCGTTTCTGTCTGTCTGTCCGTCCGTCACAGCTTATTTTCTCCGAATCTACTGAACAATAAAAGTTGTATAGAGTTTGATGACCCAATCACGGACGTATAGCGTAAATGAAGGAATTTCGGAGGTTAATTTTGGGGGACCTATTAGACAGTTAATAAAAAGGTTTTTCAAGTTCAATTAGGTATGTTATGTATCGATGGAAAGGACTCGTTATATGAAATACAAATATATTATATTAGTTTAAAATATTTTAAAGAAAATATACGAAAATCGAGCAATCGAGCCTTATCTCCGGAACTACTGAGTCAAAAATTTTGGAAAAAATTGGAAATATAGGGAATCATTGGAAAAATTGGAATGTAGGAAGTTTACAGGAAAACCTACACGAAGTCGTCTTAAAGATCTCACGGAATGGAATGGTACGGAACGCACGAGTTAAACTCGCACTTGACCGCTTTTTATATATACGTGTAGACGTGTTGAGATATTATTTATCTATCTACAAATGTATTTATGGAACTGTAAATGTAGATAATTTCTTATGTTTGAAAGATAATTCCTACTATTCTTCATTTATGTATGAGGTAGTTAAGTGCACTGTACTTAGAATCGTTGAATTACTTTCTTTTTTTTACGTTCGATTTTCACAAAGAAAAAGAACAAGCGAGAAACTTCCCTGGGCATTTTTAGGGTTCCGTACCTTACCGGTACGGAAGCCTATTACTAAGCCTACGCAGTCCGTCTGTCCGTCTGTCATAGGTAGCTGAAATTTCACAAAATATGTGTCATTATGGCGAATAACCTAAAAATAACAATAAATAAAACAAACAACAAATATTAAGGGAGTCCCTATACACAAAAACATGTTTCCAAGTGTTTAGTTTTTTTGTTTTGTTTTTTTTTTTGCTTTATCGTAAAAAAACGGTAATACATACAAGCGTCACACTTAATGTGATTATAGTGCAAACTCTAAAGTAAAAAATAAAATAATAAAAACTGTTCAAATGCGAGTCAGGCTGGCGCTAAGGATACCGAACTGAATAAAAGAAAATACAATTATAATTGTTATTTTCTTGTTTGTAAAGATATAACTCAAAAATATGGTGTGGTGGTACGGAACCCTCGGTGCGCGAGTCCGAATCGCACTTTTATTTTGCCATCACTCGGTAGTTTCAATAGAAATTATGTAAGTATGAATTTTGAAATTGTAAATATAATTATTGCACTTACGCTGAATTTCACGAAGTATAATTAAATAAGTATGTTTATGTATGTTTTAGAAGGGCAACACCAATTATGTCTGAGGATGATTTGTTCCGCGAAACGAATCACACAAATATGATTATTATATTGTCTCTCGCGGTCACCATCAGCGCCCACACATCCAACCCGGACCACGAATACGGAATAAATCAGGCAGGACTCTCGTGCAGCTATCGAATTTTCTTGTTTACTTGTTTATATTCGTTTTAAAAAATGTAATTAAAATTATAAATATTATTAAAACTTTGACAGCCTTTAAAAGAAATCTTAAAATAAATAGATGTTTTATTTCTATAATACATCCATTAGGCGTCTGTGCAAGCTCGGACAAGTCGTAGTGTAAGTAAATTAGGAATAATTTATAAGGTTTAACGTGTTGTGGTGGTGTTGTCAATACAGAAAGATTTGATATTGAAAATGACAAAGGAAGCTATGGAACAATCTAACGCAACATTGTAGAAATGTTTAGGGTGTACTGTCTGTAACTGGATACTGGATGTTGAAACGTCTTCCGTGGAGTGTGTATCACTATGCTTTAATCGAAATAGGCTAAACGGTCCAACGGACGCTGCTCTGTGGAACTAGCATCCCATATTCCCGCCACCCGTCCTATCCCCGCATGACTCGTCGCAGAGATACTCTGCACCCTTTTGTTGTTGACGTTGGGCTTTTGAGAACCCATCGGTTCTCTAAATCATTGTGGAACTGTTTTCCAGGCGAGTGTGCTTTCCGAAGGCTAGACAGCCTAGCAACAGTCCGCAAATCTACTATCATGGCACCTAACTGAGCGTGGTTTCGCGAGGAGAGGTGACTTTGGCTGTGTCGACTGCACCATTGGTCTCTCAGCTTGTTGGTTAAATCTTCTGGCATCGCACCGAGGTTTGGTTTCGCATTTCGCGAGGTTAGGCGAATTTCCCTCTGGTTTCATTCGTGCATTCGACGTCGACTGCACTATTGGTCCCTCGGCACAGCCACCCATGCTTGTTATCATAAACATAAAACGTAAAACAAAAAATATTACTTGTAAATCGATAGAGGAAGAAAACCTATCTGGATTCTGGGAAGCCGCATCCACAGTATGCGCAGGGCGAGCACACTCGATGCCGGAGCGGGACTCAGCACGAGACTAATTATGCCACTAGCCAGCGCGGACAATCTTGCGTTTTTGTCCTCCCTTGTCTTTCCATTAATTTGCTGCAAGCTCCTCTGCTCCGGTCTCGTAACGGCAGAGTGGACTAACTTTTTATTCTTCTATAACTTAAATTGCATTATTGTCACCCACCACCGCTTTGATTGCGAAGATATTTCGCTTTTTGTCCCTCTTTAAGTCATGTTTATGCGTAGTCGTCTTTATTATGACTCGCCCGCTCGCATCTCCGGTGATTCCATCTGCATCGCTAAGCTGAATAATATTACTTTAGAGATTTAATCAAATAGCATGGAACCCGACCAGGTTGATTATGATGTCCTCGTCCTTGTTTTATCGAGCTCGATCGCCATTTTTAAAATGATACTCCACATGACACTGAGCAACTTATGTTCCACAACTTTTAATTTTGTATACTATACTTTGCAGTATTTCTGACGGAGTTAGTAGATACACACTTGGCACCATCAACGTGAATTGTTGAGACGACGACGCGAAAAAGCTTTCGGTTTCGAACGGGGGCTGCGAATGCCGTGCCGGCGTGAAAGATGTCTTTTTACGCGTCGCTTGAAAGATCCTAAGTCATACACCGAAGGAAACACATCTGAAGGAAGTGCATTCCAGAGTTTGGCAGTGAGGAAGATAAAAGAAATACTGGAGCATTTAGTCGGCATTTTAGGCAGCTCTACAGTATAGGGATGCATTCCCTGTCTGCTACGAGTGGGCATACTCGAATCGCTTCAAACAGCTCCTCACAGTATTCGCTGTTGAACAGTCGATAGAAGAGAACACACTTAGTGAACCAATATCCAATGTCCATGTCTAGGGCGACTTAAGACGAGACGGAAGTTAACGTTCTCCATACATAATCGTTTTTCGGGGTTTATGTATTTTACCCCCCTAAACCTTATCAGATTTTTACAATTCCGTTGTAATAAGGACAGTCTAACCTACGTTCCTGTCTTTTTAACAGACTTCTTCAAAAAAAAAATTGCACCGACTTCAAAAAACAACTAGAACTGAAAAGTGTTAAATAATATTTTGATTCATATTCGGACCCTTGAGTTGAAGGGGGTACAAAAGCACAAACGGGGTCCTATCAATTTTCAGGTGTGCTTTTGTACCCCATTCAACTCAAGAGTCCGAATATGAATCAAAATATTGAAATGAAATGAAATGAAATGAAATGATTTATTTCGTCACACATAACAACACAAATAATTACAAATACAAAGAAACATATAACATGTGACGAAAAGGGAGCCCACTCAGCTGACTCACTATCCGAGATAGCGAAGCTGATTTTCAGGGGCTCCCCTTTCCAGCCAAGAGACT
Organism: Nematopogon swammerdamellus; assembly: GCA_946902875.1. NCBI lineage: Eukaryota > Metazoa > Arthropoda > Insecta > Lepidoptera > Adelidae > Nematopogon > Nematopogon swammerdamellus. The sequence goes on from OX336334.1 coordinate 578,204, forward strand.
AAAAACAAAAACAAACAAACAATGACAATCAACATATTACACAAAAAAAAAAAAATAACAATAGCTAACTAATATAACCAAACATAACATAACATACAATTTTGACAAGCGTGTGTGTGTGAGGATGAGGGAGGGTATGTGTGTGGGTGAATGTTGAATGTGTGATCACTGATCGTGCCGTGTGGGCGTTATGTGTCCGAACCTTTGAGGGAGTGGTATCTATTTTACTTTTGTTAATATTATTTAACACTTTTCAGTTCTGGTTGTTTTTTTAAGTCGGTGCAATGTTTTTCCAGTGATTGGTACACACTTAACAGTCCATATCTTGAAAACCACTGAACCGATTTTGGTGAAACTTACACTGTTCCAAGAATGGTCACAATTTGATCAATAGTTTCGGGGAAATGCGTGGACAAACATACATACATACGCTTATAAAATTTGGCACACCTGTTTAGAAGCCCACACAGAATATACGAATATTGTGCAAATCTGTTCAGTGGTTCCGGAGTTTACCTTAAACATACATACATACGAACATACGTTCCCTTTTATAAGAAGTAGAGATAGAGATTGAAATTAAGTAAATGAGAAAAAAGTAATTTATCTACTTGAATGTTTATAAAATCGAGACGTCGTCGTCGTCGAATCGTTTCGTGTTCGGTTTTAAGGTTGCGGTGAAGCTTCTTGTTATCGTAATTTTCGATGTTTCCCTTTAGGCTACAATTAACCCCCATCAGCCTGCGCCGTCACTCCACCAGTCGCCAGTCGTCACCGGCGGCAGCGGAGACCCCGGTGCCGCGTACACATCAAGCGAACGCTTTTTAAAAAGGTTGTATCGGCACGGTTTGTTGCATCCCAATGTTTTTTTTTTAAGTAATCCCACATGGGTGGCTTTGCCGAGAGACCAATGGTGCAGTCGACAGAGCCAAAATTACCTCTCCTCGCGAAAGCACTCTTAGTTATGTACCATGCCAGCAGATTTGCGGACCGTTGCTAGGCTGTCTAGCTTGTTAATACGACGTTTGAAGACACCCAGTTTAAAGGATTCGGGAAATACACTCGCTGGAAGACAGTTCCACACCCGGTGCGGTGCGACAAAGAAACTATTTAGAGAACCGATGGGCTCTCAAAAGCCCAATGTCAACAACAAAAGGGCGCTCAGTCTCTGCGACGAGTCATGCGGAGATAGGACGGGTGGCAGGGAATAAGGGATGCTCGTTCCACAGAGCAGCATTCGCGATAGTATCTGTAAAACAGACTAAGCGAACCTACAAATCGTCTGTGACTCAAAGACTCCAGCCAATCTGTAAGTTTCGGGTCACCAAAAAGATGGCTCGGCGCTGTATCGAGTCCAAGGACGCAAGCAGATAATGGGGACTACTCTACGTTTGGTGTGCTTACGTCGTCGGTGCGGTTCTTTGGGCTAGTTTAAAAAGGAACAAGGTATACATAATAAACTGGCATTGAGAGTGTAATGAGTGAAGGAGCAAACTCCTTGTCAATGCCAATGTCTGGTTCCTAAAGAATCAATTATGTTTGTGAGAATCACACACTAATCTGTAAACCAATTATATTTTAACCCCCGACGCAAAAGGAGGGGTGTTATAAGATTGACGCCTACGTCTATGTCTGCTTGTGTGTCTGTGCGTCTGTCTGTGGGATCATAGCTCCCCAAATGGATGGATCGATTTGGATGCGTTTTTTTTAATGTTGGTTTAACCGGAATGGTTCTCAGCTATGTTTGATGAAGATAAGTTCAGCCGATTTGAAGGTCATCGGCACTTTTCCTAATTATGTAGCTGTGGGTAGGTTGCACATTATGGCTGCCTTTCAGATCTTCTGCCAAGACAGTGTCTGAGACAAAGTGAGTGTTGTGTGCAGCCGAGACTGACGGGACGATGTTTGGATCACGATCTGACACCGCGGCCGAATATTTTGCAACCTACCCACAAGCTACAGTCTTCGAAAAAGAGTAGTTTGACGTCTGGTACAACGGGCACCAGACGTCGTCGGCTCCAGGAACTCCCACAGTCCTGAAGAAGCCCGTGACGTAGCGGACGAAACGTCGACTTATGTAAGTCTTCAGTTCCTATACTGTTAATCCGTAAACATTTAAAATGAGTATTTTTAAGGATTGTTGATGTGTCGGCGGGTCTTTTTAATTTGTAATTTAACGTTTTATTTCTGCTCATTTGCTTCGAATTCTTCGGCGTTCAGTCAATGTGTACACGAGATCGTATTGCGCTCGTCGCTGGTAGTGCGTGGCGTGGCGACGTCACCGCTCGTTCGCGAGCGGAGTGAAGCGGTTTGCATGCGGGAGGCACGTTGATTGGTGCACCTTCGCCTCCGCCGCCACGGTTAAATTAGATTAGCCGGTATGCAGAACAGAAAAACTCGAAGAGCGCGCTACGTTTTTGCCGGACGATCGAACGAACTCAACAATTAAGTTGACTTTTGTGTCTCGAATTCGGAGATTTGGCATTCCTCCGGGCCGCTTTTGACTGTCTAGGCCAGTGATGTCCAAGTGGTTTCGCCTTAAGATCTTCGAGTACTTCCATATTTCTGTCAAGCCCAGCGGGCACCCTCAAGTAAGGACAGTACCTATGTATGACGTTTACCTATAAATTTTAATGGGATACCTGGCTATTTTGGTTTTCAGACAAATTTACAAAATCTGCTATATAATCCATATGACAGCATGACAGCATTATACAATTTTAAAATGTGTTGGAGTCAACGTATTTCTAAAAAAAAAATTTTTCGCCGTATTATTTCCATGCTTATGTTTTTGGAGCGTGGGTCCCGTATTTTACTTAATATTATTAGTCTGACCACGGACACCTTTTTGTGCCCGTGGTCAGATCAATCTAACTATCTAGGCTGACCACGGATGCTGACCGAAAAATAAAGCTGCGTGGTACCGGGGGTCCGCGTACTATCGGTTGGACGCCGCTGGTCTAGTCTTTTAGGGAGATTTCACACTCGCGTCTCACATCGTGCGTGACCATTGATATTATAACCCTATTCAGGGACTAGGGTCACAAATTAAGTAATAGTTGCTAGGGTTGCTAATATCAAGGATGGTGGCGTATCATTTGTAGAATTTTCAGCACTGTTTCAATTGCTCCTGCTAATTCAAATTTCGAATGTTAGTTTTATATTTTTTAAGTGTACAAATGATTACACAATAAAATATATGTGCTGATTCGCCTTGACGCACTAATATTAATAATTAGTTGTCAACACTCACATTTGGCTCTATTATCCACATACTTACAATAACATCATCCTCCAACAGACGAGTGTTGTAGCTCATCTAGCCGATCTCTGCTGACTTCACAGTACCATGTCGGCAGCTCCGCGGCGGGCTGTGTGCCGCCATTTTCCTAATTCCCGGAATGGATTGATGAGTCTCCGCTGCGCAGGCAGAGTTTTTACTGCAAGCAAAATTAACTGCAGCTAACTGCGCAGTTAGAGCCACTTCAACGAGTTCATCGAACATTCTCTTCCTCATATTTTTATTTTACTTAATTCCAATTAACGATTATCTCGTCGGTTTATAATGTTTAACACTGAGTGTGTTAAACATTGCACATGGATATGTTTGTTTTTTTGTTTTTTTTTTGTTTTTCATTGAAAGCGCGACATTTCTCTCCGAGCCACCCATAAGGTGTCTAACGACGCCCATGGGCATTCGATCGTATGCGGAGGTTGCGAATGCCATGCAGGCCTGAGAGGTTCACGCCCCTATTGAAGGACCCGAGACCGTAATTGTTAATGTGTTACACTTATTACTTGTTATTGTCACAAATAAAGCAAAAGTTTCCTAATTCAGCATATTCACGAATAATTCAGCATATATAAGAATAACATCTTCTGCATCTGAGGTGTACATTATGTAAACTTTCGGAAGTGTTTACGCCGCCACAGATTATAGAAATGACTAGATGCGGTATCTCGCGTAGCGTTGCGCCTGCCGTCGCATTATGTCCAAAACTGGCCATAAGACATAGGAAGTCTACATGCGATCACTGAGTGGCAATCAAACACCACTGTGTGCTGTAAGTTCATTGCTAGAAATTTTGGCGACACTGCATTCCTATCAGAGCGTTCTTGGTAATCCATCTAGTATTTTCTAATCTGTGGTTTGCGTATGAAGCTGAAGCGGCATAGTAAAATAAGCGTAGTAATCCATCTCCATATTATCGCATAGAATTTGCACTCACACAGGCGCGCGCCAGCGCCCGCTGCTGTCCGCACGCAACCACTACTTACATTCTCACCGGGTCTCGCCGGGCGGCAGTCAAGGCCGCCCCGCGCTCAGTGACGCACGTGTGCCGCTGTCTCCCTGCCGCTCGCTCGCTAGTCGAAATATTTATACCTACATAAGCTACATAGTACGAGAATGGCTCCGCGTTGTTGCAGTGTGTGCATTGTGTTCTTTATTCTTTATTCATCATTCGTATGGTAGTACACTACGCTTGAATATGTCCTGTTTAGTTTCTACAATCCGGTTCGATTACACCCACATAGAAGAGCTGGCAAGAAACTTCGCAGGGCTTTTTTTTTTCAACGTCTTCGATTACAATACATTGTGACTACCTACACAATAGACACAGCTTACAGTTTTAAGATACAGTTTGAGAGCTAGAATGACTATAATTTAAGCTTGATAATTCTGACCACATTAAATCAAAAGTAAAAGTATAAATAAAATCAGGTGTATAGAGCCTTTGTCAGCTTTTGTCGGTGTTGTGAGTTGTGACAGCCCTGGTGGCTCGGCGTAGATTATTATTTCAAGAAAATGGCTCGATATGATGTACTATTTTTATTTTGCTATGAAAGCGGTGCGTTTTCCAGTGACTCGCGTGCTCTGTGCCCCGCGATCTCCACCTCCCCGCCGCCCGTCCGCCCCGCACTGAGCGTCGGCGCGTCGGGAAACAGCCAATTTCCTTCTCCAATATAATTGATTGTCGTAATTGTACCGAGCGGGATTCCGAGCGAGCTATGCCGCTTCTCATTTGCTGCTTATTAGCTGCCAGAGAAAAAACCGCCTTCGAGGAATCCTACGTAGGCACTTTGTTATGATACTAAATCATGCTTTCTTATTAAACTTTGTTCACAATTTTACCCACATTTATTTCAATTAAATTAATTACATTATTTATCATTGGCCTTTCCGCGCGAAGAGCATTTAAATGGCCGTCTCTTGCATTGTATTCTTTCAATTAGTGGAAACCAGAGTTTGTATTTATTTAGCGCAGAAACCTTAATGAACTAAATTTCAATATAGTCTGAATAGCGCCATCCAACAATATCAACAAAAAACCAAGTGCGAGTCGGACTCGCGCACCGAGCTTTCTGTACTATCACGTAATTGCCTGGCTTTTATTTAACTATTTGTTACTTTTTGAATTTGCACTAATAATCACACCAAGTTTGACGGATGTATATAATTACCGTTTTTATGATAGAGCAAAAACAAAAAACTTAAAAAACACGTTTCTTGTATCTTGTATTCTTGTAATTTTTTTACTATTTCTTTTTTTTTTTTATTAGGTATTATTATTTTTAGGACATCCACCATAATAACCTCATTAGGTATTTAATATAACGCCATAATAGTCCCTTCCCTTCTTACCTTACTAGGTGGTAGGGTTTATCCCGCCCGGTTGATACCACTGCCCGCACTGAATGAAACGTCGGTCGAAACGGCATCCACCATAATAACCTCATTAGGTATTTAATATAACGCCATAATAGTCCCTTCCCTTCTTACCTTACTAGGTGGTATGGTTTATCCCGCCCGGTTGATACCACTGCCCGCACTGAATGAAACGTCGGTCGAAACGGCTATGTAAATAGTTCGTGTTTTCCGTCCAGTTCAGTGTAGCCGACATGAAATGAAGGAAAGCACTGACATGGCACCTAGTTCATCCGGTGTTATGGGCTGACATCACGGATGTTATAGGTGATGTAGCCAACCGTGTCAGTTTCCATAAAAAAAATTTGGCACATTTCACGAGTACATTCATAAGTCTGGCCTTATTTCATTCGAAATAATCGATCAAATATAGCCAAACAGATAATGTACTTTCCATAAACGCTCTCGTCTCAAACACGATGAACCTAAGAATAAACCCCACCAGCAATGTATGGCCTGTTTGTTGCCAAACAAATCGCATAATCTCTTTGCGACGCAAATCGATCTCTACCCTGCGCCCGCGCCTCAACCTTGGAGCTAAACTAAGTCTAAGGGCTGCCACAAATGTTAGATAGAGAGATAGATATAAATACTTCGTTGCTCCACAAAAATATTACACACTGAAAGAAAACACATAATGTAAAGTAACATGAGGTGCAAAGGCGAGATGATTCCTTAAAGAGGTTTATTCCAGTCAACCTTTTTCAGATGTTTGAGGCTATGTTCATGTTTCTCCATACACTAAAAATGCCAGTTTTTTAAAGGTGTGCGCAAGTTTAAAATTACAGAAATTTTCAAAATAAAATTACTTTAAATAGACAGTTTAAATTTGTACACCTCACAAAATTGAACGAGACATTTTATTATTTTTATTTATTTTTTTATTTAGGTTTATCCACATAGAATCGCTCCATACATTCAATAACTTTTAATTTAACAATTATTCAAACAAGCTGTCTGCAGTTACGGACAAACAACTACGGAACGGAATTAAAACGCTAAGTACATATGCTAAAAAAGAAGTTGCAAAGTATAAAATAAAACAAAAGAAATAACAAATTTAAAACTAAACTAAAGCAAACAACAATAAAAAGAGAACATTAAATAAAAATACGAAATTAAAACTAAAACGTAAACTAACAAGGAAAAATTATTATTATAAAAGGTCAAATAAGCAAAAACCATAAAAAAAATTGAAACATTTACACATTTTGGTCGTGTAGACTACTTACCAAAAAGAAAGAAATTTAGGTTTATTTTGAACGAATATAAAGTTTCATTGCAGGTAGATAAATAAACTTCAATTCCATTGTTTTCTGAACTGATGAAACGCCATGGTATACTGTGTGACAAGAAATACCTTGCGATTGCGTAATACAAGTGCCACAACGATAATTGCTTGTTGTACAATTAACTCGATTTGTTTTTCAGACTGAAATAATGCCCACATCTCGATTGGCAAATCATAGATTTCGAAATAAAAGGATTTAAATTATCAGAATCTTGGGCTTCAGTCACGTAAGGACCCGGTCCTCTTTGCTTGTGACAGCCCTGGATAAGCCGCTAAGCTGAGATCTGCGCGCGCGCACATTTCGCATCGTCTGGTCGACGTCACAGTATCACGATAATGCGATTACTCGACTCGATATAGTATACGTGCGACTGATGAGTGAGAGGTACTTTGCTTGACGCGCGTGCGCAATGCACGCGCATCACTACTCTATAATATGATAATATGTTATTATTGCAAACATTAGCATTACAAGCCTGACACAGAGGGTTCCGTATACATCTCCTTCTTGCACGCATAGCGAGCGCGCGCAGTGATCTTGTGGTCGCACCGTGACGACTGAACATATTTTGAGGAAATTTGCACTGTTCCCTAAGTCGAAGGAAATGTAAGCCAATAAAAAAATTATGGTCACAATCCGATTAATAGTTTCAGAGAAATGCTTGGACAAACATACATACATACACCTATACCATTTTGTATATTTGGAAGTCCTAATGGATTATCATATTATGTGAATATATTGCAGTTCCAATAACCTTACACACATACGTGTCGAATTGATAACCTCATTTTTTGAAGTCGGTTAAAAATAAGCCAAAAGTGAAAAGTAGGGCCAGGTGGGACGATAACATCAAGTACGTCGGCGGAAAGCAGTGGTTCCGTACCGTTGAAGGGAGGACGGGAGGAAAATTGGAGAGGCGTATGTCCAGCAGTGGACGCTTACACGCTGACTGACTGGTATATATACTATGCTGTTCTGTTTATCTAATGCACGTCACTCAAAAGGAATAACAGAACAACTGCGAGGATTAGTGTACCAGTGTTTCCCAGCTCTAATTCCTTCTAAGGGCGTGTAAAAAAAAGGTTTATTATTTTTAATCCCGTATTTATCTTAATTCTCTGTTCACTATCAATATTTGAAATATGAAATATATATATTTCCTAAATGGTTGTCATTTCAGAGGCATGTTCATGATTTTTTTCTATCGAGCAAAGTTAATCAAATCGTGTTTTCAAAAAGCTATCGATCTGCGCTGATAGATGAAGTTTTACATAATATATTAAAACTGAATCTGTCAGGTAAGTAATATTGGAAGCACACTTCTGGAAATTCGAGTCAGACGCAGTCTCACATCACCTTAAATCGAGTTATGGAGGAACATACATATATACAGAAAATATTTCTAAAAATAGTCAATTTAGTTTTAGCATCATGCGTAAAGTCTACAAACGAAATATCTCATAAAAGAAATTAACTTACTCCATGACCGGGATGGTTTGGAGTATATTACAGATTTATTATTAGTATTGATTCTTACATTCTCTCTCAACCGTGAAGTTATGGGTAGTCGAGTTCTAGTCCAGGTGGTACAACATAAGTATGTACCTATAGTGACGCCACACACAAGTGAGTCGTATAGTTCCAGAACCCGCCAACTCCGTTTCGGACGATTTTACAGTAAGACGAAAAAACTAGACCTCGATAAATAGCCGCGCATACAAACTACAAGGGAGCTGGAAAAAATGTAAATTTTTCTTTGCGATTCACTCTGGATTGGACCGTGTTAGGAACATAACGTCTTTACATATAAGTGACAAATTTAATACTTTATTCAAAACTGTTTATAACAACTTTTTTTAGAGAAATGGATTTGGCGGGTTCTGGAACTATACAACTCAAGTAGGTACCACCACCACAGCTAGATTCCATTGTGTCCCCTAGCCCCTTGGAATGAAGAGGTCTGGTAGCTCTCACAAATTAAGTTATCCCACTCAATCGGCGCCCGCGCCGCTCTCAAATTCGGCTATTTTTTGCGTCGCAATGGACAAAGGGTTGTTTCATCTCGGCTTAATGACCTGCGGTGACTTGCAGCGCACACGCATCACGATCCACACATATTATGCCGATAGATTAGTTGTATTCTCGTTTTAATAGCGTTTTTATGAAGCCTCTCGTGAATTTTGAATGAAGTTGACTGTTCAATTTTAACTCGTTGAAAATGGGGCTATTAGTACCTACGAGCGATGATCTGATATTGCTGGTTTTTAACCGACTTCAAAAAAGGAGGAGGTTCTATGTTCGGCTGTATGTATTTTTTTTTATGTATGTTCAGCAATATCTTCCCCAATTGTGAACCGATTTCGATGATTCTTTTTGTGTTCGGTTCAGTCTAGCTCCAAGGTGGTCCCATTTTTTTTTTTTGGTCAAGATCGGAATGGAAAGCGAAGCGGAATCGCGAGGCCGAAGGCCGAGCGATTCCGCCGAGTACATTAATAGCAAATAAAAATTACTAAAAAAACTGTGAAATAAAAAACTATTTAAAATATATAAAAACCGCCTTAAAAAATTTATGAAATAAAAAAATAAAAATCGAACCCTAGAGTTGAAGGCGGTGGTGCTAAAGCAAGCAAAAATAACCGACCGCCTTCAACTCTAGGGTTCAATTTTTATTTTTTTATTTCATACATTTTTGAAGGCGGTTTTTATATTTTTTTAAATAGTTTTTAATACTTACGATGTTGTTGTGGCCATTCCTGGAGTTACACTTCAAGTGTACAAAAGTAAAATTTCAATAATAATAAAAACAGTCATACAATAAAGTCAAATAAAAACAACTAAATATATCTACAACTAGCCTTTGCCCGCGGCTTCGCTCGCGGTAGACTCGGTTTAATAGCAATATCCGATTTAAAAGCAAATATTATAATAAACGATCGCTTCTCTCATATTCTTTCTCTGTCTCCCGTCCATACTGTACTTTCTTTGATGCTGCTCAGCTCTAAGGCTATTTATCGTGATTTATATAGCCTATAGTGAGCCTCAAGAACTACTCTTCCCATTTTGGTGCAAACCGCATCAAAATCTGTTCAGTGGTTCCGTAGTTTACTTCAAACATACATACATACAGACAGACGTTCCCTTTTATAAGAAGTAGAGAAGAGATAGAGATAGAGATAGAGATAGAGATAGAGATAGAGATTTCATTAATATTAGGTAGCCGCACCTACTCTTGGATACGTCGAAAATTCCGCCAGTTCTGTTTTAATGCGAAGAAGAACTGACACAGTTTTGTCTCACGACTGCTATGCTAAGGTTCTATCTATACAACCTATCTATCAACCTCGGTAGATCAATGGTGCGGTCGGTCGACTGTTAATTTATTACGCAACCCTGGGCGCGGTCAGTACTTGGATGGGTGACCACTCGACCGATGGAGGCTGACCGTGGTTCGGATTCCTCGTTAAACTGTAGGTCCCTTCCCTTCTTACCTTACTAGGTGGTAGGATTTATCCCGGACAGGTTGATACCACCGCACTGAACGAAACGTCGGTCGAAACGGCTATGTAAATAGTTCGTGTTTTCCGTCCAGTTCAGTGTAGCCGATATGAAATTAAGGAAAGCACTGACATGGCACCTAGTTCACCCGGTGTTACGGGCTGACATCACGGATGTTGTATAGGTGATGTAGCCAACCGTGTCAGTTTCCACAAAAAAATACAAAATAGAAACACAATTCCACACAGTTGAAAAAAAGAAAACAAACAAGAAATACAGAAGTACGCAAATTAGAGATCATATTTTTTATTTTCGTTTTAATTAAAATTTGTGCAAATTTATATTTTCCCTCCAAAAGTTAATTCTCGCCTGCCCTATTATCATTTATTATAAAAGTTTAAACAATCGCTCGGCCCACTGATAAAGCCTTAATTATAATAATAAAGTTTATACGATACGGGCACGCGAAACTATAATTATTAAAGCCTTCGTCTGTAATAACTATTTAGCCTTGCACCTCGCGCGGTGCACCTGGCTCGACTTAATCCGGTGAATAAAAATATAATTTTAGCACCCCGAGTGAGTATGCAGATACAAAGTCTGTCCGTGCGTGCGGTATAACTAGTGTCCATAGAGTTAAGAATGAGATGGTTTTTTATTAATTTATTTTTAATCCAACCTAATGTGGTTGGCTTCATCACCTACTGCCTCGGTGATGTCAGCTCATCACACGTTCGGTGAACTAGGTGCCATGTCAAGTGCTTTCCTTTGATCGTGCCGGCTATACTGAACTATTACATAAAACACGAACTATTTACATAGCCGTTTCAACCGACCTTTCATTTAGTGCGATGGTACCAATCCGGGCGGGTTAAACCCTACCACCTAGCAAGGTAAGAATGGAAGGGACCAACAGTTTTACGTCGAATCCGAACCACGGTCAGCTTCCAACGGTCGGACGTTCAACCATCCATCCACTGACCGCGCCCAGGTGTGCTTATGAACACAACCGACCGCACATCATCTTCCAGTCACATTCGCTTCATAAATTTTACCACTTACTAATAAATTAATAAATAAATATTATAAAATGCCAAGCCAATAATTTACTAAATAGACTAACAATTGCCTAGCAATGTAGCTCAAGAGATATCAGAGTGAGTCGGTCGGACTGAGTAATGTTAGGGTTACGTCGCGCCGCGCCGCGCGCCGGTGTTTCGCTACTCACACATCAGCGCCCCTGTCTGTACACATGCTACGTAATTAATACCCACATAAGCCTGAGTTAATTTCCAAACGCGAGCGGTAATGTACGGTTGCCACTTGTGAATGACGTGTTGCAGTTTTTCGACGCGCTTGCGTACGGATAGGGCTGCCACAACTGTGCGAAGTGAAAAACCGGCCAAGTGCGATTCGAACTCGCGCACCGAAGGTTCCGTATCGCCATGTCATGGTCAGCGCCACTCAGGCCATCACTATGGCGTGTTTATGAAATGCTTCATATTAGTTAAAATTCATGTAGTTAAAATGCTTCATACTCATTTCGGTAGATGGCGCGCATAGTTTCTTCTATGGGAACCCCCGTGAATTTTTTACTATTTCTTATTTTTATTATTATTTGTATATTTTATTATTATATGTATTTTTATTTGTTGTTACATCGGCCATAATAACACATATTCTGTGAATATTTCAACAGGCTACCTATTACGATTCAAGAGATACTGGCCTCGGACAGACAGACAGACGGCGGCGTGGGCTTAGTAATAGGGTCCCGTGCCGGATACGAAACCCTAAAAATAAAGTAAAATAAAAAATCTAAATATTCTGTATTGCACACCATTAAATGCATGGGACACAAAATGCGAGTTTAATGCCATGAGGCATTCTCTACAAACTAGTTTCGCTCACCCACAGTGGCTTATGGTTTTCGGAAAAGTATGTATTTTATCCGAACGCAGCTCTGCCTTCGCCGTTGCCCTCGCTAACTTACAAAATAAGTTTGTTACAAAATAACAAATTTTGGTACAAATTGTAATCATCTGTCTATGTATCAATTGTAACATGTATCAATTGTCTAGCACTAGCAGTTTAGAAGTTAAGGAGCTGTGACATACAGAACGACAGACGGACGCGCAGGTCGACAACGAAGTGATACTATAAGGGTTCCTTTTTACCATTTTAATACGAAACCCTAATAATATTGCGACGGTAGCGCCAAAACAAAGACTTATTGAATCAAAAGTTGACTTCGAAAGAAAGTTGACTTCATTTCCGTTTCGTGAATCCGCCCGTGTGTCACCCTTCCGAAATCTGATAAATATTCTATGTATTTAAAAAAATTCACAATTTAATATGTAGGTAGGTACTCTAAAGTTATGTGTTTTTTGGATATATATTAAGGTAGGTATGTATTAAGGCATATTAATGATATGTTCTCGTATTAATGCAAATATTGTATAAAAGTACTCTTAGTTCTATAACACACAATTAATTGGAAATTACCCGCCTGTTATACAGTTTGCTCCTAGTTATTAATATCTTTATCGTTAAAACTTCCATTAAAAATTAGAATGTTGTACTGATAACCCTGCTCAAGTCAAGAGGCGTCGACCCGAAGTCCCCGCGCAGCACAGCTGGAAGGAACACGACATTTCCGCACACTACACAACACAACAATACAACACAACAACCCTACACTACAGCAAGTATACATTTGGTCGAGTTAATAAGTGTATATTATCACCTTTAGAACATTGTCACAATAACTCACTAGGTACGTTGCCACAATAACTCACTATTCTCAAATCAAAACAAACGTGCAGTTCGCATAATAAAGTTTTATGGCTTGGTAAAGGGAATCTCCGTTCAGATTCAGATTCAGATTCAGATATTTATTTCGCCATAAAGAACACACAACAATAACAATATTTCATTGAGACATATGCATATTCAGTATGGTTCGTCATCATTTTTTATTATGTCCCGTTCAGTAGTGCAATAAGAACCGGGTAAGAAACCTTACACAGCTTTTTTTAAATTTAACTTACATACTAAGTTTTCATTATGTTAAATATAACATACGCAAAAAATTAAAACTAGTTCACTAAGCCATAAAATTTTGTTGTGCGAGCTGCACGTTTGTTTTGATAATAGTATAGGTACGTTGTCACAATAACTCACTAGGTACGTTGCCACAATAACTCACTAGGTACGTTCGAGGGTACGTTGCCACAATAACTCACTACGTACGTGTTATGTTGGCGAATTCGACAGAGTTCAATGGTGATGATGTGATTATGAAAGAGTTTTAGCAACAAAACAAAAACTAAGTGCGAACTTTGATCACACACAGAGCGTTTCTTCAGTGACGTGCGTAGGTAAGATTAGTACCTCAATTTTATTAACCCACTGACAACTTGTTACTTCATGTATCTTTTAACATTTTGACGTTATAACGTCACGTCTTATAAATCGATGAACACCAGCTGCACGCACGAAAAAGTGTCACGTTCCATCTGAGCCTGTGTTTGCAAGCGAGAGCGCGTAACAAGCGATAGAGAGGCACAATCGGCCCATATGATGTTATCATATCACGTAAAACTATCGTCCGTAAACCGACTTTACAGACAACCAATTTTTTTTTATAGGATTTTTTTTACGATTGTACTTTTTTTTATGAAAACTGACACGGTTGGCTTCATAACCTACAACATCGATGATGTCAGCCCATAACACCGGGTGGACTAGGTGCCGTGTCAGTGCTTCCCTTCGGTCGTTATTACATTACATTAAAGTATGTATATAATGCACTAACATAATTAAGACGGATCTAACGATATGTAAAAGTCCATAAAGCCGTTTAGGCTACATAGAGCGTACTACAGAAATAGACATACATACACTCGAAAAACATAACCCTCCTCTCGCTTCGCGCAGTCGGGTAATTACATAATAAAAGATAGAATAGAATAGAATCACTTTATTGCACACAATTGAAAGAAGAACAGATACAGAAAGAACAGTAAAGAAAGAACAAGAAGAACATACATGAAAAGAAACAAGCAACAGAGGACAGAACTGCGCAAACGCGAATTTATGACAGCAAATCATATCTTCCGGTAAACATTTGGGTGATCTCTACTTCTTATAAAAGGGAACATCTGTCTGTATGTTTTTTATGCAAATGTATGTATGTATGTATGTGTGAAGTAAACTCCGGAACCACTGAACAGATTTTTATGCTGTTTGCACCATTGGAAAGAATAGTTCTTGAGGCTCACTATAGGCTATATACCATCACGCTAAATAGCATTAGGGCTGAGCATTATCAAAGATAGTATATAGTATGGAGATAAGTCTCGGAAGAGAGAGAGAGATAGGTAACATAAGAGAAGCGATTGTTCATTATAATATTTGCGTTTAAATAGGATTTGCCATTAAACGGAGGCTAGCGCGATAATGAGACATAAGTAAGAAGAGATTGGCGTGGTATTCCATTTTTAATAAATCATTTACTAGAACCACATGCAGCCGACCTTTTGCAGGTCGCCGGCACAAGCGACGGGGAAAATGGACGTCCCTTTTCCAGGGCACTGGCACTTGAAGAGAGAAATACCTACGGGTAGTGCAGGTGAAGAGAAAGGAGGAATACGTGACATGACAAAGATTTTAAAGACTAATTCCATAGTACTCGCGAAGAGTCAACCAGTTTGAAATTGAAACTGCAAATCTCATTTAAATAGCAAACAATTTAGATGCGGAAACATGACACCGCCTACAAGCCGGTTTGGCACCTCTTACCTCGGGAAATTGAGCGTGACTCACATACAACCAACTTCGGCAGCCTGGGTTCATACAAACCGTAGACACACTACACGTGCGCAATTATTACTGTTTATATTCCGTTCGTCGGGTACTTGCGATGCAAATAAAAAAAAACCCGACACTTAAAAAGTCAAACATAATTTGCATTTACTTAAAGGAGTCGGGAGACCGCTAAGTAAATTCCCGTGCAGCTCTGAGTTTTTATATTTTATTTGCTCAAAACTATGGTAAGTCTTCATGTAGAGTCCCTCTATACAAATGTACCTCTGACGGATACGTTAGATATTATTGGTAGAAGACAAAAGACAAACGTTACATCGTCTCAGAAAATAAGATTAGAATCTTCACATAAATACTAATAATAAATATGTAAGGGATGGTCATGGAGTAAGTTACTTTGTTTTAGGAAATATTGCGTTTGTAGACTCTGTGTATTATATTACGAAATTGACGAATTTTATAAAATATTTTATCTATGTATGTATGTTCCTCCATAATTCCTAAACCGATCATCCGAATTCGATGAAACTTAGTACAAAGACATTTAGCTATACGTGACACAGGATAGGCTAAATAAAATTATTCAGTTCCGGTTACGCTAAGATGTGGCTCTCATACAAACCGAATTGTTCCGCGCGCCGAAATAAAGGTACGGTAGCGGGCTTACTTTCTTTCTTGTTTTTAAATATGAATTTCACACGAGCGAAGCCGCGGACTAGAGCTAGTATCAAATATAACATTTACTTTATCATATTTCACGTTTATCTTGATTCCTGCCTGGCTTTATAATTTTGCAAATATGTTCGCATTTTCTAGAAAACAATCTTATTAAATTCAGTTGCACGTTCTATATTTAAACTTATAAATTGTTCCGAGGAACGACAGCAACAACATCTTCACCTGGAATAATTTATCTGCTCGAATAAAATAATTATATTAGCGGTAAATTGTTAATTAATTAAACCTTGCACGTACCTAGAAGTTACAGAGCGATAATTATAGAAGAGGAATAGTAGTGTGTTTTTGTTAAGTGTAGGGGTATGTATGTATGTGTGTACGTCGCTCGATGCAAGGCAACGTTGAAATATTACGAAACTTCTTCATACCAATTTGACAAATTTCTGCTTCAAATAATAATAAAATTCAAATAAAATGTGTTCGTTTGACTAATATTTCGTGAATTATCTCTTCAGCGTTTCATTGTATTCCCCTGAACTTTAATTATTCAATAACTATTTCTATTTTATTTAGTTTACATTAAGTAATTATGTTCTTGTTAGCGGTAGTAGTATTGGTTAATTATTTCTAATTCATAAGATACTAACAAAATCTTGTGACTTGCGAACTTTTTGTCAGTTCTTCGCACTGAATGAAACGTCGTCGTCGGTCGAAACGGCAATGTATATAGTTCGTGTTTTCCGCAGTGTAGCCGACATGAAATGAAGGAAAGCACTGACATGGCACCTAGTTCACCCGGTGTTATGGGCTGACATCACGGATTTTGTAGGTGATGGAGTCAACCGTGTCAGTTTCCATAAAAAAAAAACAAATGTATTGCAGTTTAATTATATTGTTGTTTATTGTTTATTGTTTATTAAGCATTCATTAGACTGTGTGGGGCCGGTACTTAAAAAGAATATCCTCACTGCATCTCTCCCCATGCATGTCGTAAAAGGCGACTAAGGGATAAGGACAAGATGCCGTGCTAAAGGGCGACAGGCTCGCCACCTCTCACCTTGGCACGGTACTTCCACCGAGTCATGCAGCAGGTGGGTCTTCGTGCCTTACTTGCTGCTTGATCGATTTTATCTTGTTCGAATACTTTGCGAAACGTGGTGGTCGGTGTTGTGCTGTAATTGACCAGAGTACTTGCAGCACAACACCGATTATTCTGCTTACCCCGATTATCGGGATTCAGCGTGTGTGATATGTATGTCATTAGACAGCATGACTGTACTCGAATTTGTCACAATTTGTTCTATCCGATTCGATTACACCCACGAACTTCTATCCGAATTATATTCAAAGAAAATCAGAACTGGCTGAATATTCAACATATCCTAGAGTAGGTTACCTACCTACGAATTTTTTTTTTTTTATTGTATATATACAATAAACAATTCTACATATTTCACATATCTATGAGACGAGTTTCAAGATTTAAAATAAGTTTTGTACATTATTTACAGTTTATATTTCGGCGCTGTTGTTGATAGTACTTACTCATGACGGCAACAGCGCCGAAATATTTCAAGTGTAAATAATGTACAAAACGAATTAATACAACACCACAAAGTGATTAAAAAAACGCACGAGTGTTTTTAGTATTTATTATAATATATATATATTTAAACTTTCTATAAATTAAAAATTTTGATACTGCATTAACTGGAAGTAGTATGACAGACACGCCAACCTACGATCACAAAGTTACTTTAGATACTGCATTAACTGGAAGTGGTATGACAGACACGCCAACCAACGATCACAAAGTTACTTTAGATACTGCATTAACTGGAAGTGGTATGACAGACACGCCAACCAACGATCACAAAGTTACTTTAGATACTGCATTAACTGGAAGTGGTATGACAGACACGCCAACCAACGATCACAAACTTACGTAAAATGTCAATAGCTCTCAATAATAATTGCTGCGCTGCTGTAATATTTTCTCACACGTCATTACAGTCGCGCTACCATAGTTCGTGTTAACCGACATTAAGCGTGTTAATTAATGTAGGTAACCTATTGTTGCTGATTGTGAGTGAGCCTGGCCGAGTCACTAGCGTCTTCTAGCGTCGTCTCGTGCTCTACTCTACATATTTATTTTCACATTTTAAAAGCGCGACATTTGGCGTCGAGCCACCCATAAGGTGTCTGACGACGCCCATGGACATTCGGTCGTGTGCGGCGGCTGCGAATGCCATGCCGCCCTGACCTGGTGCCTATTCACGAGTCACGACCCCCTTGAAGGACTTTCTATAAGTCGCGCTTTCTATGAAACAAAATTTATTTTATAAAGTAAAAAGCAAAAAATCTGCGTAAAAAAAGAAATACTACTTAGGTACCTAACAAACATGAAAATAAATATCAAAATGGGTCTTTGCGAAAGTTGCTAGAAATATTGTAATGAACTTTAGATCGTTGAGGCTATTATGCATAAATGCATACATAATTTTTTGCTAAAGTTATTCATACCTTGAATTAATAGGTTTTATAACAAAATATACACTAATCGTAAACGTCCACATTGTTATCGTCACGAACTACACAATTATGGCACATTCACTGACCGCGTCAGGGGAATTATATTTCAGCAAATATGGTATAACGATCGAATAAATAAACGAATGCGAGAATACACAATGACCTAAAGAAATATTGTAAAAAGCGAGGGAAAGTCTGCGGACGGGTAAACTATTGCAATTTAGATTTCGAATGTCGATAAGGTCGCACATACACGGCTGCGTACGCACCACAACAGGCCGCTGCCGTGAGCTGCAAAACGTGGAGTGTTCCTACACATTATTATGAGTTTATTGTTAACTAGCTTTTGCCGCGGCTTCGTTCGCGTGAAATTCGGATTTAAAAATAAGAAACTAAGTAAGCCCGCGAAACTGACACGGTTGGCTACATTACCTACAAAATCTGTGATGTCAGCCCATAACGCCGGGTGAACTAGGTACAATGTCAGTGCTTCCCTTAATTTTTTATACATATAATTTACATATATTTCAACTGGATTGAAGATGCAAGGGCATGGATGAGTATTTATATTGATTTTACCTACACATTGCCATGTGGTATCAGAAATACGAGTCCATCAATGCAGGAGCTTTGACGCAGTTGTGAGGGAGAGAAGATGTCACGTGACTGCTGCAAACTGTCTCTCTCTCTCAATGTCACACACAAATCAGTTGCAGTAGCGACTTAGTATTGCCTCTTCTCCGGCGCTGCGGGAAGTGCAACCCCTCCGTCCTTGCGTAACAAAGCACAGGCACCCGTACTCGCCTCCGCCCGCACCTTCGGCTTTTTGGTCGCCTTCGGCGACCAGCCTCAGCCGCTCCGGCTCACACGGGTGCCTGCGCTTTGTTACGGCGGACAGGGGTTGCACTCCCTCCGCGCCTTCGGCTTATAAAAACACTCTAGGGAATAGCCATACTAACAGGTTATAATTTAGTTTTTCCGTAAAGTATGCTACTTACCCCATTGTCTAATTAAATGATGTCTATACTCTATATGGAAACACACACCTTATCTACAGCAATTACCTGTAGAGAGCACAGAGAGAGATGCAGGAAATACGTATGTCGCGTGACATCTTCTCTCCCTCACAGCTGCGTCAAAGCTCCTGCATTGAAGGAATCGTATCAGAAATCGTTTCTGGTACTTCGAACATGAATACACTTGAAATAAAACCACGTCTCCATGTGTTTCCGTTCGTTTATAAAGTTTCGCGAACTCAACGCAACGCGGACAGGTGTAGCCTGTCTGTACTGTACTCCAGACTGTGCGGGCGAGTGTTGCGTCAGTAGAGGGCGTGCTGGACGGAAGTACGTAATTAAATGTGGAGTACGTAACCGACATCGCCACGCATTTTCAGACGTACATACATACTCGTACATACACTCTCACACCGTAAGGTGTACTGAGAGAATCATACGACAGTGGATCCTTTTTAACCGAATAATGGCGCGACGATGGCTTGCCCTGGCGTGATGCTCGTGAACGGGTGCTGTTTGTGGAGACTGGAATGGTATGACCTATGTATATACTACTTACCTGACTGCATAATTAGTTCACTCTTGACTAGGTACGATTAGTACCTCAATTTTATTAACCCATTGACAATTGATACTTCAAGTATTCAAATAATCACATATTGCTATTTTTATTTTTTGACAAATATACAAGACCACGGTCCTGTATCTTGCAATATTGTGACGAATGTGGCTTTGTAATTACTAATTAGTGATGCGCCAAATTAGATTGTTTCAACCGTAGAAATTAAATTACAATCGTAGAAATTCATACAGTTCATTCGTCCGGCATTTGGACAATGATGATTTTCACTCAGGCTGAATATAAATAATTTACGAATGCGAACGCTGAAAAACAATTGAATGAATCGGAATCGCCACCGCGACTGTTCGAATGCATTCGAAGTTGAGAAAAATCTAATAATTCTAATAAGACTATTCGAGTCGGCGCATCACTTTTATAGTTCTTTCTCTCGACTTCTCAAGGTCGTGCCGTGTATAGTATCTATATAGATGTATAATATCGTATAGAGAACGTATCTTTCCCTAAAATATCATTGATTAATTGGATTTTTTGTATAATAGAACTAATGCAAAATATAATTTGCTAACAATAAACGAACGTATATGACTTTCGTTTAAGCTGAGATATCTTCGATTCGATATAAGCCTCGTTGTGCTTAAGAGCTGATGAGAAGCAAAAATTATCTGTACGAAATGAAACACACTTGTCATCACCGGACGGGCGCCTCCGCGCCGCCGGCCCGCGCCCCGCGCCCCGCGCCCCGCACCGTCGCGCCCCACACCGCCGTTGCGACCGCCGCCACCGCCGAGGCGCGGCGGGCCGTGATTACGTTATTTGATTAAACCTAATTACATTCTGACCGTAATTAACTCGCGACTGAGATATCATTCCCTTTGTTTTGTAACGCGCGCAGCGTCGTCTTGCGCTGCGATACCGCCACCCCCTCTGTTATTACCGAATCATTTACAATTTAAATTATGGCGATTTGTTAATTTTATTTCGTCGAGTAATTACTGGACGACTCTATCTCGTCTGTCCGATTGACTTGTTTTTGTAAATTTAACTCATTTCTAGCTTTAATAGATTATTACTTCTGTTTCTATGTCTGTGTATAGTAACTTTACGCCGTGCAAGCATCCTAATTAAACCGGATAATAACGCAAGAAGAATTTCAGATAATCTCACGGTCGACTTGCTGCCGCGACGTTCTAGTAACAGTCTAGTGACATGTCTATTGTGAACACTTATGAATTTTATTTATGACCTCACTACTAAGTCTGTCCGTCCGCCCGTCCGTGTGTCACACGCACCCAGAGCCAAAGAGCGGTACAAATCTTGAAATGTTGAAATGTTGCATAGTTAAGGCGCGTTGTGGCCCAATACTCTTGTTTAGATATGGATAAATAATTGGGATAAATCTATTGTCCTATCCTATTTATTTCCTTATGTGTTTGTCAAAAAAATATTAAATACATTTAGCAAGTGTGTATCATAACGTCAAAATTAATCAAAAATCACTCGAAATTCTTCTTTTTATGTAAACATCTACATATCGATTATAGAATTGTACATACAGAACATTTAAAAATTCAGTCCGTGTCAATATGTAAAAACTAAAATACACGATAACCATTCTAAATAAATCCATTTCTTGATACGGTCTTTTGTTTTAGATTTTAATTGTAGTTTTAGTTAATTTTAACTTAACAGGTTTAAATTGGACTAAAATTTAATAGAATATATAGAGATTAGATAGAAATATAATTTAAAATGAAATAAAAATACATACATACATACCACACGCTGTATCCCGACCATCGAGGTAAGCAGAGTAATCGGTGTTGTGCTGCAAGTACTCTTTTAAATTATAGCATAAGAAATAAAATTCTTAATTTAAAATAACAACGTGAAGCAAAAAATATGAAATAAATTATAATTCGTTAAAAAGTTTAGCATTGCTAAGAAATTCCAGAACACTCATTGCGACTCCCACTTGACCGTTTTTTTTTTAAGTGCTTGTATTTTAATCCTAATTTATTTAAAAATAGAATTAGTACGTATCTATGGGAAGGGTTAAGTATATAGAATTTTTCGTAATGATAGTTCTCGCACACGCTTCACTGGAATGGGCCGCGTGTCAGGCGCGGTGCGGACGGAGTGTCGCTTGCGACAATTTTCGTGTTCTCGAGCTGTAATAGGGCTATTGTGCTATAAATTGAAGGCTAGAAGCCGACTGTAAGAAGCGCAAATGATAATAATTGAATTAAAATAGTTTCCGAACGTAATTGAATAGTAATTAGTGTGTTTCCAATTAAACGCAGCTCGGAACGTCGGCGGCGGCGCGGCGCGGCGGGGCCTTAATTATGTTAAGTGGTTCAATGTAACACAACACGGTTACGAGTAACACGACGCAGCTCACCACCTGAGTACAGGCCCTGCAAATAAGTTAGCACACCGATAACTTATACTATTTAACTAGCTTTTGCCCGCGTCTTACCGCTCGCGTGAAGAACGTAAGTAAGAAAGAAGGCCGAGCTAGTAGTAGTAACTAAGGGCGAGGCCCGCTACCGTACCTTTATTTCGGCGCGCGGAACAATTCGGTTTGTATGAGAGCCACATCTTAGCTTAACCGGAACTGAATAATCCTGTGTCACGTATAGTTACATGTGCTTGTTATATGTTTCGTCGAATTCGGATGATCGGTTTAAGAGTTATGGAGGAACATACATACATACAGAAAATATTTCTAAAAATCGTCAATTTAGTCTTAGTATCATACATAGAGTCTACAAACGCAGTATCTCATAAAACAAAGTAACTTACTCCATGACCATCCCTTATAGATTTAGTGTAAGGTATAGTATTATTTGTGTTATTATACGGGGCATTTCGAATTAAGATGGTGGTTTCGATTCCACGTAAAACTGTATTCTTACCTTACTATTTTATTTTAATTTTTCGAGTTTGGAAAAACAAACAGGAATTTACGTCTAGAACAACAAGGTAATACAAAATAACATTGACTATGTAAAGAGCCAGCAACGTTTTTCACGTTTTAACATAATTAAATGAAATCAAATCGGAATCAAATTAAATTAAATCGAATCAAAATTATACTACAAAGCCAAATCAAATTAAATCAAGTTAAATTAAAATAGATACATACATACATATACATATCACACACGCTGAATCCCGACAATCGGGGTAAGCAGAGTAATCGGTGTTGTGCTGCAAGAACTCTTGTCAATTACAGCACAACACTGACCACCACGTTTCGCAAAGTATTCGAACAAGATTAAATCGATCAAGCAGCAAGTATGGCACGGAGACCCACCTGCTGCATGACTCGGTGGAAGTACCGTGCCAAGGTGAGAGGTGGCGAGCCTTTCGCCCTTTAGCACGGCATCTTGTCCTTATCCCTTAGTCGCCTTTTACGACATGCATGGGGAGAGATGCAATGGGGATATTCTTTTTAATTACCGGCCCCACACGGTACATTAAAATAGATAACAATGCAAAATCAATGCAAATCAAATCAAATTAAATTAAGCTAAATCAAATTAAATTAAAATCAAATTAAATAAAATAACAATGCAAATACACAAATAATAAAACAAATAATAACTTCACGTGTATCATTCCAGCGACACGCTACAGAATTGATACCTTTATTGATTCGAGCTATCAACAGTGGTCCGCTAATTTAAAAGAATGGGCCCACTGTATCTCCCACCGTGCATGTCGTACCAGCCGACTAAGGGATAAGGACAATGTGCCGTGCGAAAGGGCGACATGCTAGCCACCTCTCACCTTGGCACGCTCCTTCCAGCGAGTCATGCAGCATGTTGGTCTTCGTGCCTCACTTGCTGCTTGATAGTTATCCTGTCCTTAATATTTTGCTAAACGTGGTGGTCGATGTTGTACGCACTGTTATTTCAGCGGAATTCTTGCAGTACAACACCGATTACTCCTGGATTGTCGGGATGAAGCGTGATGGTATGTACGCTGTACTATCAACTGAGGCGGCCTCCCTCACGCGTCTCAATTACATTCCGCCGGCTAATTCAATAATTAGATAATGACCGAGCGCCGAGTCACCGAACCACATTGTCCTCGCTGCAGTAACCTGTCATTGCGGAGTCGCAGAGAACATAGTCGGCATGGTTCGTGTCTGTGCGTGTTTGTACTCGAGTAGATATTGGAAAAATGTAAAAGTACGACATTAAATTTTTAAGTTTCCGTACCCCGCACGGAAGCCAATATTTTTTTTTTATGGAACCTAACACGGTTGTCTACATCACCTACAACGTCCGTGATGTCAGCCCATAACACCGGGTGAAATAGGTGCCATGTCAGTGCTTCCCCCTTTGATCGTGCCGGCTACACTGAACTGGTCGGAAAACACAAACTATTTACATAGCCGTTTCGACCGACGTTTCATTCAGTGCTTTGGTACCAACCCGGGCGGCTTAAACCCTACCACCAAGTAAGATTAGGAGGGAAGGGACCTACAGTTTTACGAGGAATCCGAACCTCGGTCAGCCTCCAACGGTCAGCGGTCACCCATCCAAGTACTGACCGCACCCAACGTTGCTTAACATTCAATAGCGACAGTTGACTGTCTGCACCACTGAGCTATCGAGGCTGACGCCTATTACTAAGCCTACGCCGTCTGTCTGTATGTCTATCTGTCTGTCTGTCTGTCCGTCCGTCCGTCCGTCCGTCCGTCCGATGACTGTATCATTGGAACCGTAATAGCTAACCAGTTGACATTTTCACAGAATATGTTATTACGACGGATAGAACAACAAATAATCATCGACTTATGCAAATAGGTGGTAGGTCTCTATTGGGACCAGTACGTACAAACCCATGTGGAGAAAAAGTAATTTTAGTTCTTAGGTTAAGACCCTAGTTGACTGAAATAAAGAGATAAATAAATAAATAAAAATTAATAATAATAAAAATTATAAAATAAAAAAAATTAAGGGTGATTGATACTCTTACAAGAAACGTGTTTTTTTTTTGTGGTGCGGATATCTCGATGCGCGAGTTCGACTCGCCGGGTCTTTTGAACGACCGAGGCGTGCGCCGTCGTCGACGTCTACATTAGCTTATAAGTCGAGGACTACTCAATCGATTGACAAGAGGTTGTCGCTAACGTTTGCTGACACATCTAGATATAGGATATTATTCCACGAAGTTATTTATAACAAAATCTTTCTCCCACACGAAGCAAGTCCAACTAAACATTACCGACGAGTGACATTACATTGTAATAATAAGTGATACCAGATTACGATCAAGGAAATCAAAGTGTTGATTATGGTCTGCGCGCCGCGCCGGCGCGCGAGTCCAACATAGTAATTGATCTAATCGTAATTATTTTAATTTCCTGTTATTAGTCCTGTGCGTATTTGCATCGCGTTTACCAAAGAACATAAAACAAGAGTAGAAGTAGCGCGATCACGAATGTTTTGCTTACCGCAAGTAAGCGCGGCTCCGCGCACTTGAACTAAGTCAACATCGGTCGCCGTCATTACTCTCACGGAAAACATCGAGCTAAAAAAACCCGGCCAAGTGCGAGTCGGACTCGCGCACCGAGGTTTCCGCACGACAAAAAAAAACATTGAAAAAAAAACACGTTTCTTGTATGGGAACCCCCCTTAATTTTTTACTTTTTCTATTTTTTATTATTTGTTGTTATATCTACAATAACACATATTCTGTGATAATTTCAACGAGCTACCAATTACGGTTCAAGAGATACAGCCCTCGGACAGACAGACAGACGGACGGACGGACGGACGGACGGACGGATGGACAGACAGACAGACAGCTTAGTAATAGGCTTCCGTACGGGATACGGAAACCTAAAAATACATAAGTGCGTTATTGTGCTACACCATAGTCACAGAATACTTAATTAGTACTCTATAGTCCGAAAACCCCCGACCCTTAAAAAGTAAAAAATTATTTTGGTTTATGCACTTAAAGAAGTCGGGGGACCGCTAAGTAAATAACCCGGCGGAGTTCTGAGTTTTCATATTTTATATCATCATCATCATCATCAGCCTGTATCGGTCAACTGCTGGACCGATACAGTAAAGTTTTTTATATAAGTAAACGGAAATTATTTTTGACATTTTAAGGGTCGGGGGTTTTTGAAATTTTGGAATTTAACTTTTATTTCAAGCTTTTTTAAAAGAAAAACCGCATCTAAATCGACCCATCCGTGAGTCGTAATTGTTTTATTACTTCATAATTACTTTGTTACTTGATCATTAACTTAATACCGGATTACATAAAAAAACATATATTATTATAATATATCTTAAACTATTATTGAGTAAATTTTTATTCTAGTGGACTGTAACGCGACGCCGCGCGCGAGACACTGTGCGACCGCGTGATTATAACCCCTGAGACCGAATTTTAGACCATTCATTCATATAATGTACTGTAAATTTCACAAAATGTACGCCCAAATTCAAACACGGGACAAATCGAGCAGTCAGAATTCACAGACAATTTTGTTCACAAACGGAGGTGAAGTGTCAAATGTGAATAAATATATTCGTATAAGTATAATTAAACATGTTTAAATTAACGTTAATAATCTCACAAGAAAATAACGTAAGCAAAATCGCCCTGCAACAATGTTGCAACAATAATAGGCAATTTGTTTATAATAGACAGCGTTATTAATTTAATGATTCGAAATACGCCTTAATTAGACATAGACACAGGTAATTCGCGACCGCAAACTATGCACCTCGAGAGCTGAACTTAAGGTGACTAATTACTTAAGGCGATTTTGTCAAGTAGAGTTTTGTAATTTTAAGACGAACTTGACGATGTATATATAAATTTGCCAACACTTAAATTAAAACTCAACACTTTTAAAGGCGGTTCTGTTTTAACTTTTAAGGTACTAAAAGTATTCGTTCGTAATCGACAAGATAAGTAAGTAAACAGATAATTTTTGACTTTTAAAGGTCGGGGATTTTTTTTATTTGTAATTGAACTTTTATTTCGAGCTTTAAAAAAAACGCATACTCCACTTTTTAAGATAATAAAATTTTTGATTACTTGATTACTTGATTACAAACATAGCTAAGAATCATCTCGATTTAATCAGCTTTCTTATAAAAAAAAACGCATTCAAATCGGTCCATCGGTTTGGGAGCTACGATGTCACAAACAGGCACATCCTTGCACACATATCTACACACACTCAACGCGTTAAACTTATAACACCCTTCTTTTTGCGTCGGGGATTAAAAATATCTAGAGGCGTCGTCGTCCCTTAATAAATAAATTATATTAAATGATTTGTTAATGATAGATAACAGACAATAAATAAATTGTTGTCACTTACTTACATTGTGGTCAGGTTGATGTTAATTAAAGCATAGCAAATGACACACGTAGCTAATACATAGCAGGATAGTACTGTATCACTCTGTGTGAAGGTCAAATGCCTCTTAATTATTCATAAAAGTGTGCGGGTGTTTACAAGTGTAACCATAAGTCTTCGGTATGGCATCTACTCGGACATTATATTGGTTCGGGCCATTCTTAATGTTCCAACCGTTACTGGATTAAGTTTATGCAAAACAATGGATTACTCTCCTCTCTACAGTTATAAATGTAGATGTAAATATCCTAGGTATTAGAAATTTTTCTATCTATTGTAACATTTGGATAGGTGACCGCTCGACACTTGGAGGCTGACCGTGGTTCGGATTCCACATAGGTCCATTCCCCTCTTACCTTACTAGGTGGTAGCGTTTATTCCGGTCGGGTTGGGACCACCGCACTGAACGAAACGTCAGTCGAAACGGCTATGTAAATAGTTCGTGTTTTCCGTCCAGTTCAGTGTAGCCGACATGAAATAAAGGAAAGCGCTGACGTGGCACCAAGTTCACCCGGTGTTATGTGCTGACATCACGGATGTAGTAGGTGATGTAGCCAACCGTGTCAGTTTCCATAAAAAATAAACTTCCTCAAGGCGTTGAACTTCCTTGCGACTCGGCCAAACAAACGAGTTCAACGCGCAAGGAAACCTTCGCTACGAAGCGACACTGCTCCTTTGATGATAACTCTGCTCTTATTCATTTCTTATTCTATTTCATAGGTAGGGCAGATAGGTAGGGTTTATCCCGGTCGGGTTGGTACCACCGCACTGAATGAATCGTCGGTCGAAACGGCTATGTAAATAGTTTGTGTATTCCGTCCAGTTCAGTGTAGCCGGCGCGACCGAAGGGAAGCACTGACGTGGCACCAAGTTCACCCGGTGTTATGGGCTGACATTACAGATGTTGCAGGTGATGTAGCCAACCGTTTTAGATTCCATAAAAAAAATAAACATATTATTTTCGTTGTGCTGCCATACCTGTGTCGGTTCCATAAGGGGCGGGTGACCGAGTGGTCTGGGCGTCGGCTTCTTGCGCGAGAGGTCCGAGGTTCGAATCCGGTCGGCGTGTACCAAGGAGTTTTTTTCTGACGAAAAGGATTACTTGCATATCTACACCTGCTGCTTCATCGTTCGGAACCGGTGTAAAACTGCAGGTCCCTTCCCTTGCCCCTTACTAGGTGGTAGGCTCAAATTGTAGCCGACTGGGTTGGTACCACCTTGCTGGATATAATATGGCCGCATAGCAGCCTCGGTTGTGTTCTCCTCTTTCTTTAATTCTTTGTTTATGGAAACTGACACGGTTGGCTACATCACCTACAACATCCGTGATATCAGCCAATAACACCGGGTGAACTAGGTGCCATATCAGTGATTCCCTTCATTTCATGGCCAGTATAGCCAGCAATCCAGGGATGTTTTCGGTACGGCACCTACCTTCTCGGAGGCGATATTGGCTGGTCGGAGCATGTGCTTTGGCCCCTCCGACTCATATGTGATTACATAAAAATATACATATACACGGTGTTGCAACCCCAACCGTAAAACCCGAAAGGGAGTGATTCTGTACGTGAAATAGAACAACTTTTGTTCTACGAATTTTTAATTTAAAGAAAAAAATTTTTTTTCTGCATCCATTTTGAGAATATGCATTTAAAATTTGTATGGAAAAAATATTTTGTTTTTGTTTAAAAGAGTTTTTTTTCGCCACAGAAGTTGTTTAGTTTCACATATAGAATAACCGCCTTATGTCAGTTAAAATATTACGGGGGCAACTGCAACACCGTGCATATAATTATCATCGGTAACATCGTTTTCTCCATCATTGCAGATTACTACACGGAGACGCTCGAGTTTAAACCGATGGGTGTCTCCGAGGAGAAGCTCGAGTCTCAGTCTCCGCGCCCGCCGAGCCGCAGCCCCGAGCTGCCGCCGCCCGCGCACCCCTCACCCCCGCCGCACAGCCCCGCCAGCGAGGGCGAGCTGGACGAGTTCGCGCCCAAGCGCAAGCAGCGCCGATACAGGACCACATTCACCAGCTTCCAGCTTGAGGAGCTCGAGAAGGCATTCTCGAGGACACACTATCCGGATGTCTTTACTAGGTACATACATACATACACACATACCATCACGTTTAGGGCTTCCAATCCCGCAGGCCCTTGCGGGATCTCGGTATAGGCGGGATTAAAATGTTTCAATGTTGCGGGATCCCGCTATAGGCGGGATTAAAAAAATTCTATGTTGCGGGATCTCGGTATAGCCAAGATTTAAATTTTTCAATGTTGCAGAATCTTGGTATAGGAGGGATTAAAATGTTTCAATGTTGCGGGATATCGGTATAAGCGGGATTAAAATGTTTCAATGTTGCGGGATCTCGGTATAGGCGGAATTAAAATGTTTCAATGTTGCGGGATCCCGCTATAGGCGGGATTAAAAAAATTCTATGTTGCGGGATCTCGGTATAGCCAAGATTTAAATTTTTCAATGTTGCAGAATCTTGGTATAGGAGGGATTAAAATGTTTCAATGTTGCGGGATATCGGTATAAGCGGGATTAAAATGTTTCAATGTTGCGGGATCTCGGTATAGGCGGAATTAAAATGTTTCAATGTTGCGGGATATCGGTATAAGCGGGGTTAAAATGTTTCAATGTTGCGGGATATCGGTATAGGCGGGATCCCGCAATTTTTCGATACAGTGGTTAGTAATAAAACAAAGTACAGGCTTACCCAAAATATAAATCATCTCCATACATGAAAGCATAGCAAGCAATACTCAGCCTTTTGCTCTTGTAAATAAAGTACAATATAGATTGTTTACTTACACGTTCCTCAATGCATGAATGCGAGCAAGCAATACTTGCAAATACAGTTCAATGTAGATTGTTGCTACTGTCACCTGGCATCGGACTTATATTTTGGGTAAAAGTGTACGCAAATTTTCAATCCCGCAAATCTCGCGGATTTTTTATCCCGCGGGGAGCGGGACTGAAAATCATGTGGGATCTCGTTATTTCGGGATCTCGGTATACCGAGATTGGAAGCCCTAATCAAGTTGTATCACGACAATCAGGGTAAGCAGAGCAATCGGTATATGTGTGCTGCAAAAACTATGATGAATTGCAGCACAACACCGACTATCACATTTAGCGGAACTCACAATGTTAGTCGCACAATAAAGTACAATATATTTCTTCTATATGACAAGCTTATCATATCCAACGTTAATCGCCGGTATAATTTTTTTACGTAATCCGGTATGGGTGGCTGAATCGGAGAGGCCAAAGCACATGCTCCGACCAGCCAATATCACCTCCGAGAAGGTAGGTGCCATACCGCATGCTTCCCTTTGGAGTGCTTGCTAGATGAGAATTGCTGGCTGGAACTGGAGGACAACACAACATTCAGTTCGGTGGTACGAACCCACTCGGCTACAATTTGAGCACGGTGTGGCACCTAACTTCTCGTAGGTGATATCCGCTCGTCAGAGCATGTGGTCTGGTCCCTCTGACTAAATCACCTATACCGCATTACATAAAAAAATTAATGTTTACTTATAATATTTTTTTTTTTCAGGGAAGAACTGGCGATGAAGATAGGACTCACGGAAGCTAGAATACAGGTAGGTTATATAAATATAATATTAATATATTAATATAATTACTGACGTGGCACCAAGTTCATCCGGTGTTATGGGCTGACATCACGGATGTTGTAGGTGATGAAGCCAACCGTGTCAGCATCAATAAAAAATAAAAAAATTACATTTACTTACTTGCTATCCCTTGCTATATTTGCTGTCAAGTCATGTGGTGAATGTTCCATGTTTTAGTTAAGTTTGATCAACTAATGAATAATCTATGCTAATCTTGTTGTCTAATACGTTTTTTCTAATACAAGTGTATACATTTCGAAAGGGAACATCTGTCTGTATGTATTGTATTGTTTATTGATCATTCTTGTCAAAATTATAAGCTTGTCAACACGAAACACAACAACCAATACAAAACAACAAAAAATCCGTTCAAATTCAAAATTATAAATAGGCAATAATATGAGACGTGTCAGACTGGTGTTGTATGAGGTCGCGTTCTGTAGGGCGCCGTCTGACGACTCATCAGGACGCGACCTTCAACCCGCCACTCATTATAGTAATAACAGCTCTCACGCCGGCGCGGCAGCCTCCGTCATTACAGACAGACAGACAGACGGACGCGCGGCGACGACGACGCCAACGCTTCTATGTCCCTTTATGGGCTGTTGAATTACGATCGGCTCTGTTCAAACTCGAATGCCCTTCAAGTAAAAATGATTTGTGTCTGACCGTTATCCTTGAGGACACTTCAAGAGCCATGTTCATCATCATCATCAGCCGGTATCGGTCCACTGCTGGACATAGGCCTCTCCCAAGGCACGCCACCACACGCGGTCTTCCGCTTTCTCATCCATCTACTACCATGATAAGAGCCATGTTAAGATAAAATCAAATAATAATCTAAATTACATTACTACATGTATTGAAACCGTCCAAGAGAGATTGAGACTCGCGCGCCGAGGGTTCCGTACATACAACCACGTAATTGGCCTATGTTAATTATGCTTTCAGAGTTCGCACTATAATCACACCAAGTTTGTAACTTGTGTTTATTAACGCTTTTACGATAGAACAAAAATAAAAAAAAGCTGAAGAAACATGTTTCTTGTATGTTTTTTTTTTTTTTTTATGGAACCTGACGCGGTTGGCTGCATCACCTACAACATCCGTGATGTCAGCCCATAACACAGGGTGAACTAGGTGCCATGTCAGTGCTTCCCTTCATTTCATGTCGGCTACACTAAACTGGACGGAAAACACGAACTATTTACATAGCCGTTTCGACCGACGTTTCGTTCAGTGCGGTGGCACCAACCCGGCCAGGATAAACCCTACCACCTAGTAAGGTAACAAGGGAAGGTCTACACCCCCTTTAATTTTGTATTTTTTTATTGTTTGTTGTTATATCCGGCCACATAACACATATGCATTCTGTGAACATTTCAACCGGCTAGCTATTACGGTTCCAAAGATAGAGCCATCGAACGGACAGACGGACCGACAGACAGTCATTGTAGGCTTAGTAATAGGCTTCCGTACGTGTTGCGGAAACCTAACAACACGTTTCTTATATGGGGACACTGCTTGTACAGGCACAGCAAAGTTAATTTCAAAGCATTTCATGCAAGATACATATGACCAGTGCGTCCTCCCGATTATGACGTGCGGGTGTGAAACGTGGACTCTGACGGTCGCTGTTGTCCAAAGGTTCAAAGTTACCCAGCGAGCAATGGAGAGAGCCCATGCTGGGAATATCGCTACGTGATGTGGTGCGTAACGAGGCAATCCGCCGACGCACCAAAGTAGTCAGTATTGGACACCGTCTAAGCTCAAGTGACAGTGGGCTGGGCATGCTGGGCACGTAGGAGGACGACCGTTTGAGTAGCCGTGTCCTACACTGGCGGCAGTGGACAGGAAGACGGAGTGTGGAAAGATCACCCGCCAGGTGGGAAGACGACATCAAAAGTCGGCGGAAAGCAGTGGTTCCGTACCGCTTAAGGTCGGGAGGACTGGAGGAGGATTGGAGAGGCGTATGTCCAGCAGTGAACGCTTACACGCTGACTGAATGACACGCAAAAGTCCAAAATCGGACTCTTCCTCAAATGTATTATTTTTGATGAAATCACGAGCACGCTACTAACATTAATCAACTCCAAAACGAGAGAGTCGACGTCTTTTATATCTCCATCGGCGCTAATGATACTCCGGGAGAAGGTGTTTCCAAATCGTCAGGAATTTATAATTTTACTGTGGAATCGCTATCGAAATGAATATCTGCCCGGCGAGCGGCGGCGGCGGCGCGTCCGCTCATTTTATTTTAATCAAAAATTCGACCGCGCCGCGCCGCTCCGCGCGTCGGCAAAACGCGCTACTCAACGCTCAATATGCGAATATCTTAACCCAGTGGTTTCCAAAGCTGTCTGGATCGCGACCCATCTAAAAAAAAATTCAAGATGAAAAAAATAAAAATTAAAGTCAGTCAGTTAGTCAGCGTCCACGCTGGACATACGCCTCTCCAATTTTCCTCCAGCCCTCCCGGCCTACAGCGATACGGAACCACTGCTTTCCGCCGACGTACTTGATGTCGTCGTCCCACCTGGCGGGTAGTCTTCCCACACTCCGTTTTCCTGTCCACGGCCGCCAATGTAGGACACGGTTACTCCAACGGTCGTCGTCTCTTCGGCTACGTGCCCAGCCCACTGCCACTTGAGCTTAGCCACCCGGTGTGCAATATCGACTACTTTGGTGCGTCGGCGGATTGCCTCGTTACGCACCATATCACGTAGCGATGTTCCCAGCATGCCTCGCTCCATTACGTATTTCGTGCTCTGTGGTCGCGACCCATACTTTGGCAAAGGCTGCCTTAACCAGTTAAAGGAACACGAGATTCAGCTGCATTGCATTGTGTAAATTTATTGCTATTAAATAAAAATAAGTAACACTTAATGTCTAGGCATATTATTCCAGTACTAGCTGTTGCCCGCGGCTTCGCTCGCGTGAAATTCGTATTTCAAAGAAGAAAGTAAGTAACTAAGGGCGAGGCCGATGGCCGAGCTGGGTTCAGGTAAATAAGCCGGCTAGAAGAAAGTGAGTAACTAAGGGCGAGGCCGAAGTCCGAGCTGCGTTCAGGAAGAATATAAACCTTCTTGAAGGCAGTAAGTAACTGAGGGCGAGGCCGATGGCCGAGCTGCGTTCGGGAAGACTATAAACCTTCTCGAAGAAAGTAAGTAGTAAAGGGCGAGGCCGAAGGCCGTGCTGCGCTCAGGAAGAGGATAAACGTTCTTGAAGAAAGTAAGTAACAAAGGGCGAGGCCGAAGGCCAAGCTGCGTTCAGGAAGAGGATAAATATTTTCGAAGAATGTAAGTAACTAAGGGCGAGGTCGAAGGCCGAGCTGTATTCTGGAAGACGATAAACATTCGGCGGAGACGACTCTTTACATCCAGATTGTATATTTCTAAAGATCAATGTTCATTATTACATATTACTAGGTACTGTACGCGCAGTGAGGTAGCAGAACAATAGAGCGCCTTGCGTTGAAGCTTCCTCGCCGGTTTACGATCGACTACGGCCCGCAAATAAATCACCGGCGACCTACCCGGCAATTACCAAAGACACACCACTTATGAAACTCGTTAATAATTTCGTCATTACTTCTCAACTCCTCAACTTAGTGTTGTTGTAGCTTCGCCTCCCCCGCCGCCGCCGCCGCCACCGCCGCCGCGCGCCGCCTCTCGCTCCGCACCTGGTTCCCCCGAAGCTACTCGTACCTCCGACTTCCACTTTTTGCGCATAAACAATTGTAATACTCCCGACATTCTTCGCCGCTGTTACACACGAGTATTGTACAGGTTGTTTCAGGATTGGCTTGAGAAACTTCAGGAATAGAAAGTACGCAATTTTATTTTTATTTTTTTTTTATTATTGAAACTGACACGGTTGGCTACATCACCTACAACATCCGCGATGTCAGCCCATAACACCGGGTGTACTTGGTGCCACGTCAGTGCTTCCCTTCGGTCGTGCCGGCTACACTGAACTGGACGGAAAACACAAACTATTTACATAGCCGTTTCGACCGACCTTTCATTCAGTGCGGTGGTACCAACCCGGGCGGGTAAACCCTACCACCTAGTAATATAAGAAGGGAGGGACGCAATATTAGAATAAAAAAAATCCTTGTCATACAAATCGAAATTCCGTATGTAATTTTTTTTCATAAAAAATAATTGGAAATTGTAATAAAAACTCGATGGACAGTGAGTCTGGGAGATTTGGCAACAGTGCTGTCTAGGTCTAGGGAGTGCAATGACCTAGTACAGTCCCCTTTTTACCCGACTACGGCGAAGCCAAAAGGAGGGTAATTTATTTTGATGTCATTGAACTTTCAGATTTTGGAATTGACCTCAACCAATGAATCAGTTCAATTCTACTAGTTAACTATATAACATACCCATTTCTATCCGTGAGTTAGTGATTTTATTTTTATTGAATAAAAGGCGGAGGTTAACCGTCCACCAAATCTTTATGAAACGATTTTCACCAAAAATTTCTATAAAATGACCGAATCTGGGAAACAGTTTCAGAGCTTTTCGTCTTCAAATATGAACCGGTTTCGAAGCCTGAAGCAACCTGAAGTTACGAAACCCTATCCTGTAACAACCTGTATATAAATGAGAAAAGAGAAAACGCGGTTTTGTATGAAGTCATTTTTGCGACGGGCGAGTGCGGGATGAAGTAATAAATAGTTGCGAGCGGACGAACGAATTGTGGCCGGCTCCTCACTGCGTTGTGTTGTGCGTCGTGCGCGCAGGCCAGTAGGTCGTATGTCGCGCGCGCGCCCCGCGGAGATGCTATCTCGGCGGGGACGCGCTGCGGCTGCGCGGCCGCTGCGGGGTCCTGCGCGGGCGCAGCTACCACTTTTTCTCAACCGCAAGACGAACCGCTTCGACATTTACAGAAACGATGTTTCATTTTTTACCGCGGCCATTTATCATAAGTGAATTAATTTAAATTGCCATAAAAATGTCCGGTTTACATAATGACGCACGCTAAACGTTTTGTTTGCGCTCACATAAATATTAATTCCTCGAACTGTTCTCATCTCAACGCGCTCCGAGCGAACAAGCACTTCACGGGGCGATGTCACAGCGCATGCATGCGAGAGAAAAGGAAGCGTCAGGCATTATTTCTATGAAATGAAAATGAAATGAAAATATAATTTATTGCACACCATTACCTATAAGGATCGCAAGAGGCGAGTTTAATGCCTTGCGGATTTCTTTTTTTTTATGTATAAAACACGTAGGTGCGGACAATGCAGTACTAAAGAGTGGACAGTCGTATGAAATACAAATACACAACTTGCATAGACAAATTGTGCAAAGATACATACCTACAACCAATATGCATCCTAACATTATTCAATAAAAAAAATATTGCAATATACTTTTTTTTATTTTATGGAAACTGACACGGTTGGCTACATCACCTACAACGTCCATGATGTCAGCCCATAACACCGGGTGAACTAGGTGCCATGTCAGTGCTTCCCCCTTTGATCGTGCCGGCTACACTGAACTGGTCGGAAAACACAAAGTATTTACATAGCCGTTTTAACCGACGTTTCATTCAGTGCGGTGGTACCAACCCGGGCGGGTTAAACCCTACCACCAAGTAAGATTAGGAGGGAAGGGACCTACAGTTTTACGAGGAATCCGAAGCTCGGTCAGCCTCCAACGGTCAGCGGTCACCCATCCAAATACTGACCGCACCCAGCGTTGCTTAACATTCAATAGCGACAGTTGACTGTCTGCACCACTGAGCTATCGAGGCTGACTAACCTGAGGCTGGCACCTACATCACCTCTTATAGATACATACAATATATTTTACATATATTTTAACTGTAGGTAAGTTCTGAAATTAGTTTACAGCATATATAACGTTGTAGGTTGCGGAACCGTCGCAGTGTGTTGACGCATCGCGTGCCGTGTTGTTGCAGATGTGGTTCCAGAACCGGCGCACCAATTTACGTGTCCTTCGCATTGTGTTGACGCACCGCGTGGTGCGTTGTTGCAGGTGTGGTTCCAGAATCGGCACGCCATGTGACGTCTCCGTCGCAGTGTGTTGACGCATCGCGTGCCGTGTTGTTGCAGGTGTGGTTCCAGAACCGGCGCACCAATTTACGTGTCCGTCGCAGCGTGTTGACGCACCGCGTGGTGCGTTGTTGCAGGTGTGGTTCCAGAATCGGCACGCCATGTGACGTCTCCGTCGCATTGTGTTGACGCACCGCGTGCCGTGTTGTTGCAGGTGTGGTTCCAGAACCGGTGCACCAATTTACGTGTCCGTTACGGTGTGCTGACGCACCGCATGCCGCGTTGTTGCAGGTGTGGTTCCAGAACCGGCCCACCAATTTACGTGTCCGTCGCGATGTGTCGACGCACCGGGTGCCATGTGGATGCAGGTTTGGTTCCAGAACCGGCCCACCCATTTACGTACCCGTCGCTGTGTGTTGACGCACCGCATGCCGCGTTATGGTAGGTGTGGTTCCAGAACCGGTGCACCAATTTAAGTGTCCGTGGCAGCGTGTTGACGCACCGCGTGCCGTGTTGTTGCAGGTGTGGTTTCAGAATCGGGGCGCTATGTGACGTCTCCGTCGCATTGTGTTGACGCACCGCGTGCCGAGTTGTTGCAGGTGTGGTTCCAGAATCGGCGCGCCATGTGACGTGTCCGTCACAATGTGTTGACACACTGCGTGCTGTGTTGTTGCAGGTGTGATTAAAGAACCGGCGCGCCAAGTGGTGCATGCAGTAGAAGGTGGGTTCGGGCGGCCATCCCTACCAGCCCGTACCTCGACACTGTGTCCGTTGCATTGTGTTGACGAGTGCTGTGTTGTTGCAGGTGTGGTTCCAGAACCGGCGCGCCAAGTGGCGCAAGCAGGAGAAGGTGGGTCCGGCGGGCCACCCCTACAACCCGTACCTCGCCGTCGCGCCGCCTCCGCACGCCGCCTCCGCCGTCGCCTCGATGCCCAACCCCTTTGCGCACCTGCCCTTCGCGTTCAGGGCGCGCGGGTTCGACGCGGCGGCCGCGGCGCAGGCGTCGGCGCTGCGCTACCACTCGGGCTGGCCGCCGCCGCCTCCCCCGCACCAGTACCCGCGGCTCTTCCCCGCCGCGCCCTCGTTCCACACGCTGCTCGCGAACCTGTCGGCGCAGGCGGCGGGCAACATGTCCGGCAGGCCGCCGCCGCCCGCGCTCGCCGCGCGCTCCCCCCCGCCGCCGCCGCCCCAGCAGCCCTCGCCGCCCATCTCGCCGGGCTGCGAGCCGCCCGCGCCCGCCCCCGCCGCCGAGGTGGAGCGCCGCAGCGAGAGTATCGCCGCGCTGCGCCTGCGCGCGCGCGAGCACGAGCTGCGACTCGAGATGCTGCGCCAGCACGGCCACGGTGACCTCATCAGTTGAGTTGGACGCTTAACTAATGTAATTATTGTAGTAAAACTTGTGAAACTCGCTAATAGGTTCAGCTTACACTGTAGCCAAATACGTGATTGATATTTCGTTCTGTCCAATGTGAATGTCGAACGATGTATACTGGCAGAACGGTTTATTTTAGTAGTGGTGTGGGTATTGTGTGCGCCCGACAGAAAGTCAGTTAGAGGAGAATGTCAATAACAATAATAACGTATTAAGTTTTTTAAGGTTTTTCTATGGAGATGAAGCAATAATTTATTATAATTGTTTAATTTAAATAAGTAAAAAAATAGTTGATAATATGTGAAAGGTTTACTTACCTACTTCCAATATTTCCGTCCAGCGTTGTTTGACAAATTATAAATGAACGCTTTGTTACATTAATATATTATAATTAGTATTTAAGGTCAATAGTTGTGTGACGGAGCTCTCTGTTGAAATAATGAACATCGAACAAGTGCCTGCAACACTGCAAACTAGCACACTCTAACAGTTGTATTATCTGAAGTTACATCACTATAATTATTTTTGAATGGCAGTTGGTGGAACAAGAAAAGTATTATTTTTTAATAGGAAAATGGTTACATTTCGTTAAATAAAATCATAGAACATTCCTTACGATATGCAGTTAGCACTGTTTTGGTCATTTAAAGTACATACTTGCGTATTTTTCTTCTATAATTGCATAAATAAATTAAAATTATGGGCCTAAAACATATGAAGGAGACACTGACTGAAGCCTGTACAATATCTTTTGTCAGTTATATAACTATTATTTTTTTTTACTTTAAAATGTGTGAACAGGGTGGGATCGAGATAGAATCTGTAAATCTGTAAAAAAAAATTGTTTTCCATACATTCACGTAGTTTGTAGTCTTTCAAAAAATTAACATTAAAAAGTGAGACATATTCCTACAACAACGAATGTATCCCGTATCCCGACAATCACTCATTTTGTGTTTTCACTCAATGTGTAAAGTATTTTTGCAAAACAACGTCAGAACTGTGGTGTTTTGTGTAAAACATTTGAAAAATTATTTCCGTATTTCTAGACGTTTGTAAATGTTAAAAGATAATAAATCAGACCGAAGTTAGTCACGTGATCACATGTTAAGTATTTGAACAAAGTATCGCTGTCTCTGTTCGCCGCGCGCACCCCCCGCCAACGCAAGAGGGACAGCTGCAAGCTCTCAGCTAACATACCTACAAATTACGTCAAAATTTGTCTTTCGGCGCTTATTTTTTCCCGACCCCTAAAATTTATCCGATTTTTACAAATTCTTTATTTAATTTTGTTGTAATATGGACAGTTCAATCTACGTACGAGTCTTTTCAATTGTTTTGATATCCAGAGAAATGATTCAATAAAGCTTACTGAACATCATAATACCAACAAATAAAAAATTGGTGGATCAACTTTTTCTTGTAACGTAAAAACCAGCTGCAAAGTCAAATAAAAAAAAAAGTTTAATACAATTTATTACTTAGTTGAAAATCAATAAGTACAAAATGCTCAGGCATATGCAATTGAAATAAAAGTAGAGAACTATTTAAAATAATACATTAACCAAATTTTTAGGGGTGACCCAGGGGACAATTTTATCCCCAGGTTTGTATGGAAAAAAGGGGTTGTCGTCAGGGTAACCAATATATTTTTTTAATTACTCAAAATTCTTTGTGCATCTTCTTATTTATCAATCAATTATCTGAGAGTTGCTGTAACTATTAAAATAAGGTAAATTTGTCAAGATAATACCCTGTTTTCAGACAGATACCAAAAACAAGGAAAAGTTGATTCACCCAAATATGTAATTATATTGTTTTCGTACGAAAAACCAATTTTTAACTCTGGCCTCGTATATTTAATCTAAACAAAAAAATAACAGATACGTAGATTCGACTGCCCTTATTACAATAAAAAATAATTACAATAATTGGTCAAGGTTTAGGGGTTGGGAAAACATGAACCTCGAAGACATCGCTCGTCCTGCCCACATATTTCCCCCCAAGTCCGGGTCCTTCAAGGGAGGCGTGAATCGGCACCTGTCAGGCCAGCATGGCATTCGCAACTCCCGCGTATGACCAAACGTCCATGGGCGTCGTTAGACACCTTATCGGTGGATCGGCGCCACTTGTCGCGCTTTCTACAAAAAAAATAGTAGACAAATAATTATGTGACTAACTATCTGTTATTTATTAATATATGTAAGACTAGCGGCAATCTCGATGGCATTAAATCCGTCCCTGTGCGACAAACACGATGAGTTTGTATGAACCAGCAGTA
The DNA here is from genome assembly GCA_946902875.1 of Nematopogon swammerdamellus. Lineage (NCBI taxonomy): Eukaryota > Metazoa > Arthropoda > Insecta > Lepidoptera > Adelidae > Nematopogon > Nematopogon swammerdamellus. The sequence goes on from OX336334.1 coordinate 619,076, forward strand.
TTACGAGAATACAACTCTCTTTATGTATAAAACGAATGAAGGTATTAATCCTATTTCAAAATTCCAGTTAAATTAATATATTAAGCTATCGAATTAATTGTAAATAATTTACAAATGCACAAAAGTGATATTTACCGAATGTACTTAATATCTTTTTTATGAAGAAAAAATTAAATATATTAAATGGAATATTTGGATCAACAATAAACATGAGATGGTTTCATTTCAACCTCAGCTTCAGCGACACAACGAAGAATAGGTGTGTAATTTCGAATTTTGATATGAAACAGTTTCCATAGCTCGCTGTGCGACTTTAAATTTGTGGACCAGGCCCATCATCAGGGTCCACGTTTCCGCTCCGTACGTCATTACTGGCAGAAAGCACTGATTAAAAACCTTCGTCTTTAATGACTGTGGGATGGAGGATGAAAAGATCAGCATTTCCTTCACCGATAAAATCTGTAACGACGTGATACGTCAAAGAACTAAGGTAGTCGACATTGCTAAGAAAATAAGCAAGCTGAAGTGGCAGTGGGCTGGGCACATCTGTCGCAGACCCGACAACCGATAGGGTAGACGGGTGCTCGAATGGAGGCCACGTACAAGCAAACGTAGCGTGGGACGCCCCCCGGCTAGGTGGACAGACGACCTAAAAAAGGTAGCCGGGATTGGATGAACGAGAAGAGCGGAAGACCGCGTGTGGTGGCGTGCCTTGGGAGAGGCCTATGTCCAGCAGTGGACCGATACAGGCTGATGATGATGATGATGATGATATTAAACAATTATGAAATGTCGCAAACTATGGTGTGAGTTGCTGGGTTGCCATACGAGGTGTGGCAATTAAGTTCCGGGAATTTTTCAATAAAACACAAACCAATTAAGTTAGGAACTAAATTTTATCATCGACCTTCACAATAGTCTCCCTCTAACTCTACACAATTATTCCAACGTCGCTCCCACGATTGGAAGCACCCTTGGTAATCTTCCGAAGTTAACTCGTTCAGCACCGCGGTTACAGCTTCTTTCACCTCCTGTGCGCGGCCATGATGAGTTCCCTTGAGGTACAACTTCATCTTGGGGAATAAGAAAAAGTCGCAGGGGGCGATATCTGGGCTATAGGGTAGGTGTGGCAACGTTGGAATGCCTTTTTTCGCCAAAAACACTTGCACAATTAGGAATGGGCCGGCGCGTTATGGTGCAAGATCCAGGTGTTCTCGGTGAGTTCACTAATTTTCACGACGCCACTAAAATATAGTAGTTACTTTAGAAAAACACACATAAAAAACAAACGAAGGGCGCCATTAATTTCAAATTTTCTAATGGAACGAAAGGAAGGTCCCTTCTTTCTAGCCATATGGTTATGAAGGACGAAGTGTTGCCAGTTCCCGAGTTATGGCCAAATTCCCGGGACTGAATTGCCAAACTACGTACACCTACGTACAGAGTGAATTTCAAAATGCCTTCAGCAGCGAAAGGAGTCGTTCAGTATCGGAAACAATGTCGATAAACTTAGCGAACCATAACACCGCACAGCGGTGGGACATCTTACAGGTCACTGCCCCACTCAATAGGCACTTGTTCATCATAGATGTCACCGACAGCCCCCTGTGCAGAGGTTGCATGGCGGAGGACGAAACGGCCGCCCACGTCCTCCTAGCGTGCCCGGTGGTGGCAGAAGAACAACTGCAGTTTCTTGGGAACGTGGGAACTGCCAATGGAGTGTGGAAGCGACCGAGAAGAGTGCTCCACTTCACGAAAGAGCTCGGGTGGCTGGAGTAGCACTACCCGAGCGCCAACGTACAACGGACCGTCTTGAGGTCTCAGTGCGGAGAATAGCCCACCCGCCTGGCTGGAAGAGGCTGGGCAGCAAACAACAACAACCTGTATACCGTGTGGCGCCGGTACTTTAAAAGAATAGCCCCACTGCATCTCTCCCCGTGTATGTCGTAAAAGGCGTTTAAGGGATATGACTCCCTTCTTATATTACTAGGTTGTAGGGTTCAACCCGCCCGGGTTGATACCACCGCACGGAATGAAAGGTCGGTCGAACGAAACCGTTATGTAAATAGTTTGTGTTTTCCGTCCAGTTCGGTGTAACCGGCACGATCGAGGGGAAGCACTGACGTGTCACCAAATTCTCCCGGTGTTATGGGCTGACATCACGGATGTTGTAGGTGATGTAGCTTACCGTGTCAGTTTCCAAAAACAAAAAACCTTAGCGAAATTCGACAACAATATTTGAAATCAAATCAAAATATACTTTATTATTACATACATACATATCACACGCTGCATCCCGACAATCGTGGTCAGCAGAGTAATCGGTACTGTGCTGCAAGTACTCTTGTAAATTATAGCACAACACCGACCACCACGTTTAGCAAAGTATTTGGACAAGATAACTACATCAAGCAGCAAGTAGGGCACGAAGACCCACCTCCTGCATAACTCGTTGGTAGGACCGTGCCAACGTGAGAGGTGCCTACCCTGTCACCCTTGTCCTTATCCCTTAGTCGTCTTTTACAACATGCAAGGGGAGAGATGCAGTTTGATGATGATATTGAATAACCTATATAACCTAACCTAATAACCTATATAACCTATGGATGAAATCATGCAATAAACAATTAAATGTTTTGTGACGTGACATGTGGTGGTTTGTGACAGAAACCAGTAGTCCATACAATTCCATAGTAAAAATGTTTTCACTTTGTCATGAATTGCTGCATGTCACAAATCAGCACATGCGTGTCTAGGCAGTGGCAAACATTTTTGTATAGACCAAGTGGACATTGAAAAAATTTCCAGTGAAGTTTCTTGTCAGTTCTTCTTCGCTGTGATAATCGAACTGGTGGAATGTTACAATGTAAATATGACAAATCTGAGCGCAGTGTACTGCCAATAGATGCTAAATAAACAATAAACAACAATAAACAATAAACAATAGACGGCGAAATATTTGTTTCTATTTTCGCTTCCATTCTTATACCGAACTGACTTAGTTTGTCATACTGACCAACTCCCGATTTCGCCGATGCCCGCATATTTTTATAAAAAAAAGTAATTCAGTAGCGAAAATTCACGCGGAGAACTCCTTTCAAAACACGGTAAGTACTCGTATGTATACTAAAGTTTGTCAGCCTCGATAGCTCAGTGGTGCAGACAGTCGACTGTCGTTATTCCACGTAAACCTGTAGGTCTCTTCCCTTCTTACCTTACTAGATGGTAGGGTTTAACCCGCCCGGGGTGATACCACCGCACTAAATGAAACGTCGGTCGAAACGGCTATGTGCTATGTACTTGAAAAGAATAGCCCCACTGCATCTCTCCCCGTCGCATGTCGTAAAAGTCGACTAAGGGATAAGAAAATTCGTCAGCCTCGGTAGCTCAGTGGCGCGGTTGGTTAGTCAACTGTTATTAAGCAACGCTGAGCGCGGTCAGTGATTGGATGGGTGACCGCTCGACCGTTGGAGGCTGACCGTGGTTCGGATTCCACGTTAAACTGTAGGTCCCTTCCCTTCTTACCTTGCTAGGTGGTAGGTTTATCCCGGCCGGTTTGGTACCACCGCACTGAACGAAACGTCGGTCGAAACGGCTATGTAAATAGTTCGTGTTTTCCGTCCAGTTCAGTGTAGCCGGCACGACCGAAGGGAAGCACTGACATGGCAACTAGTTCACCCGGTGTTATGGGCTGACATCACGGTTGTTGTAGGTGATGTAGCCAATCACGTCAGTTTCAATATTTAAAAAAAGTTACAAGAGAAATGAAACCCGAAATATATTTTCCCAGCCACCCGTCGAGAGTAAAGCTCGCTTATCCACAAAACCAATTTAATTCGTGTAACCTACATCATTGTTTCATAGTTGTTATTATAAATTACCCCGACTTCCCACGCTCTTGTCGGCATATTCAAAAAGTACCTTATCAATACTACTAATAATAAATCTGTAAGGGATGGTCATGCAGTAAGTTGACTTGTTTTATGAGATACTGCGTTTGTAGACTCTATGTATGATACTAAAACTAAATACTCAGACTATTTTTAGAAGTATTTTCTGTATGTATGTATGTGCTTCCGCAGCTCTTCAACCGATCATTCGAATTGTATGAAACTTAGTACAAGCACATTTAACTATACGTGACACAGGATAGGTTAAATAAAATTCAGTTTCGGTTACGCTTAGATATGGCTCTCATACAAACCGAATTGTTCCGCGAGCCGAAATAAAGGTACGGCTGTAGCGGGCTTACCTACTTTTTCTTTTTAAATACGAATTTCACGCGAGCGAAGCCGCGGGCAAAAGCTAGTACACAATAATTGAATTCATTATTGAATTACAATTTAATCTACTTCGATTACTTAATTGATGGAGTGCATCCCGCCCGGTATTGTTCTAGCTGAAGATTGATCGTGGAGCAGAACATTCGTTTGTGACGATCGTGAAGACACGTGACGAGGAATCGTGCGGTGATTGATGATCGTCGCTCTCGCATCTAGAACGAAAGATATTAATTTGAATCTAATGATTTACTGGGTTTCGGTAGTTTGACTGATGATTACTGATCAACTAGAAATCGGTAGTGAGTGAACAGATCCATACAGATGTTTTATCTCACGAGCGCGGGTGAGCCATACTTGTAGTTGTAATGCGTATAGACATGCGCTCCTGTGTGTGTGTGTGAGTTTGCTAACGCTACCTGTACTTACGCACACAGGCCCGCGCTCGTGAGATAAAACATCTATATCAACATACACGGCCTGCGCAAGGTGTATGCTTGCATCACTCTTGGTCCTTAAGACGAGACGGAAGTTAACTTTCTCCATACAAAATCAGTCGTCACCTTAGATATTCAAAAAATAAAAAGACAGGAACGTAGATTTGACTGTCCTTATTAAAACAAAAAAAAAAGAATTGTAAAAATCGGATAAGATTTAGAGGTCTAGAAAACATAAATGCCAAAACACGATTTTGTATGGAGAAAGTTAACTTCCGTCTCCTCTTAAGCAGTGTGATCTGATCTGTCTTTCTTTAGAGAAACTTGTATGTATGTATGTGTATGTGTATATTGTATGTGTGTATGGGTGTATGTGAGGATTTGTGTATGTGTGAATGGGTGTGTGTGTGGCATCGTAGCTCCCAAACGTATGGATCGATTTGGATGCGGTTTTTTTTTAACGCTTGAAATAAAAGTTAAATTAAAAATTTTAAAAACCCGCAACCTTAAAACGTCAAAAATAATTTGCATTTACTTACTCAAAGAAGTCGGGGGGCCGCTAAGTAAATAAAATATAAAAACTCTGAGCTGCGCGGGAATTTACTTAGCGGTCCCCCGACTCCTTTAAGTAAGTAAACGGAATTTTTTTTTGACTTCTTAAGGGTCGGGGTTTTTTCAAATTTGTAATTTAACTTTTTAGGTAATTCCTTCCTAAGCACATTCTAACGGTATGTTAATTATTGCGATAGCCCACAAGTACTTTGATGCATACTCCGTAGTAAACGTAAAACTCAATCAACTACTGGTGTTGAAACTGGTCGAGTGCAGTACCAACTGTGTACCATCAATCCTGCGCGCTAGTGGGTCGGCAGGCGAGCAGCTAGCTGGCTGGCAGTCGGCGAGGCCAGCAGGAAGCCCATTCCAACTTAAGCACATTGATTGAGCCTGTTTTACCGGTACCATGGCCGCGCTGCTCTGACGAACTCGCTTTCCACATCCCTCTTCCTCCTGTTTGCATTCGCCAAACTCGCCATACTCTCACCATACTGGCACCACCTCGGGGGTCAAATTGGCTGCGCCAGAGGCTCCAACCTCGAGCACAGCCACCCAGTTCGGAAGCAATAATAAGAGTAGGCATTTCTACAGGACGTGATTTTTTCATGAATTGCTACGTCATGGTTTGCTACGTCACCCGTGATGTCATGCTCTTTCAACGCATAAAGGTACTTAGATAATATATCATATCCATACTAATAATAAATCTGTAAGGGATGATTATGGTGTATGTTCCTTTGTTTTATGAGATACTGCGTTGGTAGACTCTATGTATGATACTAAAACTAAATTGATGGTTTTTAGAAATATTTTCTGTATGTGTGTATGTTCCTCCATAAATCTTAAGCCGATCAACCGAATTCGATGAACTTAGTAGGTACAAGCACATTTAACTATACACGACACAGGATAGGCTAAATAAAATTCAATTCCGGTTAAGATGTGACTCTCATACAAACCGAATTGTTCAGCGCACAGCCTGGCAAAAGCTAGTATATAAATATAATAACGGATGTGAGGTCAGTAGACTGAGTGCTTGAACACAGACTGAGTTCACATTCGCAGTGCATATTCTACTCTGCGTAGCTTATCGCAATGTGTTCGCGTACAGCTTGGAATAGAACGGCAGACGGGGCGAGCCTGGCTAAATACCTGTCAGGTGGTAATGGTTTGAATATGTTAAGAGGCAGCGGTTCGGCGGGCCGGTGGGCGGCGCCGCCCTGCCTCCGCTTAATTAAAAGACATTCAGTTTTAACTACAAACTTGATATTCCGGTGGATCGTTTGAATGAGACTGTAAGGTCGGCAGGAGTCAAATCAATAACAGAATAGAAAATGTAATTAATTAAAATAACGTTTTGCACGAAGAGTTTATTATGATATAATCACATTTCGGTTGACTGTTCCCACTAATCTGAGTCCCTCAAAAACCAGGGGTCCGACTAGGCCGTAGTTTTTTAGAAGAATAAAAATAAATAATTCTGCTGCTAATTAATTACCTATGTAATTTATCAGAGTATATAGCAGCACAACTGCGATTACTCTGCTAACCCCGATTGTCGGGATATAGCGTGTGGTATGTATGTATAAAAAGTTAAATTACAAATTTAAAAACCCCGACCCTTAAAAAGTCAAAAAGAATTTCCGTTTACTTACTTAAAGGAGTCGGGGGACCGCTAAGGAAATAAAATATAAAAACCAGAGCTGCGCTGTTATTTACTTAGCGGTCCCCCGACTCCTTTGCACCACATTTTAAGGAGTTACGTTTAATTATTGTAATTTGTTACTCATGATGTTTTATGTAATCCGGTACACACCGAGTCAGAGGGGCCGAAGCACATGCTCATGATAACAATATCTTCTTAAACCACAAGAAAACGCATCAAGTTACGTTTATTTAAGCTTTGAAACTAACACCTCAGCACGTGGAGGTATGTATATCACGGGTCCTTCAAGAGGGCCGTGAATAGTCACCTGTCAGAACGACATGGCATTCGCATCACCCGCATACGAGCGAATGTCCATGGGCGTCGTTAGACACCTTATGAGTGGCTCGGAGCCAGATTTCGCACTTTCAATAAAATGTATTGTAATAGCTTTTGCCCGCGGCTTCGCTCGCGGTAGACTCGGTTTAATAACAAATCCGATTCAAACACAAATATTATAATAAACGATCGCTTCTCTTATATTCTCTCTCTCTCTCCCCCCCCCCCCCCCCCCCCCCCCAACCCGTCTGTCATACATACATACTATACTGTCTTTGATACTGCTCAGCCCTAAGGCTATTCAGCGTGATAATATATATATTACCTATAGTGAGCCTCAATAACTACTCTTTCCATTGATGCCGCATCAAATCTGTTCAGTGGTTCCGGAGTTTACTTAAAACATATGTACACACATAAAGGCATACGTTCGCTTTTATAAGAAGTAGAGATGGAGATAGACATATATATGTAGGCTAACTAATGTAGGCTCCAGATTCCTTAATCTGTTGCTGCAGGGCTTAACCACAGATTACTTAATAGTTACTTCGTAACAGATAAATCACTCCATAGAAAATGTTCCTACCTTCGGGCTTTAATAGCCTACTGTTTCACATCGCCAATCGCTGCGTGCGAAAATGTACCTTAACGATCGAGTGTAAAGTGGTTATTGCTTTGCAGCTGCGCGCAGTTGCTTGGGCGAGCGTCTATGTATACTTCGCGCAGCTGACGAATTTGTACTGAAAAAGACCGCCGGCGGCCCGTCGGGCGATAGGTAGTTAGCGCGCGCAAGTACATAGAGTGCGTGAGGCCTGAGCTTAACCCTTAAAACACATACAATTATTCTTAATCCCCCAGGCAGCGGGTCAACCGGGAGTTGAGTGCGGGTTCGGGTCCGGCCACGCCTCTACGGCCAGATTTATTGCGACCCGGCTGCGGGGCGGAGGACGGGGCGGGCCTGGATGCTAAATCTAATTAAAGAATTAAATAATAAAAAAAAACAACAACAACGCGTGAATATTTTTGCTATCCATCAAGCTTTTTATAGTTTCCAGGAACCTCTTTTAAAATTAATTCGTGTGAAACTTTCAAGAATGTTGATTTTTTTTTTGTTTTTTGTTTATTTGTCTTAATTTGAGGTCATTTATATAAATCGGCTGCGGTCGTCATTTATATTCATACAATTAGTGGTCATTTCATTTTGAAATCATGTCGAGAAAAGCGAGTGGTATTCGGTATGGCTGGAGTAAAAAAAAGTGTGAACATGTACCTACGTACGCATGTATACAAATATATAGGTAGAGTAAGAATTTATATTCATTGTGGCGAAAATGTATAAAATATTATATGGTGCCGTGCTAAAGGGCGACAGGTTAACCACCTCTCACCTTGACACTGTCCTTCCACCGAAACATGCAGCAGGCGGGTGTTCGTGCCTTACTTGCCGCTTGATAGTTATCTTATCCTAATACATTGCTGAACGTGGTGGTCGGTGTTGTGCTGTAATTTATAAGAGTTCTTGCAGCACAACACCGATTACTCTGCTCACCTCTATTGTCGGGTTACAGCGTGTGGTATGTATATATTATATGTTTTTACAATATCAAGTATTCCGGATTGATAACTACGCGACACACTGAATGAGAGGTTCGTGTTTTCCGTCTACTTCAGTGTAGTCGGCACGACCTAATGGATGCACTGACATGGCACCTAGTTTATCAAGGTATGATGTGCTGAAATCACGGATGTAGTAGGTGATGTTGCTAACCGTGTCAGATCTAAATTTAAGTTTCTAATCAATAAATCGTGCATGTAACCCTTCCGCTGAGTTCTGTTATTTGTTCAAATGTCGATCGAACTATAAACTCCTACCACCCTGGGAATAAATTTAATTTTATATATAAGTTCTTTCCATACTAACTGCAAATATTTTGGAAGGGACACGTGTACCCATTATAACACGTTAAGCAAAAAATATAATAATATATATTTTAGCATTAGTTTTCTCGATAAAAACAAAGTATGTCTATGTTCTAACGATGAAATCGTGCCACTGGGTATCTAAACAGCTGATTATTTTTAAATATATATTTTGCCCCTTTCGCTTCCCACTTATTAAATATGCTTACCCCCTTGACTTCCAGATGCTTTCGGCGCGCCGCGGGCTGCGCGCTGATCGTGCGCGTGAAATAATCTCAATTTTTTTTTTTCGTAAACTATTTTAGTTAGGTCAATAAATTTGCGCGTATACCAGGAAAGGCTACTAAAGCAAGAAATCTGGTATCCGCGCGGACACTAGGGAAGGGAATAGGAATCTATTTATTATGATGAGTGTGTGTACCTCCAAAAATATTAGGAGTTAGTATGGTAACACTTTATAGTATAGTCGTTCTAGTAGTATAGTTAGATACATATTCATTTTTGAAATTGTCGTACATTTTCGAGAATGAATTGTTTTAATAGATATATGAAAATCGTAGAAGCGGTCTAATTCCACCCTGCATTACGATTGCGAGAATAAAACTTAGATCAAAACCAAATTTTAATTAAGAAAAATTTATTCTGTATACAATCAAAGTAGAAAAAATTGCAATAATTTATCAAAAAATTAATAGAATAAAGTCGTATAATTCCACGCCTCCGCACACGACGCAATTAAACAAACAAAATGAGCCAGCGGTCCGCGAGAATTAATTACAATACGGACAGACGGACGGACGAACCGCCCAGCAGTTAATGATTTTTATAGTTAATCGATTTATTTAATTGATCCACGATCTATGAGGCAATGACAAATGATAGCTTCAGGTGGGGTTTGAGACGACTAGGTACTTACTGTCTGTGATTTGAAATAATTATCTAAAAGTATACACTGATCTCGGTTTAAGTATGTGGTAAGTTCTCATAAGAAGTATTGTTCAACAATATCATATTATATTGTATTGTATTTATTCATCACTAGCTTTTGCCCGCGACTTTTGTATTTAAAATGAATAAAGTACTTACTTTATTCTACCACCTAGTATGGTAAGAAGGGAAGGGACCTACAGTTTTACCACCGAACCACGGTCAGCTTCCAACGGTCGAGCGGTCACCCATCCAAGTACTGACCGCGCTCAACAGTTGCTTTTAACAACAGTCGACCGACCGCACCACTGAGCTACCGAGGCTGACACTTGGATTTGGCTGTCTCGGGTACATCTGGTTCCTCGGCATAGCCACCCATACTGGTTTTCATTTAAAGAAATCGAATACATAATATAATGTTTAACCGACTTAAAAAAAAAAGAAGGAAGTTCTCAATTCGTCGGAATATTTTTAGCGATAATTCTTTACCACGTGGAGTTAATTTCGATTATTCTTTTTTTATTAGAAATGAGGCATCTTAGGGGTGCTTTCATATAATTTGGTCAAGTTCTGATGATAGAATTCATGAGGGAATCATCAAACTCCTAAATTAACGCAATCAACATGGATGTTTATTTATTGCTAGATTTTTGGGTATGTCCTGTCCTCGAAATGAAAACTTTATAGAAAGTTTATATATATATAGGTATATATATAACTATCATTAATATATTATAATTTTACTTACTGACGACGGCTAGCGCCGAAATATTTAAGAAGTATAATTATTGTACAAAACAAAATAATACGAAATGAAAACTGAAATACAACATTAACAAAATAATAGCTTTTATGTAGGTCGATTTTTAGTCGCCTCACTAAATTTTTTTAATCAAGGCCGCCACTTAAATGTACACAGAATTTGGTCAGAACTCTCAGCAAAATTGTTAATCTTGCTCTCAAGCTGTGTGTTCGATAGACTGTAAGCGATGTTACTAAGTGGCTAATCACTAAAGTACTTGTAACATTATGTCGATCCCTCAGTTCCAAAGTGCAACAAGTCCGAAATTTTGCAGTTTTGAGTTGAGTGAGTGAAATAGTGTAGAAAACGTATACCTACCAGTTCCAAAGAGTAACAACTAAAATAATAATTCCACCCACCATTATGTAATAAATCATTTAATATGACAAATAATTTAGTTCCACACTGTAACAACTTGGAAAAACCAGTGAAAACCCCTACAGATATTACCTATTCATTATGTATTACTAGACTACACTTGAGCTGATTTAATGTTTGGCAAAAACCGAGGATATCGTATAGAAATAAAAAAATTAACTTACTGTGTTTATTTCACTTTGCATCTGCATTCAATTTGCATCTGCATTAGTTTGCATCTGCATTCACTTTGCATCTGCATTCACTTCGCATCTGCATTAGTTATTCACTTTGCATCTGCATTAGTTTTCCTCATTATCTCGTAATAATGATTTCTTGAGTTATTACACTTTGGAACTGAGGTATCGATGTGTAAAATATATTCCCTGCGAAGTTTCTTGCCGGCTCTTCTTCGTGGGTGTCATCGAACCGGATAGAACAAATTGTGACAAGCTCGAGTGCATTCTAACTGCCATATGAATGATCAATAAACAATACAATCATATATCATATATCATATATCGTACCGTGTGGGGTCGGTACTTAAAAAGAATAGCCCCACTGCATCTCTCCCCGTCGCATGTCGTAAAAGTCGACTAAGGGATAAGAAAATTCGTCAGCCTCGGTAGCTCAGTGGCGCGGTTGGTTAGTCAACTGTTATTAAGCAACGCTGAGCGCGGTCAGTGTTTGGATGGGTGACCGCTTGACCGTTGGAGGCTGACCCTGGTTCGGATTCCACGTTAAACTGTAGGTCCCTTCCCTTCTTACCTTACTAGGTGGTAGGGTTTATCCCGGCCGGGTTGGTACCACCGCACTGAACGAAACGTCGGTCGAAACGGCTATGTAAATAGTTCGTGTTTTCCGTCCAGTTTAGTGTAGCCGACATGAAATGAAGGGAAGCACTGACATGGCACCTAGTTCACCCTGTGTTATGGGCTGACATCACGGATGTTGTAGGTGATGTAGCCAACCGTGTCAGGTTCCATAAAAAAAAAAAAAAAAAAAAAAAAAAAAAAAAAAAAAAAAAAAAAAAAAAAAAAAAAAAAATATCAGATGGTGATCTTTTTAATACAAAAGTGGGATCACGATTCCAACAAGCAGTGGAAACAAATGCATCTGGCGTCACCAGCGTAAATCATTGTGGCGCTTCCTCATGATGATTGGAGCAAGCGTTGATTGATGGAGCGCAGACAGAGTTGCTGAAACGCGCCCGCCGGCGGCTGCGAGCCTGTACTCTTATTGGATGAAGATTAATTTATTACAGGAGTTGAAGGCGAGGAGAACATTAAACAAACGAACGATTAAAAAGATGTACGTGGTTAATTTTGTTGTTCGTGTTTATAGTAACGCATGCATTACCTACCTACCTACGCTCCTGTACGCAATGTAAGTTAAGCACACTACAAAATATTGTAGTGTGCTGACAAAGATGTTTTTTTTTATGGAGACTGACTACTATATCACCTACAACATCCGTGATGTCAGCCCATAACACCGGTTGTGTTGGCACCTTTTTTTTTATGTAATCCGTTATGGGTGGCTGAGTCAGAGAGGCCAAAGCACATGCTCTGACTAGCCAATATCACCTCCGAGAAGGTAGGTGCCATACCGGAGACTTCCCTGGATTGTTGGCTATACTGGACTAGAAGAGAACACAACCGAGGTTGCTATGCGGCCACCTTACATCCAGTACGGTGGTACCAATCCAGTCGGCTACCAGAGTCTACCACCTAGTAAGGGGCAGGGGAAGGGACCTACAGTTTTACACCGGTTCCGTACGGTGAAGCAGCAGGTGTAGGTATGCACGTAAATTTTTTCGTCAGAAAAAACTCATTGGTACGCGCCGACCGGATTCGAACCTCGGACCTCCCGCATGAGAAGCCGATGCTCGAACCACTCGGCCACCCGCCGCTCAACCTATGCCATGTCAGTGCTTTCCTTCATTTGATAAACTTTAAGGCCCACTTGCACCAACACGAGTTTAGAGTTAAGTAGCGAGTTATGGATTTAAACGCGGTTCCCACAGTCAACGGGTGCTAGCTTAACGAGTTAAACTGGTTTATATCTTAAGTTCGTGTTGGTGCAAGTGGGCCTAAATAGGTTAAAATTTAAAAATACCGACGCATGCGCTCTGGCTCACTCCCACACAACACACACAACACACACAACACGCACAACACACACACACACACACACACACACAACACACACACACACACACACAACAGGACGAGGTTAGTTAGACAAACAGTAACAAATGAGGTGGAAAGGAATTGAACGGTTAGTCTTTTGTTTTATGAATGCAATATTTTTTGTTATGATATCCAATTAACTCGGAGCTGGAAATAATTTGAACTTTTTCTTTCTTTGGGGGTAACAACTAATTAATGATTCCGTTCGGTGGTCGCGGCCGGGGCTGCCAACGCAGTGGTGCATTTGTGTATTTAAAACTGAATTCGTGCATTTATAAATAGTGACGAATGAAGGGTTTATAAATTCGACTGTGAGCTATACATGTAGCGGGAAATAGTTTTTTTTATGGAAACTGACACGGTTGGCTACATCACATAAAACATCTGTGATGTTAGCCACCGGGTGAACTCGGTGCCACGTCAGTGCTTCCCTTCGGTCGTGCCGGCTACACTGAACTGCGGGCCTATTCTTGTAAATTCTGACAGCGGAATCAGCGCTGTTGTGGCGCTGAGAGCCACTTCCAAAAGTAGCTCTCAGCGCCACAACAGCGCTGATTCCGCTGTCAGAATTTACAAGAATAGACCTGCTGGACGGAAAACACAAACTATTTACATAGCTGCTTCGACCGACCTTTCATTCAGTGCGGTGGTACCAACCCGGGCGGGTTAAACCCTACCACCTAGTAATATAAGCAGGGAGTCATATCCCTTAGTCGCCTTTTACGACATACACGGGGAGAGATGCAGTGGGGCTATTATTTTAAAGTACCGGTCCCACGGTACAAGTTAATTTGTGTTTAGGAATTCTATATAAAATATGTAATAAATAAATTAAAACGTTACCTCAGCTACTAGTGTTAATTTTAACATAATCGGATGAACACTATACTACAACGAGTAAAAATATTTCCTGAAATAATTATTTCCTGAATAACTGTTGGTTTTATTCACATTTAAACAATCGTTCGATTTAGATTTATTTTATACTAGCTTTTGTCCGCTGCTTCGCTCGCGTGAAATTCGTATTTCAAAAGAAGTAAGTAAGCAAGTAATTAATTAAGAAGACCGAGCTGCGTTCCTGCGTCACCTTTATTTCGGCTCGCGGAACAATTCAGTTTGTATGAGCAAAGGCTAGTGTTAAATATTATAATGATTAATGAGAAAATTGGGACCACTTTTAATTCCTAACTCACACAAAAGATGGCCTTGTCATTGTGAGGGGAAATGCGGCCAGTGACACTCATATCAATACTAATAATACATCTGTAAGGGATGGCCATGAAGTAAATTGCTTTTTTTAAGAGATACTGCGTTTGTAGACTCTACGAGTATGTACGAGTATGATAAAATAAAATTTCCGATTTTTAGAAATATTTTCTGTATTTATTTATTTATTTATTTAATATATAACTCTTAAACCGATCATCCAAATTCTACAAAACTTAGTGCAAGCACATTTAACTATACGGGACACAGGATAAATAAATCAAATTTAGTTCCTGTTACGCTGAGATGTGGCTCTCATACAAACCGAATTGTTCCGCGCGCCGAAATAAAGGTACGGTAGCGGGCTTACCTTACTTTAATCTTTTTAAATACGTATTTCACGCGAGCGAAGCCGCGGGAAACAGTTAGTAATAAATAAAATTAACTTGACAGCAGAGTTCGACCTATTTAGCAATTTTTTTAATAAATACAACAAATTTATAGTCATATAATTTAATAAGGAATTAGCATAAATAAATATGTATAAGACGTAAGCTAGGGAATGACATTAGGTTAAGGCTGTAATGTTTCTTAGATTTAAAATAAAGTAAATAAATATATGTGGCAGCCCTGGCGACTCGCGAGTAGATGAGTGAACGCAGCGGGAGCCGCCGAACATTTTTCATGGCTCATTGGGCCAACTCGCTCCGCCCCGCCCCGCCCCGCAGCCGCCCGGCCCGCGCTTAACGAACACAGCTCCCTCCACACATATACGTTTGGATGGTTGTGAATAATGAAGTCCTGTTAAGGTGGGTTTTCGAGCGAAGCGACTCGCGGCTAGTCCCCCTTGCCCCTTACTAGGTGACTACAATTGACTTCATCTTTCAAACATCTCCATTCTCCCGCAGTCATGCATAAAAGTCCGGGGCAGCTCATTCTATTTATGTCTACAGATCATAATAATTACGGAAAAAATAACGTGCATACCTACACCTGCTGCTTCACCGTTCGGAACCGGTATAAAACTGAAGGTCCCTTCCCTTGTCCCTTACTAGGTGGTAGGCTCAAATTGTAGCCGACTGGGTTGATTCCATTGGGATGTAAGGTAGCCGCATAGAAGCCTTGGTTGTGTTCTCCTCTAGTCCAGTATAGCGAGCAATCCAGGAACGGCTCCGGTATGGCACCTACCTTCTCGGAGGTGATAATGGCTGATCGGAGCATGTGCTTTGGCCCCTCCGACTCAGCCGTCCATACCGGATTACATAAAAAAAGTTACCTGCGTCGTGCGTTGATCGTGGTTCGTGTGTCCGATGCGGCTAAACTTTTAACTGTGGATGTGCATGTAACCCAATCCGAACCACGCGTTGCCGAGCCATGCGACCATGTGTGTACTCCTCTGATCAATGTCTTACAAGTTTCCTTATAATATTATATTTAACATGCCTGTGACTTGCTTGCCTTACTTGCTGCTTGATAGTTATCTTGTCCGAATACTTTGCTAAACGTGGCGGTCGGTGTTGTGCTGTAATTTACAAGAGTACCTGCAGCACAACACCGATTACTCTGCTTACCCCGATTGTCGGGATACAGTGTGTGCTATGTACATTCCTGTGAAAAGTCTTTTGCTACTATCTACTTATATTTCACAACATACGACTCTCAAACATCCAAAGGTTGACTGGGAGAAATCCCTGTAAGGGATAAGTCCCTGCCCCTCATGTAAAGTGCCCCTCATGTAAATTACTTATCGTTTGTTACTGTAAAATGTTTTTGAGCAATAAAGTATTTCTATCTACCATCTAAAAGTATACGCACATCGCCCGCGCAAACTTCACCATGCAACAGAAAGCCGCAGAAAATCGCATCGCTCGAAAGCCAACCTTAATCCTGCCTGTTTACATTGTGTCTTCTTACTGCCTTATTCAGAGTTCCCAGGTTAAAGTTAACACAGAGTTATATCGGCTATTTAGACCGTGTTAACAAAAAAGCTATTCAGAGAGCAGTTTTATCTTTATTCGGCATATTTGCAGCGAGTTAGCTCCATTCATTGTTTAAAGCAGGTAGAGGCGGGTTTAAACCCTATCTAACGAGCGGCGGTCATATAATTACAATGGCGGCGGCCATGATTGTTAGACAGCTGTTTGTGCTTGTGTTGATTTTTCGAAGCGTGATTTCGAGTTGGTGAATTTGTGAATTGTGGTGATCACAAGTGTTATTGATTCGTTTTAGTGTTGCAATGGAAGAACTCGCGGAAATTCACGAGTACGAGAAGTGTTGTGTGTTCTGAAGATTTTGGCATGCCTATGTGGTTTTGCCACTTAAGTACAACACACAAGTAAGCTACATACGTACGTACAACATACAATTGCTTGATATTTTTAATATATAGCTAGCACTAAACATGAGCCTAAAGTGCCTACTTTGTCACAGAATACCCAAATTAACCTAACTAATTAAACAGTAGTGTTGTCTTCTTTTAACATATGTCAGATAATGAGATAGCACGATACGCGCGCAAACTGTCATTATGAACAAACCCCATTTTGTGTCGTAGACAATGGTTATTTTATGCTGTGTTGCCACACGAAAACTAAATTCGAGTGTTAGTTTAGTTCGCGGTTGATGTGGCACTCTGAATAGATAAGAATGTTATGTTCGTTTTATATCAAATACAAGTGTTAAGTTATACCGATCTAGTCCTCGTTTAACCGCGTGACTCTGAATAAGGCAGTTAGAAGTTAAAATATTTTAGCTCACTTTATGTGCGATAATTCCATAGCGGAAGATACTCTATTTTTGAGGCTGAAGTGAAAAACGATTTGGCGAAGCGCCGCGCCGCGGCATCACTTTCAATTCAATTTCAATTGATTTATTATTTAACAAATGTTTTAACACAAATGTATGTCACTTCCCACACAAAACTAAGTTTCGAAGTTCGACAGAAGAGTTCTTCGAACTGCACGATTCTATCGTTCTTGTGCCGCACTGCAAAGGTGTGGAACGGGCTCCCAGGAAATATCTTCCCCCACTCCTACAATCCACAGATCTTCAAATCGCGGGTTAATAGCCCTTCCCCAGCAACATTAGTCCACCTCCAAGCCGGACTGGCACCTCCTCGGGGGTGAAATTGGCTGCGCCTGAGGTTGCGACCTCGGACAGAGCCACCCAGTTCGGTAGCAATAAAAAAAAAAAAAAAAAAGTTTGCCCTGTGGGATGTAACCTAAGTAACATAAAGGTTTGACAACTTACAACTTACTCGACAGGTACCCAGCCTTCTAAACTCTTACAATAAAATTATATAATTATCTATTATATTATATATAATAGATAATTATTATAATTATTATATTATATTTAATGGCCAGATACCTAGTTAGCGTATATGTGTATGGCTCGTGAGTTCTGGTGTTTGATTAAAACAAAACTGTTTTAGACTGTGTAAAAACACTCTTAAATCATTCCTCAACACAGAGTAAGATAAGTGAATACCTAACTAGTGCAGTGATACCGAACCATACATTATATTATTATGCATTCGTATGTGTACACTGAAGTTTCGGTTAGTTGACTAAAGTGATATTTGACTAAGTTCGCGTATTGCGCCTAATTTGTATAAATTGGTGTTCACTAAAGAATACATACATTTATCATACATTTGACAGTAGTAAGATCCCATGCATAAGGGCGACAGGCTAGCCAACTCTGACCTTGGCACGGTCCTTCCACCGAGTCGTGTTCGTGTATCAGGTGTAGACCTTCGTGCCTCACTTGCTGGTTTTTTATTTAAACTGACACGGTTGGCTACATCACCTACAACATCACAGATGTCAGCCGGGTGAATTAGGTGCCATGTCAGTGCTTTCCTTTATTTCATGTCGGCTACACTGAACTGGACGGAAAACACGAACTATTTACATAGCCATTTCGACCGACGTTTCGTTCAGTGCGGTGGTGGTAGCAACCCGGCCGAGACAAATCCTACCACCTAGTAAGGTAAGAAGGGCCTACCGTTGTAGGCTGACCGTGGTTCGGATTCTACGTGTCCCTTACGTAGAATCCGAACCACAGTCAGCCTACAACGGTCGAGCGGTCACCCATCCAAGTACTGACCGCTCTCAGGGTTGTTTTTTTTTTTTTTTATGTAATTCGGTATGGGTGGCTGAGTCAGAGGGGCCAAAGGGCATGCTCCGAACAACCAATATCACCTCCGAGAAGGTAGGTGCCATATCGGATACTTCCCTGCTTAACAACAGTCAGCGGACCTTATCACTGAGGTACCGAGGCTGACATAATTGTATTGTCCTAATATTTTACTAAATGTGGTGGTCGGTGTTGTACTGTGCTTTAGAAGAGTACTTGCAGCACAACAACGATTACTCTGCCATAATAACACATATTCTGTGAAAATTTCAACTGGCTACCTATCACGGTTCAAAAGATACAGCCCTCTGACGGACAAACGTTCAGACAGACAGACAGACAGACGGCGCGCGGCGTAGGTTAATAGGCTGCCGTATAGATAAGAAACACTAATAAACTAAGTAACTAAGGGCGAGGCCGAAGGCCAAGCTCCGTTCGGGTAAGGATATTCTTCCTCGATGTAAGTAACTAAGGGAGAGGCTGAAGGCCGAGCTGCGTTCAGGTAAATGATAAATGCTGACACACATACAAACAGACTTAAGAGTCAAACTCCCTTCGGTTAAAAATAGAATTTGTCACCCAAAAAATAGAATAAGTGATGAAATCGGAATCCCGATGGTGACGAATGCAAGAGTCCAGATTCAAATCCTTGCGTTCGATGCATCTTCTCCTTACTTTCGTGGCTATCTAATAATCATAAAACGTATAGTAGTAACACTGAATAGTGATCTGGGGCTCGGAGGCTGCGCCGGGTCATTAGAGAGTAAGGCGCGATTACCATAGTGAATGGAGGCTGCCTCCGCCGCGGCCGCGGCGCGCGTAACGCTGGCTTTTGTTTCTATTGAAATATTAATAACGCCATTTATCTTGCGGCGATCAATCACGTACACACGCTGGGACGCGCCTAGGAGGTGCTCGAGTTTTTGAAACTATTTGCTGGTTTCTTGGAATGTATTTATTGATTAGATAAATGCAAGGCCGAAAATGTAGAGAAAAAATACGTCCCGACCAGGATTCGAACCTGGAACAAGTAACTATTACTTAATGTGCTGAAACTCCGGTTTGAGCCGCCAGCGCGTTATATTCTTTGAATATAATTCGTATAGATAGAAGTAATAATTAAACTGTAACACATATTATATTCAGATTCAGATATTTATTTCGCCATATAGCATCACTTATTTATTTCCTCATTTTATGCACAAGACAGATAAAAGACACATTTTCTCATCAATTTTTTGTCAGTCTCGGTAGCTGAAAAAATTGGGTTGATCAAAGTTAAAACTAACACTGTGGATTATATTCTGTGACGCCTGTCCAAATCTAAATTTATAATAACCAAATCATACTAGATAGATAATAGTTTATTGATCTAAAAACATTTTACAGAAACAAGCACTATATCCAATTTCATCGTGAGATGAAAAGGCGGACTTATTCCCTACAGATATTTCATCCAATCAACCTTTGAATGTGATTCAAATGAAAATTGGTAGTAGCAAAATACTTGAATGTGAAAATTTTAAATAAAATAATTAATATTAAGAATACTTATTAATACATGTAGCTATATGCTAGTTAAATAAAAGCTATACGTATGTGAATACAATATAGATAAAATATAATATCCAAATAAAACCATTGACGCCAAGACAAGAATCAAAATAGCGTGTTTTAATAATCATTTTTGATGTCGCGCCGATAAAGACTGTTTGAACTCAAATTGACCATAGCGCACGCTGTGCTCACGAAAAAGTCAAATAAATTATTTTTTTTACGAGAGCACCCTGAACAGGTGACTTATTTATGATGTCGAACGAGGCGGAGATGCCGACAAACGCCAGTGGGCCACAGCGCAGCGTCGCCGGCCGAGCGCTCGCCGGGCAGATGTAGCGCCGCACCCCGCTGCGAACTCCTAATGAAATAAACTGAAAATCAACACGATACAACACGCGGCACTATACTCGCTCACTGCGCGCACTTCCAAACTACATATATGCCTACACAATTTTTTGTAGTATTTTTATTAAGCCGAAAAGTGGTTCTTTTCAAATTGTACCCCATTTCAACAGAACAAAAGGCGTTCGAATTTAAATCTCATCGTAGCAAGTCGCACGTTCCGAAAGAAAGCTTATAAATAAAAGAGCTTTAACGTTTATGTTTTACGTTATCACTTTATCACATGAAATGAACATGACATCGTCGGCATGGTGTATGAATATGACATTTCAGTTTTAGCTATTGTTTTTCCTGTTTTTTTTTTATATTAGCCTAGCGTATACATTTCGCTACTAGATTAGCAGCACTCTTCTCTTTTTGTAAGTTATAAATTTTTTATTTTATTTCTTCTTCCTTTTTTACATTGCTGCCACTTTATTTTCAAGTATAATCCGTGCCTGTATAACGATGCTGCAGGCAAACTTGATTACCTATTGTTTGTATGTATCTTTCTATATTTTCTTGGCTGTTGGTTTCTGTTTGTTTTTGGCAAACAAAATTAACATAATAAAAAATTTCAATTTCCTAGATCCACTGTATTTTTTTATTTTTGTCACCTGCGTTAAATGGACGCATTTGCGTTGAGCTTCATAATTGTTTGACATTGCGCTGTTGTAGCTTACGGCGGCGGCGGCGTCCTCACACCAGTCGCAGGTGAAGGGGGAGAGAAGGCTCCGCTCGGGATACAGAAATAATTAACACGAAAATTTATTGGGGAATATTGTTTCAAACGACGATCGAGCACGCTCATGAGCTTGATTAAAAATGTTAATTCTCAATCCAATAATTGTACCCTTATCAAAATATCTTTAAAGTCGCCTAAGGATTTATAATATTTTTCGTTAATATGCTTATAGTTTTTCTAAATTCCTTAATTGTGTCTATACATCCCTAAAATTGGCACAGCTCAATGAATTGACTGCACAGGTTCCGGAGTTAGGGAGTTCGCAAATTTATACTGTCATGAAGCACCTGAACTGCTAATTCCTATATATGATGTTTTGGATAACTCTGTAAGGTTATGTATAATAATTATAAATAATAAAAATAATTAAAAAAATAATATTAAGTGTTCTAAAAACTTAATTTATTAAATATTTCTTCAGGTATCCACTGGCGGCGGGTGGCCAAGTGGTTTGGGCATCGGCTTCTCATGCGAGAGGTCCGAGTTTCGAATCCGGTCGACGTGCATCAATGAGTTTTTTCTAACAAAAAAGTTTACGTGCATACCTACACCTGCTGCTTCACCGTTCGGAACCGGTGTAAAACTGTAGGTCCCTTCCCTTGCCCCTACTACTAGGTTTACTTACTAGGTTTTAGGCTGGAACTGTAGCCGACTGGGTGGGTACCACCGTACTGGATGTAACATGGCCGCATAGCAGCCTCGGTTGTGTTTCTCCTCTAGTCCAGTATAGCCAGCAATCCAGGGAAGTCTCCGGTATCGCGCCTACCTTCTCGGAGGTGATATTTGCTTTTCGGAGCATGTGCTTTGGCCTCTCTGACTCAGCCACCCATACCGGATTACATAAAAAAAAATCCGTAGTTTCTGGATATATTTTTTTCATTTACGCTGCGAGTTTGTAACTTTTGAATTAGTATAGAAATATAATATACATGCAGTAACGAAATAGTTCATCGATAAACAATCAAAATGGAATGTTGAATGAACACACTGTTAAATATTTACCGTAAAGTATTATATAGACCCGTAAATAATGAAATTCCATTCCATATCGTAATGATAGCTTCGCGTCAGGAATCCATTTCCACGTGAGTTCTTGAGTTCTCAACAAACGTATTGTGCGCACAGCTTGATGAGTTATGTTCATTACAGTATCGCAAGCGAATATTTAATTTTCTAAAACTCCGTTAGTTGAATTCGCTCATTGTGCGGATGTTTCTCCTTTGAGAGCACAAAGGGATTCCTTCTATACGTTAGTATCAAAGGAAAACCCGATGTCTTCGCCAATCGACCTCGCGTCGAAGCGATGGGGCTATTCGAGAGTCGTACTTGGACGCTACTCTGTGTTATTGCTGTGATTTTAAAACGAATAACTCAAATTCCTTTGGCCGCTGCTCTGACGAACCTGCTTCCCTTATCCCTCCTCCTCCTGTTCGCCTTCGCCAAACCCGCCATACTCTCACGGAACACCCCTTTGTAGTCGACAGAAGAGTTCTGCGAACTGCACGATTTTCTAAATCGTTCTTGTGCCGCACTGCAAAGGTGTGGAACGGGCTCCCAGGGAATATCTTTCCCCACTTCTACAATCCACGGATCTTCAAATCGAGGGTTAATAGCCTTTCTCCAGCGACATTAGTCCACCTCCAAGCCGGACTGGCACCTCCTCGGGGGTGAAATTGTCTGCGCCGAAGGCTTCGACCTCGGGCAGAGCCAACCAGTTCGGTAGCAATAAAAAAAAAATCCTACAAAAATGTGTTTTAGTACGTATCATCAATACTAAAAATTAATCTATAAGGGATGTTCATGGAGTAAGTTACTTTGTTTTATGAGATTTTGCGTTTGTAGACTCTATGTATGTATGAGACTAAAACTAAATTGACGATTTTTATAAATATTTTCTGTATGTATGTATGTTCCTCCATAACTCTTAAACCGGTCATTCGAATTTCATGAAACTTGGTACAAGCATATTTAACTATACGCGACACAGGATAGGCTAAATAAAGTTTACGCTACGTTTACGCTTACGTTTAGGTTACGCTAAGATGTGGCTCTCAGACAAATCGAATTGTTCCGCGCGGCGAAATAAAGGTACGGTAGCGGGCTTACTTACTTTCTTCTTTTTAAATACGAATTTTACGCGATCGAAGCCCCGGGCAAAAGCTAGTACATAGCGAAAGGAACTTCGTTCAGACCCGGTGTCCCACGACACTTGTCATCTTTTTTTTATATATATATTTTTTTCATTTATTCATTTACGTAAAACGATACAAATATAAATTGGCAGTCTTACGATAAATAATTTCTCAGTTCATACAATTTGATGTTGCAATTCGTCCGCGTTTGAGCAGTGAGTAAGTCTGATCCCTACCAGTCGCGTCGACCGAAAGATTACAAACATTCGTTCCTATTTGATATTTTAATGAAATCTATCCTCCGTCCGCTGATCGAATTATACAAACCACATGCAATATTATTTGATGGTGATTTATTGATATCTATTATAAAGGTAATATGTGTTGGGGCACGGCGGCGCGGCGGCGGCGGCGCGGGAGGCTGCTTCTCAATAGGTACATTCATCGACAGTAGTTGAATAACGCCGGATCACAGCTTCGAAACATCGGTCGGATACTGTGGGGCCTCCATTAAGTCTTGGCCGATTGATTTATTTCAGATTGGGATCCGTTTCGTATTTGTGAATACGATTCATAGAACTAGAGAAAATAATACAAAGCATAAAATAAACAAATAATATTTTTTTGTTATAATCTATAAATGTAATTAATAATTCGATAAGGGCATTGTAGTACCGTGTGGGGTCGGTATTTAAAAGAATATCCCCACTGCATCTCTCCCCGTGCATGTCGTAAAAGGCGACTAAGGGATATGACTCCCTTCTTATATTACTAGGTGGTAGGGTTTACCCGCCCGGGTTGATACCCCCGCACTGAATGAAAGGTCGATCGAAACGGCTATGTAAATAGTTTGTGTTTTCCGTCCAGTTCAGTGTAGCCGGCACGACCGAAGGGAAGCACTGACGTGGCACCAAGTACACCCGGTGTTATGGGCTGACATCACGGATGTTGTAGGTGATGTAGCCAACGGTGTCAGTTTCAATAAAAAAAAAAAAAAAAATTAAAAAATGTCATAAAAGGCGACTAAGGGATAAGGACAATGTGCCGTGCTAAAGGGCGACCGGATAGCCACTTCTCACCTTGGTACGGTCCTTCCACCTAGTCATGCAGCAAGTGGGTCTTCGTGCCTTACTTGCTGCTTGATAGTTATCTTGTCCTAATACATTGCTAAACGTGGTGGTCGGTGTTGTGCTGTAATTTAACAGAGTACTTGCAGCACAACACAGACTACTCTGCTTACCCCGATTGTCGCGATGCGGCGTGTGGTGTGCATGTGTGTGTATGTTACCAGGTGGTAGGCTCAAATTGCAGCTGAATGGGGTGGTACAGCCGTACTGGACGTAAGATGCACGCATCAGCTGTGTACATCTCTAGTTCAGTATAGCCTGCAATCCAAAGGGAAATCTCTGGTATGGCACCTTCTCAAGGCAAAATATTGGAGCATATGCTCTAGCGCCTCTGATTCTACCACTATTAAGGTGATGTGAGACTGCGTCTGACTCGAATTTCAAGAAGCCGCCAATATTACTCACCCGACTGATTCAGTTTTAATATATGTAAAACTTCATAAATCATGAACATGTCTCTGACTGAACTTAGTTATAAAAACGTATTTAAGGCAACAGAGTGACCAAATCAAGGGGCTTTGGAAAAAAAAATTTTTTTTTTCGATCCGTAGTTTTGCAATAAAAAAAATAAAAACCTAATTTTTCATTGATTGATTTTGTTATATCCTACACCAACCAGCGAAAGCGGCGCCTTGAAGGAGGAGTACGGGCGAATACGGGTTGACAGGGCCTTAAGTACAACCTGGTAAGTGGCAATGAAATTAACCAACAGTTTTACACCGGTTAAAAACGGTGAAGTAGCAGGTCGACCACTTCGCAACACACTCCGCCAAAATTCTGAAGCTATCTGCCGACATCATCAATACTTACTAATAATAAATCTGTAATGGATGGTCATGGAGTAACTTGCTTTGTTTTATGAGATACTGCTTTTGAAGACTCTATGTATAATACTAAAACAAAATTGACGATTTTTAGAAATATTTTCTCTCTGTATGTATGTATGTTCCTCCATAACTCTTAAACCGATCAACCGAATTCGATGAAACTTAGTACAAGCACATGTAACTAAACTGGACACACGATAGGCCAAATATTTTTTTTTTCCGGTTACGCTAAGATGTGGCTCTCATACAAACCGAATTGTTCCGCGCGCTGAAATAAAGGTACAGTAGCGGGCTTACTTACTTTCGTCTTTTTAAATACTAACTTCACGCGAGCGAAGCCGCGGGCGAAAGCTATTCATAATAATTATTGACTAAATTGCATAATTTATTTTAGCACGAGATGTTTTTATTGAGTCTAGTTTGTAATTCCTAGCAATGAGTTCTGTGTAGGGTTACCAACTTTTGGGTAGCTAAATATGGAAGTAAAAAATTTGTTGTCTGTAAAGTCGGTTTACGGACGATAGTTTTACGTGATAACGTCATAAAGAAACACAGCTATAAGAATTGTACAATCGTACATTTGTCGATTTCTAGCCTCGATTACCGTACGATACGGCAATTACCGTACGTTTGGCAACACTGCCGCTTGGGCCGAGGACACTTCCATGGTAACTTTGAATATCAACGTGAATATCAACGTGACACTCTTTCGTACGTGCTGCCCATGTTCATCAATTTATAAGACGTTATCACGTCAAAAGCCAGCCAAGTGCGAGTCAGATTCGCGCACCGAGTTACAGCACCAAAAAAAAGTGAAAAAAAACAAGTATATTGTATGGGTACCACCTTTAATTGTTGTCATATCCGCCAAAATAACACATATTCTGTGAAAATTTTAACCGGCTAGCTATTAGGCTTTCAAAGGTACAGCTATGGGACGGACGGACAGACAGACGGACGGACGGACAGACAGATAGACGTTGTAACCTTTAATAATAGGCTTCCGTACGAGTTTTTTTTATGTAATCCGGTATGGGTGGCTGAGTCGAATGGGCCAAATTACATGCTCCGACCAGCCAATATCACCTCCGAGAAGGTAGGTGTCATACCGGAGACTTGGTGGCTATACTGGATTAGAAGAAAACACAGCCGAGGCTGCTATGCGGCCATCTTACATCCAGTACGGCGGTACCAACCCAGTCGGCTACAATTTGACCCTACCACCTAGTAAGGGGCAAGGGAAGGGGCCTACAGTTTTACACCGGTTCCGAACGGTGAAGCAGCAGGTGTATGTATGCACGTAATTTTTTCCGTAATAATTATTATGGTCTCTATAAAGACTTAAATCGAATGAGCTGCCCCGGACTTTTATGAATGACTCCGGACGGACGGAGTCAGAATTCGGGAGACGCCCGGTGTTCCGGGAGTTTTGGCAACCCTAATTCTGTCTGACACGAAATTTGTATCGGATGATTGGGCATATAATAAACTGTGAATTGCCGGAATACCTCCACGCTAACTAAGCGTGGAATCTGAGTGATAATTTGAGGACACGAAGAGCTGCAACAGATGTTTGCACTCGCTACCTGTGCGTTAGAAATGATATTATTCCTTGTATTTAATACTTGCTTTTGCCCGCGGCTTCGCTCGCGTGAATTGCGTATTTCAAAAGAAGAAAGTAAGTAAACTTACGTACAACGTACGTTCGTACCGTGTGGAGCCGGTACTTTAAAGGAATAGCCCCACTGCATCTCTCCCCGTGTATGTCGTAAAAGGCGACTAAGGGATATGACTCCCTTCTTATATTACTAGGTGGTAGGGTTTAACCCGCCCGGGTTGGTACCACCGCACTGAATGAAAGGTCGGTCGAAACGGCTGTGTAAATAGTTTGTGTTTTCCGTCCAGTTCAGTGTAGCCGGCACGACCGAAGGGAAGCACTGACGTGGCACCAAGTTCACCCGGTGTTATGGGCTGACACCACGGATGTTGTAGGTGATGTAGCCAACCGTGTCAGTTTCCATAAAAAAAAAAAACCCCGCTACCGCACATATTTTATTTCGGCGCGTGGAACAATTCGGTTTGTATGAGAGCCACATTCTAAGCGTGACCGGAACTGAATTTCATTTAACCTATTTTGAGTCACGTGTAGCTAAATGTGTTTGCACTACATTTCATCGAATTCGGATGATCGGTTTAAGAGTTATGGAGGAACATACATACATATAAAAATTATTTCTAAAAATCGTCAATTTATTTTTAGTTTCATACATAGAGTCTACAAACGCAATATCTCATAAAACAAAGTAATTTAATCCATGACCATCCCTTACAGATTTATTATTAGTATTGATTGATGAGGTCTGCTAGAGAGTTCTTTTTAACTGTTGTAGCGAGAAACGATAGTGTGTTTTCGAGACATGTGACGAGAATAAACTGTTTACTTTTCGTGTCGAGCCTGAGGCCAGTCCGTGTCGCATACAACCTGTACAGAGAAATCCACAACACACTATAGTCGACAGGAAAAATGCAGCCATGCTGAGACATTCCTCACACTTTGTCTTAAAACTTCTAACTCTTCCATAAAACAATCAGGCAAACAGGTGGGTACACGTTTCAGCCGCAATTTTTTAGGGTTCCGTATCCGTCGTACGGAACCCCATTACAAGTAACTATTACTTAACCTGTCTGTCTGTCTGTTCGTCTGTCCGAGGGCTGTATCTCTTGAACCGTAATAGGTAGCCCGTTGAAATTTTTACAGAATATGTGTTATTGTGGCCGATATAACAACAAATAATAAAAATAAGAAAAAGTATAAATTTACGGGGGCCCATACAAGAAACTGAAAAGTGTATGCGCGCCATCTACCGAAAAGAGTATGAAGTATTTTAACTAATACAAAGATGGCGTGAGTGGCGCTGACCATGACATGGCGATACGGAACCCTCGGTGCGCTAGTTTGACTCGCACTTGGTTGGTTTTTAGGGTTCCGTATCCGGTACGGGACCCTATTACTAAGCCTACGCCGTCTGTATGTCTGTCTGTCTGTCTGTTCGTCTGTCCATCTGTCCGTCTGTCTGTCCGAACGCTGTATCTCTTGAACCGTAATGTAGCCCGTTGAAATTTTTCACAGAATATGTGTTATTATGGCCGATATAACAACAAATAAGAAAAATAAGAAAAAGTAAAAAATTCACGGGGGTTCTCATAGAAGAAACCAGATATTGTATGCGCGCGCGCCATCTTCCGAATAGATTATGAAGCATTTTAACTAATCATGAATTTGAACTAATATGAAGCATTTCATAAACACGCCATAGATGGCGTGAGTGGCGCTGACCATGGCATGGCGATACGAACCCTCGGTGCGCGAGTTCGACTCGCACTTGGCCGTTTTTTTTTATATTTCGCATTCGGACGGACGGATTTCTTCCAGTAAATCTTTACATTTATGATAGTCGTGTGAAGCGGCGGGAAATTAATGCTGCGCACTGACCTGGAATTCTTAAAGGATGGATCTGGATCAGACAGCACGGCGTCAATCCTTCCACCATCAGCGACTCTCCAGCACCACGGATATCTAGCACGGCTAGCTAAGAAGCAGATGCGAGGGAGCTGTTCCAGGCCGTAGAACAGGGACCACGGGAACACAGTTCTTTTATACGGAGCGCGAGCAGGCACTTCTTTCTTGTAAGTTAGTTAAAAAGTAAGTAAGTATCGGTGGGTATACTCGCAAAACAGATCACACTATCGATGACGTAGGTGGTCAATACATTTGCTGTCCAATCAGATTCGCGCACGGCGATAGCACCGTAGGTTTTGAGCGCGTCATGGTATTCAAATCTTAACCGATGCTGCTGGTCTGATGGAAGCAGGAAAGAGGAAAATAGAAGGTGAGATTTTGGATGGGATTTTCATTGTCGGACTGGCAGTACGCAACAGTCGTGTGTAGTGAAATCCGAATTGAAATGTAAGTAGATAGTAGAAAAAGACTTGAGTGTGGGAATGTAAAATTAAATTATAACATTAGTTCAATCGGTCACTAATACGTATAATACTTTATTATTTATTCATCATCCATCCACAGTACACTGCACTCGGATTCGTCATATTTTAACATTACATAATTATTAAATTTAAATAATAAAATTAATTGTTTTTAATAAATTAAGTTTCATTCCATTCCATCCAACCCATTCCATTTTTTTTTTTTTTTTTTTTAATTACTAGACCATTTATTTTCATCAAATATTAAAAATGAATACTAATAACTAAATAATTAAAACCTAACTAACAAATGTATAACATTGATAAAATTAACCTAATAAATAAATAAAGAAAAACTAAATACTAACATTTAAGATTACTGTAAGTAAAAAAATGTCGTCCAACTCCTCCGACTCCGCCACAGTACCCAATACGCTGGCTGCGTTGCCCCTTTGAATGGCTAGGCCTATTTGCTGAAAAAAGAAAGACTTGGCGCGTCGGCCAACATACATACAAATTTTAACATTTAACATTTAGCATTTTGCCAGTTCGATTATCTGTCACAGCCACGAAGAACTGGCAAGAAACTTCGCTGGATACTTTTTTTTTACATATACTTAATCTACATTTACAAAAATGTTTGCCACTGCCTACACAGTAAGAGTCATCACTATCACTAAAAATATATCACAAAATTAGTGAATACTTTTTTTTTATGGAAACTGACACGGTTGGCTACATCACCTTCAACATCCGTGATGTCAGATCATAAAACCAGGTGAACTTGGGCTCACGTCAGTGCTTTCCTTCGGCCGTGCCGGCT
This sequence comes from Nematopogon swammerdamellus, assembly GCA_946902875.1. NCBI lineage: Eukaryota > Metazoa > Arthropoda > Insecta > Lepidoptera > Adelidae > Nematopogon > Nematopogon swammerdamellus. Next base: position 649,452 of record OX336334.1, read on the forward strand.
ACACTGAACTGGACGGACAACACAAACTATTTACATAGCCGTTTCGACCGACCTTTCATTCAGTGCGGTGGTATCAACCCGGGTGGGCTAAACTCTACCACATAGTAATATAAGAAGGGAGTCATATCCCTCAGTCGCCTTTTACGACATACACGGGGAGAGATGCAGTGGGGCTATTCTTTTAAAGTACCGGCCCCACACGGTACTTACATATAGGAATATTTTGCCCTTCTGTGATCTCACCTAATCGGCTTAAACTTTCTCCCGCTCATTTGACATTCGTACTAAAAGTTAATTAATAGTAACGTTAACGGCCAACATGCCGGAGACAGACGGGCGGGCCGGGTGCGCGGACATGCCTGCGGACAGTGTCGGCGGACGCGGTGCGGTGCGACGCGGAGTAATGGATCGCCGCGAGCGAGGAGCCGGGCGGAGGCTCTATTCATTTGCGTTGGGACGATGATTGACAGTTCCAATTAGCCACGTGACCGCGGGTCAGACCTCCCACTCGAATAGACCTCTGCGCTGCGCCCCTGCCGTATAGCAGGGATGCGACAACAGTGACATAAAACGAATAATACTAGTTACACGGGCATGTGGGCGGGCATGGCATTCGCAACATTCGCACACGACCGAATATCCATGGCCGTCCCCATTCCACCTCCGCACTACGCGTACTGGGCAGGGGATGCAACCCTATTCAATCGACCTACCACGGATGCGCCAACCGGTTCTGTAGGTCTTATTCACAGAACCGGGAAAATGTGGAACGCACTCCCTTCCCATCTATTTCCTCCCAAGTACAGCCTGGGGTTTTTCAAAAGGGGCGTGAAAAGGCTCCTGTCAGGCCGGCATGGCATTCGCAATCCCCGTGCATCACAGAATGTCCATGGGCAGCGTTAGACACCTACTTAGGTGAAACGATGCCACATGTCGCGCTATCCATAAAAAAACGTCGTTAGACACCTTATGAGTGGCTGGGCGCCACATGTCGCGCTTTCTATAAAAAACCCCAGTGAAATGATTTTTTTTACGTGAAACGTCTTTAAAATTATACAGATATCAGGACGTTTTTAACCGACTTCAAAAAAGGAGGAGGTTCTATGTTCGGCTGTATGTATTTTTTTTTATGTATGTTCAGCAATATTTTCCCCAATTGTGAACCGTTTTCGATGATTCTTTTTGTGTTCGGTTCAGTCTAGCTCCAAGGTGGTCCCATTTTTTTTTGGTCAAGATCGGATTGGAAAGCGAGGCGATTCCGCCGAGTACATTAATAGCAAATAAAAATTACTAAAAAACTATGAAATAAAAAACTATTTAAAAAAATATAAAAACCGCCTTCAAAAATGTATGAAATAAAAAAATAAAAATCGAACCCTAGAGTTGAAGGCGGTGGTGCTAAAGCAAGCAAAAATAACCGACCGCCTTCAACTCTAGGGTTCGATTTTTATTTTTTTATTTCATACATTTTTGAAGGCGGTTTTTATATTTTTGTTAGTCTATATCTTTGCATCTAAATAACTCCGTAACCAAGAGACCTAGAGAAGGCTACGTTAACCCATCCAAGTTTTGACGGCGCCCGTGTGTGCTTAATATTCACGATCACACGTCGATCCATTGCACCACCGAGTTATCGAGGCTGGCAACATACGGTCCATTTAAAGTTGATGGTCATTGTTGGTGGTGGTTATATACTTATTTAATAAATCTTTGTGGTCAGAACTCTCAGTAAACTTGTTAATTGTGCTCTGCTGTGTTTTCGATAGACTGTGGGCGATTATGTGATCAATGATCACATGGCTAGTCACTAAAACACTTGAAATAATATGTATGAAAAAAAAAATACCCTGCCATGTTTCTTGTCGGTTCTTCTTCGTGGGTGTAAGTAATCGAACCGGATAGAACAAATTGTGAGTAGTTCGAGTGCGGCTTTTTTTTTAATGGGTAGCGCGACATATGGCGCGCGCCAGACTAACGCAGAGGTGTAGTCCTCGGATATTTACGGTGGCTGCGAATACCATGACGACCGGCTAGGTGCACCTTCACATTATGTTTGAAGGACCCCAGAATGTACATTGGAGGAAAGGATGCAGGTGGGAGTGCATTCCACATGTTGGCAACCCTGTAAATAAAGGATTTACAGGATCGATTTGTCCTAAGTGTGTGTGATATCGACAGTGTGTGGATGCATTCCCATCCCAACCTGTTGGCTGTACCGCCGTATGAATTATCAATCAACAATAATAGAGAAATCTAATAATACAATGTTGATCAGTGGACTGGCAACCCTGCGCCCATCAAACAAAACAAAACCAGCGCAACTCAACTAGCGTCTAATTGGTTATATTTAAATGCTAAACTTGGAACATTACAAGATGTGATAGTTATGTAAATAGGATTCCGTAGCCGCGGTGGGTCCGCCAACACATTTGTCTCGCGAGTCTCGACGTCAGTTTTATATATTATCTCTCATTATTGATTTTTTGACGTTCCTCGTATTTGGGACTTCCTACTGATTGATTTGGTTAATTTATTTCTGCGAAGTGTTTCACACGGAGTCATTTTTTTTAAAGCAATTTAAAACTAAAGGTACAACAAGGGTCTACGATGCACAATATATTGTGAAATATTTTCCAATTTTTTAAAGAATTCAGTAGACGTATTTCATTAATCCAATTCGTGTTTGTGTTTTATTTTAATTTTCAAGTAAATATTTATGGCGAATTTTGTCAGCCTCGGTAGCTCAGTGGTGCGGTAGGTCGACTGTCGGTCGGATCATAACCACACCTGGGCACACCTCCAACGGTCGAGCGATCACCCATCAATCTCGATGGGTGATAGCTCGACGGTTGGAGGCTGACCGTGGTTCGTATTCCACTAGTAGGTTGTAGGGTTTAACCCACCCGGGTTGATACCAACCGCGCTGAATAAAAGATCGATTGAAACGGATATGTAAATAGTTCGTGTTTTCCGTTCAGTTCGGCGTAGCCGGCACGACCGAAGGGAAGCACTGACATGGAACCTAGTTCACCAAGTGTTATGGGTTGACATGACGGATGTTGCAGGTGATGTAGCCAACCGTGTCAGTTTCCATAACAAAAAACGTTTTGTACCTGCTTCTTTTCCAAAAAATTCTGTTATCGAATTGACACTGTTACAGACTAATTTAGAAACTCAAATGGGATAATCCTTCTTTTCAGAGATAATCCTTCTTCCCTCTCTGTCGTTGAAGATTCCTCTTCGTCAATCGTCTCGTCCCACTCAACAAAATAACTAAGTTTTATAAATGTAATCCGGAATGGGTGGTTGAGTCAGAGGGGCCAAAGCACATGCTCCGACCGATCCGCCCGATCCGACCGATTGCTGGATATACTGGACTAGAAGAGAACGCAACCGAGGCTGCTATGCTAGGCCATCTTACATCCAGTACGGTGGTACCAATCCAGTCGGCTACAAATTGAGCCTACGAACTAGTAAAGAGCAGGGGAAACTTAGTACAAGCACATTTAACTATACATGACACAGGATAGGCTAAATAAAATTTAGTTCCGGTTACGCTAAGATGTGGCTCTCATACAAACCGAATTGTTCCAAGCACCGAAATAAAGTTACGGTAGCGGACTTATACTTAATTTCTTCTTTTAAATGCGAATTTCACGCGAGCGAAGCCGCGGGCATAAGCTATAGGCTATATGACTAAAGGCGACTAAGGGATATGACTCCCTTCTTATATTACCAGGTGGGAGGATTTATCCCGCCCGGGTTGGTAACACCGCACTGAATGAAAGGTCGGTCGAAACGGCTATGTAAATAGTTTGTGTTTTCCGTCCAGTTCAGTGTAGCCGGCACGACCGAAGGGAAGCACTGACGTGGCACCTAGTTCACCCGGTGTTATGGGCTGACATCACGGATGTTGTGGGTGATGTAGCCAACCGTGTCAGTTTACATAAAGTATATATATATATACGATCACGCCAAATAGCATTAGGGCTGAGCAGTATCAAAGAAAGTATAGTATGAACGGGAGAGAGAGTGAGATAGAATATAAGAGAAGCGATATAATATTTGCGGCGCGGCCGCGGCGGGCAAAAGCAAATTACAAATTCCTTATAAATAAGATATCATAGTATTTCTATAGAAATGAAAATATTATTTATGAAATATTATTACCAGTCAGTAGCTTCAACGCCTAAACTAATAACGCGCTCCATCTACAGATCATTGTGACTTCACATCTCAATCTCACTTCCATCTGATTTGTAACACACAAATATCTAGGCCTTAAATTTTTCTCTTATAACACCCATTATGTTTGCTATAATGGAGTGGTATCAAAGTATTATGCGGTTAATGAGTGCGAGTGACTCGGTGTCGGGTATTGAGATGTCATCGAGTGCGCGGGCGCACGCAGCGGGTGCAGATTGCGCGCCGATGACAAGGCGCTGCTCGCTACAACACCTTGTACACGCCGCCTATCACTAAATGGCGCTCATCTCCATAGTATCCGCTACCGCGCGTGCGAGAGATTCCGCGTGCCATTTAAAGTTGGAAGCCTGTATCAAGCTCGATATACAAATCTGACTTCATTATAACGGTTGCTAACACTGATGAAGGATTCCAAGCACAAATTGGAAAGAAAATGGAGTTAAGGAAAAAATGACCGCCAGAAAATTCATGCCTCGCTATATATAAATTCCCTCACATCCCAAGGTTAGCTAGGATAGAATGCCTAATGGCATATAATAGCTCGCCCAAATTTCGCGCGGCGAACATAGAGTCATAGTTTTGTCAGCCTCGGTAGCACAGTGGTGCAGTCGGTCGACTGTTATTAAGCAAAGCTGGGCGCGATCAGTACTTGGATGGGTGACCGCTCGACCGTTGGAGGCTGATCCCACGTTAAACTGTAGGTCCCTTCCCTTCTTACCTTACTAGGTGGTAGGGTTTATCCCGCCCGGGCTGGTACCAACGCACTGAACGAAACGTCGGTCGAAGCGGCTATGTAAATAGTTCGTGTTTTCCGTCCACTTCAGTGTAGCCGACATGAAATGAAGGGAAGCACTGACATTGCACCTAGTTCACCCGGTGTTATGGGCTGACATCACGGATGTTGTAGGTGATGTAGCCAACCATGTCAGTTTCCATAAAAAAAATTAAAAAAAACACAGCGAAATACCTAACGTGCTGTCATGTAATAAGCTATGTCTGCTCTTAAGTGTATGTTGAAATTAGCAAGGCTAAGGAGGCGTCGATGATCACATTGAATGTTGATTAATATATAAAGCGGCCGATATCGGCCGCTCCGTCGGCAAAAGGATAAAGCGAATATACTTCATTTTATTTAGTTTATTAATAGCCTCAAGATTGCCCCGGCCATTACCTGCGCGTAGTAAAAGTTATCATAACACCAGCGGCATTAATGAGATCAAAGTGGACGCTTGGAAGTTGAGAGAGTGATTGAATGCGTGTTGCGGCAAATTACTCGTACGCTTCGGTTTGTTACTTTGGAAAGATGTGAAATTGTTTCAGCTCTTATATATATATTTATTGTGTACTTGCTGTATGTAATATCATTTATTCAATAAATATTTACAAAAAAAATACCTACTATAAATGTAAAAGAAAAGGAAAATGTTGATTTTTGCTACACCCTTCAAGTGCCCGTCTAAATAATATGTGGTCGGTATATTTTAGCAATTTACAAGCAAGACTTATCACCCTTTAACTCATGGGAAATTGATTTAAATGAGAGAACACAAGGATCCGTTGAATTATTCCGAGAAGATCATACTTCCGCAATACGGTAAATTTTCGAAAATCATAAAAATAACTGTCAGGCACTCAATTGTTTCATAAATTCTCATAAGGAATTTATTAAGATTAAATCGAGTAATAAATAAAAAAAATTGGTTGTCTGTAAAGTCGGTTTACGGACGATAGTTTTACGTGCTAACGTTCAATTTCTGCTGCCAGGGCAGGAGAAATTGAACGTTATCACTTTAGAACCAGAGAGATAAATGTGTACAAGCCGACGCTTGGGCCGATTGTGCCTCTCTATCGCTTGTTACGCGCTCTCGCTTGCACACACGGGCTCAGAATGAACGTGACCCTTTTTCGTGCGTGCAGCCGGTGTTCATCAATTTATAAGACGTGACGTTATCACGTCAAAATTGAGTATAGTGCAAATTCTAAAATAATAAAAAAGTTGCGGTCTGAGACAACCAAATATTAGTGTATTTTTGTATTAAATTAATTCTATTTGTAGATTAATTTTATTTAGACAGTTTTATTTATTTCTAAAAGATTTCTTTCTAACAATTTTAAATTAAATTGGTTTTCGTTATATAAGGTCTTTTAATAGTAAGTAACGATACGCTAAGGGGTGTATGTGTGTCAGATACTGATCACGTTCCCATACCAATTTTATTTTTTTAAGATATAAAAAACGTACTTATTAAGATGAAATACGCGCACTTCTCGTATTAAATTTGAGGAGTGAGTAGGTTTTTTATTTCGTAAAAAAAAATTGTATGGGAACGTGATCAGTATCTGATACACATAATACCACAGATTACTTAATAGTTACTTCGTAACAGATAAATCACTCCATAGAAAATGTTCCTACCTTCGGGCTTTAATAGCCTACTCTTTCACAACGCCAATCGCTGCGTGCGAAAATGTACCTTAACGATCGAGTGTAAAGTGATTATTGCTTTGCAGCTGCGCGCACTTGCGTGGGCGAGCGTCTATGTATACTTCGCGCGGCAGACGAATTTTTACTGAAAAAGACCGCCGGCGGCCCGTCGGGCGGTAGGTAGTTAGCGCGCGCAAGTACATAGAGTGCGTGAGGCCTGATAATACACCCATTAGCGCATCGTTACCTACTAATGAAAGACCTTATATATTAAAATACAATTCTGTAGTAACAGCTAAAAGCCAATCGACAAACGACAGTAGTGAGTCACGTCGCTCGCGAAGCTGCTAATCCACAGCTCACGCGTGTTATTGCGTCTCTCGCGGCGTTAAGATAATTTAGCTGACATTTAAATAATTTGTAACGAACGGAACATATTGAAATGGAGCGACAACTCAGCAGCGGCGGCGCGGTGGCGGCTAAGCCGCGGTCGGCGCGTAGCGTACGCGCTGATACGTTGACTGGCATTTTGTCGATTGAAAATATCATGCAGATATTGTACGTTGTTCCTAACGGATAAATAAGTAAATGACGGGTGTGCCTTTGCCTTGACAAAATGCAGTACCCAACAAAGAAATTGACATCTATCAGGTAGGCATGGAATTCGCATCCCCCGCGCACGACCGAATGTTCATGGGCGTCGTTAGACACATAATTGGTGGCTCTGCCACCCATTATGTGTCTAACGACTATACTATTATCAAAACAAACGTGCAGCTCGCACAACAAAGTTTTATGGCTTAGTGAAGGGAGATTCCCTTTACTAAGCCATAAAACTTTATTATGCGAACTGCACGTTTGTTTTGATTTGAGGTGTCTAATAAAATATTTAAAATCGGTGTTTCCTAATTAATAAATGAATAAAAGTTGTATACTTACCTTCGTAAATATATCTTATCAATATTTCAATTCTGTCTTTATGTCTGTCTGTTTGGCTGTCCGTCTGTTTATTAGGGTATACGAGTATGTTTATAATATTCCCTGTGGTGTGTACTTGCGCGTGAATTCAAATCAGCGTCCCTCTCACGAGCTCCCGGGCTCGGTGGTGAGGGACACAGGCTGTGTCGAGTCCAATTTGTCTTGTCTGTATTGTTTTTTCTGGTATCTATTGTTTATATATTGTATTGGACGAGATAAATAAAATACATTTCATTTCAATTAGCTTTACCAATCATACGATATGTTTAGTTTTTAAATTTAATTTTTAAGATGTTGCTTTGTAAGCCACCTAGAATAATCTCTGCTAGCGAATCTGTATACTCCTAGAGATAATAAAGATTCGTTAAACCGAAACCGAAGTATGTTATGTGTTTTCCTAATTCTTAAGCGTATAATAATCGTGCCTTGGGAGAGGCCTATGTCCAGCAGTGGACCGATACAGGCTGATGATGATGATGATGATGATGATAATAATCGTAGTACCTGGGCGACCGAGCTTCGCTCGGCGTCCCCACCTATCTAGATAAACTTGGAAAACATAACATTATCTAAATACAAAATTTAATCCAAATCGTTAGAGCCGTTTCCGAGAAACCAATTATATATATATATATAGGTATATATATACAAGTTTAGCTCACTTAAAGTGATAGGATTACAAATTTTAAACAATTAATACTCCAATCATCAATACCATCATAAATCTGTAAGGGATGGTCATGGAGTAAGTTACTTCCTTCCTTATCCTTATCCTTCCTTACCTATAATAAAATCCAACGTCTGCTTTCTGTCTGAGTGTCTGAGTGTCTGAGTGTATGTCTGTCTGTCCGCTTATAACTCGAGAACCACTGAACCGATTTTAATAAAACAAAATTCTACGGATAGCTTGATTCTTCCCATCTACTATAGGCTACTTACTATCACGCTAAATGGCTTTTGAGGTTAGCAGTGAAGTGAAATATGAGAGCGGGCGGAGCCGCGGGCACAGATAGTTGTTTTCTAAGATATTACGTTTGTGGACATACTATGATACTGAAACTAAATTGATGATTTTTAGAAATATTTTCTTTATGTATGTATGTATGTTCCTCCATAGCTCTTAAACTTATAATCCGAATTCGATGAAACTTGGTACACATTTTACGATACGGGACACAGGATAGGCTAAATAAAATTCATTTCCGGTTACGCTAAGATGTGGTGGCTCTCATACGGTAGGCTAGCGGGCTTACCTACTTCCTTCTTTTTAAATACGAATTTCACGCGAGCGAAGCCGCGGGCAAACGCTAGTACTCAAATAAGAGTTCACTTCTCTCCGTCCGTCGGCTCTAGGGTGAACTTGGCAGCGGCGGCGGTTACAAGTTATGAAATGCAATTACTAGGAGCCCAACAAAATCCAGTAGTTAATTATCCTAAATTGTATAATGATAGGTGCGGCAGTTCGCGACGCGTGATTGCAACCGCAGCGCTGCTGCCTCGGCCCCGGGCCTTGTTCTCCGCCCCCCTCCGCGCAGCCTCCCGCCCCCCGCCCCGCTGCACCCCGCGCCGGCGGGCGAACCATCTCCTAACACCAGAGTTGTTACCGGCTTCTTGTTTTTATATTGTTTACTAGCTTTTACCCGCGGCTTCGCTCGCGTTAAATTTGTATTTGAAAAGAAGAAAGTGAGTAAGCCCGCTACCGTATCTTTATTTCGGCGCGCGGAACAATTCGGTTTGTATGAGAGCCACATCTTAGCGTAACCGGAACTGAATTTAATTTAGCCTATCCTGTGTCCGATCTCGTATAGTTAAATATGCTTGTACTAAGTTTCATCGAATTCGGATGATCGGTTTAAGAGTTATGGAGGAACGTACATACATAAAGAAAAGTTTTTAAAAATCGTCAATTTAGTTTTAGTAAAATACATAGTCTACAAACGCAATATCTCATAATACCAAGTAACTTACTCCACGACCATCCCTTACAGATTTATTATAAGTATTGATTATTGATTGATCATTAATATAGCAGTAAAACTGCACTCGAATTTGGCACAATTTTTTATATCCGGTTCGATTACACCCACGAACAAGAACCGGTAAGAAACTTTGCAGGGTATTTTTTTTTCATGCGTAAATGTTATTACAAGTGTTTTAGTGACTATCCACGTAATAACATCGTATCCAGTCTATCGAAAACACAGCTTGAGAGCAAGATTAACAATTTTGCTGAGAGCTCTGACTACAAAGTCTAATTAAATGTATCAGGTGTAAAAAGCCTTTGTCAAACTTTGATACGTAATTTGTATCAACATAATTTTGTTAAGTATATTAAACTACTACGATACTACGATTTAGTATAATTGTCAAGAATAAAAAATGAAAATATATGAATATTTAAGATACTTGAAGTATGAATTTGTCAATGGGTTAATAAAATTGAGGTACTAATCGTACCTATAAGTAGTCAAGAGTTAACTAATTAATTTAGTTATTAAATATGCATCTCAGACCTAATAATAAACTATTTCTAAACATATCATTATATTTAAAAATTTCCTGCTACAGCACCTTATCTGTTTTCCTATCACCCTTAATTCAATGTACCTACTTCCTCATCCATCATCTAACATACCTTGCTATGAAATTTCTATAGTAAGCGAAATCCAGACTGAACCTGTCAAGTGGCAGTGCCATGTCGGACAACCCAGCACTACCTATAAGGTTTAAAAAAAAACCCATGCGAATCGGTCCACTTTTTAAGATAATTATTTATATTATTACTTAATTACTTAATTTATTAATTGATTACAAACATAACTAAGAACCATTCCGATTAAACAAGATTCCTAATAAAAAACCGCATCAACATCGGTCCATCCGTTTGGGAGTTATGATGCCACAGGCAGACACACACACACACGCGTCAAACTCATAACACCCCTCCGTTTTTGCGTCGGGGGTTAAAAAAGGTGCATCACTTCAACTATCCCTAGAAGCACCGTCGTGAGGTCCGCGGCGGCGGCGGTGGCGTCGGCTCGCCCGCGGCTTCTATAATTTGAGCCCCGCTTATTCATGCAAATTTAATTCAACACTTAATATTTCATTAAAGAAGGCCGAACATGAGGACTGCGGCGGCGGTGGCGGTGGCGGGCGGCGCAGGAGTGACGCGAACTGTTATTTATTACACATTAAGTGAAGGTAAGTAGGGCCACTTACAGCCTCTTTGTGTTGAGGCAAGCTCTGTGAGGCGAGCGGAGGCATATTTGTGCAGATCGGCCCGGTAGTGTGGCATATCGGAATCACATTCGATACGAAATGGTTCGTTTTAACCCTCGGCGCAAAAGGAGGGGTGTTATTATAAGTTACACGTGCGTGTGTGTGTTTGTGTATGGGTGTGTCCTTTTGGGAGCTACGATACCACAGCATCGTAGCTCCCAAACGGATGGACCGATTTGGATGCGGTTTTTTTTATTAGAAAGCCGATTTAATCGGAATGGTTCTTAGCTATGTTTGTAATCAAGTAATCAAGTATGTAATCAAAAAATTAATTATCTTAAAACGTGGACGGATTTGCATGCGGATTTATAAAAAAAAACTTGAAATAAAATCTAAATTACAAATTTAAAAACCTCCAACCGGGTATTTACTTAGTGGTTCCCCGGCTCCTTTAAGTAAGTAAACGGAAATTATTTTTGACTCTTTAAGGGTCTAGCTAAATCAAAATTAAAAAATATATACCTAATAGACATACTGTGAGGAAACTTCAACAGAGTGAGGTACATAAGACTTTTTTCACGCTGTTTTTGAAACGACCTACACAGTATCTATTATATATCCAGCCAGTTCCGCGTCTTTATCCCTCTTCTAAGTGCATCTAATTTTAAATAAACATATTACCTAATATCATCTTGAAAACACATTACCTACCTGCTTTAAAACAACGAATAAGAGCAGAGTTATTATCAAAGGAGTAGTGTCACTGCGTAGCGAGGGTTTCCTTGCGCGTTGAACTCGTTTGTTTTACCGAGTCGTAAGGAAGTCCAACAACACCCTGAGAAGTTTTGTTTTATGGAAACTGACACGGTTGGCTACATCACCTACAACATCCGTGAGGTCAGCCCATAACACCGGGTGAACTAGGTGCCATATCAGTGCTTCCCTTCATTTCATGTCGGCTACACAGAAGACGGAAAACACAAACTATTTACAAAGCATTTTCGACCGACGTTTCATTCAGAGCGTTGGTACCAACCCGGGCGGGATAAACCCTACCACATAGTAAGGTAAGAAGGGAAGACACCTGCTATTTTACGTGGAATCCGAACTACGGTCAGCCTTCAACGGTCGAGCGGTCACCCATCCAAGTACTGACCGCGCCCAGGCTGTTGTTAACAATCGATCGACCGCACCGCTGCTGAGCTACCGAGGCTGACAAATGAATAAAAAAAATGTACGTATGTATGTAATTACAATTATTGTTACTATAAGCAATATTGTTTTTTATTGAGACCATAACGACGTATATGCACCATCGTGAAATGCGTCCGCTCTGGTCTGGCTACACTCAATGTCGGCGTACGTATAATTAGCGGCCGGTGTAACCGGGCGGCGGCGGTTTCATCAAGTGAGGCCTGCGTACACAACCCGCATTGAGGCCTAGACCCAGTAATTACGGAGTTCGCACGTCGTAACTCTAGCCCCGCACCACCTGTACATCTATTCCAAGTATAACACGGCGGAACATCGCATTGCGCGAGCGTTGCGCGGGCAAAAACAAATCCATGGTCGACTGGAAGAAATCTCCGTAAGAGATAAGCCGGCCTTTGCGACTCTTTTAAACTACATAGTGTCGTGTACTTTTTTTTCGTGGAAAGTGACACGATTGGCTAGATCACCTGCAACACCCGCGAAGTCGCCACACAACTCCTTGGTGAACTAGGTGCCATATCAGTGCTTTTTAGACGAAATACACGATCTATTTGCATAGCCGATTGATCCGACCTTTCATGCAGTGCAGTTGTATAAACCGACGAATCCGAGTGCAGTGTACTGTCTATGGATGATGAATAAAGAATAAATAAAGAACTAGGCGGATTAAACCGGTCCAGCCAGATTGAGTTCCTTTTTTTTTCTTATTATTGTAAATCAAAATTCTGGTGACTGATGATTGAAATTGCTTATTTAGTAAGTACAAACTCAACTTTTATTAAGGACTTGACTGAACCCTATGTTCTTTGTATTTTACTATTTTTTATTTTATTTTTTACTTAGACATAGTATGTTACATTTAACTTAAGTAATTAAAACGTAGTATATAAGTTATATTTAAAAAAAAGCTCTATAAGGTTTCTCACCCGCTTCTTCCTTATAGATTGCATTGCTCAACGGGACATGACAAAAACAAAATGATGACGAACTATACTGAATATGCATAATATGTCTCAATGAAATATTGTTAATGTTGTGTGTTCTTTATGGCGAAATAAATATCTGAATCTGTGCTTAACTTGGAATAGTGCTACTGAAGTTCGGGTACATCCCTCTTCGAGCAAGCGCAAATTAATTGCTACATTAAAATAATGGAATACTCAGACGATACGTCCATCTAGCTAGCTAGATGATTCGAGAATACATTACAGATGTACTATCTCACGAAGTCCGTTTGGCTCTGGTTGTAGTAGTGACGTGTACTGATAGGCGCGCTTGTGTGTGTTGTGTGCGTGGACCGCGTCGCAATCGTGACTGAGCGCTCCCGAGGTTGTGTGTGTTGTGTGTGAGTGTGTGTGAGGGTGTGTGAGGGTGTGTGTGTGTGTGTTGGTGTGCGTGGACCGCGTCGCGATCGTGACTGAGCGCTCCCGAGGTTGTGTGTGTTGTGTGTGTGTGTGTGTGTGTGTGTGAGGGTGTGAGAGGGTGTGTGTGTGTGTGTTGGTGTGCGTGGACCGCGTCGCGATCGCGACTGAGCGCTCTCGAGGTTACGCACACTAACACAATGTGCATGTGCACGCCTGGCAACATTCATAGCCAAACGGACTTCGTGAGATAGACTATCTGTAAGCTAGTTTTAAATGATGCTGTATTTAGAAATTTGCGATAGGACAGACATGTCACAAATGTTAAGACGTTGCTTGATGAAAGGACATTCACCAAATTCACCCAATAGGCCACCATATTACTATGAGGCAATCTGTCCATGTTACCATGGCTACTGAGAGGAACCTGCACATCTGGAATGTACAGTCGTGGCTTTATATTAAAGTATACATGGGGCGACCGAGCTTCGCTCGGCGTCTACACCTATCTAGATAAATAAACAAAAACTGTTTCAAAAAATCATTGAACCCCTAAAAACGATTAAATAATATTTAACAAAAGCATAAAAGGCTCCATCTATGAATTTTCAGGTTTGCTTTTGTACCGACTTCTACTCAAGATCAAAATATTCTTCGGTTGTGGTACTCGACGTTCGGTAGCAAAGTTTCTTGCCAGTTCTTCTTCGCTGTGATAATCGAACTGACAAAATGCTAAAAGTTAAATGTTAAAATATGACGAATCCGAGTGCAGTGTACTGTGGATGAATGGAGAATAAAGAATAAAGGATAGTCAAATCAAATCAAATTCATTTATTTAACACATATTAACAAACAATATTATCAACCATCATTACAATCGTGATCTTGCGGCATCGTCACTTTACATTAAAATTTCTTACTATATAAATTGCAAAGTTGAGCGGCGAGTGGCCGAGTGGTTTGGGCATCGGCTTCTCATGCGGGAGGTCCGAGGTTCGAATCCGGTCGGCGTGTACCAATGAGTTTTTTCTGACGAAAAAATTTACGTGCATACCTACACCCGCTGCTTCACCGTTCGGAACCGGTGTAAAACTATAGGTCCCTTCCCTTGCCCCTTACTTGGTGGTAGGCTCAAATTGTAGCCGACTGGGTTGGTACCACCGTAGTGGATGTAAGATGGCCGCAAGCAACCTCGGTTGTGTTCTCCTCTAGTTCAGTATAGCCAGCAATCCAGGGAAGTCTCCGGTATGGCACCTACCTTCTCGGAGGTGATATTGGCTGGTTAGAGCATGTGCTTTGGCCCCTCCGACACAGCCACCCAAACCGGATTACATAAAAAAAAAAAAAAAAAAAAGTTAAGTACACCGAGCACGGTTGGGCTTTGGATGGGTGACCGACGACCGTCCGATACGGTTGAGGCTGGCCGTAGAACCGTAGATCATTCTCCGTCGGTTGAATCGACTGTGAACATAATATTGATTTATATTCCGTCCAGTTCAGTACAGCCGACACGACGAAAAGGAAGCATTGACATAGCACTTAGTTAACAGAGGTGTGACCATCATGTGACATCGCTGGTGTAACAGCCAATCATTAGGTTCCATAGACAAAGCCGGACTGTGTGAAAGAGCCCGCGGATGGAGTCCAGCAGCGGGAGCACAAATGCGTCGATAAGCCTATATCGATCGATAAACATCTATTTGCTTCGTTCGACGAAGTAGAATAGAAGAAGACGAATAGATGTTTATCGATCGATATAGGCTTATCGACGCATTTGTGCTCCCGCTGCAGGACACGCTCAATATGATCTCCGGCCGGAGAGAGGTGCCAATCAGTGATTTCGAGAATCGTACTTTACGTAGAACTCTTGCGTCGACTACGAACCTATCTTTCTACATACACACGCACACATACCACATGCTGTAACACGCCCCGACAATCGGGGGTAAGCAGAGTAATCGGTGTTGTGCTGCAAGTATTCTTGTAAATTACAGCACAACACCGACCGCCGCGCTTAGCGAAGTATTAATACAAGATAATTATAAGCAGCAAGTAAGGCGCGAAGGCCCACCTGCTGCATGACTCAGTGGAAGGACCGTGCCAAGGTGAGATGTGTTTATCCTGTCGCTCTTTAGTACGGCATCTCGTCCTTATCCCTTAGTCACCTTTTACGACATGCACGGGGAGAGATGCAGTGGGACTATTCTTTTTTTAAGTGCCGGCCCCACACACACTGTATCTTTCTATTAGTTATTAGCAATTTTGACGTAGTGCAGGCGCAGATGAAGTGCCAATAATAAAGCATACATCCACGGGATCGGATAACCCGATCTGCGCAAGAGTGCGCGCTCACTCGGCGGCGTAACAGCTTTAACTTACGAGCATAATATGAAGGATAATGGAGGTCCGTGCGCCGCGCCGGTTTATGATGCGGGCTTGTCGCTACGTACGCTTGTAGCAGGACGAGCTAGGGCACAGGTATGATACCGCAGCGTGTCGGTCAACATGGGGAGGTACGACATAGGATTGTGATTTCGTGTAGATTTTTTTTTCATGGAATCTGGCACGGTTGGTACATTACCTACAACATCCGTGATGTCAGCCCATAACACCGGGTGAACTAGGTGCCATGTCAGTACTTCCCTTCATTTTTAACAACAGTCGACTGACCGCACCACTGAGCTACCGATGCTGACGAATTTCCTTATCCCTTAGTCGACTTTTACGACATGCGACGGGGATAGATGCAGTAGGCTATTCTTTTCAAGTACCGAACCCACACGGTACAAAGATGAAGTGTATTTGTTTTTTTCGTAATTCCCATTTTAAGTGGCGGGTGGCAGGAGTGGTTTGTACATCGGCTTCTCATGCGAGAGGTCCGAAATTCGAATCCGGTCGGCGTGTACCCATGGTTTTTTTCTGACGAAACATGTTACGTGTATACCTACACCTGCTGCTTCACCGTTCGGATCGGAACCGGTGTAAAACTGTAGATCCCTTCCCTTCCCCTTACTAGGTGGTAGGCTCAAATTGTAGCCGACTGGGTTGCTACCACCGTACTGGATGTAAGATGGCCGCATAGTTAGCCTCGGCTGTGTTCTTCTCTAGTCCAGTATAGCCAGCAATCCAGGGAAGTCTCCGGTATGACACCTACCTACTCGGAGGTGATATTGGCTGGTGATATTGGTGGGAGCATGCGCTTTAGACCCTCCGACACAGCCACCCATAACGGATTACATAATTATTTTTTTTAAAAGCGGCTTCGCTTGCATGAAGTTCGTATCTAAAAAGAAGAAAGTAAGTAAGTAAGTACGAAGGCCGAGCTGCGTTCCTGCGTTACCTTTATTTCGGCGCGCGGAACAATTGGGTTTGTATGATAGCCACATCTTAGCGTAACCGGAACTGAATTTTATTTAGCACAAGCTGTGCCCGCGGCTTCGCCCGCTCTCATATTTCACTTCACTTCTAACCTCATAAGCTATTTAGCGTGATAGTAAGTAGCCTATAGTTGATGGGAAGAATCAAGCTATCCGTAGAATTTTGTTTTATTAAAATCGGTTCAGTGGTTCTCGAGTTATAAGCGGACAGACAGACACTCAGACAGACAGAAAGCAGACGTTGGATTTTATTATAGGTAAGGATATCCTGTGTCCCGTATAATCAAATGTGCTTGTACTAAGTTTCATCGTATTCGGATGATCGGTTTAAGAGTTATGGAAGAACATACATACATACATACATACAGAATAGATTTCTAAAAATCGTAAATTTAGTTTTAGTATGATACATAGAGTCTACAAACGCAGTATCTCATAAAACTACGTAACTTAGTCCATGACCCTTCCCTACATTGTTGTCACCGAGCATACCTACGGGAGTGGCAACCGTCGAGCGCTAATATATAGGAAAATTAGCCGCGTGTTAGAGCATTTGCACTAATATATAGCGCTGCTGCGGGATCGACCGTCAGTGCGCTCGCGACTTGGGAACGAAGAACACGTATATGTGCACTACGCAAAATGGCGATTTGTGCAGTTCGTGCGTGTCGAAAGAGCTCAAGATCATCAGGAATGACAAAAGATGGCGTAACCTTTCATAATTACGTCATTTTAATGATAATACAATGCTTAAAGCGTGTAAAATACAAAAATTCCGCGAGCTAGGAGCACGACTGCGCGCCATACTGAGCGCGTACACATGATAGGCAAATTTGACAGACTGGAAAGAAATTTGAAAGCAATTATTGTATATGGGTGTTGTTAGTTTTTTTATGGCAATGACATGGATGAATTCAATTTATAATATGTATTGTTATTATTTCTTTAATATTACGTTCTCTATTTTTTATAATTATAAAACAAATATACCTATACAAAACTATTATATTGTATATTATGCATTTATTATCACATTCACATATTTACATTAATTTTAAATATACATATTATAAAAATACACCACATATACTCAAAATTAATATAAAAATAATAAAAAAAATAAAAACATATTATGTATTTCTTTATTAACACATATTCTTAAAACTAATTTTGTACATATTCAAAACCTAACATAAAAAACATATACAAAATTAACCTTAAAAAAATGGAGTTTCCACCACCGGCGGCGGGGCGAGCCCAAGCTACCGATGATCGGGTCCCAAAGAGAGGAACCTCCGGACGATGCGTGCAGTGTCGAGCAGGGCTGCCTTCTGGATCTGGCCCTTGACCCAACCACTCAGCGAGAGCCTCTCAAGGTGGTCGTCGAGGCTCTTCGCTATCAGCCCATGCGCCGAAACGACTATGGGCACAACGATCGTCGAGTCGACGGGCCACATTTTGGTAACCTCGTGCTGCAGATCTAGATACTTCAGCATCTTCTCTGCTTCCTTACTGACGAGGTTACCATCGTGCGGCACGGCGATATCGACGAGCGTTGCGCGCCTCGCCTCCCGGTCCACTATCACAATATCAGGTCTATTCGCGAGAATAGTCCTATCTGTAATAATGGACCGGTCCCAGTAGAGTGTGACATGACCGTTCTCGAGAACTGGCGGCGGATTGTACTTATAGTAAGGCACTTCGGTACCTACAAGGTTGAACTTTAAGGCAAGTTGCTGGTGGATAATCCTGGCTACTAGGTTGTGTCTATGCAAATACTCGGTGTTGGCAAGCTGCGAACAACCGGAAATCACATGTCTGAGGGACTCGCCAGGTTGGTGGCAGGCGCGGCAGATGTCAATGGTCCCGTCCTTCATTATGTGTCTCCTATAGTTGTTCGTCTTGACAACCTCATCTTGTATTGCAAAGACAAACCCTTCGGTTTCCCCGAAGAGGTCCCCGAAGCGTAGCCAGTGCACGGAAGCAAGTTGGTCTACATCCGGTCCCGTGAGAGACCGGAAGTACCTACCGTGCAGCTCCTTGCCTTTCCATACTTCCATGCGGTCCTCGGTGCTTAGTACAACCGGCTTCCGCCAGTTCTCTTTTCCCATGCTCAGCGGGGTAAGACCTTTATCGCTTGTGACGACATCGCGATGCATCTCACAAACATAAGTCTTTTCCAAAAAGTACTGACGGAGATTGCATACCTCGCGGTTGTGCAGGTTCTTGGCATTTAACATACCTCGACCCCCACACTTCCGCGGGATATACAACCTCATGACCGATGATCGTGGGTGATGCATACGGGATTTCGTCATCAGCGTCCTGACCTTTCTGTCCAGCGAGTCCAATTCGGTCTGAGTCCATCTGAGAATACCGAAAGTATATACGAGCACAGGCATGACCCAACCGTTATAGGCACGAATTTTGTTGCCGCCTGACAAAAGGCTATTTAGTACTTTTGTAAGACGACGAAAAAACTTTTCCTGAACTGATTGTTTCATGTCCGTATCCCGTATGTTGAGAGCCTCCGATATTCCCAGATACTTATAAGTTTCGTCTTCGGAGAGAGCTCGAACATTCATGGACTCCGACAACTGTATGCCGCCGGAGTTCACGATCACACCACGTTCCACATGGATGGTCCCACATTTTTCCAAGCCGAACTCCATTCCAATGTCGTTGCTGAAGCCTTCAGTTATCTTCATCATCGACATTAGTTCGGTGTCCGACTTGGCAAACAGTTTGAGGTCATCCATATAAAATAAGTGCGATATTCGAGAGCCTCCTCTTCGAAGACAGTAGCCCAGCTCTGAGTCCTCAAGCAGAGTGCTAAGAGGGTTCAGAGCCAGACAAAACCAAAGCGGACTCAGACTGTCTCCCTGGAAGATCCCCCGCCGTATGGGAATCCGGTCGTCTGCAACCGAAGTCCGTTCGCCACCTGGTACACGAAGGATAGTACTCCATTGTTCCATACATGCGCCAAGGAATTGACAGATATTCGTGTCAGTTTTGTATAGTTCTAGTAT
This sequence comes from Nematopogon swammerdamellus, assembly GCA_946902875.1. Classification (NCBI taxonomy): domain Eukaryota; kingdom Metazoa; phylum Arthropoda; class Insecta; order Lepidoptera; family Adelidae; genus Nematopogon; species Nematopogon swammerdamellus. The sequence goes on from OX336334.1 coordinate 669,259, forward strand.
CCTTAGCAACCACGTATGGGGCACGGAGTCAAAAGCCTTCTTGTAGTCTATCCAGGCAGCAGACAGGTTCTTTCGATTGCGTCGGACCTGCTGACAAACGGCCATGTCTATGAGGAGCAGCTCCTTAGTACCGCGGGACCCAGCCCGACATCCATTCTGAGCAACGGACAAGATGTTATTGTGCTTTATGTGAATTGATATTTTGTGCGTCAGAATGGATGTATTATTATAATAAGTATTATTATTATCAGTGATAGGAATAGGTAGGACTTATTTACCTAAACTTCGAGGAACAGAGTAAAAAATTGGAGACTTCCTTACGACAATATTTTTTTCCGGTTTAATAATACCTATTCATGGTGTTATAATTTCGCGATTTAAAAAAAGTGGCCGCCATTTTGAACTTTTTAGTAACTGGACAGATTGCTTTCAAAATCGACATCTGGGTGTCAGTGTGGACTCTGAATACGAATCTGTAGTCAAAATAAAAAAAAGTGGCCGCCATTTTGAACTTTTTAGTTACTGGACCGATTGCTTTCAAAATCGATATCTGGGTGTATGTGTGGGCTCTGAATACGAATCTGTAGTAAAAATTAAAAAAAGTGGCCGCCATTTTGAACTTTTTAGTTACTGGACCGATTGCTTTCAAAATCGATATCTGGGTGTATGTGTGGGCTCTGAATACGAATCTGTAGTAAAAATTTTAAAAAGTGACCGCCATTTTGAACTTTTTAGTTACTGGACCGATTGCTTTCAAAATCGATATCTGGGTGTCTATGTAGGCTCTGAATACGAATCCGTTGTCAAAATTTTAAAAAGTGACCGCCATTTTGAACTTTTTAGTTACTGGACCGATTACTTTCAAAATCGATATCTGGGTGTCTGTGTGGGCTCTGAATACGAATCTGTAGTCAAAATTAAAAAAAAGTGGCCGCCATTTTGAACTTTTTAGTTACTGGACCGATTGCTTTCAAAATCGATATCTGGGTGTATGTGTGGGCTCTGAATACGAATCTGTAGTAAAAATTTAAAAAAGTGGCCGCCATTTTGAACTTTTTAGTTACTGGACCGATTGCTTTCAAAATCGATATCTGGGTGTCTGTGTGGGCTCTGAATACGAATCTGTAGTCAAAATTTAAAAAAAGTGGCCGCCATTTTGAACTTTTTAGTTACTGGACCGATTGCTTTCAAAATCGATATCTGGGTGTTTATGTAGGCTCTGAATACGAATCCGTTGTCAAAATTTAAAAAAGTGACCGCCATTTTGAACTTTTTAGTTACTGGACCGATTACTTTCAAAATCGATATCTGGATGTCTGTGTGGGCTCTGAATACGAATCTGTAATCAAAATAAAAAAAAAGTGGCCGCCATTTTGAACTTTTTAGTTACTGGACCGATTGCTTTCAAAATCGATATCTGGGTGTATGTGGGGGCTCTGAATACGAAGCCGTTGTCAAAATTTAAAAAAGTGGCCGCCAATTTAAACTTTTTAGTTACTGGACCGATTGCTTTCAAAATCGATATCTGGGTGTCTGTGTGGGCTCTGAATACGAATCTGTAGTCAAAATTAAAAAAAAGTGGCCGCCATTTTGAACTTTTTAGTTACTGGACCGATTGCTTTCAAAATCGATATTTGCACCCAGATATCGATTTTGAAAGCAATCGGTCCAGTAACTAAAAAGTTCAAAATGGGGGCCACTTTTTTTATTTTTTACTACAGATTCGTATTCAGAGCCCACACATACACCCAGATATCGATTTTGAAAGCAATCGGTCCAGTAACTAAAAAGTTCAAAATGGCGGCCACTTTTTTTAAATTTTGACAACGGATTCGTATTCAGAGCCCACACAGACACCCAGATATCAATTTTGAAAGCAATCGGTCCAGTAACTAAAAAGTTCAAAATGGCGGTCACTTTTTTTAAATGTTTACTACAGATTCGTATTCAGAGCCCACACATACACCCAGATATCGATTTTGAAAGCAATCGGTCCAGTAACTAAAAAGTTCAAAATGGTGGCCACTTTTTTTAAATTTTACAACGGATTCGTATTCAGAGCCCACACAGACACCCAGATATCGATTTTGAAAGCAATCGGTCCAGTAACTAAAAAGTTCAAAATGGCGGCCACTTTTTTTTAATGTTTACTACAGATTCGTATTCAGAGCCCACACATACACCCAGATATCGATTTTGAAAGCAATCGGTCCAGTAACTAAAAAGTTCAAAATGGCGGCCACTTTTTTTAAATTTTGACAACGGATTCGTATTCAGAGCCCACACAGACACCCAGATATCGATTTTTAAAGCAATCGGTCCAGTAACTAAAAAGCTCAAAATGGGGGCCACTTTTTTTATTTTTTACTACAGATTCGTATTCAGAGCCCACACATACACCCAGATATCGATTTTGAAAGCAATCGGTCCAGTAACTAAAAAGTTCAAAATGGCGGCCACTTTTTTTAAATTTTGACAACGGATTTGTATTCAGAGCCCACACAGACACCCAGATATCGATTTTGAAAGCAATCGGTCCAGTAACTAAAAAGTTCAAAATGGCGGCCACTTTTTTTAAATGTTTACTACAGATTCGTATTCAGAGCCCACACATACACCCAGATATCGATTTTGAAAGCAATCGGTCCAGTAACTAAAAAGTTAAAAATGGTGGCCACTTTTTTTAAATTTTACAACGGATTCGTATTCAGAGCCCACACAGACACCCATATATCGATTTTGAAAGCAATCGGTCCAGTAACTAAAAAGTTCAAAATGGCGGCCACTTTTTTTTAATGTTTACTACAGATTCGTATTCAGAGCCCACACATACACCCAGATATCGATTTTGAAAGCAATCGGTCCAGTAACTAAAAAGTTCAAAATGGCGATCACTTTTTAAATTTTGACAACGGATTCGTATTCAGAGCCTACATAGACACCCAGATATCGATTTTGAAAGAAATCGGTCCAGTAACTAAAAAGTTCAAAATGGCGGCCACTTCTTTTTTATTTTGACTACAGATTCGTATTCTGAGTCCACACAGACGCCTAGATATCGATTTTGAAAGCAATCGGTCCAGTAACTAAAAAGTTCAAAATGGCGGCTACTTTTTTTAAATTTTGACTATAGATTCGTATCCAGAGTCCACACAGACGCCCATATATCGATTTTGAAAGAAATCGGTCCAGTAACTAAAAAGTTCAAAATGGCGGCCACTTTTTTTAAATGTTTACTACAGATTCGTATTCAGAGCCCACACATACACCCAGATATCGATTTTGAAAGCAATCGGTCCAGTAACTAAAAAGTTCAAAATGGTGGCCACTTTTTTTTAATTTTACAACGGATTCGTATTCAGAGCCCACACAGACACCCATATATCGATTTTGAAAGCAATCGGTCCAGTAACTAAAAAGTTCAAAATGGCGGCCACTTTTTTTTAATGTTTACTACAGATTCGTATTCAGAGCCCACACATACACCCAGATATCGATTTTGAAAGCAATCGGTCCAGTAACTAAAAAGTTCAAAATGGCGGTCACTTTTTAAATTTTGACAACGGATTCGTATTCAGAGCCTACATAGACACCCAGATATCGATTTTGAAAGAAATCGGTCCAGTAACTAAAAAGTTCAAAATGGCGGCCACTTCTTTTTTATTTTGACTACAGATTCGTATTCTGAGTCCACACAGACGCCTAGATATCGATTTTGAAAGCAATCGGTCCAGTAACTAAAAAGTTCAAAATGGCGGCTACTTTTTTTAAATTTTGACTATAGATTCGTATCCAGAGTCCACACAGACGCCCATATATCGATTTTGAAAGAAATCGGTCCAGTAACTAAAAAGTTCAAAATGGCGGCCACTTTTTTAAATTTTTACTACAGATTCGTATTCAGAGCCCGCACTGACACCCAGATATCGACTTTGAAAGCAATCGGTCCAGTAACTAAAAAGTTCAAAATGGTGGCCACTTTTTTCAAATCGCGAAATTAAAACACCATGAATATTATTAAACCGGAAAAAAATATTGTCTTAAGGAAGTCTCCAATCTTTTACTCTGTTCCTCGAAATTTAGGTAAATAAGCCCTACTTATTCCTATCACTGATTATTAGTACAACTTTTCAAAAATATTAAAACAACAGTCTTGTTTAATTTTCAATATTTTTTTTTGGATTCAAACAATAATATTCGTTCAGTAAAAACTATTTGAAATAATATTACAAATAACAATTTCAAAATTCACAGATATACCGCACCGCACCATCATTGTCCGTCAGACTGGCATTCGTAGTGATCCCGTCAAGTTGCCGTCAAGCAAGGCTTCCGATTGGTCGGACGGTCGGCTCTTACTACCAGATACCCGAGCCAAGCCAGCGATAACAAACCTGTCGCTCGCCTTGCTCGCTCTGTCTCTCTCCATATCGCGGGGCGCGATATGGGTAACCGAGATAGACAAGTCACGTCATAAAAGATTAAATTGCGATTTCGATTTTCGTAGTAGTAGGGATTTTTGGCTAGCCGTGCTCCGATACAAACGCAGTAGCGTTGCGTCTCCCGTAGGTATTCTCCTTGATTGTTGTATATTGTATATTGTTTATTAAGCATTCATTAGACAGCATGACTGTACTCGAATTTGTCACAATTTGTTCTATCCGATTCGATTACACCCACGAAGAAGAACCGGTAAGAAACTTCGCAGGGTTTTTTTTTTCATACAAATTTTTACAAGCATCACTATGTGCAAGTGACTATCCACATAATAACAACGCCTACAGTCGATTGAAAATATAGCTTGAGAGCAAGATCAAAAACAGATTTTTGTTTTGTTTTTGAAGTTCTGACTGCAAGGACTTAATTTAGTGGATCAGGTGTAAAGAGCCTTTGTCAAATTTTTGATACGTCATTTGTATCAACTCAATAATGTTAGTAATAAGTATACATACTACAACGTAGTATTGTCAAATAATAATAAAAAAAAAATTATAATAAAAATATTAAGATACTTGAAGTATCAAGTTGTCAATCGGTTAGTAAATAAATTTGAGTACAAATAGTACCTAGTCATAATAAGTATACATACTACAACGTAGTATTGTCAAATAATAAAAAAAATTATATTATAATAAAAATATTAAGATACTTGAAGTATCAAGTTGTCAATCGGTTAGTAAATAAATAAAGATTTATTATTAGTAGTAGTATAGTATTCAGTTCAGTTCAGTTCATTTATTTCATCTTTGGACAAAACTGCCGCTCAGACATGTCACACATTACATTACATTTATTCACATATTCATATTACATTCGTTATTTTACAATTTCTTACCTAACACACTAAATTTATTCATTATAAAATTCCTGTATAGAGTAGTACGATTTTTAAGGAGGTATTTTTTTATTTCTCTCTTAAATCCTCCATCTCTCAGTTTTACATAATCGTTGGTAACCTATTATACAGCTTTATACTTTTGGGAGATGAAGCTTTTGGACATTTTTGCTAGCCGTGATGTCACGGGTCTGAGTTTCTGTCTCTGCCTTGTATTATAACTATGGAAGTCGCCGTTAACAGGAGTGTCTTGAATATTTTGCCGAGCGTATAAAATATTTTGTCTAATATATTCACCGGGCAGTGTCCCGATTCCAAGTTTTTTAAACACAAGTCTACAAGATTCTCTTGGACCCATACCCATGACAGCACGAATAGCGCGTTTTTGAAGCCTAAATATTCTTTCCCATGTGGCACAGTACCCCCACATATTGATTAAAACAAAGTGCCAATGGTCCGTAACCCTGCCTCCAGAAGACTTTTTCCGCGCCTAAACCACTTTGTCGAGCGACAATGCAGGTAATTGAAACAGCCATCTATTGTTATCTAGTATAGTGTGAGTTGACGTTTATGCCTACAGCCTCCCCGTACACTCAGCTCTTCACTGCGCTCACCAGCGTACACTCGGACGGGGGCTCCCAAGCTTTTGTGACTACTAGCTGTGGTGACGATCTCTGTCTGAAGTCTCCGATATGCCACCTTCTCGAAGGTGATTTTTTTTAATTGAATGTCGCCGAGCCACCCTAATGTGTCTAACGACGCCCACGGACCGTCGGTCGTATGCGGGCGTTACGAATGCCGTGCCGGCCTGACAGGTGCCCATTCGCGCTCCTCTTGAAGGATCCGAGACTGTACTTGGTGAGAAACATTATTGACTGTTAGTAGGATGTGCTCTGGCCCCTCTGATTCATCCATGTTTATATAGATATAACGGTTATAACTAATATAACGGATTTCATATAAATATATATATATATATATAATAAAATAAGTGCGTGAAAATAAAAAATTTAAGAAAATATACGAAATTATATATATTTTAAATTAAAAAAAAATTGTTAAAAGATCGAGTAACTAAAAGAGCGAGCTAATTTCAAAATAGAATGTTTGGTAAGTTCCCTTCGTACCTACATATGAAAAACAACCCTTGCCCTTAGTCACCAGAAAAGACAGTTTACCGCCTAGTTGGAAACCACTGCGGGTAATAGGTAAGGTTAGCATGGGATGCGCCTGGGCAGCACTTAAGCTAAACATTTTACGGCTCTACTGCGCCGCCGCCGGCGCAATTTTTTCTGATAGTTCTGATTGAGACATGAGTGAACCGTCAGCTATCAACAGGGATGCGACTAGACACCTGATGGCGTCTTCTATTCAAATAAACATGTCAGTCGCCGTGTATTTTTTTTTATGGAAACTGACACGGCTGGCTGCATCACCTACAACATCCGTGATGTTAGCCCATAACACCGGGTGAACTAGGTGCCATGTCAGTGCTTCCCTTCATTTCATGTCGGCTACACTGAACTGCAGGTCTATTCTTGTAAATTCTGACAGCGGAATCAGCGCTGATGTATTGTATTGTATTGTATTGTTTATTGATCATTCTTATGGCAGTAATACTGCGCTCGAACTTGTCACAATTTGTTCTATTCAATTGTTCTGTGGCGCTGAGAGCCACTTTGGTAAGTGGCTCTCAGCGCCACAACAGTGCTGATTCCGCTGTCAGAATTTGCAAGAATAGACCTGCTGGACGGAAAACACGAACTATTTACATACATAGCCGTTTCGACCGACGTTTCGTTCAGTGCGGTGGTACCAACCCGGTCGGGAGAAACCCTATCACCTAGTAAGGTAAGAAGGGAAGGGACCTGCAGTTTAACGTGGAATCCGAACCACGGTCAGCCTCGAGCGGTCACCCATCCAAGCACCGACCGCGCTCAGCGTTGCTTAACAACAGTCGACTGACCGCACCACTGAGCTACCGAGGCTGACGAATTTCCTTATCCCTTAGTCGACTTTTACAACATGCGACGGGGAGAGATGCAGTGGGGCTGTTCTTTTTAAGTACCGGCCCCACACGGTACACGTCCAAGTATCCAGTATGCGTCAACTGCTGGACATACGCCTCTCCAATTTTCCTCCAGTCCTCCCGGCCTTCAGCGATACGGAACCACTGCTTTCCGCCGACGTACTTTATGCCGTCGTCCCACCTGGCGGGTGGTCTTTCCTAGCCCCGTTTTCCTGTCCATGGCCGCCAGTGTAGGACACTGTTTCTCCATCTGTCGTCATCTCTTCGGCTAACGTGCCCAGTCCACCGTTATAAATATCACCGGTGTAGAATTTGGCCCATGCAGATTGGTACCACCGTACTGAATGAAAGCTCTATCGAAGCTGCTATGTAATTGTTCGCGTTTTTCGTTAAGTTCAGTTCAGGTCCGTTGAGTTGCTTCCTTTAGGTCGTTGTTTCCGTTCAGTTCAGTTCAGGTTGGTTAAGTTGCTTCTCTTAGGTCGTTGTGTTCGTTCAGTTCAGCTATGTTAGGTCGGTTGGGTTGCTCTCCTTAGGTCGATGTTTCCGTTTAGTTCAATTCAGGTTGGTTAAGTTGCTTCCCTTAGGTCGTTGTTTCCGTTCAGTTCAGGTTGGTTAAGTTGTTTCTCTTAGGTCGTTGTGTTCGTTCAGTTCAGCTAAGTTACGTCGGTTGGGTTGCTTTCCTTAAGTCGATGTTTTGTTAAGTTCAGTTCAGGTCTATTAAGTTGCTTTTCTTAGGTCGTTGTTTCCGTTCAGTTCAATGCTGGTCGGTTTAGTTGCTTCTATTAGGTAATTGGTTCCGTTCAGTTCAGTTAAGGTCGGTTAAGTTGCTAACTTAGGTCGTTTGCCGGCGCGAACTGAGGGAAGCACTGACATAGCACCTAAACACCAAGGTGTTACGGGCTGACTTCAAGGGTGTATGTGGTAGGCGACGTAGCCAACCGTGTCATAGTACTGTTCGAATTTCTCACGAAGCCCAACAGTAGCCTTGATAAATGAAAATATGAAAACATTGAAAACGGGAATGTTAAACATATCTTGGAATAACGGCAAAACGAATTTGCAACAATTATTGTGAAACTCTCTTCCAAAACATTTAAGCAATTATTGAAGACAGAACTAATGACATCGCCCACCCGAATATATTTCACTGAGTAGCGGCGACCGAAATTAAACGATGCTCCAAATTTAAGCGTCCCTGTAATTTTAAAAACATAATTTCACCAAAATCAAACACGAATTACGAAAAAGCGATTATTAGCTCGTAATTATAGCACGTCTGACGGAAGATGGCGCATTTGCAGCCATAAACAATTTACAAGTGGTAATACTTGCATGGTGGTAGGCGCATCCGGGGATAGGCTTCCTCGAAATTCGCGTGGACAGTAAAGCAGAATTACTGCGATTAATACAATGTAGAGAGTAATATCAGATCCATGGAGAAGAGACTGAAGAGGAGTTGGTACTTACTCTGAGTAAGCAAAGTGGGTACGTTTTGACGTTAATTTGATGAAACGTCTTTATCCTGATGCCGGAGGTTTTTTACAAAAAGTTGCGTCACGAAAATTATGTACTTTTGGCGACTTAGATCTCGAAAACTATAAGAGTTACCTGTTACAGGAAGGTGAGGCATATCGTCCTCTAAAGATAGTTCTTCCGACTTGCCAAGACGACATACCCGAGAGTCGTACGTTTCCTTCTATAATAAATATGGTCCTTAGAAAAAAGGCTTCGAAAATCAATAAATACTTATATAACTCCTGATAACTCTATTTGACCTTATAACTCCTTATAACTTCATTTGCCAGCCTCGATAGCTCAGTGGTGCAGACAGTCGACTGTCGCTATTGATGGTTAAGCAACGCTGGGCCGGTCAGTACTTGGATGGGTGACCGCTCTCGACCGTTGGAGGCTGACCGTGGTTCGGATTCCACGTAAAACTGTAGGTCCTTTCCCTTCTTACCTTACTAGGTGGTAGGGTTCAACCCGCCCGGGTTGGTACCACCGCACTGAGCGAAACGTCGCGTCGGTCTTTTTTTTTTTTTTTTATAGGCAGCCGGCGCGGGTGTCTGTGCCCAATACTTCAACGGAAGATCAGACACAGCCAATAAACACCATTCCTCGCGAAACCACGCTCAGAGAGGCGCCATGCCGGCTATGAGGCGGACAAAAAGGTTGTCGTCTAATTTATTGACACGCCTTTTGAAGATTCCCAGGTTATAGGTGGTGGGGAACACACTCACCCGAAGACCGTTCCATATTTTCGCTGTTCGACACAGGAAAGATTTCGAAAAACGATGTGTTCTTAGTAGTTGGGTGTCAACAACATATGGATGTTCCGAGCGAGTCCGGCGGGTGTGGCGGAGACGGATGGGGGCTGGAGGGATGAGAGAAGCCAATTCATCAGAGCAACGTCCATGGTAGTACCTATAGAACAGGCTAAGAGAACCGATTGTTCGCCTGTGGCCCAATGGTCTAAACGGTTATATAAATAGTTCGTGGTCCAGTTCAGTGTAGCCAACATGAAGTGAAGGGAAGCACTGATGGCACCTAGTTCACCCGGTGTTATGGGCTGACATCACGGATGTTGTAGGTGATGTAGCGAACTGTGTCAATTTCCATAAAAAAAAAATTAAAATTTCACTCTGCAACAACGGCTTTTCGCCAGATTTCAATGGCAAATACTATACCTGCCGCTAGAAACGTCTGTGCAGTAATGACGGAGGACTAATAATCGCCTCTTATAGTTCGGTAGAGTCGCAAATACTTAGTTCATTCCGACAGAGTTATTAGTTACATACAATGTTTAGAGCTCACTCGAGTCGGTTGTTATGAACCTCTCGTTGTCGGTTAAACTATTTACTCATATACTCTAGAGATGGGGAGTTAGAAAGTTTTTGCGGTTTCGTTCCCGACTGTCTCAATTTAGGTTTTATATTCGCATATCAAATTGTCGGTCATGTTGGAAGAATGGATAATAGAAGACTAATGAAAGAAATTTATGGACCAAATTTTAGTGGAATATTCGGCTTTCAATCCTTCTCAATCTCAATCTCAGTCTAGTGTATGATTGTCACTATATCTTCTTTCAGACCTCAGCGCTCTCGCACTACACTATTTCTCAATCTATTTTTCATTGTAACTCCACACATAGGTACTCCTCAACTCCTCCACTCTAATCTAATATACATATTTCGATTTAAAGTTATATGAAAATGTAAGATACTTACTTAATTAAAATATTTACATATTTGAGGTGTGTCAAGAATGATGACGACGGATGATAAATGGCGTTGTCATTGCAGGTTTGAATTTTTAGAATGTACTTATGGAAAATATTTAGCCCGGGTGAATAATGCACGCCGAGGTTCCAGATGTATGATGATTCGCAGGTTCTTAGTTCTATTTCTTTGAGTGGTGGCCTGGAATGACTTAATGATGCGGACGCCGAAGCATTGGTTGAATGGAGTTTGATGGAAAGAGGCGAGTTTACTGAGTTTTTTTTTTATGGAAACTGACACGGTTGGCTACATCACCTACAACATCCGTGATGTCAGCCCATAACACCGGGTGAACTTGGTGCCACGTCAGTGCTTCCCTTCGGTCGTGCCGGCTATACTGAACTTGACGGAAAACACAAACTATTTACCTAGCCGTTTGGACCGACCTTTCATTCAGTGCGGAGTTGTAAAATTAAGAGAATTGATTGATGGATGCAATACACAGCGCAGTGGGCACACGACAAATTCGCGAAGGCGAGCTAAAGGTCGACGCTATAAAGGTCGACGCTATATAAAGGTCGACGCTATAAAGGTCGACGCTATAAAGGTCGACGCTATATAAAGGGTCGACGCTATAAAGGTCGACGCTATATAACCATCATCTTACAGCGCGACCGTGCGTGGCCTGTTATAATTTAATTAATAATTCACGGAAAATGACTGCGCAGGCGCGGGGCAGTGCAGGAGGGACGCGGGCGGGGGAAGGGGGGCAATTTGGAAGATTGCGCGTCCACGGGACGGGAGCCTAATTCGTTTAAATAATATTACACCACCTTTTTAGGGTTCCGAAATATTCGACTCGAAATTGTTTTTGTAGACCCTGTACTTTATGTAAGCTCGTATGAATAGGATGTAGCAACCTTTGTACATTTTGTTCGGTTCGCTGTAATTTTTAATAACCGACTTCTTCAAAAAAAAAAGAGGGTTACCAATTCGACCCGTATGTATGTAATATCGTTGTAATTGCACAATATTCGTATATGTTAATTTATGTTGGCTTCTAAACAGGTGTGACAAATTTCATAAGTGTATGTATGTTTGTGCTTTTGTATCGCCTTCAACTCAAGGGTCGGAATAATGAAAGGTCGGTCGAAACGGCTATGTAAATAGTTTGTGTTTTCCGTCCAGTTCAGTGTAGCCGGCACGACCGAAGGGAAGCACTGACGTGGCACCAAGTTCACCCGGTGTTATGGGCTGACATCACGGACGTTGTAGGTGATGTAGCCAACCGAGCCAGTTTAAAAAAAATTAATCAAAATACTATTTATCGCTTTTAAGTTCTAGTTGTTTTTTTTTAAGTCGGTGAAAGGTTTTTTTAATATTGAAAATGTTTTTTCGATCGCTTCAGTATAGCCCCCCATCTTCGCTAAGAGTGTGAAATCGTCCTGGTGTCTCTAGTTTTGGGGCTACGCGAGCTTAGGCCCACTTGCACCAACACGAGTTTAAAGTTAAGTAGCGAGTTATGGATTTAATCGCGGTTCCCACAGTCAACGGGTGCTAGCTTAACGAGTTAAACTGGTTTATATATTAAATTTGTGTTGGTGCAAGTGGGCCTTAGGTTAGATTAGGTTAGGTTTACTTTACTTTAGTTAGACATAATGTCAAGCTTATCTCTTTTTCTGTCTAAATTTTAGTTTACATTTTTTAAGCTGCTTGTGTTTTTCAAAAATAATAAAAAACATATAAATGATATACTTTTTTTTATTTTGTTTAGTTCATTTTAAATGTACCTCGAAGGTCGTATAATGCACGAGATCTGTGATTTTTTTTGTGTATGAAGTAAAGTATTTTACACCGATTACTCTGCTTACCCCGATTGCCGGGATACAGCTTGTGGTATGTATGTATGTATGTAATTTGAATTGTTTCGTTTTTGAATCATAAGCTGTATATAAGTAATATCGCCAAGCATGTAACTGTCAGAAAGCAAGAGATAAGAAATGGTGACGAAGCCCTGAGGGCATGCTGCCTCCGTTCGCGCTTGCGCAGTTTTTATCTCTCCGCTGCGAGGGTAATAACTATAATGCGCCAGGTTTTGATTAAATTTCGCCAAAACCAATACTTAAATGTTATCAAAGGGAAGCATATTGGCATTACCGCCCCCGCCCCGCGCCGCCCGCGCAACCGTAGTATAGTGCCGTGAAGATACTGTGCTACTACCATGCTATACTGTTGTGTCTTGCATCATGTATATGTATGTATGTATTCTTTATTGAACGCCAATTTATACAAATTAGGCACAACAGGCGAGCTAAATGCCGCGAGACATTCTATTCTAACATTTCTAACTAAGATTTGGGATGTGGGAGAAATACATGCAGGCGAACACGGGCGTAGCCAGGTTTCGTTTTCGGGAGGGGTTTTAGAAAAAAAATCAACGCAAATTATTTTACAACATTTATTTTACATCATTCATTACAAAAAAATAAGTAATATTTTGCCTTAATTTACGTCACACTAATCAGAGCTATGTCCGAATGATGAAAATATAAGTATTAGATTCAATTTGCAATGTCGTGTACATTTTTTATTTCGGGGGGGGGGGGGGGGGGGGGGGGGGGGGGGGGGGGGGTTTGAACCCCCCAAACCCCCCCCCCCCCCCCCCTAGCTACGTCCGTGCAGGCGAACAAGAATAGTTTGTGGCAATGTAATATGATAAACTACAAACGAATAACGCTATAAGACCCTATAACGTATAACTTATATACAACGTAGAGAGAAGTGTGACTTCAAAGGCGAGTACATAAATCACGCACCCTTTTTAGGTGTCCGTACCACGTACGGAAGCCTACGAAATTTAAAAGGGAAAAATAAGGGTGGTCCTCATACAAGAAACGTGTTTTTTTTTCATAGTTTTTTTTTTTGTGATACTTTAACGTCCGTGCGCAAGTCCGACTCGCACTTGGCCGGTTTTTTAACCGACTTTTTATGTATTAGGTTCAGGTTCACACTATCAAATAACTACATGTAATAAATATTAAGCGCGGGAAGACGAACCGTAAAATATATTTAACGCGGTAATTTAGCTAAAAGTGTTATGAAGGATAATTATTAAACTGCCCGATGGATGGGCAGAGGAGGAGAACCTCCTCTTCGCTGTTGTCTCTAAATAGGATACAATAAGCGTGGCAGTGATGAGCAGAAAATACAACATAAGCACCAACCAACCTAGGAACCATTGTATAGACTGCACTCGAACTTGTCACAATTTGTTCTATACGGTTCGATTTCGATTACACCCACGAAGAACCCCGAGAACCGGTAAGAAACTTTTTTTTTTTTATGGAAACTGACACGGGTGGCTACATCACCTACAACATCCGTGATGTCAGCCCATAACACCGGATGAACTTGGTGCCACGTCAGCGCTTCCCTTCGGTCGTGCCGGCTACACTGAACTGGACGGAAAACACAAACTATTTACATAGCCGTTTCGACCGACCTTTCATTCAGTGCGGTGGTACCAACCCGGGCGGGTTAAACCCTACCACCTAGTAATATAAGAAGGGAGTCATATCCCTTAGTCGCCTTTTACGACATACACGGGAAGAGATGCAGTGGGGCTATTCTTTTAAAGTTCCGGCCCCACACGGTATACAAACTTTGCAGAGTTTATTTTTTACCCGACTACGGCGAAGCAAAAAGGAGGGTTATGTGTTTGACCGGTATGTATGTATGTATGTATGTATGTATGTATGTATGTATGTATGTTCATCTGTTCCCTCATAACTTCTAAACTACTTATCACAATTTGACAAATGAGGTATCGTTGAAAGCGTCTTGATCGTCCGCTGGTTATAGGTTATGTGACGTCACACAAAATTGACTATGGCGCCCTCTAGATGACAAAAAGTCATGGTATAAAAAAATTTTTTTTTTTAATTATGCCGTGTTGGGTGTCAAATGAAAGGGCTTAATTAGCACATTTCAAAAATATATATATTGTTAGCTATTGCTTTCGGAATTGCTTGCATGGACCCGATAATTGGGAATAATTTCTAAATAAAATAAAATAAAATCAGGCCTCATTCCATACATATATACATACATATCACACACGCTGAATCCCGACAATCGGGGTAAGCAGAGTAATCGGTGTTGTGCTGCAAGAACTCTTGTCAATTACAGCACAACACCGACCACCACGTTTCGCAAAGGATTCGAACAAGATTAAATCGATCAAGCAGCAAGTATGGCACGAAGACCCACCTGCTGCATGACTCGGTGGAAGTACCGTGCCAAGTTGAGAGGTGGCCAGCCTGTCGCCCTTTAGCACGGCATCTTGTCCTTATCCCTTAGTCGCCTTTTACGACATGCATGGGGAGAGATGCAGTGGGGATATTCTTTTTAAGTACCGACCCCACACGGTACTCGGCCTCATTCCAAACCTACCCAAATACATCCTACTTAAACCATCTTAATATTATAAACGCGAAAGTTTGTAAATCAGTTGCGCTCAGGAAGACGATAAACCTACTCAAAGAAAATAAGTACCTAACCATACTTTGCCCTATAGGGTAGGTGGCATACGACCACGGCTATCCTCTGAACAACACTATGAATATTTATTAAATACATTAAAATATATTACGTGTAAGTTGTTTATTTAATAGACGATAAAATATTGAATAGTTTGTACATAACAATTTCAGATGAGAACATTTTCTTGTTTCATACTTTTTAGAGCGTGATTTTTCAGTAGTCGGGTTTTAGTTTTTGAACTTATTTTTTTTAAATATATATTTTAAACTTTATGTTTTTGTATTGCAGATTGACTCAAAATCTGGGGTGCATTTTTTTTTTTTAAAGTGAAAAATTTGTGAGTTAGTGTGGGGCCGGTACTTAAAAAGAATATCCCCACTGCATCTCTCCCCATGCATGTCGTAAAAGGCGACTAAGGGATACGGACAAGATTCCGTGCTAAAGGGCGAAAGGCTCGCCACCTCTCACCTTGGCACGGTACTTCCACCGAGTCATGCAGCAGGTGGGTCTTCGTGCCTTACTTGTTGCTTCAACGATTGAATCTTGTTCGAATACTTTGCGAAACGTGGTGGTCGGTGTTGTGCTGTAATTTACCAAAGTTCTTGCAGCACAACACCGATTACTCTGCTTACCCCGATTGTCGGGATTCAGCGTGTGTGATATGTATGTATGTATGTAATTTTTTATTTTTTATTTTCCGTTACGCGAGTTACGAGTCGTCTTTATCTTGCAGTGTGAGTGGTTAAAATGGTTTTCGTGTATACATATACTTGAAAATTAAGAATTTAAATGTTTTAATTTAATAATTTTTTATTTTTGTAAAATTGTTTTAAAGCCTCGGTAACTACCGATTCTAGGACTACGCGTGTGCTGGGACAAATGATCGTTCTCATCGAAATATTCATTTCATATGACAGCTGTCAAAATTAAAACGGCTATATCTCGGAAGCTACCAATCCTAGACTACTCGTGTGCTGGGTTAGAATAGAATGCCTCACGGCATTAAGCTCACCTATTGTGCCTAATTTGTATAAATTGGTATTCAATAAAGAATATATACAAAGACACACATACCTAGAATACCTACAAATGTACCGGATTGCGCTAATCATTGCCAGCTATTTCACTGAGTATAACATGTAAAAGCAATTTATTTTCAACGAACACTAGACTCGGATGTTTAGCGACATCCACTCCAGATAAGTGCAACATTAAGGACAGGCTGTAATTACTGGAGGTGTTATTTGCCATGTTTGAGTATTTAAATGTCTGCCTAACCACTAACACAGCCTGCACCAGATAGTTAAGCCCGGAACATTGGCAGTAGTGCGTAAGTAGGTACAAGTCATTTAATATTTCTTGGCCTGGCGTGTACCGGTATTTACTTAGGTACCTAAGCTTAGATAAAGAAATACCTATATTTTTATTAGAAAAATGCAAAGCGAAAATCATTGGAAAAAATACATCCCGGCCAGGATGTATTTTTTCCAATGATTTTCGCTTTGCATTTTTCTAATAAAAATATATATAAAGCGAGTACGTGCCTAGTACTAACATATAAACATAGAATACTATTAAAGAAATACCTAGTTTGTTTGTAGATATCAATTCTAATTACAAATCATAGGGAAACAGAAATCATAGGGAAGACCACCCGCCAGGTGGGACGACGACATCAAGTACGTCGGCGGAAAGCAGTGGTTCCGTACCGCTGAAGGCCGGGAGGACTGGAGGAAAATTGGAGAGGCGTATGTCCAGCAGTGGACGCTTACACGCTGACTGACTGACTGACTGACTGACAGGAAAACAGGTGTCGCCGAGTCATACAGCGTGTATGTGTTCACTGCTGGACATACGCCTCTCAAATTTTCCTTCAGTCTTCAGCGGTACGGAATCACTTTGTTTCCGCCAACGTACTTGATGTCGTCGTCCCACCTAACGGGTGGTCTTCCCACACTCCGTTTTCCTGTCCACGGCCGCCAGTGTAGGACACGGTTACTCCAACGGTCATCGTCTCTTCGGCTAACGTGCCCAGCCCACTGCCACTTGAGCTTAGCCACCCGGTTTCCAATATCGACTACTTTGATGCGTCGGCGGATTGCCTCGTTACGCACCATATCACGTAGCGATATTCCCAGCATGGCTCGCTCCATTGCTCGCTGGGCAACTTTCAACCTTTGGACAACAGCGACCGTCAGAGTCACACGTGACACAGGATAGGCTAAATAAAATTCAGTTCCGGTTACTCTAAGATGTGGCTCTTGTACAAACCGTACAAAAGCGGGGGTGGTTTTACCACCCCCGCCAGCACCAGCGAGCCACCAGCTAGCCAAGCCTGACAATGGTGAATAAGAGTTTTACAGGTACTATCACGGAAGCTGCACTGTGGAGCTAGCATCCCTTATTCCCTGCCACCCGTCCTATCTCCGCATGACTCGCCACAGACTCAGCACCCTTTTGTTGTTGACATTGGAATTTTGAGAACCCATCGTTCATCATTTCTTTATCGCACCGCTAGCGTGCGGAACTGTCTTCCGGCGAGTGTGTTTCCCGAATCCTTTAACCTGGGTGTCTTCAAACGTCGTATAAACAGGCTAGACAGCCTAGCAACAGTCCGCAAACCTGCTGGCATGGCATCTAAATGAGCGTGGTTTCGCGAGGAGGTGTGATTTTGTCTCTGTCGACTGCACGATTGGTCTCTCGGCACAGCCACCCACGTTGGCTTACATATATACCTATAGAGTACATTTAACACCTCTTGAAAAAGCTCTAAGATCTGAATCAAAATATGCTAAGATCAAGTGTCTTACATGCATAATACCTATAAAAGTCTTAGAAGGAAAAATTAAACATACATACATATCACACGCTGTATCCCGACAATCACACGCTGTATCCCGACATATATACATATCACACGCTGTATCCCGACAATCACACGCTGTATCCCGACAATCACACGCTGTATCCCGACATATATACATATCACACGCTGTATCCCGACAATCACACGCTGTATCCCGACATATATACATATCACACGCTGTATCCCGACAATCACACGCTGTATCCCGACATATATACAAATCACACGCTGTATCCCGACAATCACACGCTGTATCCCGACAATCACACGCTGTATCCCGACATATATACATATCACACGCTGTATCCCGACAATCACACGCTGTATCCCGACATATATACATATCACACGCTGTATCCCGACAATCACACGCTGTATCCCGACAATCACACGCTGTATCCCGACATATATACATATCACACGCTGTATCCCGACAATCACACGCTGTATCCCGACAATCACACGCTGTATCCCGACAATCACACGCTGTATCCCGACAATCACACGCTGTATCCCGACAATCACACGCTGTATCCCGACAATCGGGGTTAGCAGAGTAATAGTACCGACCGCCACGTTTTTTTTTTTCTATTGCTACCGAACTGGGTGGCTCTGTCCGAGTTCGCAACCTCAGGCGCAGCCAATTTCACCCCCGAGGAGGTGCCAGTCCGGCTTGGAGGTGGACTAATGTTGCTGGGAAAAGGCTATTAACCCGCAATTTGAAGATCCGTGGATTGTATAGGAGTGGGGGAAGATATTCCCTGGCAGCCCGTTCCACACCTTTGCAGTGCGGCACAAGAACGATTTAGAGAATCGTGCAGTTCGAAGAACTCTTCTGTCGACTACAAAGCGGTGTTCCGCGAGAGTATGGCGGGTTTGGCGTAGGCGAACAGGAGGAGGAGGGATAAGGGAAGCAAGTTCGTCAGAGCAGCGGCCATAGTAGTACCGGTAAAACAGGCTCAATGATCCAACGATACGTCTGTGCTTTAGAGGTTGAAGGTCCTTTGTGAGTACAGAGTGTCCTGTGAGTGTGTGAGTTGTGAGTACACGTTTAGCAATGTCTTAGGACAAGATAACTATCAAGCAGCAAGTAATGCACGAAAACCCACCTGCTGCATGACTCGGCGGAAGGACCATGACAAGGTGAGAGGTGGCTAGTCTGTCGCCCTTTAGCACGGCACCTTGCCCTCATCACTTGGTCGCCTTTTACGACATGCACGGGGAGAGATGCAGTGAGATGCAACAGGAGTGGTGCAAAATTAAATTATATACAAAACAACGATTGTCGTGTTAGGTCGCATAAAAGCAGCTTGGTTGAAGTGTATCGGCACCGTGTCCGCAGTAAGTGAGTGGTAGATAGCGCGGGGATCACTTAAAGGTAAGTAACCATTACCTGCCTGCTGCCTCCGCGTACGGGCAGGCTCAGCGCTCTAATTATACCTAGGGACGTCCTACAGCAGACATCGATAGACCATTCGACGGCCAAACATAAGATATAGATCATTTTTCCGTCCAGTTCAGTGTAGCCGACATGAAATGAAGAGAAGCACTGACATGACACCTAGTTCACCTAGGTGCTATGGGCTGACATCACGGATGTTGTAGGTGATGTAGCCAACCGTGTCAGATTCCATAAAAAAGTAATTTAAAAAAAATTTTACAAGTATTAATAAGCACACCTGGGCGCGGTCAGTATTTGGATGGGTGACCGCTCGACCGTTGGAGGCTTACCGTGGTTCGGATTCCACGTCAAACTGTAGGTCCCTTCCCTTCTTGTCTTACTAGGTAGTAGGGTTTATCCCGCCCGGGTTGGTATCACCGCACTGAATGAAAAGTCGTTGTCGGTCGAAAAGGCTATCTATATACTTAATTCGGTATGGGTGGCTGAGTCGGAGGGGCCAAAACACATGCTCCGACGAGCCAATATCACCTCCGAGAAGATAGGTGCCATAACGGAGACTTCTCTGGATTGCTAGCTATACTACTATGCTGCTATGCGGCCGTCTTACATCCAGTACGGTTGTACCAAAGCAGTCGGCTACAATTTGAACCTACCACCTAGTAAGGTGCAAGGGAAGGGACCTACACCGGTTCCGAACGGTGAAGCAGCAGGTGTAGGTATGCACGAAAATTTGTTTCGTCAGGAAAAACTCATTGGTACACGCCGACCGGATTCGAACCTCGGACCTCTCGCTATTACTTACTGATCGGTTCCAATCTCCGAAATATTATTATAGGTAATACTAAATAATGCTAGAGTTTTAATATATTCAAACACTAAGCTGATGCGTGTATTCTAAATTAATATTCATAGTGCACTTTTATTTATGATTTTAATGTTATTACCTATATATTTAGTTTTTTTAATTAATTTAATTTTTTTGATTTCTTTATTTTGTCAATATGATTTTTTAAACTATTTATAGAGAGAGAGAGCTGATAGTTTCTTCCGGAAGAATATTCCATGCAAGTACCACTCTTATGTGCCAAGAAATGCTTCCTGGGATTTGTGTTGGTTCTGACACAGTTCAGTTTCAGCGAGTGTCAGCGTAGGCGTTCGTTAGTGTTCATTGAGTACATTGCTTGAAGGCTCGGTACCTTGTAGTAATCTTTCAAAAATTTGTAGGTTTCAGTTAGATTTCCGCGTTGTTTTCTTTCTTCGATTGTTGTAAGACCTAGGAACGGTAGTCGTTCCTAGTACGATAATTTTTTTATTGATTTTACCATTTATGTTGCTCGGCGTAGAATTTGTCGGTTTTTTTTATGGAATATGGTATCTATATTCCAAGAGAGGGCGTATGTATGTCTTATATATTTTCAGGAATAACTCGATATGATCGATCAAGACTCTGCGAGCGCTTCGGCTCCACCCTAACCTGTTATGATTGCAAAGCGATGCTGCCTCCGTAATTTTATTATGCAAATGGTGCATTAAAGTGTTGCCGGACATAATCGCTCAAATTACGATTAGCGAAGAGCAGACCAGCAGCAGCAGGGCAGCGGCGAGCGAGCTCCGCGAACAGGCCACTCCGTCATATTGTCATGTCTCTTACATCTTAAATATGAAAACTAGAGATACTTGTAGGACAGCGTTCGGGGAGATAGGAATCATGACTTTACCAAGTGCATATGTTTACCAGAACATATGCACAAACATATGACCTTCCGCAAAATTTAAAGAACTTCCGGTTATGACGTGCGGGTATGAAACGTGAACTCTGACGGTCGCTGTTGTCCAAAGGTTGAAAGTTGCCCAGCGAGCAATGGAGCGAGCCATGCTGGTTATATCGCTACGTGATATGATGCGTAACGAGGAAAAACGCCGACGCACCAAAGTAGTCGATATTGGACACTGGGTGGCTAAGCTCAAGTGGGCGTGGGCTGGACACGTCAGCCGAAGAGACGATGACCGTTGGAGTAAGCGTGTCCTACACTGGCGGCCGTGGACTGGAAAACGGAGTGTGGGAAGACCACCCGCCAGGTGGGACGACCAAATCAAGTGCGTCGGTGGAAAGCAGTGGTTCCGTACCGCTGAAGACCGGGAGGACTGGAGGAAAATTGGAGAGGCGTATGTCCAGCAGTGGACGCTTACACGCTGACTGACTGACATTACACTGTTAAGGATGCTTTAGAGCTGACCATAATTATTTTATCTAAGAATCTGACTCTGTTTTTCCCACTAAATAACTTGACAATCGGATACACTTTGTATCTTAGCGCGTCTTGCACCAACACGAGTTCAGAGTTAAATAGCGAGTTATGGATTTAAACGCGGTTCACACATACAACGGGTGCTAGTTTAACGAGTTGAACTAGTTTATATATTGAACTTGTGTTGGTGCAAGTGGGCCTTAATGTGATTTGTATCATAATCTTAATTTGCTTTTTAATGTGACTTATTACATTTCTTTGTAATAAACGTTTACTAATGCTGTTGAATTGACTTGATATATTTAAGTATCAAATTGACGATGGCATTATACACCAGGTATAGGTAATGTAAATAGGCAGAGTGGTCAGATTCATCAGTATTCATCTTTATGCTGTAAATATTATGGTCTTGTGAGCGCTAGTATGGGTTAATTATTTGTAAGTTACTATAATATAATACTAAACTAAAGGTACTAACAAAACATTGTGACTTGCGAAGTTTGTTTGTCAGTTCTTCTTCGCATTGAATTTAGAACTGGCGGAATTTTCGACATGTCCAAACGTAGGTTACCTACCTATGGATGAAATATCGGTCTAGGATGAATGAAATCTCACTAATATCATAAATGCGAAAGTATATTTGTTTGTTTGTTTGTTTATTTGTTTGTTTGTTTGTTCCTCTTTCACGCCTGAACGGCTGGACGGATATTGACGAAACTTTGTATAGTGGTAGTGTATATCCCGGAGTAACATAATTTTGAAAAAAAAATGGTCAAGTTCGAGTCGAGTTCGCGTAAAGAGGGTTCCGTACCATCCCGTTTTCGGTGAGAACTAGAATGCTTAGGATTTTCGTTTAGGTTTTCCTGTGAATTAAGTATACATATATCCCATGGTAACATAATTTTAAAAGAAGTGGCCAAGTTCGAGTCGAGCTCACCACGTAAAGAGGGTTCCGTACTATCCCGTTTTCTGTGAGAACTTAGGTAAGTAGTAACGTAACTTTTGAGCGGGGTGAAGGGAGAAGGGTAGATGACGATGGGGTGGAAAGGTGGCGATGGGGGGGGGGGGGGGGGGTAAAGAATGGGACGTTAGGGTGGTGAGAGGAGAGGTGGGAGGGGAGGGAGAAATAAATAGTTGAGGTAGGGAGACGAAGGAAGGGGAAGGAGGGTGGGAAGAAAGAGCAGCGATGGGACGGGGAGGAAAAGTAGGGAAAGGAGGGGGATGGGTGGCGGAAAGAGGGAGGCATGGAGAGAGAGGGAGAGGGAGAGGGAGAGGGAGAGGGAGAGGGAGAGGGAGAGGGAGAGGGAGAGGGAGAGGGAGAGGGAGAGGGAGAGGGAGAGGGAGAGGGAGAGGGAGAGGGAGAGGGAGAGGGAGAGGGAGAGGGAGAGGGAGAGGGAGAGGGAGAGGGAGAGGGAGAGGGAGAGGGAGAGGGAGAGGGAGAGGGATTACTTAATTACTTAATTTCTTCGAGAAGGTTTATAGTCTTCCTGAACGCAGCTCGGCCTTCGGCCTCGCCCTCTGTTACTTACTTTTTTTCGAAAAGGTTATCGTCTTCCTGAACGCAGATCGGCCTTCGGCCTCGCTCTCTGTTACTTACTTTCATCAAGAAGGTTTATAGTCTTCTTGAACGCAGTTTGGTCTTCGACCTCGCCCTTAGTTACTTACTTTCTTCGAGAAGGTTTATGGTCTTCCTGAACGCAGCTCGACCTTCAGCCTCGCCCTCTGTTACTTACTTTCTTCGAAAAGGTTATCGTCTTCCTGATCGCAGCTCGGCCTTCGGCCTCGCTCTCTGTTACTTTCTTCTAAAAGGTAGCTCGGCCTTCGGCCTCGCCCTCAGTTACTTACTTTCATCAAGAAGGTTTATAGTCTTCCTGAACGAAGCTCGGCCTTCGACCTCGCCCTTAGTTACTTACTTTCTTCAAGAAGGATTATGGTCTTCCTGAACGCAGCTTGGCCTTCGGCCTCGCGCTTAGTTACTTACTTTCTTCGAGAAGGTTTATTGTCTTCCTGAACGCAGCTCGGCCTTCGGCCTCGCCCTCTGTTACTTACTTTCATCAAGAAGGTTTATGGTCTTCCTGAACGCAGCTCGGCCTTCGGCCTCGCCCTCTGTTACTTACTTTCTTCGAAAATCTTATCGTCTTCCTGAACGCAGCTCGGCCTTCGGCCTCGCCCTCTGTTACTTACTTTCTTCGAAAAGGTTATCTTCTTCCTGAACGCAGTTGGGCTTTCGGCCTCGCCCTCAGTTACTTACTTTCTTCGAGAAGGTTTATTGTCTTCAGAATGCAGCTCAGCCTGAAGCCTCCACAGAACCGGTAAACTCTGGAACGCTCTACCTGCCCACATATTTCCCCCCAAGTATAGTCTCGGGTCCTTCAAGAGAGGCGTGAATGGGCACCTGTCAGGCCGGCATGGCATTCGCAACCCCCGCATACGTCCGAATGTCCATGGGCGTCGCTAGACACCTTATGGGTGACTCGGCGCCACATGTCGCGCTTAGTATAAAAAAAAAAAGCCTCGCCGTTAGTTACTTACTTTAGTTGAGAAGGTTTATCGTTTACCATAACGCAGATCGGTCTGTGTTACTTACTTTCTTCCTTTGAAATACGAATTTCACGCGAGCGAAGCCGCGGGCAAAAGCTAGTTATACAATAAACAATAATAATCTCCTTCTCGAATTTACTGGCAGACTGGAGCGAAACCAGCACGCCAATATAAACTGGGAGGCAAGACAGCTACCGACCGAGCAGCAGTGTCCAGCAAGGAAATATGTAAGTGGCATATTCGTGGGACGAGACGAAGTAATTTGCTGGAGCATTCTAATCATTTGTACAGAGATAATTTTGTTCTTAGGAAAATTGTACCAAGAACAAGAGAGAGAGGAAAAGGCTCAATAGAATTTCGTGTGAGTATAGATATTTTTAGTATAAGGAAAAACTGTATTAAACAAATACTTAAATCTGTACTTAACTAAACTAGTCTCTAATGTATAAAATGCAAGGCGAAAATCATGGGAAAAAATACGTTCGAATGATTGGAATAAATACGATTCGAACCTGGGTACCTTCATGATGATTTTCGCTATGCTGGCTTGAGCCGCCAACGCGATAACCAACTACGCCACCGGACAGTGAAGATTATCTCCAAATTTTCATTCTATTGCACCTTCATGATGATTTTCGCTTTGCATTTTTCTAATAAAAATATATATAAAGCGAGTACGTGCTTAGTACTAACAGGATGTTAGTACTAAGCACGAAGGAAATGGAAGGAATGGAAAAGGAAGGAATGAAGGAAGGATTCCTTCATTCCTTCCTTTTTTTTTACCTTTAATAAAATCCAACGTCTGCTTTCTGTCTGTCTGTATGTATGTCTGTCTGTCTGTCCGCTTATAACTTGAGAACCACTGAACCGATTTTAATACAGTTTGCTTCTACGGATAGCTTGGTTCTTCCCATCAATTATAGACTTTTCATCACGTTAAATGGCTTATGAGGTTAGCAGAGAAGTCAAATGTGGAAGCGGGCGGAGCCGCGGGAACAGCTAGTATAAACATAAATAAAATAGTCTCTAATGTGTCGTCAGACTGCACATCTGCAGGCCTATTCTTGTTAATGGGTTGTTGCGCTGTTGTGGCGCTGTCAGAATTTACAAGAATAGACCTGCGTCTGACAGCGGAATCAGCGCTGTTGTGGCGCTGAGAGCCACTTACTAAAGTGGCTCTCAGCGCCACATCAGCGCTGAGTCCGCTGTCAGAATTTACAAGAATAGACCTGCGTCTGACAGCGGAATCAGCGCTGTTGTGGCGCTGAGAGCCACTTACTAAAGTGGCTCTCAGCGCCACATCAGCGCTGAGTCCGCTATCAGAATTTACAAGAATAGACCTGCTGTACAGTTTCCGTACCCCTTACGGAAGCCTATTACTAAGCTTACAACGTCTATTTGCCTTCTCTGTCTGTCTGTCCGTCGGTCCGTCCGTCCGTCTAACTGCTAACCGGTTGAAATTTTCACTGAATATGTGGTATTTTGGCAGATATAACGTAAAATAAAACAAATTAAAAAGTTACAAATTAAGGCGAGAATAAGGGTCAAATGGTCAACTTTAAACGAAATTATTGAGCTATTGGTAAAGATAAAAAATCTGTAAAAAATATATGTTATGTACTGATCTTTAATTAACAAACATAGCGAAAAAAATTATATTTTACTACTTTGAAAAGGTGTTAAATAAATCTCCAAAAAATAACGAAAAGTACGAAAATTGTACATTAAAGTTAAATTATCTTGAGAAGCATAAATAGTTTCAATACAAGACCCTCATAGAAATATAGATAATATTGTTCCCTACAATCGTAGCGAAATAAATATTTTGTACCATCTTTCCAACACGTGAAATTTAATAAATAGTGTGTTTTTCGCGCTAACGTTCATCGTCGGCGCGACGTATCAGCCACCGCACGAGTAGAATGAATCTCGCACCTATTTACATCGGCATATGGTTCGTGTTTCAATCATCAGTGCTCGGGTAGCACGGTTTGAGTCTTATTTCTCCCTTAAGGGGGTTATATAAGGAACGTATTTTTAAACTTTTTTTTGTGCGGAAACTTCGGTGCGCGAGTCCGGTTGCACTTGGCCGGTTTTTATTAAGAGCCTTAGGGCTCTTTAAAAGAGAGCATCACTCAATGTAAGATTATATCCTAAAGACTTGTTCCTAATGACCGGGAGTTGAGTGAGGTGGGCCACCACCGGTGCTTTGCTTCTATCTGAATGACACCTGTACAATTTACCAAGAACTGCGCTTTCTCTGTCAGGGGTTTTCAACCGGTGTACCGCGAGTGACATCCAGATGTGATGACAAAACAGCGGAAGAAAAGAGCAAGCATAATCAAATGTTCAGGACAGTCTTGTCACCCGCATGATGGATGCTCAAAAACTGAGGTTTCGGGCATCTTCCGTGTTGAGG
The DNA here is from genome assembly GCA_946902875.1 of Nematopogon swammerdamellus. Taxonomy (NCBI): domain Eukaryota; kingdom Metazoa; phylum Arthropoda; class Insecta; order Lepidoptera; family Adelidae; genus Nematopogon; species Nematopogon swammerdamellus. Next base: position 695,860 of record OX336334.1, read on the forward strand.
TCTCGGAGGCCCTTCTATACAGGATGTTGTAACGGTCGGTACATTAATTTCGCCAGCGCAATCCTCATGTTTTTCCGAGAGAAAAAAATTAGGACAGTTTTTCTCTAAAGTGTCTAGTTTTCGAGATATTAATTTTTGAAATTAATGTTTTCGTCAAGTGTAATTTGACGCGAGCTGGGGGAGGGTGCGGGAACGGTCGGGGTCGAAAAACTCACGCCGCTCCGCCGCTCCGCAGCGAATCTACTCGCACCGCGCACTCGTCCTTGCTCGCTCGCTCACCGCGCACCTCGCCGCGCACCTTTCATTCCCACGTTCGTGCGTAACATTAGATCCTTTTTACACTAAATTAATCAATTAGTTTGTATGAAAACTGTAACATTTAATTTAAAGGGAATTCAGAAACAAGTCATTTGACTTTTTTGTTACTATTGATCCCAATAATCATTTCCTAATTTTAATGTATTGGCCATTACAACAACCTGAATACAGCGTACATTACGTAAGAAGTCGCCAATAGTTTTTATTCGTTTTCTAAACATATACTTTCTGTATGAACATAAATGTGGTGTGCCGTGAAATTTTCGTAGATGATAAAGTGTGCCAGTTAACAAAAAAGATTGAACAACCCTGCCCTACACATTACAGTATACGCCGCAGGGAGCGAGCGGTTAGTGTGACAGCTAGCTGGGTAGGTCGAGCGAGGCACGGTCTAGGCTACGCTACCTAGGCATTAGACTATCGCTTGCTACACTACATACTGGACTCTTATCTATTTAGAGTGGGGCTGCCTAGGTCCGTGATATGGTAGCCAACTGGTTTTGCATTAAGTCGAGTTACTTACTGATTGCTTTAGAAGGTTTTAAGTAGGTTCCTCACCCAATGGGCAAGTAGTACCGATATTATATAGACTGTAGTTTTCTTTCATGTACTTATCATTCTTTAGTGGCTGCTGGCCGAGTGGTCTGGAAGTCGGCTTCTCATACGAGAGGTCCTAGGTTCGAATCCGGCGCGTACCAATGAGTTTTTTCTATACTTACCTGATACTTTACCGTTCGGAACCGGTGTAAAACTGTAGGTCCCTTCCCATGCCCCTCACTAGGCGGTAGGCTCAAATTATATCCGACTGGGTGGGTTGGTTGGTACCACCGTACTGGATGTAATTTGGCCGCGTAGCAGTCTCAGTTGTGTTCTCCTCTAGCTCAGTATAGCCAGCAATCCAGGGAAGTCTCCGGTATGGTACCTACATTCTAGGAGGTGATACTGGCTGGTCGGAGCATGTGCTTTGGCCCCTCCAGCTCAGACAACCATACCGGATTACATAAAAAAAAGTTATCTTGTCCTAATTAACACTTTGCTAATTGTGGTGGTCGGTGTTGTGATGTAATTTACAAGAGTACTTGCAGCACAACACCGACTACTCTGCTTACCCGTGTGGTATGTATATGTATGGTATGTATGTGTCTATCTATCTCATAGACAATAAATTGATTGTTACCTACACCGTCCCTCCAAGTATCATTTGCCCTATAATTTCGTTGTCTATAATTCGGTAAACAAAATAACCCAATTTCTTTTCATTTCCCAAACAACAGTATCCCGTTATTGAAGCGGACGCGACAGCTGCCCCTGATGAGTTCAATCTAAACGTCAATATTACTTCTCTATGGTCACGAGAGTCACCCATTATAACTCCTAATGTCTCCATTAGACCGAATTTGAACCGCGGCTCTTGTCCCTGACCGCAAAATTAGCAGAAATAGGAAGTCAAACCTTATGCTGTGCAACACGCAACGGATAAGAAAATCTCTCCAAATTGGTGGAGGTTACGCGGCGACATTTTTGTATTAAAGGCTCGGAGAAAATTGGGTAATTTCTTAATAAATTACCGACACGAAGATTGGCTTATTTTCGTCGGTGACTTCATCAAGTTTGACGACGCGGGCGGTAGCAATAGCACTTTAGCGTTAGCGATACAGTTTCTTGGTGCGTTTATCTCTGGTTTAAGGTAAACCTAACAAATAAAATTCTTTTTCCAAGAGGTATTTAACTAAAACTACCTATCATAAATCATAATATTTACAATTTTACTTTCAGTTTCGTCGACGTAAAAAATAAATGGATATTATGTTATTCTAAGGATGAAGAATTCGACTTCGCTCGTCTCGTCGCATGTCTGTTGCATCGTAGCTCCCAAACGAATGGACCGATTTAGATGCGGTTTTCTTTATTAGAAAGCTGGTTCAACCGGGATGGTTCTTAGCTATGTTTGTAATCAATTAATCAAGTAATAAAAAAATTACGTCGCTTAAAAAGCTTGAAATAAAAGTGAAATTACTTACAAATTTTAAAAACCCCCGAGCCCCCGACACCTAAAAAAGTCAAAATTAATTTCCGTTTAGTTACTTAAAAAACATTACCCTCCTTTTTGCTTCGCGCAGTCGGGTAACTGCATAGAGAATGGCTGCATTTTTTTCTAATATAAATTAATGAATGACGCAAAAAAAGGCGTCGGGTCGCCGAAAATTAACTTTTTACCTGACTACGGCAAAACCAAAAGGGTTATTATAAGTAGGTAGGTATGAAATTATAGCATTGTAAAGATGCACTTTTAATGGTAGTTTATTCGCCCTTTTAAGGCGAGGTACTCACCTCTTAGTCTTTGTTATTGTTAGAGCGGCCTTATGATGTTATTAAATTAAGGAGTGCTTAAATCAGTCTCCTCAGTTAGTACACACTTAAAGCTGTTTTCTCTCTTAAAGTTTGCACTTACTTAAGGCGGCCTACTTAAACCTTAGGCTATTGTGAAGATGTTCTACTTCTACCTAATGATATGTTGTTGTATTGAGGGTTAATGTATGGAAAGGTGGTACACGGCAGTGCCCCCGCCAAGTCGAACAATATTATTTTCTGGTTGTTATGGCTTACTTACGGGGTCCCCCTCACCATTAAAACATTAGCTTGGCTCGTCGCAGAGAGCCTCAGCACCCTTTTGTTGTTGACATTGGGCTTTTGAGAACCCATCATCGGTTCTCTAAATCGTTTCTTTGTCGCACCGCTAGAGTGTGGAACTGTCTTCCGGCGAGTGTATTTCCTGAATCCTTTAACCTGGGTGTCTTCAAGCGTCGTATTAACGGGCTAGACAGACTAGCAACAGTCCGCAAATCTGCTGGCATGGCACCTAACTGAGCGTGGTTTCGCGAGGAGAGCTGATTTTGGCTCTGTCGACTGCACCATTGGTCTCTCGGCTCAGGTACCCATGTTGGTTTACATTAAAAAAAATTCGCTTAGGTCCAATTGCGGGAAGGAAGATTCCGTTAATCTGAAGATTATCTCTTGGAAATATTATATACTTAATATTGTAATGTCTTCTTTTGAATCTGTCAACATAGTCCTAAGATTAGGGCGAGGATTAGGGGAACCATGGACAGAGGGTAATTCTCCTTTTTTCACCCATAAGGTATATTTTTTTTTATGGAAACTGACACTTTTGGCTACATCACGTACAACATCCGTGATGTCAGCCCTTAACACCGGCTGAACTAGGTGTCATGTCAGTGCTTCCCTTCATTTCATGTCGGCTACACTGAACTGCACGGAAAACACGAACTTAGCCGTTTCGACCGACGTTTCATTCAGTGCGGTGGTATCAACCCGGGCGGGTTGAACCCTACTACATAGTAAAGTAAGAAGGGAAGGGACCTACAGTTTTACGTGGAATCCGAACCACGGTCAGCCTCCAACGGTCGCGCGGTCAGTGGTCACCCATCCAAGTACTGACCGGCTGTGTTGCATAACCATCAATAGCGACGCGACAGTCGACTGGCGACGCCGTATCTAACGACGCCCATTAACATTCGGTCGTATGCGGGGGTTACAAATGCCGTGCCGGCCGTACAGGTCTACTCACACCCCAAGAACCTCGAGTTTGTACTTGTGGGAATTAAGTAGGCAGGGAGAGCTTTCCATAATCCGGTTCCGGATCCGCAGCGAGTCCAGCGTGTAGGGATGCAATCCCTACCCAATGCGCGTGGTGCGAAGCTGGAAAGGGAACGGCGGAATCGTGTAAAACAGCTCCTCCGAGCACTCCCCATGGAATAACTGATAGAATACACTTAACAAATTCAAATTGAAAATAAGAGATTTATAGAATAAAATATTTTCAATGTCCCCCAACAGATTTCTAGCAATATTCAAGGTCATATGGCAGACTCACTCGAACTAATTCACAATTTCTTCTATCCGGTTCGATTACACCCACGAAGAAGATCAACAAGAAACTTCGCAGGGAATTTTATTATACATATTATTTATTGCAAGTATTTTTGCCACGATCAATGTCTATCGAAAAGAGAAGATCAACAATTTTGCTGAGAGTTCTGACATTATTAATTAAATGTATCAGTTGCAAAGAGCCTTTGTCAAACTTTATCAACATAATTAGGAGTATATTAAACATACTACAATTTAGTACAATTGTAAAAAAAATATATGAAATAGGGTTAATAAAATTGACGTACAAATCATACCTAGTCGAGCGTTAACTAATAATAATTATGCAATAAAAAACCGGCCAAGTGCGAGTCGAACTGGCGCACGGAGGTTTCCGCACCACCAAAAAAAACATTGAAAAAACACGTTTCTTGTATGGGAACCCCCCTTAATGTTTTGCTTTTTCTATTATTTATTATTTGTTGTTATATCCGCCATAATAACACATATTCTGTGAAAATTTCAACGTGCTACCTATTACCGTTCAAGATACAGACGGACAGACGGACGGACAGACAGACGGCGTAGGCTTAGTAATAAGCTTCCGTACGGGATACGGAAACCTAAAAAACCGACCAAGTGCGAGTCGAACTCGCGCACCGAGGGTTCGTATCGCCATGTCATGGCTAGCGCCACTCACGCCATCTATGGCGTGTTATGAAATGCTTCAAATTAGTTAAATGTCATTAGTTAAAATGCTTCATATTCTACTCGGTAAATGGCGCGCGCGCATACAATTTTTAGTTTCTTCTATGGGAAACCCCGTGAATTTTTTACTTTTTCTTATTTTTATTATTTGTTGTTATATCCGCCATAATAACAAGTATTCTGTGAAAATTTCAACGGGTTACCTATTACGGTTCAAAAGATACAGCCCTCGGACAGACGGACGGACAGACAGACAGCGTAGGCTTAGTAATAGGCTTCCGTACGGGATACGGAAACCTAAAAAACCGACCAAGTGCGAGTCGAACTCGCGCACCGAGGGTTCGTATCGCCATGTCATGGCTAGCGCCACTCACGCCATCTATGGCGTGTTATGAAATGCTTCAAATTAGTTAAATGTCATTAGTTAAAATGCTTCATATTCTACTCGGTAAATGGCGCGCGCGCATACAATTTTTAGTTTCTTCTATGGGAAACCCCGTGAATTTTTTACTTTTTCTTATTTTTATTATTTGTTGTTATATCCGCCATAATAACAAGTATTCTGTGAAAATTTCAACGGGTTACCTATTACGGTTCAAAAGATACAGCCCTCGGACAGACGGACGGACAGACAGACAGCGTAGGCTTAGTAATAGGCTTCCGTACGGGATACGGAAACCTAAAAATGAAACAGTCTAAAAATTTAATTACAAACATCTTTATTCCCTCTCTCTCTCACATCGCAACAGTTGGACACGCTCAACAGCGGCGGACGTACAGACGCCGTCAGTTGTTCTGCTTGGACTCCTTGGCGTTCTGTAGCGCCTGCGTGAGGTACAGCTTGGCGAGACTCTGCGAGCAGAACTGCGAGATGTGCTGGCTGTAGGTGTTGATCTGGCCCGCGACGATCATCGGGTTGAGACGCAGCGGCACCGGGTGAGGCTTGAACAGCTTGTTCAGATCCTCGTCCGGCAGCGGCGGCTCGTCCTTGGCCGCGCGCGCCGCGTTCTCCTGCACAAAAACCCACACCGACATTGTACCGCGGTTTATAGCTGGCTCCCATACCTTTTTTTTTTTATGGAAACTGACACGGTTGGCTACATCACCTACAACATCCGTGATGTCAGCCCATAACACCGGGTGAACTTGGTGCCACGTCGTGCTTCCCTTCGGTCGTGCCGGTTACACTGAACTGGACTGAAAAGACAACTATTTACATAGCCGTTTCGACCGACCTTTCATTCAGTGCGGTGGTGCCAACCCGGGCGGGTAAACCCTACCACCTAGTAATATAAGAAGGGAGTCATATCCCTTAGTCGCCTTTTACGACATACACGAGGAGAGATGCAGTGGGGCTATTCTTTTAAAGTACCAGCCCCATACAGTACTTTAAAAGACCCACCTCCCAACCATATTTTTGTCAGCTTTTCGGTAGCTCAGTGGTGCGGCCGGTCGACTGTTATTAAGCAGCGCTGAACGCGGTGACTCACCGCCGGTGAGTACTCAGATGGGTGACCGATCGACCGTTAGAGGCTGACCGTGGTTCGGATCCCACGTTAAACTGTAGGTCCCTTCCCTTCTTACCTTACTACCTAGGTGGTAGGGTTTATCCCGGCCGGGTTGCTACCGCCGCACTGAGCGAATCGTCGGTCGAAACGGTTATGTGAATAGTTGGTGTTTTCCGCCCAGTTCAGTGTAGCCGACATGAAATGAAGGGAAGCACTGACATGGCACCAAATTCACCCGGTGTTATGGGCTGACACCACGGATGTTGTAGGTGATGTAGCCAACCGTGTCAGTTTCCATAAAAAAAACAAAAAACAAGAGCGGCCGCTTCTCTCGCGAGAGGTACGAGCTTCGAATCCGGTCGGCGTGCACCAATGAGTCTTTTCTGACGAAAAAAAATTACATACATACCACAGACCATGGAATACCGCGCGCGCCCCCTCCTAGAGACGCCCTAAGCGATAATATTTGAAACCCAATAATCGTACACAGAGCTGCTAGCGCTTCGTATGTGTGTGTGTTAGTATCGACACTACACACAAAGAGGAGCAAGTTAGGCACACGCACAAAACAAATGCACACACACAACATACATATGTAAGTCATAGGCCACGCCCACAGGCTTCAACGGCGTTGTAGGGAAATCGCGCTCAGGGCGTCTCTAGGAGGCGCGGCGCGCGATATTTCAGGCTCTGTGGTACATACCTATACTTGCTGCTTCACCGTTCGGAACTGGTTTAAAACTGTAGGTCCCTTCCCTCGCCCCTTACTAGGTGCTAGGCTCAAAAATTAGCCTACTAGATTGATACCACCGTACTGGATGTAAGATGGCCCCACAGCAGCCTCGGTTGTGTTCTCCTCTAGTCCAGTATGGCCAGCAATCCAGGGAAGTCTGCGTTATGGCACCTACCTTGTGATATTGGCTGGTCGGAGCATTTGCTTTGGCCCCTCCGACTGAGCCACCCATGTTGTTGTTGTTGTTGTTTTTTTGGTTTGGGGTTGGCTCTAGGCCTGCAAACTAATCCCGCTTGGTTGGGGACCTTCGTGCAAAACCCCGCAGTCTCCAGCTACCCCAGCCACCCTATGTCTTCCATGAAAGCCACAAGTCGACCGGGGTGTCTGAAGGCCGCTTATCCCTTAGTCGCCTTTTACGACATGCACGGGGAGAGATGCAGTGGGACTATTCTTATTAAGTACCGACCCCACACAGTATCTGAGCCACCCATACCAGATTGCATAACAAAAAAAAAATTGGGTAACGGACCTGGGTACGCTTGAGCTGCCAGCGATGCTTGTCCTGCTGCTGGCGGACCACCAGCTGCTGGTAGCGGTTGAACTTGATCGCCTCCTGGTTTAGCTCGTCCACGCGCTCCATCAGGCTCCGCAGCTGGCCTGCAACCAAAGTCAATGTATACATCATTCATAATTTTTATATCGAACTTGATATGGTTGGCTACTTCGCCCACTACACGCGTGATGGCAGCCCATCACACCTTGGTGAACTAGATGCCATGGCAGTGATTTCCTTTGGCCGTGCTGGCTACACTCAACTGGACGGAAAACACGAACTATTTGCATAGCCGTTTCGGCAGACCTTCATTCGTACGGTGGGAATTACCCTTGCATATATGAATTGCTTACGCATAAAATGTTACTACATTGCTGGCCCGATAGCCCTGAGTGTTTAATTGAAGAAAAAAAACGGCCAAGTGCGAGTCGAACTCGCGTGGAGAGGGTTCCGCAACATTCCGTTTTCCGTGAGAACTTTAAGACTTAGGATTATCGTTTAGGTTTTCCTCTGAATTTTAAGAGAGGCCCTAATTCCCTATTTTTCTTAAAAATTTTAGACTCAGTCGTTTCGGAGATAAGGGCGGGAATGCTCGATTTTGATATATATGTATTTTCTTTAAAAAAAAATTTTATGAATTGCGTGACATGTGGCGTCTTTTCGCCTACAAGTAGGTGTCTAAAGAAGCCCATAGACATTCTGTGATGCGCGGCGATTTCGAATGCCATGCCGGCCTGACAGGAGCCTTTTCACGCCCGTTTTGAAAAACACCAGGCTGTACTTGGGAGAAAATAGATGGGCAGGGAGTGTGTTCCACATTTTCCTGCTTCTGTGAATAAGACATACAGAACCGGGATATGATATATTTTAAACTTTGCATTATCAAATTAGAAAGAAAAATTTATTTGTAACTCTTATAACAAGACCTTTCCATTGATCTACACTACACATAATGACTTAAAAAAAATGTTTTTTAACTTTCTAATTTGTCCCCCAAAATTGAGTTCCCAAAATCGAAATACTTTCATTTACACTATAAGTCCGTGATTGGGTCATCAAACTCTATATAAGTATGTAACAAATTACAACTTTTTTCTTCTAGTAGATTCGGAGAAAATAAGCTGTGACAGTCGGACGGACAGACAGACGGACGGACAAGCAAGCAGACAGACACAAGAGTGATCCTAAAAGGAAAAGGTTCGGTTTCTTGTTTTTTTCCTCTTTTGAGGTACGGAACCCTAAAAATGTGCCCACCCTCAAGTACAGACGCGGTGCCCAGGTCCAGGAAGCGCGAGCCCTCCTCCTCCGGCACCATCTCGGCCAGCTCCGACATCATGATGTTGGTGAGCGGCGAGTTGCGGATCACTATCGGCACCTCCACGAACAGCGTCTCGAAACCTATCTTCAGGTTACGCAGCGCCTCGGGGGTGAAGTCGCCGTCCTTGTACATCGCTATAGCCTGCAAAACGTAACACAGCGCGTACAGACTAGCGCGGCGGTGTCCAACCTGTAGTATGCGGGCTCCCGGTAGCGTGCGGCCTTATTTGTAGGCGCCCGCACATAGATGTTCCGATAAACATAAACATTAAAATAATAGCGAAAAAAAAATATAAAAAAATTCTTTAGAAATACGTTGACTCCAGAACATGTTAAAAATTTGCCTAAATGCTGTCACGCTGTCATAAGGATGTCATGTCATATTTGCAGTTAAAAAAAAACAAAAAATTTTTTTCTCTAATACTTAAACATTTCACTTTTCGTAAACAACTTGTAAACTTATGTATATGTAGTTAATTTCCACAGATAATGTTGCATTCAGTAAAATAAAACCAATTTCAAGAATACAAAAAAATATTCACAAGATACCTGAAAGCTCGACGCCAGAGAGGGGATCTAATAGAGTTGTACAAAATTCTGACGTGTAAATACGATTGCCCTGAGCCGATCCAAATGTTCACATTGAACCAAAACGTTCGAGGCCACAACATGAAACTAAGTCGAACAATCTTTAACAGCAATACTCGCAAACATTTCATAACAAACAGAGTGGGGGAAGACTGGAACCAACTGACAGAGGAAGTAATAAGTGCACTTAGTACCAACCAATTCAAAAATAGACTAGATAAATATCTAACAAATAAAACATAGGTATTTCTCAAAAAGAGCGCTCAAGAATGATAATTGAATTTAAAAAAAAACCAAGATAATGACAAAAACAACAAATTTTAACTGGATTTAGACGTATCAGCCAAGGCTGCCTGTCTAAAATAAATAAATAAATACGGGCTGCGGTGTGTACCTGAGGTGTGAGACGGTAGGCCTTGAGAGTTAGGAAGCCGCGGGCGGACTTCTTCGTGTCGTAGATGACGACCACGCTCTCCTCGATGGAGGTCTGGTAGTGGTACTGCGACTCCAAGAGCGGGAGGCTCAGGAAATTACCCACGTCCGCGCTCTGGTACCTGTGCATAAAAACACAATATTGTTTTTATCCAAAACAGCATGTGAATATCCTGCAAAGGCTACAGAGCGCCATTCTGCGCACTATTAGCAACACTCCTTGGTATTGTATTGTATTGTTGATTGATCATTCATAATATGGCAGTTAGACTGCACTCGAACTTGGCACAATTTGTTCTATCCAGTTCGATTACACTCACGAAGAAGAACCGACAACAAACTTCGCAGGGTATTTTTTTTATTAATATTATTACAAGTACTTTAGTGACTAGCCACATAATTACAAGTACTTTAGTGACTAGCCAAGACCGAAGGGAAGCACTGACATGGCACCTAGTTCACCCGGTGTTATGAGCTGACATCACGGATGTTGTAGGTGATGTAGTGTCAGTTTCCATAAAAAAAAAAATAATTATTATACCATCGCCTACCTACAGTCTATCGAAAACACGGTTTGAGAGCAAGATTAACAATTTTGCTGAGAGTTCTGACTATAAAGATTTATTAATTAATTGTATCAGGTGTAAAGAGCCTTTATGACTGATAAAGAAATCCACAACCTCCTTGAAATTCCTACAATCAGTGAGGAAGCCAAACGTGTCATAACAAGGTTTAAAAACCCGCTCTCACTCCATCCCAATATCCCAGTTTCAACACTGCCCCAATCCACAAAGAAGAGGAATCACGAAAACACATCCTGGACCTGGAGAACTAGGAATCTGGGACAGCAGCAAGGGAAGAAATTGGACTCACTGTAGGCTACTTCGGGAAGTAAGGAAATAAAAAACCAAAAAATCTGCTTATAGTTAAAAAAAACTGATTGCAGGTGGGAAAAGAGGAAAAAAAAACATAAAAATAAATATTAAAGTGTCGTCATCATATCCAAAAGTGAGCCCCTCAGTCAGGGGCGACTCCTTTCAGTTGGCGAGGTTGGCGCCGCCAAACCAAATAAAATGAATGACACCATTACTACATAAGTATCAAGCTAAAATAAATGTGAAAAAAAAATATCGGAGTTAAATTATATCATATGACATATGATATATTATTTATATCAACCCACGATTAATAAGATAAAACGTCAATCCCGTACCCGTTACATAATTTGAAATTTCGCGCGCGTCAAACGCGGGCGACGACGAATGACGACACATCAAGGCATTCATTGGCCGGTTGGCTACATTTTGAAGCGCCATCGTATTCCATACAAGGCGGAAGCGGCGAAATGTCCCCCCCGTCCCGCGCAGACCCGCTGCTCAGCCTTTCGAGTTCGCACAGCGGGGAGTGCATTTAGTGACGCGGTAGCAAGTAGAGCGACTAGCGAGCGAACTAGGTGTGTGTGTTGCGTGTGTGGGTGTGTGCGCGCTGCGACCACACGACGAGTATTCTTGTGCTGTGCGACGTGTGATGCAATGCGACTATTATAGCGAGCTAGGCTAGGTGTGTTGTGTGCGCGTGTGTTGTGAGCGCATTGGCTCGCGGTCGCGAGTTGATAGCTGCATATATTCCGTTATGTAGGTATGGACTTTGTATGGATGAATCCTGTGCAGTGTTGTAAATTAAAGTGATTTATTGGTAATTATAATGGCAAACTCCTACCGAGCTATCTACGGAGCACTCAAGGACAAGAGAGGCTCAGTAATTTGGCACTCTTATCTGTGGAAAAGGAGTTGCTAAGAAAATTGAGGAAGAAAGAAGATTTTTCACGATCGAGTCATCGAAAATTTCTTGTCTTGGGAACGAAGAGTGGACTTCATGTACAAACGAGTGTAAAAATAAAATGTAACAATTCAAGCTTGTATGCCTGTCTCGTCGTCGTCGTGCCAGAGGAGACGTCGCTGTTGTCGGCTGCAACTCGACTGCTTTGACACAACCAGTAGGTACCTATCTACAGACAAATTAATCGTAAGTGAGAAAAATAAATCATTTAAACTAAATATTATAAACTATCTATATCGTAATCGTCTTTCAGTTTTTTAACTCATTGTGGTAGAACTAAATTAACGCGTAGGTACCTAAGTTATGAAATTATGAAAAAAATTATTCCTCAGCCAGAGCCCACCCAATATTCAGGACCAGGAGTCGCGACTGCCCTCAGTAGGTGGGTGAACTCAAATTTTAGCCGACTGGGTTGGTAACACCGTACTGGATGAAAGATGGCCGCGGATGTGTTCTGCTCTGGTCCAGTATAGCCAGCAATCCAAAGGGAAGACCTTCTCGGAGGTGATATTGGCTGGTCGGAACATGCAAATCGGTGAATTTTTTAAGATAATTGTTTGATTACTTAATTACTTGATTACAAACATAGCTACGAACCATCCCGATTAAACCAGCTTTCTAATAAAAGAACCCGCATCCAAATCGGTCCATCCGTTTGGGAGCTACGACGCCACAGACAGACACACCCTTACACGCATCCACACACACGTTAAACTTATAACACCCCTCTTTTTGCGTTGGGGGTTAAAAACAACGTACCATCCCACGTGAAAGTGGTCAACGTTGACCCGCCGGAGCCGCCGCATCATGTCGAGCTGGTACTCCTCCTCGTCCATGGTGTCGTCGTGCTTGGGGAAGGGGAAGCAGTTGGTGATCTCCAGCCGGCTCTCCACCACCAGGCCCAGCAGGGCTCCCTGCGCCACCTCCATGTTGCTGGAGGCCTCCTCATGGCAGTGTTTCACTATCTTCATCACAGCCTAAAACATTAATTATGTACTGATTATGTATTCGACAACATCCGTGATGTCAACCCATTACACCAGGTGAACTAGGTGCCATGTCAGTGCTTCCCTTCATTTCATGTCGGCTACAATTCGTTCAGTGCAGTGGTACCAACCTAGCCAGGACAAAAATTGTCTCGGTCGAATGCAAAAGTCAGTGGGTTTGAATCTCTCAACGTGCACCACTTTCATTCTCATCCTGAGTACCAATATAGTTTTAAGCCTTGCAGTATCCATAAGTCCTATCAGTTGGATTGTTAGTATGGTCCTCTGTATTGCCTTTCGCATGGGCGAATCTGTTCGGCGTCTTTAGGAAAGGAATCAGTCATCAATCGTGCATGACACATAACCTCGTTTCCCAATTGAGCAAAATTTACCACTAACGTCATAGATCGGAATAATTACAGAAACCACAAAAATTACAGGCCCCATAGTATGTAGGTATATCGTTCAAAAAAAATGTTTTCTACCATTCTTACGGGGAAAATGCGGTGCACGACAAAATTACTTACGAGTCCGTCACACTGGACATACGTGATAGCGGCATCTGACTCGGGCACGCGGCGCCCTGAGCCACCGGCGCCTCCGGTTCTGTGCGCCATTCTTCCTAATTTGCAAGTCTCACAGCAGTCACAGCACGCCAATAATCACTTTAGCAATCAGAATCACACACACCGAACAAGTAACCCCCACGAAAAGATCGATACCAAAGAATATACATAACTCTGAAATATGTACTCTTCGTGTGGTTGTTTGTTGAATTATTGTTGTTGTTATTGTTTTCGCCATAAATAGGCAGGCAAAGATCATTTGACCATAGAGCCAATTCTCGGTTAGTTGGATATAGTTGCAAAACTTACGAATTATTCGGAATAAATAAGGAATACTTCGAAAATCATGGAATCTTTCCAGGATTTATAGAAGTTTATTCAGTATGAAGAGGAATGCGTAATACCTAATTTGTTCATTTTAGACCGAGCCGGATTTAGTCAGTTTTCATTATGCATATTCGTAGATACATTATATGGAATGCCCCAAGATAATTATTATTTCAAAATGACAATACCTACTTATTTAAAAATGATCGAAAATCGCGCGAACGAACGAAACGAACCCATGCAAGCGGCCTACCTACACTCGCACGCAGTCGACTGGCGGCGGCGGAGCGGGGGTGCGCGGCGCGGAGGGGCGCAGCGAGACGGGCAGGCCGCCCGCCCGTCTCGCTGCGCCCCTCCACGGGCGGCGCGCGACGCGGTAGGTAGGTACCTGCTATGCGCTGTGTGGTTGTTATGCGCATAGTTTCGCGTGACGTAGGCAGGGAATACTTCCCAAAAGATCGTAAGCTTTCGTCATCTTTCGTTGAATAGATACGGAACGGACTGATACTGTCTGGCGGCAGCGCTGCGCGCGCGATGCGTCATGCGAGTTGAGGAATATTTAAGAACTATATTGTGGTTGTTTTATTGTTTGTGTGGTAAATTATATTATATAATGGTGGTTGAGGTTGGAATTGTAGATGTTTTTAAACATTGTAATAACAATAAATAGATAGGTAATGTTCCAGTTACAAAATAATTTTGAGCTATTTTTTTTTTCTGACGATGCAAATGTTTTTATTTTGTTTAGTTTTGTAGAATTACATAGATACTGTTTATTGTTTATTGTATACCAACTTAAATACAGATTAAATGAGGGTTAATAAGTAGGTAAATAAATATCTACCTATCATCTGGTTGTTTCTGTTTTTTTAATAGGTACTTAATTCCTAAAAAAACAATGGACAGTAGGTAAGGCCCGTTCGTTTTCATAGAGTCGCTATTTATAATGCCGACAAAGCACATGCCGACGCCGACAAAAGGTGCCGCCGTGAAAACAAAGGCGGCGCCGCCGCCGCACCACAGCTGTCGCGCGGACCGCGGACTTGGCCCGCTCCGGTCACGCGAACATACGTACCCGGCAAAATTTTGCGGTGTCGTGTTGGTACTCAAACTTCATGTCTCGGTGAGATCTATCCATTAGCGAAATGAACTTTTGTTTTGGTCATAACTCGAGAACCACTGGTGCTAGACCCACCGTGTTGGTACTCAAACTTCAGGTCTCGGTGGGATCTATCCATCTGCCACATGAACTTTTGTTTTGGTCATAACTCGAGAACCACTGGTGCTAGACCCATTGTGTTGGTACTCAAACTTCAGGTCTCGGTGAGATCTATCCATCTGTCACGTAAACTTTTGTTTTGGTCATAACTCGAGAACCACTGGTGCTAGACTCATCGTGTTGGTACTCAAACTTCAGGTCTCGGTGAGATATATCGATCTGTCACGTGAACTTTTGTTTTGGGCATAACTCGAGAACCACTGGTGCTAGACCCATCGTGTTGGTACTCCAACTTCAGGTCTCGGTGAGATCTATCCATCTGTCACGTGAACTTTTGTTTTGGTCATAACTCGAGAAACACTGGTGCTAGACCCATCGTGTTGGTACTCAAACTTCAGGTCTCGGTGAGATCTATCCATCTGTCACATGAACTTTAGTTTTGGTCATAACTCGAGAGCCACTGGTGCTAGACCCATCGTGTTGGTACTCAAACTTCAGGTCTCGGTGAGATCTATCCATCTGTCACGTGAACTTTTGTTTTGGTCATAACTCGAGACCTGAAGTTTGAGTACCAACACGATGGGTCTAGCACCAGTGGTTCTCGAGTTATGACCAAAACACAATTTCATGTGACATATGGATAGATCTCGCCGAGACCTGAAGTTTGAGTACCAACACGATGGGTCTAGCACCAGTGTTTCTCGTGTTATGACCAAAACAAAAGTTGACATGGCATATGGATAGATCTCACCGAGATCTGAAGTTTGAGTGCCAACACGATGGGTATAGTATAGCACCAGTGGTTCTCGAGTTATGACCAAAACAAAAGTTCATGACGAAGTTTCTAGTTCTGACAGAAAACGGGATGGTACGGAACCCTCTTTACGCGAGCACGACTCGAAATTGACCACTCAAAAAAAATCTCCGGTTGTAAAATCTCCAGGTACGCTAAACCAATATACAAAGTTTCGTCAAAAAATCCTAAGTCTTCTAGTTCTCACAGAAAACGGGATTGTACGGAACCCTCTTTATGCGAGGTCGACTCGAACTTGATCATTAAAAAAAAAATCTACGGGATATACGCTACCTACCAATATACAAAGTTTCGTAAAAAAATCCTAAGCCTTCTAGTTCTCACAGAAAACCGGATGGTACGGAACCCTCTTTACGCGAGCTCGACTCGAACTTGACCACTTTCTTTTATACATATTTGCCCATGATATAAAAAAATAAAAAAAAGTTATAAACTTCAAGAATTGAACCGACGACCCATCGGGTCGTAAGCACGCACGTTACCGCTGAACTACAACCAAGGGTTAATAATCCGCGCAAATTTCCGTATAATATGTTGCTGAGCCCGACTCACAGCCACCTATAGTTTCGCGGGGATCTTCGCCCCTTCCCCACCGACGACGTGTTCGAAATTGAAGGCCGCGTTCACTCCTATTTCCGCCTTAAATAGAGATTAAATGAGGGTTAATAAGTAGGTAAATAAGTATTTACCTATCATGTGGTTGTTGCTGTTTTTTATTAGAATCTTAATTCCTAAAAAACAATGGACAGTAGGTAAAGCCCGTTCGTTTTCATAGAGTCGCTCTTTGTAATGCCGACAAAGCACATGCCGACGCCGACAAAAGGTGCCGCCGAGAAAACAAAGGCGGCGCCGCCATCGCGCGCGCCTTTGTCGGTTTTGACCGTATCTGAGCGAATGGGCTAAACCTACCTACTCCGTACGGTAGGTGAATTGTAGTACGTAGTGTTAAATCTTGTACGATGATACGGAACCCTTCGTGTGCGAGTTTGACTCGCACTTGGCCGGTTTCTTGTTAAAATGACATCTCATCAACCTACAAAACGTGAAAACATCACAGATGGATAAAATTATAGTTTATTCGAAAGATTCCGAAGCTTTCGGTAGTTTTGCGAATGATTCCGAATGATTCCCTTTGGAAGTATTCGGAAACATTCCTTCTCGCATCTATAGTTGGAACCATGAACCTACTACCCAAAGGGACCGCGCACTGATGTGAGAAGAAACGGTCAAAGCGAGAGGCACGTACTTTAGTCCTTTGTCCCTTTCTAGTGTTGACATTGATGACGATTCACCAGTTGTAAACTTATGTTCTCCTGGTACCGTGGTAGGGTTCAACCCGCCCGGGTTGGTGGTACCAGCGCACTGAATGAAACGTCGGTCGGTAAATAGTTTGTGTTTTCAGTGTACCTGGCACGACCGAAGAGAAACACTGACAAGGCACCTAGTTCACCCGGAGTTATGGGCTGACATCACGGATGTTGTAGGTCATGTATCCAACCGTGTCAGTTTCCATAAAAAAAAAATCTTTGCCTTCGATCACTTCAAACTTGTATGTACTTATGTATGTATGGTCACCCTTTTCATTTCAGATACGATTTTTAATGTTTTTTTTATTTAATTTTTTTATGCCTAAAGTATGGCCAATTACATGTTTCCCTGATTAGTTTTTTTTATGTTTGCGCAGGGCATAAACTTAAATAAACTATCTATTTAAGTAGGTAGGTACCAGGAGAACATAAGTTTACAACTGGTGAATCGTCATTAATGTCAACACTAGAAAGGGACAAAGGACTAAAGTACGTGCCTCTCGCTTTGACCGTTTCTTCTCACAGCAGTGCGCGGTCCCTTTGGGTAGTAGGTTCATGGTTGGATGGAACGAAGACGCAACGTGAACGGCTGCTGCCTTCGAACATTTACAGATATTTTACCTCTGACATGTGTCACTTTATTCTCCCGCTAGGTTGGCATTGCATGCTAAATCATGAAAAATGTTACCTGCTACGTATTCCCTAGTAGTGGAAAATTAAATTATATATAATGTGCCTCTTTATTAGGGTCAAATATTTTAGGAGAGAAACACCAAAGTGTGACAGTTACGCAGATGACAGCACAGGGCATGAAGGTTATGTCAAGGACTGGAAGAGCAGAGATGCACAGCCCAGCAAGGCGCAACGTTCTGTTGTAGAAAGGGTGGCAGGGACGTATTTATACCTTCCACATGGGGGGTGTTCTGACGAAATAGGGATCGGTTCAACTCAATAAGATTCTAGTGTTCCTGTTGAGTCGTTCTGTATTTCGGCCTAGAGGGGTACCCATACTGAAAGTTCTATAATTGTGTGGCAGGCAGGTTGAATTCGACAAAAACAAATGTATACAGGGTTACTGGTAATTCGATGCATTCCTTTCAGGGGGTTATAGTAGAGGTAATTTGTGGTTTTTTAACCATATCATTCCTATTCCGAAAATGCTTGGTTTACGAGTTATTTAAAATTTGGTGTTTTTTTCGAAAACGTCAACCTTGCTACAATTTTTTCTTAATAAAAAAAACCATTGCAATTTTTTTTAGTTTTGTAATTATTTTGTAAACTACATAGGATAGCAATGCTTGATTGTACAAAATTAATAAAATGGGATGCCACAAATAAAAACAGTACATGGAAAATACCAGAAATAAAAGCTTGGTTTCCTAATTGTACAATTTTTATTTCGAAAAATTTATACTACGTGAAGTGTACAAATCAGTGTAAAAACATTAGCAGCTTTAAAATAAGATATTACTTATTACAATTAAGCATTTGGTTTCATATTTAATAACTAAATACCTTTTAAAAAAGGCTTTAGGAGTATTGCTGTACTGAATGAAAAGATACTTAAAAAATGTACATTATTATTACAAATCCTGTTGAAACTGGTTTATTTTTTTATTGAAACTGACACGGTTGGCTGGCTACATCACCTACAAGATCCGTGATGTCAGTCCATAACAACGGGTGAACTAGGTGCCATGTTACTGCTTCCCTTCATTTCGCGCTGACTACACTGAACTGGACGAAAACCACGAACTATTTACATAGCCGTTTCGACCGACGTTTCGCTCAGTGCGGTAGTACTAACCCGGCCGGGATAAACCCTGCCACCTAGTAAGGTAAGAAGGGAAGGGACCTACAGTTTAACGTGGAATCCGAACCACAGTCAACCTCCAACGGTCGAGTGGTCACCCATCCAAGTACTGACCGCGCTCAGGTGTGCTTAACAACAGTCGACTGACCGCACCACTGAGCTACCGAGGCTGACGAATTTCCTTATCCCTTAGTTGACTTTTACGACATGCGATGGGGAGAGAGGCAGTGGGGCTATTCTTTTTAAGTACCGACCCCACACGGTACACTTCTTCTAAGCACTTGCCTGTTTACGTAATTCTGTTCGAGTTATCCTCGCCGAAAAGTTTTCTCTCAGTGTTGCAGCGGCTTCTTCAATACGCTGGATACGCATTTTTTAAAAGGTATTTAGGTATTATTTATGCAGGGCCGGATCTAGGGGGGGGCGGGAAGGGGCACTTGCCCCGGGCGGCAAGATTGGGGGGCGGCAAAATCACACCCATAAACATAAAGATAAATTGTAAATTACTTATAAAATATGTCTTTGATTTCGATTCGATAAGAATGCTCGCGAAATAATTCGTGTAATGGTAAAGGAGCGGAGGCGTTGATACGGGCGGCGGAGGGGGCAGGGGGCGGCGCAGCGGCTAGTCTAGTGAGCGAGCGTCGCCGCCGCGCCGTAGCGTAGTCGGTCGGTCGGCCGAACGAGCGGCATACGTTCGGCAGGGGCGGCGGTAGAGCGGTATATACCCGCTCCGCTCGCGCGCGTGGTTGGATCGCACGCCCAATCAGTTCTATTTCTATTTTTAGAAAAAAGAATGAACATAATCACTGAAATGGTTTTCGAGATAATTGTTTTAAAGTCTCTAAAAAGGAACCTAGAAAAAAATATTTTTTGTACATTAATAATTGGAATTTCAATGTCAAACTACCAAATTCACTTTACAAAGGATGTAGATTAGATCAATAACATAAATTTTTTGAAGAATTTCGAAAAATTTCGATTTTTTTTTTTTATGGTATGATTTTTCAGTGTATGTGATTGCCTTAATATCGGCGTGCGCGCCTATATTAATTGAAGTGATATTGATTCATATTGATATGCCGATATTAAAAGGCGCGGCGGAGGTGGCTCCACTCCGCGCCCGCACACATCGCCATAGGCCAATCCAGTCAGTACTTATTTTTGCTTGTATACATTCAATAAAAAATTAAATTATGGTTTAATTTTTATTCCTGTATGTGATTCCTGTATTTCATTTTTCCAAACTTTTCTTTTTGAATACCGATATACAGGGTGTTTCAGGATAGGCTTGAGAAACTTCAGGAATAGAAAGTACTCATTATTAGAAGAAAAAAATTCTTATCACTCAAATCGAAATTCCTTACTTTTTTTTCATACAAAAATTGGAAATTGTTATAAAAACTCGATGGACAGTGAGTGTGGGGAGGTGCTTTCTAGGTCTAGGTATTGCAATGACCTAGTCCAGTCCCCTTTTTTTCTTTTGATGTCATTTAATTTAAATTTTTTGGAATTTACCTACATGCAGTTCAATTCTACTAATTAAAAATAGCTATTTAGTCATTTTATTTTTATTTAATAAAGGCGGATGTTAACCGTCCACCAAATCTCGATGAAACGATTTTCACCAACAAAAATGTATGAAATAAAAAAAAATCGAACCCTAGAGTGAAGGCGGTGCTAAAGAAGGCTACACAAATCACAAAGGATATGATCCACTCGTGTTTTCTTTCATGCATCATTTTTGCTTGCTTTAGCACCGCCTTCAACTCTAGGGTTAGATTTTTTTTTATTTCATACATTTTTGAAGGCAGTTTTTATATTTTTGGAAATAGTTTTTTATTTCACTAAGTAATTTTTAACACTTTTTTAGTAATTTTTTGCTATTAATGTATTCGGCGAATCGCTCGGCCTTCGGCCTCGCTATTTCGCCTCGCTTTGCAATCCGAACTTGACCAAATTGAAATGGGACCACCCACACGGGAAGCACCAGCTTTCAAATAAAAAAAGAATCATCAAAATCGGTTCACCCAGTCCAAAGATCTGAGGTAACAAACATAAAACTAAAATAAAGTCGAATTGGAAACCTCCTCCTTTTTTTGAAGTCGGTTAAAAAAGATGTAAAATATTTTTTTTTTGCATTTTGCGACAATTTAAGCTTTGAGTTATGATTTTTTTTTTTATGTAAACCAACATGGGTGGCTGTGTCGAGAGACCAATGGTACAGTCGACAGAGCCAAAAAACCCCTCTCCTCACGAAACCACGCTCAGTGAGGCACCATGCCAGCAGATTTGCGGACTGTTGCTATAGGCTGTCTAGCCCGTTGATACGACGTTTGAAGACACCCAGGTTAAAGGATTCGGGAAACACACTCGCCGGGAGACAGTTCCACACCCTAGCGGTGCGACAAAGAAATGATTTTGAGAACCGATGGGTTCTCAAAAGCCCAATGTCTCCAACCAAAGGGTGCTCAGTTTCTCTGCGACGAGTGCTGCGAAGATAGGTTGGATGGCAAGTTCCTCCGAGCAGCGTCCATGATAGTACCTGTAGAACAGACTAAGTGACCCTACAAATCGACTGTGACTGAGAGACTCCAGATCATCAGTCAGTTTCGGGGTCTCCCACCAGACGGACGGCTCGGCGCTGTATTGTACTTAACATGAGGCAGAATAAATACTCAATGAAAAATGTTTACGCCCGTTCGCGCCAACCATTGTATAATGTCGAATTGAATGTGCATTTTTTTCATTAATCTAAAAAAAATGTCCCCTTTTCCATATTTTTTTTGTTAACATAGTGTGTTTTCTAATACAAATACTATGTTTCCCAAACCTCGAAAAAAAATTCATACCTTTTTGGTTTTTGGCATTAGTATTAGTAAATGACCTAGCTAGAATACTTAACCCCCTTTCTTTCGGGAATGTAACCCATTTTACTATAAAAATAAACGAGAGCAAAAGGGCGGCATTTTAAAATTTTGCACCCCCTCCAAAAATATGTAGATCCGGGGCTGTATTTATGAAACCAAATGCTTAATTTATAATAATAAATAATATCTTATTTTAAAGCTGCTTAAATGCAAATGTTTTTACACTGATTTGTACACTTCACGTAGTTGTTCAGTAGTAGTTCACGTTTCGAAATAAAAATTGTACAATTAGGAAACCAAGCTTTTATTTCTGGTATTTACATGTTTGAACATGCACAGTTTTTATTTGTGGCATCCCATTTTATTAATTTTGTACAATCAAGGATTGCTATGCTATGTATTTTACAAAATAATTACAAAACAAAACAAAAATTCAATGGTTTTTTTTATTAAGAAAAAATTGTAGCAAGTTTGACGTGTTCGAAAAAAACACAAAATTTTAAATAACTCGTAAACCAAGGATTTTTGGAATAGGAATTGGTTAAAGAAAAAAACACAAATTACCTCTGCTATAACCCCCTGAAAGGAATGCATCGAATTACCAGTAACCCTGTATGTATAGTATAGGATGAAGTTTGAAAATTTAATTATATCTAGTGTAAACCGCGTGTCGAAGGGGGGGGGGGGGGGTACAGACCCCCTAAACCCCCCCCCCCCTTATATACGTCCCTGAAGGGTGGATAAGGTTCTTGAAAAAGTTGCCACTTGGGACATCGAGAACCTTGTTGCCTTCAACGTTCGCAAGACGCAATGCTGTGTATTCTCTGCTAAGGTCGACCCCTTCCCTTTCCTTGCGAATTTCTAAGGCAGTGTCGTTCTTGTCTCGGAGCACCTAGACCTACTGAGGTGCAAAATGTCCAAGGCCAAAACCGCATAAAAAACTGGGGATCCTATACCGAAATATGAGGTTCTTCTCACCGGCACAACTACTTATGTTGTACAAATCGCAGATTAGGCCGGTGATGGAATACTGTAGCCACATTTGGGAAGGCAGCCCCCAGTATCAGTATCTGTTGGCGTCCTTGGATTCAATACAGCGCAGAGCCGTCCGTCTGGTGGGAGACTCGAAACTGACTGATGATCTGGAGTCTCTCAGTCACAGACGATTTGTAGGGTCACTCAGTCTGTTCTACAGGTACTATCATGGACGCTGCTCGGAGGAAATTACTTCCCTTATTCCTTGCCATCTAACCTATATTTGCAGCACTCGCCGCAGAGAAACTGAGCACCCTTTTGTTGTTGACATTGGGCATTTGAGAACCCATCGGTTCTCAAAATCGTTTCTTTGTCGCACCGCCAGGGTGTGGAACTGTCTCCCGGCGAGTTTGTTTCCCGAATCCTTTAAACCTGGGTGTCTTCAAACGTCGTATCAACGGGCTAGACAGCCTAGCAACAGTCCGCAAATCTGCTGGCATGGCGCCTCACTAAGCGTGGTTTCGCGAGGAGAGGGGTTTTTAGCTTTGTCGACTGTACTATTGGTCCCTCGACACAGCCACCCATGTTGGTTTACATAAAAAAAAAGTTTTACTATGCACAAACGCAGAACTGTTATTGTCACACGTCTACCGGGGAATCGTCTAAATCGAATATGGCGACACCGAGCTCAGGTTAGCCAACTTTATAGCCAGAGGTAAAATAACTGTGAACGGTCTATAAAGGAATTCCAACTGTCAGTGAGAGACGGAGAATTGGCCCCGAGCCATTCGTCCAGCCAGCTGTTTCGTTTTTTTTTTCGTCCGTCAGTCAGAAAGAGTATTGTAATAAACTAATAAATAAGACCAGCCAGCAAAACCGTGCGTGCTAAAATCAACAAACCGAAATTGTAAATTTGATTAATTCTATGAGGGAGGGAGGTACCAAAGTTGAATTCACTGCATTGTGCCTGAAACTTATCCTGCGATAGTGCGAAGATGGATGAATCCAAGCAGAGTGAAAGTAATCCATGAGTAATCTAAAGTAATTACGATGAGTCGTCATAAATTCTGGCGCGGGATCACCCCGCTATCGGGACCGGACGGTGAGACTGGCGGCCCCGAGAGGGTCGTGAAGCTATGCTCCGTGGGAGCGGAAGTACTCGCGCTGGCTGCCGACCACACGCTGTACTACTGCGACGTGGACGGGGAAGCCCTCGCTTTTAGGCGCGTCCCCGGCCTGCTGGCCGTCGACCTCGCCTACGATGGAGACTCGCTGTACATAGTGGACGTGCACGGCAGACTTTTCAAGTCTCCCGCGACAGATATCGACGCGCGGGAGGAGATCGTCGTGCGCGAAGACGCCCGCTGCTGTCCCCACGGCTTCAAAACCTCCAGTTTTAAGGTAAAATTTCGCAGCGTTGTCGCCAGCGAATTCGGACGCTTATTTGTAGGCAGCGACGGCCAGCTGTGGGGCTCCGGAACGATGCCGCAGATCGCACTCGAGTCGTCCGACGTGCAGAAGGTGACATTCTTCGAAGGGCGCACTGTTTACGGCGCGTCGCTCGGCTCAAATTTTGCGGCAGTAATTTCGCGACGTAACGTACGCAGGTCGGGGAACTACGACACGGACAGCGAAGAGGAGGAGGAGGTGTTCGCGTCGGACTGCACGCAGTGCCGCGCGCTCGCCGGGCCCGCCTCCCCCGCCTCGGCGCCCTCCCCCTCCGAGACGTGTCCACTCGGAATTCAACTTAGCCGCTCCAGCGAAGACACGAGCAGCACGACGATCCACTCCCACCCGCACGCCGACGCTCACAGCATCACCGAAGACTCGAGTCAGTCCACGGAAGAGCCCAAAGTGAGGAGGACGGCAGTCGTCGAAAACTCGCCGAGAACCGACGCCGATCAACAGCCGGATGAAAGTTCTGAGCCTCAGGACGACGCGAGCGATGTATCACAATCTAACACACAGAAACCGAACAACATATTTATGAACACGGAGGCCGCTCGTCAATTTTTAAGTCGGCAACTCTCTTGGGTATCGGCGGGGGAAGATTACCTCGTGGAATATACAGAAAAGCCAACGAGGATAATCAAGGAGAATGTATCAAACCTCACGAACCTAGTGTACGAGGGAGTTAGGACGGTGGGGGACAAAGTAGCGACGCTGTCCCGGCACGTGAGCGGCGGGAGTGACTCCTGCGACGCGGACCAGCGCCGCCCCGACCCTGCGCATTCCCTCCTCTACAGCTGCGTCTCGAGCTACAAGCTGGACGAGCTTCAGTTCTCCACCAGCACTATCGCCAGCGAAAAGGACGCCGACAACATCTCAAATGAAAAGTCGGCCGGCTTAGTGAAATTAGGTCGTAACATCCTGAGCACGGAGCTGTGGACGTGGGGCGACATCGAGCACGGCCAGCTCGGCATCGGCGACACCATGAAGCGAGTGAAGCCGATGACGGTAACGTCTCTGTCGGGATTCGGTCTGCAGAAGGTTTGCTGCGGAAAGCTCCACTGCACGGCGTTGACGCTCGATGGGCGTATGTTCTGCTGGGGCAGCAACCGCTACCATCAGATCAGTTTCGAATCGAGGGAAGACCGAAGCAGCCCAGTCCAGTTCACCGAGAACTCGAGCATGGATCGAGTTCGAGACATCATTTCAACGGAAGACCGCACGATCGCATACACACACGAAAATAACATCTATTACATGGGAAAATATCCAGACGAGTACACGGAAAAGATCGTCAATCTCAACGAGAAAAATAGAAGCAGCAAAAATAAATCTGAAGAAATAGAAAATTCTGCTAAACCTGCCATAGAAGAATCGACTTCGAGCAAAAAGTGGCAGAACAAATGCTACCATTGGAGAATATCATCGTCCGGAAACATAACATATTCGTACATAGAGGAATGTTTGCGATCACCAGCCCTCCCGGATCTGTCTATTGCTCAAAATATACTTGAAGAGATGCTATTAATATATCACTGGCTAAATAAACCATTCCTCAAAAAAAGCAAGGTCATAATCATGCACGCGAACGTATTTGAATCTGTGTGCGAGCTTTACACTGACATCCTGAATGTGACTGCACTGAATGTGCTATCGATGTGGCAGTACACCGAAAACCACATCGGCGAATGTGAGATCTCAATAATTAAGAATTGCGAACAGTATGTGTACATTTATAAGAAGTATTTAACAGCAATATGTAACTTAATTTGTATAAGCGGATTTGCACAAATAGCCAACGTTGTCGACTTGCCTTCCAGCATTTATAATTTATTCAGCCATCAACTGCCATCCAGCAAACAGAAAAATAACAAAAAAGCGGCTGAAGCAATCATTGCCCTGGCGTTTACTCAGCCATTGACGAGATTGAGCTCCTACAAGTGCATAGTGAAATCTCTCTTACGACACAACTCTAAAATGTACAATAACAACATCAGCACTGAAAAGAGACTAAACGAGATCCTCTCGACATGGGACGCTCTCATAGACGAGCACGAAAAGAAGAAACGTGATGCAGAAGTAACTAGACTCTTTTGGGAAACTACGGGAAAAGTGATTGATCAATATAAGACACCAGAGCGGCGCTTGATAAGGGAGTCCCGTTCGAGGCCGTTGAACATGGTTCACGCTGGACGTTTCACTAGTCATTGGTTCGTATTGTTGAACGATGTGTTCATTCACATCAGCGGAAGTACCCAAGTGAGTCATCCGCTGGAAACTATCTGGGTGGAGCCGTTGGCTAATACGGATACATCACAAAATGTCATTCAACTGATAACTCCTGAGGAAACTTTGAACGTTTCCACGGGCACCTCTCAAGAGAAGACCGAATGGGTTCACGCGCTGCAAACATCGATAAAAATAGCGTTAAATAAAGCTTCCAATGTAAAACCGCCAGCCGTGAGGACTGCGACCTATACGTTCACAAACAAGAACCAATTCTTCAAAGATGCCAAGTACCACGGACGATGGTTGGATGGCAAAATCCATGGCCACGGCCGGGTAGAGTGGCCCGATGGTAAAGTGTATGTGGGACAATTTCAACTGAACTCTTTTCATGGTCACGGAAAAATGGACATTCCTAATGTTGGTAAGTTACCTGACCAGAAATCATATTGTCTGCATAAATATTTCACTCACTGCCAATTGCGAAAGAAAACATATAGATAATTATACTTCGTTGCTTTGCAATTATCTATCATTAGTCAGTATTCAATAATATTATTTCTCTTCACATTACACCACTTCCGTTGTGCTTTTCATTCAGGGAAAACGTAAGTACGAAACAGGGATCGTAATAACGTTATTTCGCGCAAACATTAGGAGACTGCCAAAATAAAAACTATCACTAAAAAAAACAAATGCAAACTAACGTTTGAAATTTATCAAACGTTACCGCCAAATGTTTGAAAATCGTCAAACTAACATTATTATCATTATTACATTATATTGTGTTAGTGATAGTTATTTCCCGCCCACACGAAAACCGCTGCCATAGCTAAATGATAATAACGAAACAAAATAACGATTCAACTAACGTTTAAACTATCAATTCAGTCAGTTAGGTAGGCCGCCGCCGCGCCGCGCCGCCGTGGCGCCGTATGACATTTGCGCGTAGGGTTATTTCTAATGTTAGTTTTATGTTAGTTTGCAAACAGTTCCTATTCTGATGTTTTTGTAGCGTTTGTCTTCAAACGCTACCAAAATCAACATATCAAAACGTTAGTGCACGGATATTTTTACGTTTACGAACCCTGGTACAAACCTCAAAATGGATAGGCTGAATGAACCTCTTTTTAGGGTTTTCTCGTATCAGTAAAGGGGAAACGGGGAAACCCTAGTTCACCCGGTGTTATGGGCTGACATCACGGATGTTGTAGGTGATGTAGCCAACACGGTACCATCGGTACTAGACTAAGGAAAACAACAATGTAGTAACCAAAATATAATTGTAAAAATCATTCAGGTGTCTACGAGGGTCAATGGAAAGACAGCCTCCAAAATGGCTACGGTGTCATGAAATATAATTCCGGAGACCTTTACGAAGGCTATTTCAAAGACGGCCTTGCACACGGCCACGGCGTGCGAAGGCAGGGCGACTTCACGACCTCCACGGCCACCATATACCTCGGGGACTGGAGCAACGGGGTGAAGCAAGGCTACGGAGTGATGGACGATATAGGCAAAGGCGAGAAGTACCTGGGGAGCTGGAGCGATAACAAAAAGCACGGCTGCGGCCTGATAGTCACCCTGGACGGAATTTACTATGAAGGTGTGTTCATGCAAGATATATTGACGGTAAGTGACTCTCAACTCAACTTCCACGAGAAAGTATTTTCTGTATACTAGGAAGCATTATAAGGCGGCTAAGGTATAAGGACAAGATGCCGTGCTAAAGGGCGACAGGCTCACCACCTCTTACCTTGGCACGGTACTTCCACCGAGTCATGCAGCAGGTGGGTCTTTGTGCCTTACTTGCAGCTTGATCGATTGAATCTTGTTCGAATACTTTGAGAAACGTGGTGGTCGGTGTTGTGCTGTAATTCACCAGAGTTCTTGCAGCACAACACCGATTACTCTGCTTACCCCGATTGTAGGAATTCAGCGTGTGTGATATGTATGTATGTATGAGGAAGGTGTGGATCTAAGCTTGCGATGGCTTCACCGAACATATCCGGACCCATCGGCATTAGAGGAGGGTATTAATCGAGGCCGGGAGTCCTGCTCTCGACCTCCGAAGAGATCAGTCTTGAATCCGTTTCTCACAATCCGGTCTACTAAGTTGCAGTACTTGTTAAGTTTGATGTTGTGGTCCTTCTGTATGTTACTTTCCCATGGAACTGTAAGTTCAACAAGTACTTCATGCTTTGTCGCTTTTGAGAATAAGAGTATATCCGGTCTTAATGCTGTGGTACAGATTTCCATCAACAATTCCCAATAATTTGGATTGCTCCCAAAATTGAAGAAGGTTTAGTCCTATCTTTGGGCAGTTTTTTGGCTCCAGGTTTTCCATGTACCGTGTGGGGCCGGTACTTTAAAAGAATAGTCCCACTGCATCTCTCCCCGTGCATGTCGTAAAAGGCGACTAAGGGATATGACTCCCTTCTCATATCACTAGGTGGTAGGGTTTAACCCGCCCGGATTGTTACCACCGCACTGAATGAAAGGTCGGTCGAAACGGCTATGTAAATAGTTTATGTTTTCCGTCCAGTTCAGTGTAGCCGGCACGACTGAAGGGAAGCACTGACGTGGCACCAAGTTCACCCGGTGTTATGGGCTGACATCACGGATGTTGTAGGTGATGTAGCCAACCGTGTCAGTATCAATAAAAAAAAATAAAAAAAAATCAAAGTTGACCTTCTGGAAGCCGCTACTGGTTTGCCCTTTCCTGGTCCGTGCAATTGACAGGTTGATGGCCTCTCTGATGATTTGGAGGACTTTATCATGACGGTAGGAATACTGGTCTCGCTGAAGTTGTATATATTAAAATGATGTACGTATATATTTCTCAGGGTCACGGAGTGATGGTATTCGAAGATGGTACTCATTACGAAGGTGAGTTCAGATCGGCCGGTGTGTTCTCCGGCAAAGGAATCCTGACGTTCTCTAGCGGAGACAAAATAGAAGGCTCCCTCAACGGCGCCTGGACCGAAGGAGTCAAAATATCAAACGCTGTACTGCAAATGAATGTGTCCAATCCAGCACCACCAGCCAACTCTAAACCAAAGTAAGTATAGGAATACTCTATTATTATGATTGGGGCCCCTGAGCTCTGTTGTCACTGCACTGCGACCTAGGAAGATCTATTGTGATCTCTCAAAATTTTAGAGCTCACTCCTAAGTGCGATTTCCGCTATGAACCGAGATATATTCTTGGGGTTGAGTGCCTGTATTTGGCATGGGTTAAAAATGTAACCCCCAAGAATACGGCTTCGACTGTTATTCTTTATTCTTTATTCATCATCCATAGATCGCATCCATCATCCACAGTACACTGCACTCGGAACATTTTAACATTTAACATTTTGCATTTTGCCAGTTCGATTATCACAGCGATGAAGAACTGGCAAGAAACTTCGCTGGATACCTTTACGTCCACTTAGTCTACATTTACAATAATGTTTGCCACTGCCTACATATTATTATTATTATTTTTTTTTTTTTTTTTTTTTTTTTAATTTAATTTTTGATGCTCAGGTCGAGACACTGGACTTTCGTCTGTGACGTCTCGACCCGTTTTCTCGGTCGGTTCTCAAAAAATAAATGTATGTACAAATAAATATATTACGAGTCATCACTATTTGTAAAAAATTATCACAAATAAAAAAAATTTCCTATAAGCGTAAACCATTCATATAATACGTTGGAGCCAATTGGAGCAGGCCGGTCTCCACAAACAGCACCCGTTCACGAGCATCACGCCAGGGCCAGCCATCGCCACATTTGAGGGTGAGAGGCGACCCGGTTAATGAGCACTTCACATTCACAAAGGATGAGTATGGGCGTTTCATCCTCTAAGGGCCATTCGTTGTAGGTGTTTGTTTAGTCTTCAGTGTCCTGTTAAGGTCCTTATTAGGACTATTATGGTTTAGGTTTAATACCCTATTACTATGTCTTTACTATGCCTAAGCCGCCGTCTGTCTGTCCGTCCGTTTGTCCTACCTTTAAATGGCTGTATCTTTTTAGCTATAATAGTTAACCAGTTACAATTTTCACAGAATATGTTGCCATAATAACAGGAAACATGTTTTTACTGTGTTCTATTGTTTTTGCCAGTAAGCGTCAAACTTGGTGTGATTATAATGCAAACTCTAAAGTAAAATAACAAATAATAAAAACCATCCAATTGCATGGTGGAGCAGAACCCTCGGTGCTCGAGTCCGATTTGCACTTGGCCACTTTTTATAGAACTACATAAAATGCTACATTTCTTTCCTACACCATTTTCACATATCTATAATAGTTAATCACGTCACCGCTTTAACAAAACTATTAATTTCAGCTCATTCGGCAAACTCTGCGTGGCGCCACATCAAAAATGGAACGCACTATTTCGGCAGTGTTACCAGAATCTCGGAATACCGGAGGCATTACTCACGCCGACCGGCAATCATTTTGCAACCGGCGGCTCGCCCTGTGGCAACACTGTGGATAACAAGAAGATCTGGCAAAATGTAGCGGTGCTGATATGCAGCTCGCACAAAGACACCAGCAGGAAGAATAGCACTTTGATCAAGGCTAAAAATGACCTGGAGAAGTCGGTCGACTGTCTGGAAGTGATACCAAAGTTTGGACAGAGAAATCTTAACCTCGACTCTTATATGGAGTTGAAGCATTATATTCAAAAGGTGATTTGTTTTTAGTTTTCCGTATCTCCCCGTACGGAAGCCTATTATTAGGGACCGATACTTTAAAAGAATAGCCCCACTGCATCTCTCCCCGTGTATGTCGTAAAAGGCGACTAAGGGTATCTAAGTCATATTGACTCCCTTCTTATATTACTAGGTGGTAGGGTTTAACCCGGTCGGGTTGGTACCATCGCACTGAATGAAAGGTCGGTCGAAACGGCTATGTAAATAGTTTGTGTTTTCCGTCCAGTTCAGTGTAGCCGGCACGACCGAAGGGAAGCACTGACGTGGCACCAAGTTCATCCGGTGTTATGGGCTGACATCACGGATGTTGTAGGTGATGTAGACAACCGTGTCAGTTTCTATAAAAAAAAAAAATTCTTTTGCCACCGCAGGCCTGCGAGACATCTCACCACCCGCTCGGCCAACTCGTGTTCGGAGTGACTGGCGCGTTCAACACGACGTACGGAGGCGTGCGTGTGCATCCGCTCCTACTGAGCCACGCGGTCCGCGAGCTGAAGAGCATAACGGCGAGGCTCTACCAGCTCATACGACTGCTGTTCCCGGCGCTCCCACTGGACGGCACAGACATCGTCCTGCCGTACAAGGCTGTCGATGAACAGGACACGCACGACAGTAATCCTATAGAAGGGTTAGTTGCCTTGAATACATTTTACATTCATCGAGGTGTTATCAAGTACCGTACTACCGGCAGGCCTTACGGACTCTATGTACTTGCGCGCGCTAACTACCTACCGCCCAGCGGGCCGCCGGCGGTCTAATTCAGTGGAAATTCGTCAGCCGCGCGAAGCATACCTACACGCTCGCCCACGCAACTGCGCGCAGCTGCAAAGCAATAATCACTTTACACTCGATCGTTTAGGTACATTTTCGCACGCAGCGATTGGCGACGTGAAACAGTAGGCTATTAAAGCGGAAGGTATGGAACTTTTTCTATAGAGTGATTTATCTGTTACGAAGTAACTATTGAGTAATCTGTGCTTAGGGGCCGGTACTTAAAAGAATAGTACCACTGGATATTGGATACGCTCTGTATCTTTAGATTTTTAATGACTTATTATTTATTACATTACATCAAGGTCACTATTAGCGACTAATATGAATTGTTTCAACAGTATGTATGTATGTATCTGTTGTATCGTTGTTTGAATGTTTAAATGAACACACGGATTACATATTACTTTAATACTTTAATATTAGTTAACACAAGCACTGTTAATGGTGTCCCATGATCACCGGAAGAGAGCTGCCAACCTGCGGGCGCAAACACCATGAACTCGGGGTTGCCACACTCTCCCCCCTCTTACGACTAAATTGTAGTTGAACAAAGTACTTATAATAAAAATAATATGAATTAACATAATTTTTTTGTTTTTTTTTTTTTAAAACCTTTTTTATACGTTATAGCTCTTGAGAGCATGACATCTGGTTGACATGCCTTTTCCACCACAAACCTTCCACTTCCACTTGGTACGTGACCCCTTGAACCAATATTTGTATAATTTTAGCTAATATCCATTTTTTTCTATTTTTTCTGTAATCCCGAACCATAACTTTATTACCTACCTCGAACGAAACAGAGCGACGGCCGCCCCCCTTTTCCGTTTGGTCTTCCTGTTTCTGACTTCGGTGTTCTACTAATGGTCTCAGCAGTGAAAAAACGACATCTAAGTTCCCGACCTAACATCATTCTGGCGGGTGAGACGCCCGTCGCTCTGTTCGCCGTTGTACGAAAATCAAATAAAAACAAATTCATTGCGTACTCCAGCGAACGACCGTCTTCCACTATTTTTTTAATGTGGGATTTAAATGTTTCCACAAATCTCTCCGCCGCGCCGTTGGTAGCCGGATAGTAGGGCGGCGTGAAGCTTTGTTTTACACCAGTCATTTTGCAGAACCGTTTAAACTCCTCACTGGTCCAAGTGGTTCCGTTGTCCGTTACCAAGTGGAACGGGAATCCGTAACGCACATATAAGCTTTTAAATATAGTAATTGTTTTAGTTGCTGTAATATTTTGCATGACGAATGCCTCTGGCCATTTTGAGAAACTGTCTACAATTACTATAAACATTTTGCCGTAAAATGGACCAAGGAAGTCTGCATGTATTCTATGCCATGCTGATGGTGCCCGGTTCCAATTCGTAAGCGGTATTTTGTTTGGAGCGCTGCGGTTTTGTAGACAGATAATACACGACTGCGTAATATCTTCGATCGATTTGTCTAATCCGGGCCACCAGAAGTATGATCGTGCGACTTCCTTCATCCTAGTTATTCCAAAATGGCTAGCATGTAATTCGTTTAATATGTCACCTCGTAATAGTTGGGGAATAACCACACGGTATCCCCACAGCACACATCCCCTATCGACGGTCAGTTCATTTTTTCGCTTAAAAAAACTTTCAAAATGTTCCCCATATTTATTACAACTGGGCCATCCTTCCATACAAAAACGTAAGACTGTCGATAATATTTTGTCTTTCTTTGTTACAATTTGAATATTTTCCCAGTTCAGTGAATCATAGTTAGATGATGTGACATAGTTGAGCATGCACTGGTCGCCTTCATTACACAATTTATCTATAACTTGTGCTCTCTTCTGTGGAACTCGAGACAGGTAGTCGGCTGGGTTTTTGGCTGTAGCAATGTGGCGAATTTTATAATTGAAACCTGATAGAAATATTGCCCAGTGCTGAAGCCTTCTGGCTGACATTTTTGGAATTGCTTTCTTCGGACCAAATATCCTCACTAGGGCCTCATTATCTGTCTCGAGCTCGAAACAGAAACCATACAAATACTCATAAAATTTGTTAATTCCAAAAACAATGGCGAATGCCTCTTTTTCTATAGTCGGGTATTTTAGCTGTACATCATTTAATTTTTTACTGGCGTAAGCCACAGGTTTGACGGTGCCGTTTGTGTCGCGAACCGACAGGACGGCCGCCACCCCGATATCGGATGCATCACATGTCAGAATTATTTTTGAACTTGGATTGAAGTGTGCCATGGTATCAGTTTTGCAAAGGGCTTTCTTTATTTCAACAAATGAATTTTCACAATTTTCTGTCCACTGAAAGTGATCTTTTTTTAAACAGTTGTACAAGGGCTGTAAGATGGATGCCATATCTTTTAAAAATCTGTTGTAATAATTTACTTTGCCCAAAAATGATCTCAACATTTTTATGTTCTTTGGGCGCGGTGCTTTCAATAAAGGGTCAATTTTATTTTTTATAACCTTCACACCAAATTGATCAACGTGAAATCCAAAAACGTCAAGATGGCTAACAAAAAATTTACACTTACTTGCTTTTAATTTTAAACCGGAATCTGATAAGCGTTGCAGCACCGCTCTGGTCCTAGTGTAGGCTTCCTCAAAATCTTTGGCCGCAATGTAAATGTTATCAATGTATACCACTACACCTTCCAGCCCAATTAATTTTTGAACGACGAGTCGTTGAAATGACCCCGGTCCGGTACTAACCCCAAACGGTAGAAATAAATATTTGAAAATACCCTTTTCGGTTACGATTGTCACCAACTCCTGTGATGCTTCCTCTAGCGGTGCCTGTAAATACGCTTCACTTAAATCTAATTCACGAAAACATGTATTTCCTTGAAAATTTGCCAATATTTGATTTATGGTAACCAGGGGGAAATGATCAACTTCCAAATGTGGGTTGATGGTGACCTTAAAGTCTCCGCACAAGCGGACGCTTCCATCCTTCTTTATAACAGGTACAATGGGTGTGCCCCATGCGCTATATTCAACGGGTGCAATGCGCTTATGTAGTAGTAGCCGATCAATCTCTTCATTTACTTTTGATTTTAATGCAAACGGTACTGACCGAGGTGGTAAAAATTTTGGCCTCGCTCCCGGTTTTAATTTTAATCGGATAGGTGTTCCCTTGAAATCACCCCAACCTGGTTCAAAAACATCCCTAAATTCAGCATATATTTTATTCATCACCTGGTTCGAGTTCACTTCTACCTGGTTGACCGCAACATTTTGTACAAATTGCGGTGGCCACAATTTTAACACCTGAAGCCAATCTCTGCCAATTACGCGAGGAAGCCCATCCTGCACAACAAAAACACTTACATTTTTTATTTGAACAACTCCGTACTCAATAGATAGAAATACAATTTTCCCCAGTGGTTTTGAAAATGATTGATCGAAATTTGTGAATACCACATCTACCGGAGCAAGCTTTGTGTCTGGGAAAAAATCATTTCTATCTTGAACGGTCACTGTGGTCACTTCCGATCCAGTATCTACTTGGAATTTTAAAAATACATTATTAATTTTTATGCTGAGAAACAAAGGCTTTATTTTCATATCTGTCGTGGAACAACAACTGTTTCTAAGGATCGAGTACCTGTCGTTATCCCCTCCACTGTCCTGGTCCGGATCCAGGTCGACTCCTCTGAGGTCCGCCGCGAGGTTATTGTCGCTATCGTTTTCACTTTCACGACCTAGCGACACCTTCTGAATGGACACTTTTTTTCCCTGTGTTGTACGTTTTGTACACATTTTGAATATATGGCCTTTCACTCCGCACTCGCTACAGAACTTAAATCGCAAGGAGCACTCACTTTTGAAATGGCCAGTTTTACCGCAGCAAAAACAACCTGCCGACACGACGCCGCCGATACGGGCAGGCGTGCTGCCTGGTGGCGGGCGGGGCAACTGTCGCGCGCTGGCACCGCCGGTGCGCGCGCGCGCGCTCCGCGCGCCGTCTCTCCAGCCACTCCCGCCGCTTGACCTCACGTGGAACATCTCCGCCCCGTCGATGCTGTGGCTCGTGCTTTTCGAGCCTTTATACGCAGCTTCAATTGTGCGCGCGACCTCCTTCAACTTGCTAAGCGGCTGGTCCGCTATCTTCATCAGCTCAAACTTCATCCGCTCGCTGGCCACTCCATTGAGGAGGCACTCCTTTATCTCCTCTTCCACATTGGTAAACTCACACCTGGCCGTCAGCTTGCGCAGCTCGAGGGTATATTGCTCGACTGTTTCGTCGGCGCGTTGATTTCTCCGGCGAAATTCAGCCCGATTTACTAACTTATTGGCCGACGGATGGTAGTGTGTCTGCAATTGCTCGCACAGCTTCTCGTACTTGAATGAGGTTGGCTTCTCGGGCAAGCACAAATTCGAAAGAACCTCGTATACTGCTGGGGATAGTTTGGTTATGAGTAAGGGGACCTTCTTTTCCGGCGGTACGTCGTGTAGAAGAACGAAGCAGTTGAACTGTTCAATGTATTTTTCCCAGCTGCCGCCGGTGAATGTGTCGATGGTCACGTACATGGACATGTTGCTTGCGCTTCTCGGTACCTCGCTCGGACTCTTCACAAAAAGTCTAATCGCCGTTCTCAACTCTTCCGCCGTCGGTGTCGCACTGCAGGTGACCCCCAATTCCCTCGCGATGGCTAACAGTTGCTCCTTTGACTTCTCTTTAATCCACGCAGTGCGACCTTCGCTTAGTGCTTCTCGAATTTGATCGTTCATTCTATAATGTTAACACAAACATTGTTTCCGCTTTTTCAATTGTCTGTCCAAAGAATATAACACGTTATGTCTGTCTGTCAAATTATTTGTTGTGTGGTTGTAGTTGTTGACACTGACTTTTTTTTTTTTTTTATGGTTGCGTTCTTTTGCCGCGCTAGCTTAATTTTGCTACACGCTTACCAGAGAGTAAAATTATTAGTTACTCACTGCTCTTCCGGTCAATTTACCTCACTTGTGAAAAGCGCTGCCAACTTGACGAGAGTTGACTGACATGACGAACTTCACTACCATCGTCTTCGACCGACGACAGGTGATCTTTTTATGGGAAAGAGACTGATCGAGGTGAAAATGGCCGCCGATTCCCACCTTGCGTCGACACGTTCCATGCGGTTTCTTCATGAATTTGCCATTCCGTGCGCGCGTGACTTCGTTTCTCGTCGCCAGTTGTTGTATCGTTGTTTGAATGTTTAAATGAACACACGGATTACATATTACTTTAATACTTTAATATTAGTTAACACAAGCACTGTTAATGGTGTCCCATGATCACCGGAAGAGAGCTGCCAACCTGCGGGCGCAAACACCATGAACTCGGGGTTGCCACAGTATCAAAGTGTTATGGGCTGACATCACAGATGTAGTAGGTGATGTAGCCAACCGTGTCAGATTGCATAAAAAAAATAAAACTACCCACATACATACATTACAATAACTATGGAAGTCACCGTTAACAGGAGTGTCTTGAATATTTGGACGAGCGTATTTTGTAGTAGGTCAGGTAGCCAACTGTGTCAGTTTGCATAAAAAAAAAAAAAATAATTGCAGCGAGGTGGTGTCGGCGGCGTCGCTGCTGCAGCCGACGCTGCTGCCGCGCGTGCACCCGGCTCTGTTCGTGCTCTACGCTCTGCACAACAAGCACGAGGACGACCTCTACTGGCGGCGGCTGCTCAAGTGGAACCGCCAGCCGGACATCACGCTCATGGCCTTCCTCGGCATCGATCAGTGAGTAGCGGCCTATTTACCATTTAGCAATATACCTAGTACCACGATGTAGGAAAGGAACGGTCGCCGAACTGAGTAGAAAACGTGAAGCAAAAACTGACAGCACCTTGTAGTTACAGCGGCTACCACGCGCGCGCTGCAATCGCCTGTTGCCGACCAGGCTTGGAATTCGTACGATTATTATCGTACTTGTACGATAATTATAACGATTGTATGATGTACGTTCGTAATGCTTCCAAATTAAAATCGTAAAGCGTCCGATAATTTTTCCCTAAATACCAGCATTTTCAACTTCGCGTGCGATGATTTTTAGTGACCTCGCATCCAACCTTGCCGCCAGACTGCCGATCTTGACTTTTCGTCTTATGTAACCCGGTGGAGGGGGTACAAAAGTGTCGTCTTTTTTTGCTTCAGTCTGTCGCTAGCAAACCGCATAGAGTTCGGCCACCGTTCCTTTCCTACATAGTGCTAGTACCTAAACCTGTACCTTGTGGGGTCGGTACTTAAAAAGAATAGCCCCACTGCATCTCTCCCCATGCATGTCGTAAAAGACGACTAAGGGATAAGGACAAGATGCTGTGCTAAAGGGCGACAGGCTCGCCACCTCTCACATTGGCACGGTACTTCCACCGAGTCATGCAGCAGGTGGGTCTTCGTGGCTTACTTGCTGCTTGATCGATTGAATCTTGTTCGTATTCAGAATACTTTGCTAAATGTGGTGGTCGGTGTTGTGCTGTAATTTACCAGAGTTCTTGCAGCACAACACCGATTACTCTGCTTACCCCGTTTGTAGGTATTCAGCGTGTGTGATATGATATGATGATGACTATACCTAACTATGTAGGTGTGGTGTGGTAGCAACATTATTTTTTTTATGGAAACACGGTTGGCTACATCACCTACAACATCCGTGATGTCAGCCCATAACACCGGGTGAACTAGGCGCCATGTCAGTGCTTCCCTTCATTTCATGTCGGCTACACTGAACTGGATCGGAAAACATGAACTATTTGCATAGCCGTTTCGACCGACGTTTCAGTCAGTGCGGGGGTATCAACCCGGGCGGAATAAACCCTACCACCTAGTAAGGTACGAAGGGAAGGTACCTACAGTTTTACGCGGAATCCGAACCCCGGTCAACCTCCAACGGTCGAGCGCACCACTGAGCTACAGGCTGACATGTTACTCATAAAATCTAAAACGTTACAGAAAATTCTGGGTGGGCTACACGACGCGGGACTCTGAAAAGTCGCCGCCGTTCTCACCGCTCAAGGAGCAGCTGTTCAACGACGCCGTGGAGACACTGCAGCAGCTGAAGACGACCTTCTCGCCCATCGAGAAGCTGCTGGTCATCCGAAGCACGTTCCAACACATGACGGCGGCCGTGCAACACGAGCTGGGTGAGAACTTCACGCTAGACTTCCGTCCAGGAGTCGTACGAGCGGGTACAATAGCCTAAAAACCTTCGATCAGCCATCATGAGGTTATATGGTCATGAGCAGACATCGGAATCCGCGGGGCACGAATACGACCTTGTTAGGGATTGACTACGGCGATCAATAAACAATCGACACTGTTATCGATACTCATATTTATTTGTTTATTGTATTTTATTCATGTCATATTTCAGACCTGAGTACTTATATACCTACAGTACTTATATAAACATGTATACTTTATGTTAACGATTAAGTAAATATAATACATATTTATATAAGGTCTTTCAAAATTAGTTCATAGTACGCTAAGGGGGGGTTCTGTATCATATAGGGAGTAAAACCAATATAAAAAATTTTGGACCTTGGGCTTTTTTTAAGTAAAAAATTTTTTTATGTAGGTTTTAAATAAAAATATAGGTGGTTGATTTTTATAACCTAATCGATTCAGTTTCATAACAGTAACAAAAAAGTCTTCATGGCCATTATGATGTAA
The DNA here is from genome assembly GCA_946902875.1 of Nematopogon swammerdamellus. Classification (NCBI taxonomy): domain Eukaryota; kingdom Metazoa; phylum Arthropoda; class Insecta; order Lepidoptera; family Adelidae; genus Nematopogon; species Nematopogon swammerdamellus. Next base: position 735,436 of record OX336334.1, read on the forward strand.
CACGTGTAAGTTGGTAAAAAAAATTTAATTCTTTCTATTCCATACTAATAAAACTAAAATTGTGGTTTTTCACAATTTCTGAAAGAAAGAGATATACGTGTTGGAAGACTTTTTTGTTCCTAGCACGAAACCGAAACGATTAAGAAAAATATTTTTTTACATTCAACATTAAAAAAAAAATTTTTGTAAAAAAAAAAAATCTTTGTTCTTCAAAAGTGATCTATTTCCGATACAGAACCCCCCCTTAGCTTACTATGAACTAATTTTGTAAGACCTATTTTTTTGGACCTTGGCCTTTTTTTTATGTAAAATATTTTTTTATGTGTTTAAATAAAAAAATAGGTGGTTGATTTTTATAGCCTAATCGATTCAGTTTCATAACAGTAACAAAAAAGTCTTCAATATCATTATGATGTAACACGTGTAAGTTGGTAAAAAAAATAAAATTCTTTCTATTCCATACTAATAAAACTAATATTGTGGTTTGAACAGATTTGTATTGTACCTACAAAGTAAATACAACATTTGTTTATTATATCTTATTTTCTATAGAAATACTCTTAGTTTTAATAATCGATATTATTTCATATTATTCTAAAATAACGATCGATTTTCGATATTTGTGGATACATTGTCCCATCACTAAACAACCTTGAATCATTCGTGCCCCGCGGATTCCGATGTATGGTCATGAGGTATATCCCGCGGAAGTGTGGGGGTCGAGGTTTTTTTTTTTTTTTTATGTAATCCTGTATGGGTGGCTGAGTCGGAGGGGCCAAAGCGCATGCTCCGACCAGCCAATATCACCTCCGAGAAGGTAGGTGCCATACCAGAGACTTCCCTAGATTGCTGGCTATACTGGACTAGAGGAGAACACAACCGAGGTTGCTATGCGGCCATCTTACATCCAGTACGGTGGTACCAACCCAGTCGGCTACAATTTGAGCCTACCACCTAGTAAGGGGCAAGGGAAGGGACTTACAGTTTTACACCGGTTCCGAACGGTGAAGCAGCAGGTGTAGGTATGCACGTAAAGGTATGTTAAATGTCAAGAACCTGCCCAACCGCGAGGTATGCAATCTCCGTCAGTACTTTTGTCAGTACATGACAGTGAGAACTTCACGATAGACTTCGTATTAATTTTTTTATTTTATTTTTTTTTTTTTATGGATACTGACACGGTTGGCTACATCACCTACAACATCCGTGATGTAAGCCCATAACGCCGGTTGAACTTGGTGCCACGTCAGTGCTTCCCTTCGGTCGTGCCGGCCACACTGAACTGGACGGAAAGCACAAACTATTTACATAGCCGTTTCGACCGACCTTTCATTCAGTGCGGTGGTACCAACCCGGGCGGGTTAAACCCTACCACCTAGTAATATAAGAAGGGAGTCATATCCCTTAGTCGCCTTTTACGACATACACGGGGAGAGATGCAGTGGGGCTATTCTTTTAAAGTACCGGCCCCACACGGTACAAAATTTATTCTTTATTCATCATCCATAGACAGTACACTGCACTCTGATTCGTCATATTTTAACATTTAACATTTTGCCTGTTCGATTATCACAGCGAAGAAGAACTGGCAAGAAACTTTGCTGGATACTTTTTTTTTACGTCCACTTAGTCTACATTTGTGTGGGCATGTAAACTAGTTCTGTAGTGGTCGGTTGAGACAGCTATTTAAATAGTTCGTGTTTTCCGTCCAGTTCAGGGTAGCCGGCACAAGTGGTGCGACTGAAGGGAAGCACTGACATGGCACCTAGTTCACCAAGGTGTTGTGTATTAGCTAACATCACGGATTTAGTAGGTGATGTAGCCAACCGGGTCAGTTTCTATAGAAAATAATTAAAAAAATTGCTGAACGAGACAGTAAAAAATACTTATGAACCATACTGAATATGCATATTATGACGGAGGTTACACGCTAGGTTTGGCATCAGTTCAGTCCGTGACCTTGGTCATGACCAGATTGACGCCAGACTGACGCCAGACGTAAAATGCATTCGCACTATCAGTCTGCCATCAGTCTAGTATCAAAATATTTTAAAATCCATCAGTCTGGTCCATCATTCCAAACCATCCATCCATCAAAATAGATTAAACGGTCAGTCTGGGCCATGGTTTAACCAGACTGATGGACTGAACTGATGAAAAACCTAGCGTGTAACCTCCGTCTATGTCTCAATGAAATATTAATGTCGTGTGTTCTTTATGGCGAAATCAACATCTGAATCTGGATCTATGAACAGGTGAGTCGTACCTGTGGAGTATGGACGAGCTGTTCCCGGTGTTCCACTTCGTGGTGGTGCGAGCTCGCATCCTGCAGCTCGGCTCCGAGATACACTTCGTGGAGGACTTCCTGGAGCCGTGCATGCAGCACGGCGAGCTGGGCATCATGTTCACTACTCTCAAGGTAAACTCTACAAGTGTTCCACTTCGTGGTGGTGCGCGCTCGCATCCTGCAGCTCGGCTCCGAGATACACTTCGTGGAGGACTTCCTGGAGCCGTGCATGCAGCACGGCGAGCTGGGCATCATGTTCACTACTCTCAAGGTAAACTCTACAAGTGTTCCACTTCGTGGTGGTGCGAGCTCGCATCCTGCAGCTCGGCTCCGAGATACACTTCGTGGAGGACTTCCTGGAGCCGTGCATGCAGCACGGCGAGCTGGGCATCATGTTCACTACTCTCAAGGTAAACTCTACAAGTGTTCCACTTCGTGGTGGTGCGAGCTCGCATCCTGCAGCTCGGCTCCGAGATACACTTCGTGGAGGACTTCCTGGAGCCGTGCATGCAGCACGGCGAGCTGGGCATCATGTTCACTACTCTCAAGGTAAACTCTACAAGTGTTCCACTTCGTGGTGGTGCGAGCTCGCATCCTGCAGCTCGGCTCCGAGATACACTTCGTGGAGGACTTCCTGGAGCCGTGCATGCAGCACGGCGAGCTGGGCATCATGTTCACTACTCTCAAGGTAAACTCTACAAGTGTTCCACTTCGTGGTGGTGCGAGCTCGCATCCTGCAGCTCGGCTCCGAGATACACTTCGTGGAGGACTTCCTGGAGCCGTGCATGCAGCACGGCGAGCTGGGCATCATGTTCACTACTCTCAAGGTAAACTCTACAAGTGTTCCACTTCGTGGTGGTGCGAGCTCGCATCCTGCAGCTCGGCTCCGAGATACACTTCGTGGAGGACTTCCTGGAGCCGTGCATGCAGCACGGCGAGCTGGGCATCATGTTCACTACTCTCAAGGTAAACTCTACAAGTGTTCCACTTCGTGGTGGTGCGAGCTCGCATCCTGCAGCTCGGCTCCGAGATACACTTCGTGGAGGACTTCCTGGAGCCGTGCATGCAGCACGGCGAGCTGGGCATCATGTTCACTACTCTCAAGGTAAACTCTACAAGTGTTCCACTTCGTGGTGGTGCGAGCTCGCATCCTGCAGCTCGGCTCCGAGATACACTTCGTGGAGGACTTCCTGGAGCCGTGCATGCAGCACGGCGAGCTGGGCATCATGTTCACTACTCTCAAGGTAAACTCTACAAGTGTTCCACTTCGTGGTGGTGCGAGCTCGCATCCTGCAGCTCGGCTCCGAGATACACTTCGTGGAGGACTTCCTGGAGCCGTGCATGCAGCACGGCGAGCTGGGCATCATGTTCACTACTCTCAAGGTAAACTCTACAAGTGTTCCACTTCGTGGTGGTGCGCGCTCGCATCCTGCAGCTCGGCTCCGAGATACACTTCGTGGAGGACTTCCTGGAGCCGTGCATGCAGCACGGCGACCTGGGCATCATGTTCACTACTCTCAAGGTAAACTCTACAAGTGTTCCGCTTCGTGGTGGTGCGCGCTCGCATCCTGCAGCTCGGCTCCGAGATACACTTCGTGGAGGACTTCCTGGAGCCGTGCATGCAGCACGGCGAGCTGGGCATCATGTTCACTACTCTCAAGGTAAACTCTACAAGTGTCTTTGATGAGGGGTCAGCTTGCAGGGGTACAGCCACCCCGTACTTTTTTTTATTTTTATGTAATCCGGTATGGGTGGCTGAGTCAAAGGGGCCAAAGCACATGCTCTGACTAGCCAATATCACCTCCGAGAAGGTAGGTGCCATACCGGAGACTTCCCTGGATTGCTGGCTATACTGGACTAGAGGAGAACACTACCGAGGCTGCTATGCGGCCATCTTACATCCAGTATGGTTGTATCAACCCAGTCGGCTACAATTTGAGCCTACCACCTAGTAAGGGGCAAGGGAAGGGACCTACAGTTTTACACCGGTTCCGAACGGTGAAGCAGCAGGTGTAGGTATGTACTTAAATTTTTTCGTCAGAAAAAACTCATTGGTACACGCCGACCGGATTCGAACCGTGGACCTCTCGCATGAGAAGCCGATGCCCAAACCACTCGGCCACCCGCCGCTTTGAAGAGGGGCCAGCTTACAGGCCCACCAGGCACAGCCACCCCCTACTGACAACGTGTGATAGCTGCACTGAATTCTCATAAAACAAAAACAATTTCATTTCATTTATTTCATTTCATTTATTCATTTCCATCTTAGGTACCATCGGTACACTTGAGTTCGTCACATTTTAGTTTACCAAATTTACAATTGAAACTGTCTGGGTCTAGCCATGGCAAGGGACTAATAATTTTAGCCTAAGCAATAACATAGGCACATAACTAAAAATTATAAGAATACAGAGAAAAAAAAACAGTTTTGTGCATGAAAAGGCAATTAAAACTAGAGCTAAATTAAAATACTTCGCATCAATAGAATTGTCAAAGGTAAAAAATTCAATTATGTCAATATAAAAAAATTTTAATCAATTAATATTAAAATTAAATTAAAATAAATTTAAATTCAAAATTAAAATAGGTAGCATCAATAGAATTGTCAAATTACTTAGTCAATCGATTAAAATAAGAATTAGGTACATTTAAATTGTTAAATTAGGTAAAAATAAAAAACACAAAATTAAATATTACAACACAATTAAATTTTATTTAATTGTATACAATACAATTAAATATTACACACACAAAATATAAATTAATATGTATAAAATAAATGAAACTGAAATAGTATTAATTACTATTGATAGTATAACACCTTCGCTGTCCGAGGACCCACCCGTGGTTCCCGCACTACTGGTTCGAGACGTTCAAGACTTGTAAGAACGCCTTGGGATTTTAATTGGGCTTCCCAAGAAGGTATGAAATAAACAAAAATTAGATCAAAAACGTTTTTGGTTCTAAAAAATGGGTCCGACCCGTGGTCCAGAGTCCGGGACCCATGGGTGGGTCCCGTCTCCCATTATTTCTATATAATTAAAATATTTGAAAAAATATCGCCAGGTAACCTATTAATGGACCTATGATAAAATCTCAGTTGGACTTGACAAATGAAATTTTAGGGCTTGTCAGGGAAGGTATTAATAGCATCTGTTGAACTTATCACACAAATGCTGGTCACCCCGCCACCTGAGCTACCTACGAATATTTTCGTGTTAAACATTATTACTTGTCACTATATTTTCTCACCCTTCCTGGTATGGGTCCCCATACAAGAAACTTGTTAAGTATCGATTGGTGTATATATACGCTACTAAATAATAGATGGCGCCACAGGTAGTTTGCATTGCAGACAGAAAAAAAGATATGGATATACTTTTTTGGCAGGTATAGAATAGCGGATCTACAGAACCCTCCATGTGTGTTTTATTTATTTTTCAGTTAGTTTACGAGTTAGACGGCACGGCCATGTTTCATGTAAACTTTTTGAAATATGATTTTGAATTGAATTTGATTTGGAAAATTTTAGATAATTAATAATTAATTTTATATTCTTCGCAGGCCTGCTACTTCCAGATTCTGCAAGAAAAAATGACGATAACATCCTAGGTGATTTGACAGCTAAGTTGAATTCAATATTTGAAAATTTTTAATGGGTCCATTTTTTATTGCAAAAATGTGCGGATCCCTTCGAAGATGAAGCGACCATAAATTTCCAAAGTGTCCCGACACTCGACTAAATTAAGGAATGCATTGTGTAACTTGGGCAGCTTAAACGGCTTGTCAAAAGATTTGGGTATATTTCAACAATATTCATGTTTTGTGTCTTGTGTGTGATACATTCTTTATGAATGCCCAATATTTCTTGTGTTCATTCCATTACGAAAAGATAGGTCTCATTGTGATATATGTATGATAATGTGAAGTTTAATTTTATTTATAATAATAATTATTATATTCCTCTGCTATATACTATAGTCACTTACATTGTAAAGTTTGCTTTATGTTTAATCTAGAAATGACCTGCAAGAGTAAATCGTTTAGATAGTTTTGCTCAAGACAGCATTGGGTATCAAATAAGTGGCATGGTTTATTGACATGAATAATTCAGAAATATAATCCTTAAAAGTTATTAAACAGTAAAAAAGAGTTCCATTAAATTTATTTTTTTGGGTTATGTCCAGGGATCGCAATAGGTACCTACAGTTTAATAAATACTTAATGTTGGCGAGGAGACATACATGGAGTGGTTAAAACCACCTCTTTCGGGAATTCTGAAAAATTCCCGGGAATTCCGGTATTTGAAAAATATATCTTGGTAGTGATATAATTAGTAACTTTTGATACTTGTAACATGCTCTAATGTATGAACACCTTATTTGTTAACCCAAAAAATATAAAAAAAAATATTGGTATAGAACTGACTTGTATATTATTGTATCATATACAGTGTTAAGAGTCAATTGAATGAAATAATATATGAATACTTTATTGTAAAAATCCTAACAGGAAATATTTTTCAAATCACGGAATTCCTGGGAATTTTTCAGAATTCCCGAAAGGGTGGTTTTAACTACTCCATGTTATGTCTTCTCGTCAATATTAGGTTTTATACTCTACCTATTCCGATCCCTGAATTATGTCTCATCGGAGTGCCAAATTAGAAATTATGTGCGTTTTTTATCCTTACTATATAATAAAAAATTGTTGTTTTCTCTAAGTTGAAGGGGCAATGTTAAAAATCTTCCATTTAGGCTCGCTGTGCAATCAAGACAAGTGTTGTCAACATTATTTGTAAAACGACAATAGTAGAAAAGCTCCTAAAGGTAAGCGTCCACATATCGTCATCGCATCAGACAAATCTTTACTGTAAAATACTGTATCTGCAGCAAAGGGAAGCACTGACAAGGCGCCTAGTTCACCCGGTGTTATGGGCTGACATCACGGATGTTGTAGGTGATGTAGCCAAATGTGTCAGTTTCCATCAAAAAACATTTTTTTGACGCGATGCGTGCTTTGCGTACGAAGGCGACATGTGGACGCTTACCTTATTATTTAGCAAAAAAAAAGGTTTAATTTATTCAAATTTTTGTTTTTTGATTCCGCTGACACATTACTCCAGTTTAGCAAGTTCTTTTTTATGGAAACTGACGGTTGGCTACATCACCTACTAGATCTAGAGAACTAGGTGTCATGTCAGCGCTTCCCTTCGGTCGTAGTACGGTTAAAAAGAGAACTTTACTGTCCTTTGGGACCCCTGCCTGCCCTCTGTGTATTGATTAGGTACCAAAGATAATATAGTTCGTAAGGCTGCTTTAAATGTATTGAAACATCTAACCCAAAAAAGTAAAAGTACAAATATTAAGTACCCTAAATTGCATGACCTGGTGAAACATGCTCGAAACCGCAGACTTCCAACATCCAACTGAATGGAGTTTGAACCTCAAACTGACTAGACCGATTATAATATTGGTTAAAATATTATCATAAGTGTGATACTGACAAACCACCTGGCAATTTTTCGCTTATTTTGGTCAATACTTAAGGGGCAGCAATACCAAAAATATTAGACTTTTGTCTTAGAAAAATATTTATGTCTACAAAATTTAAACGGCACCCCAATGAAAAAACTTAAAACGTAATTCGATTTATTTGGCCCTCGATGGAAAAAAATTGTGAAGTATGCTCATTCAGCTTGTTAGGTATAGTCATTTGCATAATTTCACTAGTTATTAATACTCTACTCCATCAAATGATGTAGAATAGATCAAATAGAGTAGCACACGGGGAATGCATCCCTTTATTATAGAGTTGCCTAAAGTGCGGACTAAGCGCTCCAGTATTTATTTTATCTTCCGCACTGCGAAACTCTGAAATGCACTTCCTCCCGATGCGTTTCCTTCGGTGTATGACGTAGGATCTTTCAAAAGAAGCTTAAAAAGGCATCTGTCACGCCGGCTCAACATTCGTAGCCCCTGTTCGAAACCGAATGCTTTTGGGCGTCGTCAGCTCAACAGTCCACGATGAGAGTGCCAAGTGCCGTGCGTATAAAAAAAAAATAAAACATGTGTTCAATTAAAGATGAATTTATCCGCCACTTACGTCCTTCCATTAAGAGAGTCGTCTTAGCGACCTTGCTCAACTTACATTAATTTGTATGTTGCATCTTGTTCGCTGTCAGTCTGCGATCTGATCTTATTTGTATGAAGTATTGCTGGCCCTTAAGAGTGCAAGCAAGGGATATATTTCACTGATTCAGCTGTAATGATTATTTATTTATTGAAAACAATGCAGTTTTTTTTTTGTGTAGGAGAATTGATTTGTGCGTTATGTTATCAATTCAAGCTCATTATGATGTGTGTGTTTGTGCTGTATAAATTAAATATGTTTTAATTAACATAAAATTATTAACGTACAGCAAATATAAAAATAATAACGTAAATCTATGTAAAATTAAGTAGTTCAATTTAAGTTTCATGACTGTTACTCGTGTTTAGACAAGAAGTGTGGGCGTAATGTTGCAAAAAAATTTTTTTTGTCTAAAATGTAACCTCCCTCGTTGTTATGTTGAGTTATAATCATTTTACATTTTTACGGATTTACAGTGGTAGGTAACGAAGACTTAACATAAGTCACGGGCTTCTTCAGGGACTGCGGGAGTTCCTGTAGCCGACATCTGGTGCCCGTTGTACCAAACGTCAAACTTCGTTTGTTTCGGTAGTTTGACGTTTGGTACAACGGGCACCAGACAGTCTGGTACAGCCGGCTACAGGAACTCCCGCAGTCCCTCAAGAAGCCCGTGACGTAGCGGGCGAAACGTCGACTTATATAAGTCTTCAGTACCTACCACTGTTAATCTGTAAAAATTTAAAATGAGTATAATTATAATAACAGGGTAAACTTAAAAGCATTATGTTAAGTTCTTGACGACATTCCATTCAATTAAATAATGAAAAATAAAAGGAGGGGGAGGTGAAGAATGATTATTTTTTTCATTTATGTAATGTACGTTCGAGTAAAACGAAAAGAACATAAAAGCACAGTCTCGTACAAAACCATTCACAAATTCTGACACATTGACATAATATGAAGTATGAGAGCACTTTTGTTGGACAAATTTGATGACCTAACCTCGCCTCCATTAATTTTTTCCTTGAAGAATTTACATAATAGCAATTTGGCATCAGATATTTCATTAAAACTTTTTTTTTTTAATTGGTCACACTTTAGTAAAATTCATGTTAATTCTGTCCAAGTGCAAAGAAGGCTGCTTGCCTTTGTAAGATAATTGAGATTGTTCTTAGGTATCTCATTCTCAAATGTTGTATCACACAGTACCAATATTAAAAGATTGTTTTTTAATGTTAAGATTTGTTGGCGACCACTAGCCAAGTGCAGTACCTAGCTGTCAAATTGTACACAACATATACGTAATTTCGGGTTAATGAAGTGTTATGCATACAAACTAGTAAGTTCAAATGTCTCGCTCCTTTCAAAATTATTTTGTTTTATTATAAGTAATCATAAATTTATACCGTGCAGCGCCGTCACTGGATACTGGCAGCAGTAATTAACCACTATTTAAAAAAAGAAAAGTAAATTTTACTTGAATCACAGAAAGTCCGAATAAAGATGGCGGCTGAACAAGTTTCTTTGCCAGACATTAGAACAGCGGTTCTCAAACTTTTTTGGTGACGGAACCCTTTCGGAAAGCGAAATATTTGACGGAGCCCTAAAATAAACAAAAATTTGCATGTAACAGTTACTTATATAATAGTATTTATAATAGAAGAGAAAAACAATAATTAAATATCTAATGGGAGGTATGAAACTGTTTCTTAATCTTTATCAATTGTTATCAGGTTTGATAGAAGAGAGTTGAAGTCTCATATCAGGTTCAGCGTCCAGTCTATTGCGGTATTTGGTGAATCCTGTTTCGCACAAGTATGTTGTTGGGAACGGGAGAATCATCTTGGCAAGAAGTGGATATTCATCGCGGATTCTGCACCAAAAATTATTGAGTGGCATCGTTTTGAACAGTGACTCCATACTGGTGTTTGAGGACCTTTCTAAAAACGATTCATATATTTGGAGAGGTAAATTTTTTTTTTTTTTTATCGTTTTCTCGCGGAGCCCCCACAAAGGCTCCGCGGAACCCTAGGGCTCCGCGGAGCACACTTTGAGTATGGCTGCATTAGAAGAGTAACCAGAAAAGGCTGTATACTTTAATTAGTTTTGCCTGTCCCGAAAAGGGACAAATAAATTTAAAAAAAATTTACGATTTGACAGCTGCGGAATTGGGCGGCATTTTGTCAGACAAACGAGTTGTATTAGTAAGTACATACTTAGTAGAATGTGTAAACGTAGTAACTCACTCATCATATCAATACTCGGTCGATCTAACGTGTTGTGACTGTAGGCATAATCATATCTTGTGTGATGGATGTGTTAATGCTCATTGTGCAAATTCTATTGTATTTTTAAAAAAAGATTTTATCTATGTTAATAAATATTTATTGAACCGCACCCCATTTCGTTTTAATTGATCGAATCGGATTCCTAAATAAAACATACATATACCATTGATTTTTTAACCTTTCTTCCGCCGGCGCCGCGCGAGAACTGCCTCCCTAAAATGCCGCGACTTTTTCGCAGGGGCGATTCGTTACGCAAGGAGAATAAAAACTTTTTTTCGGAACAAAAATATCGAACACCTATAGGAAATTTAGCATGATTGTAATCCTTATAAAATGTCCTACAAATTTATCTATAACTTGTAGTGCTCTGACTTTTGTTTTGATTCAAAATTGTGAGTTGAACATTGCACGAACATTTCACTTACCAAATATAGTGAGGCTATGTTTTGTTTCGATTTTACACTCGCCAATGGATAAAAACTTCCAATAATAAATAACACATTCACTTCATAAATGTTGTATTCTTTCGAATTTATACAAAAACACAAACAAACTAATGACTAAAAACATCAAAAATCATTTTTAATCGGGGCGTGGTCGCGGCGAATTCGCGCGCGAACATGTACGTTCGTCGCCACTGCTCGAAAACAACTGAAGAGATCTTTAATTTTGTGCTCTAGCGTGGCGACAAAGTGAATCATTTCGAGAAGGGCATAACTTCACCTTTTTTTAGAAGTATAATTGAACCTTATCCCCATATTGAAAGAGTGCGTATTTAAATGCCGAAAGTGACTGGACGTGACTGGAACGTGACTGGTGACGTTGGCGCGGATCTACGCTTAGGCAGTTAGAGGGCGATGCGCAGATCTGCGCTTGGGCATTCGAAAGGTTAAATCAATGATACATACGCATGCATACACACTGCACGCCGTATCCCGACAGTCTGGGTAAGCAGAGTAATCGGTGTTGTGCTGCACGAACTCTGGTAAATTACAGCACAACACCGACTGCCACGTTTAGCAAAGTATTAGGACAAGATAACTATCGGGCAGCAAGTAAGGCACGAAGGCCGACCTGCTGCATGACTCGGTGGAAAGACCGCACCAAGGTGAGAGGTGGCTAGTCGCCCTTATGCACGGCATCTTGTCCTTATCCCTTAGCCGCCTTTTACGACATGCACGGGGAGTTAAGGCGCTTAGTAACGCCAACGGCGTAGCTCATCGATTGTATGGACATATTGCAGCATCTTTTTCATAAGGGGTTTTTTCATAAATTGCTATCCTTCGCATAAGAACTTTGAAAAGCGTGTGATCTATAGATATAACAATTGATGTCATTTTGCTATAAAAAGTCCATTCAAAAGTTTCCATGCACGGGGAGAGATGCATTGGGGCTATTCTTATTAACTACCGGCCCCACACAGTAACTAAATAAAACTCTTCATTATATTAATGCTATTTATTTCATTCCTATAAAATAACATACCAAATGTCTCATTTTGTACAACATCATATCAAAAATGTACACCGCTATATAAATTTCGTCTTAGGTAAATGTACCTAGCTATTCTCATGATTTCATGGCTATGTTCTATAATTATAGTCGTCTCACTCTGTTACTCTGATAGTTGAAATGTTCGTTCGCTCGCTCGCTCGTCCCCTCCTTATTGCAAAGCTCTCGCCGCGGAAACACCGACACAAGTTTAAAGAAGCCTTTAGTCCTTTTCAATATAAGGCAGCTGTGGGGCGTTTTACTTACACTTTAATTATTGAATTTATTCAAATGAAAACAATGTGAACTTTGGTTATTTCAGTTATTTTATAATGTAAAATTAATTGAAACTTTGATCCAGAATAACTTTTGACATTTTCTGCAATTTCTTACGCTAACTGCAATTAAAAATCGGACATTGCGAGAAGTGTTTGTATAAAATGGTTGGCTATTTCTTTAAATTACAAGCACTCACATACAACAATTGCGCATTTGCTGCAACCAGGAAATCGTACGATTTTTACCGGCAATGCATGCATAGCCTAAGCCTTGGTTACACAAGGGGAAAACCGAAAATGCCCTTCCAACATGCCGCGCAACATGGATTCTACGTGCCGCAGGTTTTATGGAAACTGACACTGTTGGCTACATCACCTACAAACAACATCCGTGATGTCAGCCCATAACACCGCGTAAACTAGGTGCTATGTCAGTGCTTCCCTTCATTTCATGTCGGCTCCACTGAACTGGACGGAAAACACGAACTATTTACATAGCCGTTTCGACCGACGTTTCATTCAGTGCAGTGGTACCAACCTGGGTGGGACAAACCCTACCACCTAGTAAGGTAAGAAGGGAAGGGACCTACAGTTTTACACGGTCAGCCTCCAACGGTCGAGCGATCCCATCCAAGTACTGACTGACCGCGCCCAGCAGGTGTGCCGACCGCACTACTGAGCTACCGAGGCTGACAAATGTTGCTGGCGATATAACTACCAGTCTGTTCAGACAAGTCTAGCCTCATGTTCCAAGATGTTCACCGTAAAAGTGGGGGACATGTTGCACGACTCTTTTTTTTTTAAAGACAGGAAAATGACATTCGCCTTATATTAGAGAGAGTTGCACGCTTCACACAAATTGTGTTATAAGTTGATAAAAATACCTATCGAACTTTATCGATTGGATAATCTTTAGTATTAGTTCCAATGTGATTTAAAAGTCCCAACATTTAAATAAAGTGAAACTAACATTATTTTCTTCCTCGTATCACTATGTACACCAGAGATTATTAGTGTACACACACACTCACACACATATGCGCTATTTGTGGTTCTGACAACTTTTTTCTAGCGAGATTTCGCTAACATTTTGTCAATCTAATTCAAAATTAGGTAAATTCGAGTTTACAGCATTTCATTAGTTCATCAATCGAGAACAACTACTTGACTATTTAAAATTTGTCGAAAATTGGTAACTCTCAAACGTCACTTTCCTTCAAAAAAAATCAGACTCCAGTGTGACCAAGGCTTTAGCCGTGATTACTTATTATTATACAAAAAATACTAGTAGGTATATGTATGAAACAGCTCTTCACAAGTTGAGTAGTGACTGCTAATGTTGGTGGGAGAACACTTTTCCGATTAGATCATTCTAAGATTGCAGGTCTCCCCGCCACTCCCACTGCGGGCTGGACAAAGGTAAAGTGCGGCCAAGGAGAAGCGATACGAAAGTTCATTCACCTAAAACACGACCGTGGGAGTTGACAATCTGTATCTATCTCATTCCATCTTGTGCATTTCACATAATGTTTCGTTCTCTCTGTCTCGTTGACTTTGTTTACATTTGGTATCGCTTCTCCTTGGCCGCACTTTAGAACTGCACAATTGTGGCCTGGCGAAGCGTGGCGTGGCGTGACGTGTGCACATCTTCGTTGCAGAGCTACAGCATCGTGTCATGGCGTGGCGCGCCAGAGACCCGGTGGTGGGGGTTGGGCGCTCTGGCGCTGATCAAAATCTGCGGGTCTGCGACACGACACCCTGCGCCGCGACACGATGTTGTAGTTCTAACCATACAAAATATATGGGTGGGATATGAGCCAGGCACCGCCACGCCACAATGGTGTAGTTCTACCTAGATAGGCTGTTTCTTTAATTACCCGCGCTGCTTTAGGTATGATTTTATACCTTAAATAATTATTTGATTTTTAACCTCAAAATGTATGGAGCACATTATTTTTGTTTTTTTTTTATTTTGCTGTGCTTTATTTGCACTTGTTCACTTCGAGGTACAGAAAGACCCCCAAAAGTAGTGCCGGTCATTAAAAAATAACCTGTAGCGGGATTTCATGGGCGACAAGGGCTAAAGAGTACATCCCTTTGAGTTGATCCAACTTTACCTGTACATTAGAATTCACATTTAAAAAAAAACTCAATTTCACAATGTGCTCATAATATTTCACTTAAATTATTATACCGCTGACATAGCAAAAAAGTAACAATACATTTTGTACTTTTCTGATATTAACTTATTGGTTTTTTTTTAGTAGGTACTCAAATATAAAATAATTTCAGTGATATTTTTAAAATCACACGTACAAAAATTAACTCGACACATGAAAATATAATAGATTATGTTAATAATTTATATCTATAAATTAATTGCAAATAAAACAATTAAGCTCGCTAACGTACTTAGTTGTTCGTCAGTGAGTCAGACGTTCAGCTCACGGTACTTATTGTTTTGTCAAAGAAATATAATTTTTTTTTTTTCAAACAGCGCTAACTACACGAGACTTACAAACAACTGGATCCTACAGGAAAACAAATGTTCAACAGATATATTACTATAACAGGCTACCACTATGTTAATGCTTACAAATAAATGCTGGCGGCTACTACGGCTTACAGGTTCGAGCTGTTGGCACGCGGGCGTGCGGGGGCGGGAACGGGGGCGGCGCAGGGGCGCGGCGCTCCCCCGCCCCCACACCCGCTGCAGCGTACGTACAAACACTACTT
Source organism: Nematopogon swammerdamellus (assembly GCA_946902875.1). Taxonomy (NCBI): domain Eukaryota; kingdom Metazoa; phylum Arthropoda; class Insecta; order Lepidoptera; family Adelidae; genus Nematopogon; species Nematopogon swammerdamellus. The sequence continues at coordinate 750,648 of OX336334.1, forward strand.
CCTAACATCTATATACACATATTGAATGCACATATTTACTAGATAACATATACACCGGCATCGCAATAAGAAAATTAATATTTCATTTCAATAAATTCAATATAAGGGTTTTTTTTTTAAGTTAATAAAAATCTTATTTACACGCTTAAATTAAAAAAAAAATATTTTAATATCAATTAATTAAAATATTATAATCAATAAAACTCGCTCTAGCTAATGGGAGCGGACGGCGCGCGCCGTCTCGTCCCGGTTTCCCGCTTCACCGAGACACTCCCGCGTCAACATCTATTTATTGCCATCATAAATTGTTCCGACTCTTAGATCGACGGCCGAAAGCCCGCTAAATCACAACCATGATATCATAATTGCGCTGCGATGGTGTAACATAGAGTAACGTACCGAGCGCAAGCTTCGCACAGTCGCGCCGGCATGCTAAACGCTACGCTACACTACAGGTCGGTTAACTCAAGCTGGCACGTACCAAACACACTCACATATCGCGCTTGTGTAGTGTCTGTGAAAGCGGCACACGACGTCGCACTGCGTACGCATCGCGAAAAACCGATCTGTCTTCTCTCTCGCGCGCGGCCAAGCTTATGAGAGCGACAGAGAGATTGTTATGCTTTGTTTTTACTACTATTACGAAATATAGCGTGATGTTTTGTTTCAACTAGTCCGTCGCATTATTGTAACTGGTTTATTTAGAGGTTAGATTAAACGAACTGTATAATAAAATTGCATTGGTGCGAGTACTATGAACGTGCCAGTTTAAGTTAAACGACCTGTACTACACGTCGCGGCGCGGCGGTGTGCGCGTGACTTTACGCCAGCTCGGTCAGTGGACGACCAAAGGCAGTCACACACATACAAACACGCACTGCCTTACCATGTACAGGTCGGTTACAATTATCGTACCAATTACAATAATGCGATGACGAGATCAAACAAAACATCACACCATATTTTGTAATAGTAATAAAAACCAAACAATAACAATATCTGTCACGCTCATAAGCTTGGCCGCGCGCACGCGAGACAGATCGGTTTTTCGCGATGCGTACGCAGTGCGACGTCACACAGTGCGATCATTCAGACAATACACAAGCGCAATATGTGAGTGTTTGGTACGTGCCAGCTTTAGATAGCTGACCTGTAGTAGTGGTACACTAACATATATTGTATCTCGCCGCAGTTGAGTGAAGCCGGCACCGCGGTATTTACTCGAGGCGGGAGGGGGGAGGGGGGGAGGGGGACAGACGCACTCGGGCGCGCCCTACACGCGTGCCCCGTTCCAATATCTTACCTTTTTGCAATATTTAATTTTAACAAAATCACTTAAATTTAGTAAACTAATACACCGTAAGCACCATTGATTACATCACTTAACGTTCACGCTTATTCAAATGTTATTTATTATCAGGGATCGGAATAGGTAGAGTATAAATACCTAATGTTGGCGAGATGACATAACATAGAGTGGTTAAAGCCATCTCTTTCGGGAATTCGGAAAAATTCCCAGGAATTCCGGGATTTGAAAAACTTTTCCTGGTAGTGAGTAACTTTTGACACTTGTAACATGCTGTAATGTATGAATACCTTATTAAAAATCCCAAAAATTATTTTCAAGTCAACATCACTTCCATACCAAGAATTTTCTTCAAAATAATTTTTAGGTTTTTAAATAAGGTATTCATACATTACAGCATGTTACAAGTGACAAAAGTTACTAACTATATCACTACCAGCATATATTTTTATAATCCCGGAATTCCCGGTAATTTCTCCGAATTCCCGAAGGGAGCTGGTTTTAACCACTCCATGTTGTCTTCTAGCCAACATTGGGTATTTATACTGTATCTATTCCGATCTCTGTTTATTATGTAATTTTGTTGTAAGATTATTGCACAATTGCACAGTGCAAAAAGGCGAAGGAGGGCTGTTACGTCAGTCGTGGCTTTCAAACCCCGCACCCTGAGGGGCGAGGGGGGGGGAGAAAGGGGGGGAAGGTACGCGTAGGGTACGCAACACAGTGCAAGGTATGGCATCTACTTGTTACACTATAAACCTACGATAATACTGAGACGATCTTATTGTACGCGCTAAGTCGCAAAGCTTCACACCAAAATTCAATGCACCGATTCATCTGGCTACGTTCAAAGTCATTCTGACATAACTACACAGTTTCATGTACTGTCACCAGTTTTTTTTTTTTTTACAAAATACATACCACACGCTGTATCCCGACAATCTGGATAAGCATAACAGTCGGTGTTGTGCTGCATGTTGTCTTGTAAAATAAAGCACAACACCAACCGACAATCAAGCAGCAAGTAAGGCACGAACACCAACCTGGTGCGTGACTTGGTGGAGGGACTGTGCCAAGGTGAGAGGTGGCTACCCTGTCGCCCTTATGCACAGCATCTTGTCCTCATCCCTTAGTCGCACTTTTACGACATGGACCGGGGGAGATGCAGTGGGGCTATTATTTTTAAACACGGACTTTTTCAAATCCTCATTAAAATAATAATTTGAACACAGTACATGAAAGGGTATGTCAAAAATGTCTTGCCGCAGTCAAATAAATCACCGTGCAAATTAATTACATGCACCGCAGCAATGCATTTTAATTGCTAATATGAGTCCGATGCTAAAAAGCTTAAAAGCAGAAAAATAAGCCCAATTCCATTTAATATTGGTTACGGAAGATCAGAGTTTTGGAAAGATTTGCTTGTTATAGCTAAGTTGTAGAAAATGTCCTTTAAAGATTGGTCTCCACCATAGAGAAGCGAAGCAGTAGCCCCGCCCCTACTCGAGACGCCATGATCGCCAATTTACCTACAAAGCGGTTGAAGCCTGTAGGCGTGGCGTATGATTCGCATGTGTGTGTTGTGCGTGTGCCTAACTTGCTCCGCTGGCGTCGCTAACACACACACATACACACACAGCGTTAGAAGCCAAGCGGGCTCTTATTGAGTTTCAACTATTATCATTACTTCCGCCTCTAGAGAGGCGCGCGCGCTATTCGATGCTCTATGGTCTACACCACAGAACATCAAATACCTACCGCGCGCGCCCCCTACTAGAGGCGCCCTAAGCGAAAATATTTGAAACCCAAAAACTACACGCAGTGCTGCTAGCGCTTCGTATGTGTGTGTGTGTGTGCTAGTATCGACACTACACACAAAGAGGAGCAAGTTAGGCACACGCACAAAACAAATGCACACGCACAACACACATATGTAAGTCATAGGCCACGCCCACAGGCTTCAACGGCTGTTGAGTTGTAGAGATATCGCGTTCAGGGCGCCTCTAGGAGGGGCGCGCGCATTCGATGCTGTGGTCTACACAGAACATTAATTGCGGTTGCGACATAGTACAGTATGCTTTTTTAATGACCCGTACCGCTTTAGCGGGAGATTTTGTACGTGAAACTGACCAAATTTAGTGAATAAACATTCTTAATAGAAATTTTAAGAAACGTATCCATATGAAGCCATTCGATCGTACGCGGGGGTTGCGAATGCCATGCCGGACTGGCAGGCTTTATCCCACTCTGTTGCTTTATGAAAAACCTGCCAAGTGCGAGTCGAACTCGCGCACCGAGGGTTCCGTATCGCCATGTCATGGTCAGCGCCACTCACGCCATATATGGCGTGTTTTATGAATTGCTTCATAATAGTTCAAATGCTTCATACTCTTTTCGGTAGATGGCGCGCATACACTTTTTAGTTTGTTATATGGGGATCCTAGTGAATTTTTTACTTTTTCTTATTTTTATTATTTGTTGTTATATCGGCCATACCATAATACAACATATTCTGTGAAAATTTCAACGGACTACCTATTACGGTTCAAGAGATACAGCCCTCGGATAGACGGACAGACAGACAGACGGCGTAGGCCTAGTAATAGGGTCCCGTACGACGGATACGGAGCACTAAAAACTCAAAATACTACATTCGTACACAAACGTGATAAGTTACCGTGGAGCGTATAAAAAGTTAGGCTTACGATACATTTACATTTTAACAGTCAGAAAAAATATTACTTATTTAAATATGAACAGTGTGTAGCAGGTAGGTGTTCGGTTTCCACCGATTGGATCACATCAATTTCCTTAGGTGCTAGTTATTATTTTCAACATCTGTGAGAAATATATTTACACTGTGCAGTATAAAAAGTCCACTCCTCACGTCCTAACGCCTCGTATGTACAAAGCTTTACTTTGCAACGTCGCACACACTCAAGGCGCGTCTCCTGTGACTCTTTTTTTTTTCTTCGAAACAATACACAAAAACATCGAAACCTTTGTGTATGCCAAGAACGTTAGAAGAGGTAGGGACGTCGGACCTTCCCCGCGCCAGCGTAACACGATATTATTAAAAACGTACCAATAACATTCGTCGGTCGCCCGCTGGCCACATAGCGCAAACCTTCCCCCACCCGATACCACCCAGAGCGCGCGCCGCGCCCTCCGCTACCCGCGGAGCTCGGCGACGCTGGTCCGGCGAAGCATTGGACAGTCCGAAGTCCCTACCTCTTCTAACGTTCTTAGTGTATGCATACACAATGTTTTTGTTTGCCGAGGCAGACGGGAAACATTCCCCGAGCGGGTGGAGAGCGGAGGGGTTTGTTTCATTTCGTTGCAGCTGCCGTGTCGTTGTCTATCCCATCCAAAATCGGTCGATTCGTAAATACTGATAAATATTAAAATCTCGAGGTCTAACTCGTAACCTGATATGGCATCTGCAATCGCTAAAACTGAAAGCACGTCTTCCTCGTCGGAACTCATTTTGACGTCCACACAAAATGTTTTGTTTCAACCGGAAACATTTCCATATTAGCAGAAGACAGCTTGTGCATGAAAACAAATGTTTTTGTTTCACATTTTTTGTGTAATGTTTCGAAAAAACACGCTCAGGAGCCGCACCTTTAGGTATACAATTCCAGTCAATCCTTAGATTTAAGTGATTATGTCGACAATTCCACACTTAATCCTTAATGTCAATTATTGATTCGAGGATAGATTTGCGACAGTTTCCGGAGAAAGTCCTTGTGAAAGTATATAATAAACATTAAGCATTCAATTCCCTGCTGCGTATCCAGTATCCACACGCTATGGCGACCTTCGAATAAATCATCCCATTTTCAATAGCTATACTATAGTGAATCTCCTTGTGACATCACAATAAAGTGACTCCAATTTTATGGGCAAAGCCAGAGCCGACTGTAATTTTTCCTACGGAGAAAGCCATGCTGCCACGTGATAGGACCCCTGAGACGTTGCTTCGCTTCTCGTAAGAGAGAGCGAGAAAGACGACATCAGTCTGTACAATTCCATTCGAGAGAGCGAGAAAGACTGCTGTCGTCTTTTTCGCTCTCTCTTACGAGAAGCGAAGCAACGTCTCAGGGAGGACCCCTGTGACATCATGTGACAGCATGGCTTTCTTCGTAAGAAAAATGACAGTCGGCTCTGGAAAAGCAAATGTCAAAAGTAAAAAAAAACTGAAATATTTATTTTTCTTGAATTTAGTGAACTGTGCCCAGAAAGTTAAGGTACGTTTTTCAAAACAAAGTCTGCTATACTGCGGTATCGATGTTTTAGTGTCCATGCAAAAAAGAGACATCAGTAAGAAAACAACCGCTACGTCGCAATAACAGATGTACAGATCGCTTCACGGCAATAAGACCGGAGCGCACCGTACCGGTATGGTTTGCGAGCGAATCACACATACAGGTTTACCTACTTGATCCCAGACATGATATAAACACAAGTCGTATAAAGCAATCTCCAGTGGACATCGACCGAGTTTACTCTCGTCCCTCGCCGTGAACATTCACACTCGACCCGCCGCACACTTCACGTCGGTGACGCGAGGCGTAGGCTTATTCATGATTTCACAAATTCGTAAAATTGCATTTCAAAAATAACGTAAGTGAAACAACAAGCATTAGTAAAACGCGACACATTACACCGTCGTCCCTATATCTACGTTCAAACACAATATTGCATTAGTCAAGACCTGATGCGATATTTCACTTAAAAAAACAAAACAAAAAAACCGCATCTGCATAAAATTATCATTAAAAACTTAAAAACACAGACCAGCGGAATAAAACGCATTCCAAATATTCCCGAATTGCAATCGGAATAACGCAATTCGCATTTTTCAAAATGCACGCAGCAAGCAAAGGAATCAATCGTGGTCTGTCGCGCACAAGTCACCAATCACTGAGCCTAGGGACCGCACATCGACGTGCAACGTAACATATCCATGAGAAGTTGTTGCTGAACGTCAGATTCGATCGGTCGTAACTCGGGTCGCTCCCTCCCCGCCTCTCCGCTTCATTCCGTGTTTTTTTTAACAGGATACACACTTGATTTTTGGCGCAGTCGGTTCCAATTGGCGCCCAGTCGGTCCCCAGGCTCAGCGGTGGGTGACTAGACACTACACTGCGGTGATTTTGCTCATAATTAAGGGGTCACTTAAAACTAGAAGTTACATCTAAATTGTAAAAGGGGTAGGTACAAACGTCCCTATTGACCTGAAGGCAAATTGGCACCGGGGACGACGCGCGCCGCGGCGCCGTCGGTCCCTCCATCCACAAAGTCTCATTTCGCGTACGCACATACCCACGTACATCGCTCCACGTCACTTCGTCACTGTGAAGTTAGCGCAATCTCTTCTCAGATCGAAAAATTCCAGAACATTTAATAGGTAAGGACGTCGGACCTTCCTCGCGCCAGCGTAACAAGATGTTTGTATAAACGTACAAATTCCAATCGTTACCAACCCAATCAGAGCGCGATACCGCCCGATACCACCCAATCAGAGCGCGCCGTTCCGTCCGCTACCCGCGGAGACGCTGTTTCTCATATAAGCATTGGACAGTCTCACGTCCAAACTCTCTAAATTTTCTTGGAAAAATTGTACGAGTTCTACGCTTTTAGACTAATTTCACATTGGCAAAGTACCCCGTGCGCCGCACCAATCGTGTAAGTTCATTCATAAACCATCAGTGGCGCGTCGCCAAGCGCTCTGCAATGGCGGCACAACGGAGACACTAGACTGCAGTCTATCAACCGGCTGTGGACGGAGGGAGCGACAGTTTGCGCACGCGCGCGCGCTCTCATCAGAGCTGCGGCCGCACGAGCGCGGCGGCGCGGCGCAGGTTGGTCCAGATTGCGCGCGCGAGCTTGTCGCGCCGCCGCTATGTGGGCGGCGAGCTCTGCGGGGGGTTGTACGGGTGGTTGGAGTTGCGTAGCACTGTATATACACTGTCCACCTTGCTCAGTTTCTCGAAGAACGGTATCAGGTCCAAAAGTTCTGAATCTGTCATATCGTCGAACCACGACGCCACGGGCACCTGCAATTGAAACAATTTGTGTTATCTTTTAAAATAGAATAGAAATAGAATAGAAATGCTTTATTGCACACAAAAACACAGAGATACACAAGACAGAAGATAACAGAAGATACAGAAGAAGAATAGAAGCTAACAATAATTCACACAGAAACAAGAGAACAGTAGCGTGCGTGGACTTATCACTTTAAGTGATTTCTTCCAGTCAACCTTTTTTTGCTCTATCTAATGAACGACACAAAAATCCCTCAAGCTGGAGCCTTTTTGTCCGCCTCGGTAGCTCAGTGGTGCGGCCGGTCGACTTCTGTTAAGCACACCAGGGCGCAGGCAATACATAGGTGACCGCTCGACCGTTGGAGGCTGAACGTGGATCGGATTCCACATAAAACTATAGGTCGCTTCCCTTCTTACCTTAATAGGTAGTGCGGTTTATCTCGCCCGCGTTGGTACCACCGCACTGAAAGAAACGTCGGTCGAAACGGCTATGTAAATAGTTCGTGTTTTCCGTCCAATTCAGTGTAGCCGACAAAGAATAGCCCACTGCATCTCTCCCCGTGCATGTCGTAAAAGGTAAGATAAGATACCGTGCATAAGGGTCACAGGCTAGCCACTTCTCACCTTGGCACGGTCATTCCACCGAGTCATGCAGCAGGTGGGTCTTCGTGCCTTACTTACTGCTTGATAGTTATCTTGTCCTAAAACTTAGCTTAATGTGGTGGTGGGTTTTGTGCTGTAATTGACCAGAGTATGCAGCGCAACATCGACTACTCTGCTTACCCCGATTGTCGTGATACAGCGTGTGGTATGTATGTATGTATGTATGTATTAAACATTAACATTAACCATTAAACATTATATTGAACAAAGATCACCCGTTTTTTTTTTTTTATGTAATCCGGTATGGGTGCCTGAGTCAGAGGGGCCAAAGCACATGCTCTGACTAGCCAATATCACCTCCGAGAAGGTAGGTGCCATACCGGAGACTTCCCTGGATTGCTGGCTATACTGGACTACAGGAGAACACAACCGAGGCTGCTATGCGGCCATCTTACATCCAGTACGGTGGTACCAACCCAGTCGGCTACAATTTGAGCCTACCACCTAGTAAGGGGCAAGGGAAGGGAGAAGGGAGGGTGTGGATCTAAGCTTACGATGGCTTCACCGAACATATCCGGGCCTATCAGCAGTAGAGGAGGGTATCAATCGAGGCCGGGACTAGCGAGTGGCCACTCTAAATTTCCCGCGCATGCTTCACGTTTCGGCTCGCATCAAGCCCTCGTCAGCTAGTCTGCGTTGACTAGGACGCGGGGAAACCACCAGTCCCGCTCTCGACCTCCCTCTCTCTACCTATCCATATTCTGTAGGATGCTTCCAGTGACGTTTTCGAAGCTCTCTCCATATATGAGCTTAGCGTCGATCTTGGGAGCCCTAGATTCTTGAAGAGACTGTAGAGCGACTTCGCTGGTAGTCCTCTTGCTCCGACTTCCACAGCGAAGAGATCAGTCTTGAATCCGTTTCTCACAATCCGGTCTACTAAGTTGCAGTACTTGTTAAGCTTGATGTTGTGGTCCTTCGGTATGTTACTTTCCCATGGAACCTTCTGGACCTTCTGGAAGCCGCTACTGGTTTGCCCTTTCCTGGTCCGTGCAATTGACAGGTTGATGGCCTCTCTGATGATTTGGAGGACTTTATCATGACGGTAGGAATACTGGCCTCGCTCAAGTAGTATTTTGCATCCGCATAACAAATGTTTGGCCGTGCCTACGAACTCCTTACATGACGGGCATAGTCTATTTGTAGATTTCCCCCATCTAACTAGGTTACTCGGGTCGGGGAGAGTAAGCTGGAATGCATTTAAGTAGAACTTAAGCAGCTCAGGGGACCAGTTGTATATTATAGATTTCCACTTCAATGCAGGAGGGATGCAGAAGTCACCCACTGTTAGCCAATCATTCTGCATTTCTAGGTTTAAGGCGTGAAGTTTGAAGCCTTGTTCCATGTCCTCCTGAGCAAAACCTTTCAGTATTTCTTTATCAGACTTTGCTGTTTCTATGCCCAATCCAGATCTATTGGTGCGTGTACCAACTTGGAATGATTTGTAGAAGTCGAGTCTCGATTCCAGTTCATCTGATAGTGATGTGTTGGGTAAGGCTTGAATAGCGCTATCATTGGAGTCTTTGAGTATACATCGTTTGGCTATTCTCGCCTTTTGATAAAATATCGACGGTTTCTTAATGTTCAGTCCAAAGTTATTGTGAGATCTGTATAGCGTTGACGAGTCAGCCGGGTGAGCCAGTCCAAACCATGATTTCAGGAATCTGGTCACATACGAGTCTAATTTAGTCAGGTTTTGCTTTGTGAAGTCGTAGACGAGGAATGGCCATGAAAGTTTTGATGTCAGGTAGTTATCGTAAATCCATGCCTTTTGTGTACCCAGGAGGGGAAGATTGTCAGTTTGGCGGAGGCTCTCTTCGAAAAGTTGGCTTTAGCCTTCCTTAGCTGCTTTATCAACTCTCTCTTCCTTCTCCTAAGCTTTGCTTTGAAAGTGTTTTCTCTTTCCATTGGGTTGTGGTGATAGCGAACAGGGTACAATTCGGAGAAGTAATTGTAAATTGTTCCCTGGAAGTCATACAGCTGATCTTCGGGACTCTGCCTGCAGCCTGGGAGGTCAAGTCTACAGTTTTACACCGGTTCCGAACCGTGAAGCAGCAGGTGTAGGTATGCACGTAAATTTTTTCGTCAGAAAAAACTCATTGGTACACGCCGACCGGATTCGAACCTCGGACCTCCCGCATGAGAAGCCGACGCCCAAACCACTCGGCCACTCGCCGATTGAGAGGTAGACACTTTTAACACTCTCCTTTAATAAAAATGTTACAAGGTTATATCTGTATCCTTTCAATCATTAACTCATCCTTACCTATAATAAAATCCAACGTCTGCTTTCTGTCTGAGTGTCTGAGTGTATGTCTGTCTGTCCGCTTATAACTCGAGAACCACTGAACCGATTTTAATAAAACAAAATTCTACGGATAGCTTGATTCTTCCCATCAACTATAGGCTACTTACTATCACGCTAAATGGCCTATGAGGTTAGCAGTGAAGTGAAATATGAGAGCGGGCGGAGCCGCGGGCACAGCTTGTACTTACATACTTAGTAAGTACCATAAACCATAAAACCATAATGTCATTACAGTAACGGTACAGAGCAACTCGTAGCAAGTTTATTACTGCACAGTCAGTAAGATGTAGCTTCATCAAGTATCTCGAATAGTTCTAATAAAAAATTATCTCTACACCTGATACACTTAATTAATAATTGTATTATTTGTTGTCAGAACTATCAGCAAAACTGTTAATCTTGCTCTCTAGCTGTGCTTTCGACAGAATGTTATTATGCGGCTAGTCACTAAAATTATTATTATTTTTTTTTTATTGACAGCGCGACATATGGCGCCGAGCCACCCATAAGGTGTCTAACGACGCCCATGGACATTCGGCCGTATGCGGGGGTTGCGAATGCCATGCCGGCCTGACAGGTGCCCATTCACGCCCCTCTTGATATATGTTAATACTTGTAATATGTAATATGCGCTTGAAACATTCTAAATACCAAAACATTGTAAATCAAAATTATGAGTTTGTAGCAGTGGTTGTGGAAACCCTTGGTCCCCTGTGCGAGGAGGCGAAGGGATTTCTGAAAGAAATAGGGCGCCGTCTCGCGGAGACTTCGGGGGATACCCGTGCTGGATACTTCCTGTTGCAGCGCATCAGCATGGCTGTACAAAAGGGCAATGCCGCGAGCGTTATGGGCACATTCCCGTCATCGGGCCATTTGGATGAAAGATTTATGGATGCGTGATTTTTTAATAGGTTAATTATTTTAAGTTTTTTAATTAGTTATATTTGTAGGTAAATTATATTTGATAGGTAGTTTTAGTTTATTTAATAATTAAAATTTAATTGCTTGTAAATATTATATTAACGCGTTTCTGTATTTCTCAATAAAATATTCTGTGGTATAAAATAAAAAACACCCTGCAAAGTTTCTTGCCGTTTTTCGTGGGTGTAATCGAACAAATTGTGAGACAATTTCGAGTGCAGTCTAATTGCCTTATAAATGATCAAAATAAACAATAAACAACAATAAACAGACCAATGACAACATAGACGTTTATAACTTGACATAACTGCGATGACCAGCCCTTGCGGGTGTACTCATTTAAGACCACTTTTATGTCTGTCTAATGATTACGGCATGACAGCTAATGACGCGCGATAGACATTGTGATACTGAGTAATTGAGTATCTTATCGCGTGTTTAAGCAAATAAAAGCAATCACTGACGCTGCATTTAGTTCTGGCAGAAGAATCATGCAATGGGACAATATCAAAAAACTTTTTTTTTATTCGTCTTTCGCGCCGCGAAAATGGCGTGGAAGTCAAGGGGTGTAAGCCTATTTAATAATTGGGAAGCCATAAGGTTAAGGTAGACAACAGACAATTTAGAAAGGGTGTTTCAGGATAGAGTTTAGAAACTTCAGGATTAGAAAGTACTAATTATTAGAAGAAAAAAATCCTTACCACTCAAATCGAAATTCCATTTTTTTTTTCATACAAACATTTTAAATACTAATAAAAACTCCATGGACAGTGAGTATGGGGAGATTTGCCAACAGTGCTGCCTAGGTCTAGGTCATGACCATACATCGGAATCCGCGGGGCACGAATACGACCTTGTTAGGGATTGACTACGGCGATCAATAAACAATCGACACTGTTATCGATACTCATATTTATTTGTTTATTGTATTTTATTCATGTCATATTTCAGACCTGAATACTTATATACCTACAGTACTTATATAAACATGTATACTTTATGTTAACGATTAAGTAAATATAATACATATTTATATAAGGTCTTTCAAAATTAGTTCATAGTACGCTAAGGGGGGGTTCTGTATCATATAGGGAGTAAAACCTATATAAAAATTTTTGGACCTTGGGCTTTTTTTAAGTAAAAAATTTTTTTATGTAGGTATTTAAATAAAAAAATTGGAGGTTGATTTATATAACCTAATCGATTCAGTTTCATAACAGTAACAAAATAGTCTTCATGACCATTATGATGTAACACGTGTAAGTTGGTAAAAAAAATTAAATTATTTCTATTCCATACTAATAAAACTAAAATTGTGGTTTTTCACAATTTCTGAAAGAAAGAGATATACGTGTTGGAAGCCTTTTTTGTTCCTAGCACGAAACCGAAACGATTAAGAAAATTTTTTTTTTACATTTAACATTAAAAAAAAAAATTTTTTGTGAAAAAAAAATTCTTTGTTCTTCAAAAGTGATCTATTTCCGATACAGAACCCCCCCTTAGCTTACTATGAACTAATTTTGTAAGACCTATTTTTTTGGACCTTGGCTTTTTTTTATGTAAAATATTTTTTTATGTGTTTAAATAAAAAAAATAGGTGGTTGATTTTCATAGCCTAATCGATTAAGTTTCATAACAGTAACAAAAAAGTCTTCAATATCATTATGATGTAACACGTGTAAGTTGGTAAAAAAAATCAAATTCTTTCTATTCCATACTAATAAAACTAATATTGTGGTTTGAACAGATTTGTATTGTACCTACAAAGTAAATACAACATTTGTTTATTATATCTTATTTTATATAGAAATACTCTTAGTTTTAATAATCGATATTATTTCATATTATTCTAAAATAACGATCGATTTTCGATATTTGTGGATACATTGTCCCATCACTAAACAACCTTGAATCATTCGTGCCCCGCGGATTCCGATGTATGGTCATGACCTAGTCCAGTCCCCTTTTTCTTTTGATGTCATTCAAATTTAAGTGTTTGGAATTTACCTACATGCAGTTTAATTCTACTAGTTAAGCACGTAAGTTAGTCATTTTATTTTCTATACATATAATAAAATCGTTAAATTAATAATCTCTCTTTGTCTGTACGCGCATCACGCAAAAACCACTGAACGGAATTTGACGAAACTTTGTATAGTGACAGTGTATATCCCGGATTAACATAATAAACAAAAAAATATAATAAAAATTAAAATTATTATAAAATTTAAATGACAAGTTGACAACGGGGAACTGTCATCTCGACGTGAACTGGCCGGTGACAAAATGTTTGATAAATAAAAATTTAAAAAAATTGAAGTCGAACTTATGTCGCTGTCATTGGTGCAATTTATATTTCTGTTGCCCGCAGCTTCGCTAGCGTGAAATTCGTATTAAAAAAAAAAGTAAGTAACTAAAGGCGGAGCCGAAGGCGGATCTGCGCTCACGTAAACGATATTCTTTCTCGATGAAAGTAACTAAGGGCGAGGCGGAAGTCGGAGCTGAGTTCAGGAAGAAAAAAAACATTCTTTCTTGAATGAAGTAAGTAACTATGGGCAGGCCGCAGGCCGAGCTGCGTTCAGGAAGAAGCTAAACCATCTTGAAGAAAGTAAGTAACTAAGGCGAGGCCGAAGGCCGAGCTACGTTCTGATAAATAATAAACCATCTCGGAGAAAGCGAGTAACTAGGGCGAGGCCGAAGGCCGAGCTGCGTTCAGGAAGAAGCTGAACCATCTTGAAGAAAGTAAGTAACTAAGGCGAGGCCGAAGGCCGCACTACATTCTGATAAATAATAAACCATATCGAAGAAAGCAATTAACTAAGGGCGAGGCCGAAGGCCGAGCTGCGTTCAGGAAGAAGCTAAACCATATTGAAGAAAGTAAGTAACTAAGGCGAGGCCGAAGGCCGAGCTTCGTTCTGATAAATAATAAACCATCTCGAAGAAAGGAAGTAACTAAGGGCGAGGCCGAGGGCCGAGCTGCGTTCAGGAAAAAGCTAAACTATCTTGAAGGAAGTGAGTAACTAAGGCGAGGCCGAAGGCCGAGCTACATTCTGATAAATAATAAACCATCTCGAAGAAAGCAAGTAACTAAGGGCTAGGCCGAAGGCCGAGCTGCGTTCAGGAAGAAGGTAAACCTTCTTGAAGAAAGTAAGTAACTAAGGCGAGGCCGAAGGCCGAGCTGTGTTCTGGATGAAGCTAAACCATCTCGAATAAAGTAGGTAACTAAGCGATATTAAGATTGAGTTAAATTAATTTAAATTTTATTATAAAGTCCACGCTTCTGATGGCAAACATACCATGCATCCTAAAACCATTCGGTTATTCCCGGCTGGATGGCAAGAGGCCCGATGGTATCACCTTAGTTCTATGGGCCAAGGGTAGGTCTTTGATGTGGGACACCATTTGTGTTCTCACATTGGCTCCAAGTCACGTTCGGGCATCTTCAAGACCGGCCGGCGCGGCCGAGGCCTGGGCGGACAGCCTCAAACGCAATAAATATTATAGACATATAATTCAAGATTTCGAATTTGTTGCATTTGCGGTTGAAACCCTCGGTCCGTGGAGCAGTCATTGAAGCCAAAAGCTTAGGCAGAAGAGGGTTTTTGGTTTACCTGAACGCAGCTCGGCCTTCGGCCTCGCCCTTAGTTACTTACTTTCTTCGAGAACGTTTATCGTCTTCCTGAACGCAGCTCGGCCTTCGGCCTCGCCCTTAGTTACTTACTTTCTTCGTGAAGGTTTATTGTCTTCCAGGATGCAGCTGGGCCTTCGGCCTCGCCGTTAGTTGCTTACTTTATTTGAGAAGATTTATCGTTTACCTGAACGCAGCTCGGCCTTCGGCCTTGCCCTTAGTTACTTAGATTCTTCTTTGAAATACGAATTTCACGCGAGCGAAGCCGCGGGCAACAGCTAGTTATTTAATAAATGTAGACGATAAGCGTCCACCAAAGCTCGATGAAACAATTTTAACCAAAAAGTTAGCTATAAAATGACCGAATCTGGGAAAAAGTTTCAGAGTTTTTCGTCTTAAAATATGGACCCCTTTCGAACCCTGAAGTTACGAAACCCTATCTAAAACATTTTGTATATATTTTCTACTTAAACAATGTGTGACTGACCGCATTGTCCGGGTGGAATATGTAGGAGGCGGGCGAGTTGTCCACGATGACGACCCGCCGCAGGTCGCGGCCGAGGCTGTTGAGGTCCTTGACGTAGTTGCCGCGGTGGAACACGCAGCTGTCGCGGAACAACCGCGCTCGGAACACGCCCCACCTGCACGCAACACCACACAACACCACCTTTGTATCGATAAATCCATTTACTTACAAAGTTTCACCAAAAAACCCACTTGCTACTTTTCACTTCCACAAACTCACTTGCTACTTTTTTCACAAACCCACTTGCTTATTTTCACAGCTACTTTTCACTTCCACAAACCCACTTGCTACTTTTCACTTCCACAAACCCACTTGTTACTTTTCACTCCCACAAACTCACTTACTTGCCAACCAACTAGCTTCTTGTCACTGCTACTTTTCACTTCCACAAACCCACTTGCTTCTTTTACTGCTACTCTTCACTTCCACAAACCCACTTGCTACTTTTCACTTCCACAAACCCATTTCTTTCTTTTCACTGCTACTTTGCTACTTTTCACTTCCACAAACCCACTTCCACAAACCTGCTTCTTTATTTGCACTTCGACAAACCCACTTGCTACTTTTCACTTCCACAAACCCACTTCTTTCTTTTCACTGCTACTTTTCACTTTCACAAACCCACTTGCTACTTTTCACTTCAACAAATCCTCTTACTATTTTTCCACCCTCTGATTAATGACGAATTTTGTCATATAAAGATTGGACAAAGTTCCTCCCCTTCTTACCCATGATAGTACTGTTTAAGTTGCCGATGCAGACACGTACCTGTCTAGAAGGTCCGCGACGGGGTCCGCGTACTTGGCGAGTGAGGCGGTGAAGAGTACGCACTCGTAGAGCTCGCCGCATCGCCGCAGGAACTCGTCGACGTGCGGCCGCTTCAGCACGTACACCTGGTGCACCGCGCCGTCTATCTCCACCGGCACCACGAAGTCTGCGTTGTTGATCGGCTGCACAACAACAGAACGCGCATCAAAATTGACGATGGCACTATACACCAGATATAGGTAATGTAAATAGGCAGTGGTCAGATTCTTGAGTATTCATGCTTATTCTGTAAATATTAAATGTTCTTGTGAGCGGTAGTATGGGCTAATTATTGTAAATTACATTAATATAATACTTATAAGGTACTAACAAGACATTGTGACTTGCGAAGTTTGTTTGTCAGTTCTTCTTCGCATTGAAATTAGAACTGGCGGAATTTTCGACATATCCAAGCGTAGGTTACCTATCTATGGATGAAATTATCAAATAAACAATAATCAAAACACCAAGCTCTCCTCTTTTTTTTTTATGGAAACTGACACGCAAGAACGTTGAATAGGTAAGGACGTCGGACCTTCCCCGCGCCAGCGTAACACGATGTTTGTATAAACGTACAAATTCCATTCGTAACTAACCAATCAGAGCGTGATACCGCCCGATACCGCCCAATCAGAGCGCGTCCCCTCCGCTACCCACGGAGCTCGGCGACGCTGTTTCTCATATAAGCATTGGACAGTCTGACGACCAAACTCTCTAAATGTTCTTGCTGACACGATTGGCTACATCACCTGCAACATCCATGATGTCAGCCCATAATACCGGGTGAACTAGGCGCCATGTCAGTGCTTCCCCTTCACTTAATGTCGACTACACTGAACTGGACGGAAAACACTAACTATTTACATAGACGTTTCGACCGACCTTTCATTCATTCCTTTCAAATAGTTTGTGTTTTCCGTCCAGTTCAGTGTAGCCGGCACGGCCGATCATCATCACTGATGTGGCACCAAGTACATCCGGTGTTATGGGCTGACATCACGGGTGTTGTAGGTGATGTAGCCAACCGTGTCAGTTTCCATAAAAAAAAAAGATATTTCGTGATTGTGATAAAAGTTGATTATGACTGTGTAGTAAATAGCTGATACATGTAAAGATAAATTATCTCAACAAATCCCTGTACGCCGATAGTTCAGAACAATCAATACTAATAATAAATCTGTAAGGGATAGTCAGGGGATAAGTTATTTCGTTTTATGAGATACTGCGTTTGTAGACTCTATGTATGACACTAAACTAAATTCACTATTTTTAAAAATAGTTTTCTGTACGATCCGCCATAACTCATAAACCGATCATCCGAATTCGATTAAACTCAGTACAAGCACATTTAACTATACGTGACACAGGATAGGTTAAGTAAAATTCAGTTCCGGTTACGCTAAAATGTGGCTCTCATACAAACCGAATTGTTCCGTGCGCCGAAATAAAGGTACGGTAGCGGGCTTAATTACTTTCTTCTTTTTAATAGGGAAGATGAGTACTATGGGGCTGATATTAACAAATAAAAAAAAATAATGAAAAAAATACGAGTTTTTAAATTACCGTGGTTGTTAGACATTATTTTAAATCAATCAGCTTTACTCACGGTTTCACTCCGAGCTATGTGGCTCGACGTTTCGGGCCAAGCGTATGGCCCATCTTCATGGAGCACTCTGCCTTGTGCGACGGTTGGCAGAGAACTGAAGAGAACTGTCAGTTCTCTGCCAACCGTCGCACAAGGCAGAGTGCTCCATGAAGATGGGCCATACGCTTGGCCCGAAACGTCGAGCCACATAGCTCGGAGTGAAACCGTGAGTAAAGCTGATTGATTTAAAATAAAAAAAAAATACGAATTTCACGTGAGCGAAGTCGCGGGCAAAACCTAGTATTGTATAAAAATTATCATTCAAATCTAATCAGACACTGTTGATGTGTGAGCAAACAGACAGAAGGACACCTTAGATATTGATTTGAGCAGATAATTTGATAAAGGGATGCAGCATTTAGGTATATTACTATGCTGGATGTTATTTCGTAATGACTTTTGTAATTTTTAGGGTTCCGTACTTTTCAATCTGTGGGTCGCGACCCCTGGGGGGGTCGTGAAGCATTACTCGGGGGGTCGTCGGCAAAAGGAAAAAGGCAAGGTTTTACACTATAATAAAACACAATTTACACAATTTCAGTGAGAAGGATGGGCCTGTTTATTTTTCAAAAATTTGTCAAATCGTGGTGCTATTCTTGAAATGTTAACAATCAAATCATTTTCTAATAGAAGTCTATTTCTCTTTTTAGTTTTAATGTTGAATTGAAGATAACGTCAGTTCACATAGTAATAATGAATATAGGTTCCAAAATAGAGAACATCATAAACATAGTGTTTTAAATTAGTAACATTTTTCTGTCTATGGCCCAAGGGGGTCGTGAGAATTTTTCAACCTGTAAAGGGGTCGCGTATTCAAAAAGATTGAAAAACACTGCCGTACGGGATCCATAACTAACCCTACGCCGTATGTCTGTCCCACCTTTAAAGGCCTGTACCTTTGAGCCGTAATAGGTAGCCAGTTGACTAAATATGTGTTATTATGGCGGATATTCTAACAAATAATAAAAAAAAAACAAAACAGTAAAAAATTAAGGGAAAACACACAAGCGAAAAACTTGGTGTGATTATACGGGTCGCTGTACCCTTAGTAGAGTAGTGCAAACTCTAAAATAAAACAAGAACTGGATCGAAAACTATTCTAAGCATAAAATTTTTTTTTTACATAGCTTCTTCGCATGAACCTTTCATTCAGTGTGTTGGTATCAATCCGGATGGGTAAACCCTACCACCTGGTAAGGTAAGAATCAGCCTCAACGTTCAAATGATCACCTGTCCGAGTTCTGACTACGCATGGGTATGCTTAACTTTACGATCTAACGTCGACACATAGTAACACCGAACTACCAATGCTGACAAAAGTTGAACAAAAAAAAGCCTACGGGTTAAGGGGTTAAGGGCTAAAGTTTCTCTTACAAATTGTTTGCCTAAATTGGACCCATTGTCTGCACTTTGTGCTGGTCAGTGCAAAAACTGGCGAAAACCGGAAAGCATATGTCTGAGGCCCTCAGACTGAGGGACTCGCCGGGCTGGTGGCAGGCGCGGCAGATATAAATTATTTTAAGCTTTTGCATGTACTTTGTACACTTTTGTGCACTTGATTCTCACTAAAAAAAAATTGATTTTATTAATAATAAATTTTTCCATAACATAGCGTTTGCCGAAACTTTTTGTTAAATATTTCATACATTTTTGTCTCGGCAGCTGCCGTTTTGTGGTCAATGCTGTGCCGTTATATCGTCTAGTGGGCAAACAGCCATTGCGACAACTAAAACGTGGAGAGGAAGACCGGACGCGCATGCGGGGACCGCAGCAGTAAAATCACAATTGAATAGCGTTTATAAAAGTTCAAGGCTCTTCCAATGTTACTGGCATTCTGCACATTTTTATGCAAATGCGAAATGATGCAATAAATAACTGCTCACCGAATGCAATATTTTCATATAATTAAATCAGACATGGCAAGAATTATTCAATAAATTACCTACCTAACAATATAAAGACCACTGAAACGGTAACAAAATTTGAGGAAGGAATTTCTTAATTGCTAAATCATTAGGGTTCTGTATCCGGTACGGGACCCTATTACTAAGCCTACGCCGTCTGTCTGTCTGTCTGTCCGAGGGCTGTATCTCTTGAACCGTAATAGGTAGCCTGTTGAAATTTTCACAGAATGTGTTATTATAGCCGATATAACAAAAAATTCACAGGGGTCCCCATACAAGTAACTAAAAAGTGTATGCGCCATCTACCGAAAAGACTATGAAGCATTTTACTAATCATGTATTTTAACTAATATAAAGCATTACATAAACCCGCCATAGATGGCGTGAGCGCCGCTGACCATGACATGGCGATACGGAACCCTCGGTGCGCGAGTTTGACTCGCACTTGGCCGGTTTTTTTAAATGTCGAAAGAATTGTTTTGAAGATTGAATAAATGAATCTGTTGTGTTTTAGGGTTTTTTTTTTACGTGTATGTGTGTTAGTGTTTTTATGTATTTTAAGTTATTATTATTCACTTTAATCTTATGAGTTTAATATTTATTTATTTATTTATTTATTTATTTATTTATTTATTTTAGACAGGCAGCCTAGGCTGATACGTCTAAATCCAGTTAAAATTTGTTGTTTTTCATCATTATCTTAGATTTTTTTTGTTAAATTTTTTTTTTTTTTCTTTTTAGAGCACTCTTTTTGAGATTATGTTTTATTTGTTAGATATTTATCTAGTCTATTTTTTAATTGGTTGGTATGATAAACTTTTGGTGAGAGTTTAGACGTATAGCTATCTGTACAAAGATCAAACTGAAATGCATAGGGAGAGATGCAGTGGGGCTATTCTTCGTAAGTACCGGGCCGTAGGGAGAGAAACCTCCCTAGGGTCCGACCATATAATAAGGTGTTTTATTAAATTCCACATTGCGAATCAGTCAAAATCGTTCCAGCCCAATGTGACTCATCTCCTCAATCAAATCTGTGGCGAGCACTCCACACTCGTTCCTATCAAGAGTGAATCACTAATATTTCAAGAGTGTTTCTATGGGATGTAATTGAATAATTGATCAATTCACTTTTATCCACAGGAGAACAGATGCCTATTGTATGTAAACACACGCACGCCTAGAAATACATTGTCTTACATTTTTCCTTATCTTACTGCGGTCAGCCATCGACCTTGGAGGAGGGATGGTGAGAGCGGCTGGCGAACTGGGTACTTCGCAGTCGAAGCGGGCGTGGTAGGTACGAAGGTGTGGAACTAAGCTTGCGATGGCTTCACCGAACATATCCGGGCCCATCGGCAGTAGAGGAGGGTGTTAATCGAGGTCGGAACTAGCGAGTGGCTACTCTAAATTTCCCGCGCATGCTTCACGTTTGGGCTCGCGTCAAGCCCTCGTCAGCTAGTCTGCGTTGACTAGGACGCGGAGAAACACCAGTCCCGACCGCTCTCGACCTCCCTCTCTCTACCTATCCATATTCTGTAGGATGCTTCCAGTGACGTTTTCGAAGTTCTCTCCATGTATGAGCTTAGCGTCGATCTTGGCAGCCCTAGATTCTTGAAGAGATTGTAGAGCGACTTCGCTGGTAGTCCTCTTGCTCCGACTTCCACAGCGAAGAGATCAGTCTTGAATCTGTTTGACCAGTGACCCAGACTCTCCGTAATATTCTATATAATAATTTCGCAGTACTAAATGTTAAACAGTCCTTGTGGTCGCGTCCGAGTTTGTAATAAACTTATTCTTTCTTTATTCTTTATTCATCATCCATAGCCATAGATAGTACAATGCACTCGGATTCGTCATATTTTCACATTTAACATTTTGCATTTTGCCAGTTCGATTATCACAGCGAAGAAGAACTGGCAAGAAACTTCACTGGATAACTACTTTTTTTTTAAGTCCACTTAGTCTACATTTACAAAAATGTTTGCCACTGCCTGCATAGTACGAGCCATCACTATTTCTAAAAATTTATCACAAGCGTATCACAACACAATATTCGCAAATGCATTGATTAAATTGTTAATAGATCGATAGTAACAAATTATTTATAGGTATGTGGTTACAACAATTTGGTTATATTAAGGTAAACAACATGTCTAATCGTTATTAGACAACATTAAAAAAAGATGTTACAAAATTCAAGGCTATCATCTGAGCTGGTGATTTTATATGTAGTATTCATGTATACAGTAAAGCTCCTTGTTCATATATTTATCAGCTTTTATTGTTCATATATTTATCAGCCAAGCCAAAAGTTCAAAATTATTCTCAGAAAAGAAACATTTACGAAGCAAGTTGTTTCTAGAAACATTTTTATTTCAGTGAACAGTTATAAAGTGTCTCACTAAACAGCATATGATAATAATTAAAAGTGGGGCAGGAAATGCATTGTATCGTAGTACGTGATGTCTGACCTTCAACCCTGGCACTTAGAAGCCCTTCGTTTGGAGAATTGTACATAGTTTTTTTTTATGCAAACTGACACAGTTGGCTACATGACCTACAACATCCGTGATGTCAGCCCATAACAACGGGTGAACTAGGTGCCATGTCAGTGCTTCCCTTCATTTCATGTCGGCTACACTAAACTGGACGGAAAACACGAACTATTTACATAACCGTTCCGACCGACGTTTCATTTAGGGTGGCGGTATCAATCCGGCCGGGATAAACCCTACCACCTAGTAAGCTAATGAAGGGAAGGGACCTACAGTTTAATGTGGAATCCGAACCATGGTCAGCCTCCAACGGTCGAGCGGTCACCCATCCAAGTACTGACCGTGCTCAGCGTTGCATAACAGTCGACCGACCGCACCACTGACCTATGGAGGCTAACGTGTCGCTGAAGCTGAAGTGTCGCATACGATAATAATTAAAAGTGGGGCAGGAAAGGCAGTGAATTGTAGTACGTGATGTCTGACCTTCAACCCTGGCTCTCAGAAGCCCTTCGTTCGGAGAATTGTACCTAGGCACCTGATTCATCCTTTTTTTTTTTAATGAATGCAACATATGTGGCGCCCACTCATCCATACGGTGTCTAACGAAGCCTATGTAGGTCGCATGCGGGGGTTTCGAATGCCATGCCGGCCTGACACGTGCCTATTCACGCCCCTCTTGAGGGACCTGAGACTGTACTGGGGAGGGAACATATAGGCATGGAGAAATAGAGGAAGGGTTCGGCGTCACTTCAGGTCACTAGGGGGGTGTCCAAAATTAGCCTAAAATCTGTCACATGGTTTATGAATATGGATTTAACACTGTGAATAATAGACTCACCTTAAAAGAACTGTGCACTAGCGTCTCGTCTAGATCTATGACCATACACTTTTTATGCATGTCCTGATGTTTAACTGGCGGTAGTAGGGGGCGCGGCATATGGTCCGCCATGACAAGGAGGGGCGGCGACGCGCGGCCGTCGATACTGTTGCCACCGGCGCCGCCCGGCGGGCCCTTTCCCCTGCCGCCGCCCCAGCAACATAGCAACGAGCGCAGGAAGCCACCGCCGCCCCCCGACTTCTTGCCCCCGAGGGGTGTGGAGCCCGACACCGGTGTGACGTCGCCATCGTTGTGTTGGATGCCCGGAGACTGCCCTGAAAGCCGACGCTTCATTTCAGAACATGTTCAAATTACTCCTCGAATTTTGAACATTGTTTTTTTTTTATGTAATCCGGTATGGGTCGCTGAGTCCGAGGGGCCAAAACGCATGCTCCGACCAGCCAATATCACCTCCGAGAAGGTAGGTGCCATACCGGAGACATCCCTGGATTGCTGGCTATACTGAACTAGACAACACAGCCGAAGCTGCTATGCGGTCATCTTACCTCCAGTACGGTGGTATCAACCCAGTCGGCTACAATGTGAGCCTACCACCTAGTAAGGGGCAAGCGAAGGGACCTAGTTTTAAACCGGTTCCGAACGGTGAAGCAGCAGGTGTAGGTATGCACGTAAATTTTTTCGTCAGAAAAAAATCATTGGTACACGCCGAACGGATTCGAGCCTCGGACCTCTCGCATGAGAAGCCGATGCCCAAACCACTCGGCCACCCGCCGCTTAAATAATGATTTAATTTAAAGTGTGAGAGTCGATTATGATTTAAAGTGTGAGAGTTAGGGCCCCCGAGCCCTGTTGTCACCGCGACCTAGGAAGTTCTATTGTGATCTCTCAAAAGTTTATAGTTCACCCCCAAGTTGATTCCTGCTATGAACCGAGTTATATTCTTGGGGCTGAGTGCTTGCATTTGACATGTGTTAAACATATAACCCCCAAGAATACGGCTTCTACTGTGAATGAGCACTTCACATTCACAAAGGATGTGTATGGGTGTTTCATCCTCTTTTATACAGAACCTGCACACCGCTGTGTCGCTAAGGCCATTCGGTGTAGGTGTTTCTTTAGTCTGCAGTGTCATGTTAAGGTCCTTGTTTGAACATTAGCTGTTTTAGCATAATTTCACATTTTAGTTTAAATATTCTGACAAAGGCTCTATACACCTGATTTTATCTATACTTTTACTTTAACTTTTGATTTTATGTGGTCAGAATTATCAAGCTTAAATTATAGTTATTCTAGCTCTCAAACTTTATCTGTAAGCGGTGTCTATTGTGTAGCTAGTCACAATGTATTGTAATTGAAGACGTTAAAAAAAGAACCCTGCGAAGTTTCTTGCCGGCTCTTCTTTGTGGGTGTAATCGAACCGGATTGTAAAAACTAACAGGACAAATTCAAGCGTAGTGTACTACCATACGAATGATGAATAAAGAATAAAGAATACAAAATATTTGCATAAAACAAACAGTATAATCCTTAGTATTAACTTTTGGTATGTAATGTATGTACAAAAATGTATATACACACATACATACATACCAAACACGCTGTATACTTCCAATCTGAACAAGCAGAGTAATAGGTATTGTGCCGTATGAACTTTTTTTATTGCTTCCAACTGGGTGGCTGTGCCCGAGGTCGAAGCCTCAGGTGCAGCCAATTTCACCCCCGAGGAGGTGCCAGTCCGGCTTGGAGGCGGACTAATGTCACTAAGGGGTGGAGGGAGGAATTGTCATGTATTCTCACATGCAATGTGGTAGGTATTAGTGATTACAAATTGCCAACACAGGTTATAATAGAACTGAAAAGAACCTATTTTGATGTCACCTCATTATGGAAACTGACACGGTTGGCTACATCACCTACAACATCTGTGATGTCAGCCCATAATACCGGATGAACTAGGTGCCATGTCAGTGCTTCCCTTGTCGGCTACACTGAACTGGAAGGAAAACACGAACTATTTACATAGCCGTATCGACCGACGTTTCGCTCAGTGAGGTGGTACCAACCCGGACGGGATAAACCCTACCACCTAGTAAGGTGAGAAGGAAAGCGACCCACACCTGCGGCTAAATTGTCAATTATTTTTATAAAATAAATTTATTTATTATTATTAGAAATCAGAGTTGATCATTTTCGTTGCAGTTAAGTTTTTTTTTTATGTCGTTCTTGTTTTACCTTTATAATTTTTTACAAAATTTTAACATTGTCGGTCCTATCACACTTGGCACTGGCATATATAATGTTTATGCGAAACGCCAAAAAAATATTAGTAAATCAAAGAATTCTCATTCAATAAAATAATGTAAATAAAATTATTTGAGATGGGAAGTCGCGCGAGATGCATCTAATCTTGTGTCCTTCACACATCAATCTAGTCGAGTCCGACCGAATACATGCCGACCCGAGTAGGACATTGCATACAGTGCGGGGACAGGCGAAGCGAAGGCCGGTAGGTAGGTAGAGGTAGGAGCAGCGACCGCCGCAGGTACGAGTGTTCAAGGTTGTGCTTTGCGCGATGTTTGGATAGCAAGTGGCTAATGCGCGGAGGCGCCGCGTGGCTCTGTTTACCTCGCGCCAATCAAACTGTTCACTACCACGGCTCCGATGGCTTGAGGGCAAACCAAGCTGATTTACAGCGTGTTTACAGCGACGACAGCAGAGGGGCGCGAAGGGAGTGTGCTTAGACGATTAGGATGGCGGCCGTACCTCGATCGGTAGCGTAGCTAGCGGCGTCGTCGTCGCGCGAAACCTGTGTTATGACGCAGGCGGCGTCCATGAGCCCGCTCACCGCCGGACTCTCGTCCCGGCCCACAATTTTTCCGCGCGGTAGTCACTTCACACAACACACTACCTACCGTACAAGATGGCAGGAGGCGAACGAAGACTGCTTACAGTGGTGCCAACATCACGAAAGTAAACGAGCGAGACGACAGCGAGAAGACGACCAACCAAGTCTGCAGCACGCATATTTGCAAACTGCACTATGGGAGTTTTCGACGAAACGTAACAAAAACGACATGCACCGCACCGCCTCAACATTAGATTAGGCCCTAATCGTTCGTAATTTTTGGACCCTAATCGGGGCAATACATCATTGGCGTTCACTGGACATTAATTGTTAGTTGAAATGAACAGTTGCGCCGGGCGCCGCGCCGCCTCCACATTAGGTTACTGGTTAGGGTTAATTTTTTTTAAACCACCAAAACGTTCACTTTGATAGTTCTAAGTTAAATCGTAAATCGGTTTATAAATAATTTGTTGAGGCATTTTGACGGCTGTCATTTAATCAAGCTGCATTTCATGTTTCAAACCGCATCATGGTGGTTAAAAGTGTCCACTCGCCCTAATTAAACAAATGGTGGGCCAAGTAATGCAAACGTTTTAGTTTTATCTTCCATTAAAGTGCCACTGAAGTTATGATGCGTGGGAAATATGCGAAACTGTCTGCCTTCCTAAGAAGCTAAGAAGGGAAGTGAACTTTCGGTCTGCAGACTGTTTCGCATATCATTTCCCACGCATCATAACTTCCTTGTGGCACTATATCTACCTACATTTAAATTGTATGGCAGACGTGGCGGGCAAGCCACGCATGGTAGGCCTTTTAATATTTCTGTTTGGGAGAAAACTCGCATAGTGAAGTTTGCTAATATGCCTGCCGCACACTTATCACGCTCAATTTGAAGACATGTCCTTGAGAGACACACAAATTTCTGACCTGTGTTTTCATTTCCCTTAGAAATGTTCGAGAGGGAAGAGCAAGTGGAACGTATGATAATAATGGCCCCTTATAAGTGTTATAAGGTGGGCTAATTATAGGTATATAAAGAGTGCCTACTCAACACAGTATAAAGTTATAGAATAAGTATATTAGTAGTATTTTAGTCCTAACTCCCTTCAACTGAGCCATTAAGTAGTGGAAAAGCAAATAAATAATTTATTTCCCTTCTTTTTACATTAGTTAAACCTAACCTAACCTAACTAATAATTTTGCAGGAGCTTTCATTACTTGGGGTTGGGGTTTTTTGTTTTGAATTATGTATTTATTTATTTATATAATCATAGCACTGACAGCTAAGCCAAGTGAAGTGAAGTGAGTGCCGGCATAAGGGGGAATATCAGTAATCTGTGGACACTCACTTGTCATGTCATGGAAAGAAAAAAAAAACCTTTCTCTTGCGTCGTATTGTTTTGATTGAATTCGAGGTGCCCACGATTGTCGCAGCACACGTATGATGCTCGGCGGCAGGTGACAATCGAGTGCCTCCTGTGCGGTGCGAATCACGCGATTGTGACTGGAGGGAAGAGTGACCGGCAAAATGGCGCGACGCGATCCCGGCCCGATACCCAACCGCTGGCTCAACTGCCCGCGCAAGTCCGTCTCGCTTCTGGCGAACAAATTCCTCGCTTTCAAAACTCCTCTCGGCCCACAGTTCAATGAGCAGGTTCCCGAAGAGAGTCGCTTCACGCCTTCTATGCTTTTCATGAGCATGAAGAGCTACAAGGTAACAATTTGGTCTTTTCTTCTCTCCTCTCGCTTACCAAAGTCAATTGAGAGTCCAGTATGAGGGCTGAACTTCTCCCATGAATCTATTTATTGATTCTACTCACATTACCTCGACTGCTAAGAAGTACAGTGAATCTGTCGGTTCGTTCAACTGAGAACTATTTTGATTTACAAGCTGACTAAATAAAATTCAAGTAAAGAAATGAAGGAAGTTAGAAGCACTTTGGACTTAGATAAGTATAACTGAATATACATACCACACGCTGTATTCCGACAATCAGGGTAAGCAGAGCAGTCGGTGTTGTGCTACAAGTACCTACTCTTGTAAATTACAGCACAACACCGACAACTATCAAGCAATAAGTATGGCACGAAGAACCACCTGCTAATTGACTCGGTGCAAGGACCGTGCAAAGGTGAGAGGTGGCTATCCTGTCGCCCTTTTGCTCGGCATTTTGTTCTTATCCCTTGGTCGCCTTTTACGTCATGCACGGGAAGAGGTGCAGTGGGGCTATTTTTAAGTACCGACCGCACGCGGTACAACACCATAAATTATAATACGCAGGTGAAGCTGGGTCTGTGGGTGGACCTGACGAACACGGGCCGCTTCTATGACAAGGAGCAGGTTGAGTCGATGGATTGCCGCTACGTGAAGCTACAGTGCCGCGGACACGGCGAGACTCCCTCCCCGGACCAGACCAGGTAACCACCGTTTCCAATAAATTGTTACCCGTTTCCTCGTAATCACTTAAGTACCTGTCCCAGTTAAAAAAAAGATAGTCTCACTGCATCTCTTCCCCATGCATGCTGTAAAAAGTGATAACGACAAGATTCAGTACTAGAGGTCCGCGCCACGCCGGCATGCCGCCGCCGAGTATTGTCGGTGCGCCGCCGTCGGGTCAGTGAAATAGTCGCGCCGGTCAACTTCAGAAATTTGAAAATGCGCGAGCGACCGCGACCGCACACCGCAGCGACTAGCATAGCATCCATCTCAATCAGCTACTCTATAGATTATATTGTAATTTTTTTTTAGATTTATAGCTTGCACAATTTCCAAGTGGGAGTTTTGAACAGAATGCAGCATTGTCTCTGGTCTGGAATCGGGGGAAATCCCGTCACCTCTTCGCATTATTAGAACGACGCAAGGCCGACCCCCGCCACCCATCATTTCTCGCGCTTTCGCTCACAATATGCGATAGTTTTTCACAATTATACAAGATGGCGCCTTCCACCATACGAAGCGGTGCTCATGGTGTGCCTATAGACAGTTAAATATATTTACAAATTAATTCACCCTATGGTGTTCCATCACACTAATCCAGTTATTGCATTACGTTTACTGCCGTGTGAACACATAAACCCCTGAAGGAGGGAAGGTGTGAAACTAAGCTTGCGATGGCTTCACCGAACATATCCGGGACCATCGGCAGTAGAGGAGGGTGTTAATCGAGGTCGGGACTAGCGAGTGGTCACTCTAAATTTCCCGCGCATGCTTCACGTTTCGGCTCGCATCAAGCCCTCGTCAGCTAGTCTGCGTTGACTAGGACGCTGAGAAACCGCCAGTCCCGCTCTCGACCTCCCTCTCCCTACCTATCCTTATTCTGTAGAATGAAGTTAGTTGAAAGCATTGTTGTTTCGGGGCAGCGTGTTCGTGCAGCTGGTGACGCAGTTTGTGAACAAGAATCCGCTGGAGATCATCGGTGTGCACTGCACGCATGGCTTCAACCGCACCGGCTTCCTCCTCGTCTCCTACATGGTGGAGCAGCTGGACTGCAGCGTAGAGGCCGCACTCAATGAGTTCGCTAAAATCAGGTCTGTTGAATGTGTTACTCGCTGGGTTGTTAGTTTTTAGGTTTCCGTATCCCGTACCGAAGCCTATTACTAAGTCTCCGCCATCTGTCTGTCTGTTTGTCCGTCCGTCTGTCTGGGGGCTGTATCTCTTCAACCGTAATAGGTAGCCCGTTCAAACTTTCACAAAATATGGCGGACACAGAATATATACTATGGCGGATAAAACAACAAATAAGAAAATGTTAAAAATTAAGGGGGCCCCCATACAAGAAACGTAAAATAAAATCGATTAGTCACACTATTGAATAATAGGTGGCGCCACAGACTTTTATACATTGCATTGTTATAGCTGCTAAATTGCCAACGACCTCATTGAGGTGCTGTCATTTTCCACCGTGAATTGCTATCGACCTCATTGAGGCTTCTCTCCGATCGTCCCACATATCTTCGAAATTAAAATTCGAACACCATGCCACCTGAGCGGATAGGCGGATATTATTGATAGCGGATAGATACGGAAACCTCCACGCGCGAGTAAAACTCGCACTTGACAGATTTTTTTATCTGGCATGCGTGGCTGTGCCCAAATGTTCAAAGGACGATTAAGATACAGCCAATAACACCACTCCTCGCAAATCGACACAGCCAAAATCACCTCTCCTCGTAAAACCACGCTCAGTTAGGTGCCATGCCAGCAGATTTGCGGACTGTTGCTAGGCTGTCTAGCCTGTTAATACGACACTTGAAGACACCCAGGTTAAAGGATTCAGGAAATACACTAGCCGGAAGACAGTTCTACGCTCTAGCGGTGCGACTAAGAAACGATTTAGAGAACCGAAGGGTTCTCAATAGCCCAATGTCAACAACAAAAGGGTGCTGAGTCTCTCTGCGACGAGTCATGCGGAGATAGGACAGGTGGCAGGGAATAAGGGATGCTATTTCCACAGAGAATATTATAAATGTGTGAATGTGCCGCGCAGGCCTCCCGGGATCTACAAACAGGACTACTTGGAGGAGCTGTACCGGCGCTACGGCGACGTGGAGTACACGCCCGCGGCCCCCTCCCTGCCCGATTGGTGCAACGGTGAGGTCTTTTACTTTAACTAAAAAAAATTGTTTTTATCTTTTTTTTTACCTTTTTTTTATGGAAACCGACACGTTTGGCTACATCACCTACAACATCTGTGATGTCAGCCCATAACACCGGGTGAACCAGGTGCCATGTCAGTGCTTCCCTTCATTTCGTGTCGGCTACACTGAACTGGATGGAAAACACGAACTATTTACATAGCCGTTTCGGCCAAAGTTTCATTCAGTGTGGTGGTACCAATTCGGGCGGGATAAACCATACCACCTAGTAAGGTAAGAATGGAAGGGCCCTACAGTTTAACGTGGAATCCAAACCGCGGTCAGCCTCCCAACGGTCGAGCGGTCAACCACCCAAGTACTGACCGCGCTCAGGGTTGTTTAACAACAGTCGACCGACCGCACCACTGAGCTACCGAGGCTGACAAGATAATTAAGTGAGGCGTTGTCTCACTTACGTCACCTGGGTAACCGCCACTGGTTTGTTGTTTACCGTGTGGCGTCGTAATACGCGACTAAGGTTTAAGGACGAGATGCCGTTCTACAGGGCGACAAGAGTTTGGCAAAGGCTCTTTACACTTGATTCACTTAATTAATAAGTCTTTATAGTCAGAACACTCAGCAAAATTGTTAATCTTGCTCTCAAGCTGTGTTTTTGTTAGACTGTAAGCGGTGTTATTATGTGACATACATACATACATAATTCACGCTTTTGTATCCCGACAATCAGGTTAAGCAGAGTAATCGGTGTTGTGCTATAAGTTCATACATACATACACATACATAACGTCACGCCTGCCTGCCTCCCAGTGGGGCAGGCAAAGACAACGGACCCAACCCCCACGCGCCACGATCCTGACACACTTTTGCCGCCTCTTCCACTCTCATAATGTTCTTCATACATGCTCGTCGGTTACGGGTACTACGCACCTGACCCTTTTCGAGCACATGCCCGATCTGGTCCAGGTACGTGCGTCTAGGGCTATGTGACTAGTCACTAAAGTACTTGTAAAATATGTATTAAAAAAAATACCCTGCGAAGTTTCTTGTCGGTACACTTCTTCGTGGGTGTAATTGAACCGGATAGAACGAATTGTGACAAGTTTGAGTGCAGTCTATCTGCCATATCAATAAACAATCGATGACAGGATAGCCACCTCTCAACTTGGCAAGGTCCTTCCACAGCACAGTTGTGCGGTAGGTGGGTGGCTGCGCCTTATTGCTGCTTGATATAATTTATCTTTTTTCTAATAATCTTCATAATAATTAAATAATTTTCCTAATAATTTTTTTTCCGTCTTGTATTACGATAAAAAATATTTTTTTGCCAAACGTAGCAGTTTGGTTTGTGCTTTAAATCACATAGGTAGTTCTTGCAGCACAACAGCGGTTACTCTGCTCACCCTGATTGTTGACATACAGCGTGGTTGTATACATCTAAATAAAAAATAAAACCTAGCGAATAATATGAATACGTCTAATAATTTATTTATTTTTTCAGAGGAGGAGAATGACTACGATGATGATGAAAATGATGTACAAAAGCAAGTTGTTGAGAGGTAAGTATTTATTTGAAATTGTTAATTATATGCTTTTGATTTTATTTATAATTTACATACAAATTCAGCATTTAATTCTAACCCAAGGAAACACTTCTTGGTGAACAGAGTTGTGGACTCTTGGAACGAACTACTGCATGTGGTCATAAATGCTAAAAGTGTGAATGGATTTAAAAACTAGTTAGAAAAACACCTAAAAGGAAAAAAAAAGAATTGAATTAATAGAATGTAAATTCCATTGCCCCTTACCTTGGATTGGCACCACCATACTGGATGTATGATGACCACATAGCAGTGGTACCCGTGCGGTGTTACCAACCCGGGCGGGTTAAACCCTACCACCTAGTAATAAAAGAAGGGAGTCATATCCCTTAGTCGCCTTTTACGACATACACGGGGAGAGATACAGTGGGGCTATTCTTTTAAAGTACCGGCCCCACACGGTACGATTCACGGTACATGTGCTTTGGCCACTCCGACGTGTTTTCCGTCCAGTTCAGTCTAGCCGGCACGATCGAAAGGAAGCACTGACATGCCACCTATTTCACCCGGTGTTATGGGCTGACATCACGGATGTTGTAGGTGATGTAGGCAACCCTAAAAAAAAACCTACTCCATATATTATGGAGTAGGTTTTTTTTTTGTTCAACCTGGGTGTCTTCAAATGTCGTATTACCAGGCTAGACAGCCTAGCAACAGTCCGCAAATCTGCTGGCATGGCACCTAACTGAGCGTGGTTTCGCGAGGAGAGATATTTTTGGCTCTGTCGAATGTGCCATTGGTCTCTCGGCACAGGCACCAATGTTGGTTTAAATAAAAAAAAATAAAAAATTTAAAAAACATTACAGCAACGGCAACAGTTCAAAGCCGCCAAAAGGCAAAGGGCGTAAGGAGACGATGCACAAAAAGGCGTCGTTCATGCCGGGCGTGCGCGGAGTGGAGCCGTTCAACCAGCAGCCGCGGCTCGGCGACGTGCAGCGCAAGGTGCAGAGCATGTGCGGGTGGAAGACAAAGGGCTTCCCCGGCTCTCAGCCGGTCAGCATGGACACGCAGAACGTGAGGAAGCTGCACGAGAAGCCGTACCGCGTCTCGTGGAAGGCCGACGGGCAGAGGTGACTGATTGTTTTCTTTTTATTTATTTAAAATTTTTTTTTCATGGAAACTGACACGGTTGGCTACATCACCTACAACATCCGTGAAGTCAGCCCATAACACCGGGTGAACTAGATGCCATGTCAGTGCTTCCCTTCGATCATGGCGGCTACAATGAACTGGACGGAAAACACAAACTATTTACATAGCCGTTTCGTCCGACGTTTCACTCAGTGCGGTGGTGCCAACCCGGGCGGTTGGAACCCTACCACCTAGTTAGGTGGGAAGGGAAGGGACCTACAGTTTAACGTGGAATCCGAACCACGGTCAGCCTCCAACGGTCGAGCGGTCACCCATCCAAGTACTGACCGCGCTCAGTGTTGCTTAACAACAGTCGACCGACCGTACCACTGAGCTACCGAGGCTGACAGATACTTATTGTTTGTTTCTGTAAAATGTTTTTTTGGAGCAATAAAGTATTTCTATCTATCTATTGTTACATATGGTTTTTAGCAAAGCCCCTGCAGAACGTATTTAAAGACGTTTCACATAAAAAGCCTCAGGTGCACTCCGAGAGTGCCGGCAGAAGTGAAAACAACACCGTAACAATGCTTAAAAAAAAAAATTTTGTTTTAAGTTTATTTATAAAGGTTTAAAAAAATAAAAAATTATTAATGAAAAAAAAATTTAAAAAAATATATATATATAGGTATATATATAAAAAAATTAATGAAAAAAAAAATTTTAAAAATAATTTAAAAACAGTTATGAAAAAAAAAAATTAATGTTAAATTTAGTAGAACGGACAGACATGCATTTGTCACGGAACCCTTCATTCATTTTGCAGAACTTAGTAGAATGGACAGACATAAACGTGTTACCGAACCCTACTTAACAGTTGCACTCCGGGAATGCCGGCAGATCCCGTGCCACTCTAACTTAACCCTTAATGCAATGACTTAAGGTTTCATTTTAAAAATGACGCTGACGCGACATCGAGACGATGTCGCGAGTTATACATTTTCCCCCATACAAAAAGTGCCCAGCGCCGCTAAAGAAGTTTTCACTTCAAAAAATTATGTGTATTGTTTGCAGGTACCTGATGTTGATAGACGGAGAGGGCGAGGTGTACTTCCTGGACCGAGACAACTGCGCGTTCAAAGTGTTTGGCCTGCGGTTCCTTCACAAGAAAGATCTGAGGAGGCATCTCAAGGACACACTACTAGATGGCGTTAGTTGTACATTGTGTTCTTTTTTTTTTATTGCAAGCTCGACATATGGCGCCGAGGCACCCATGAGGTGTCTAACGGCGCCCATGGACATTCGGTCGCACTCGGGGGTTGCGAATGCCATGCCGGCCTGGCAGGTGCCTATTCACGCCTCTCTTGAAGGACCCGAGACTGTACTTGGGGGGAAATATATATTATATATTATGATCATGCATGTATGCCTATTCATACATATTTATTTATATATGGAATTTGTTACTATTCTCTCACATACGTGCGCATACTTTATATAGACCCTTTACCACATCCCAAAGGTTTGCTTGAATATAATGCAGATCTGCATGAAGCCAACATTTTGGCCCTATAGTAAAACTGTTATGCAATAAATATAAATATGTACAAACTTACTCAATCTACGAGGAAATACGTAATTTATTTGTATTTAATTTCAGGAGATGGTGATAGACAAAGTGAACGGGACGGACATCCCGCGGTACCTGTGCTACGATATTGTTAAGTTCGAAGGTCAAGACGTCGGCAAGTCGGCCTTCTACCCTGTTAGACTAAGATGCATTGAGAATGAAATCGTTGCACCCAGGCAAGTTCACACATCATTTTACCTTTATTCTAAGTATATATGTATTCATTCTGTGAAAATTATCAATACAAACAATAAATCTGTAAGGGATGGTCATGGAATAAGTTACATTGTTTTATGAGATACTGCGTTTGTAGACTCTATATGTAGGTATGATGCTAAAACTAAATTGACGATTTTTTTAAATATTGTCTGTATGTATGTATGTTCCTCCATAACTCTTAAATCAATCATCCGAATTCGATGAAACTTAGTAAAAGCACATATTTTAACTATACGTGACTAAGATAGGCTAAATAAAATTCAGTTCCGGTTACGCTAAGATGTGGCTCTCATACAAACCGAATTGGTCCGCGCGCCGAAATAAAGTTAACGCAGGCACGCAGCTCAACCTTCTTTCTTACTTACTTTTGTTTAATGAATACAAATGATCATTTACGTGGACACTCACTAAAACTAAACCGAACATCAAGCTAATCAAACCCAAGGAAACACTTCATTGCCAACGGGTAGTTGACTCGTTAGAGAGAGAGGAAGTGATTAGTGCAACACTTCAGTGAACAGTTTCAAAAATACACTTAAGGCGGAAATAAGACTCAAAAGGTCAACTTTAGACGAAATTATTGAGCTATTGGTAAAGATAAAATAAAAAATATATGTTATGTATTGATCCTTAGTTAGCAAACACAGAGAAAAAAATTACATTTTACTACTTAGAAAAGGTGTTAAATAAATCTCCAAAAAATAACGAAAAGTACGAAAATTGTACTTTCAAGTTGAATTATTAGACCCTCATAGAAATATAGATAATATTTTTCCCTACAATCGTAGCGAAATAAATATGTTTTTCCATCTTTCCAACACGTGAAATTTAATATATAGTGTGATTTTCGCGCAAACGTTCATCGTCGGCGCGACGTATCAGGCACCGCACGCGTAAAATGAATCTCGCACCTATTTACATCGGCATACGGTTTATGTTCAATCATCAGTGCTCGGGTAGCACGGTTTGAGTCTTATTTCCGCCATAATATTTACATAACAAAAAACAGACTTTAGAAAAAATAATATAATATACACGAACACAACAAACTAATGACTAAAAACACCAAAAATAATTTTATCTTGCATGCATCGGTCACCAAGTCTCGAAAACAACTGAAAAGTTTGTTAATATTTTGTTCTAGGTTGGCGACAAGTGAATCAGGTCAAGTAGGGCGTATCTTTACCTTTTTTTAGAAATACAATTATTGAGCCTTAACCCCACATTCAAAGAGGGTGTATTTTCGTCAGCCTCAGTAGCTCAGTGGTGCTGTCGGTCGGATCATAAGTACACCTGGGCGCGGTCAGCGGATGGATGGATGACCGTTCTAGCGATGGAGGCTGACCGCGGTTTGGATTCCACGTAAAAACTGTAGTTCCCTTCCCTTCTTACTTTACCAGGTGGTAAGGTTTAATCCGCCCCGGTTGGCACTGAATGAAAGATTCAGATTCAGATTCAGATTCAGATATTTATTTCGCCATAAAGAACACACAACAATAACAATATTACATTGAGACATATGCATATTCAGTATGGTTCGTCATCATTTTTTATGATGTCCCGTTCAGTAGTGCAATCTATAAGGAAGAACCGGGTAAGAAACCTTACAGAGCTTTTTTTAAATATAACTTACATACTAAGTTTTCATTATGTTAAATAATATAACATACTATATCTAAGCAAAAAATTTAAAATACTAAGTCAAAAATATACTCATTAAAAAAGACAATAAAATACAAAACAAAGAACATAGGGTTCAGTCAAGTAATTATTAGGTCAAGTAATTATAAAGGTCGGTTTAAACGGCTATTTGAATAGACCCAAGGGAAGCACCTGACATGCATGGCACATAGTTCACCAAGGTGTTATGGGCTGACATCGCGGATGTAGTAGGTGATGTAACAAACCGTGTCAGTTTGCATAAAAAAAAAAAGAATAAGACACTTTAAACAATAAGTCTCGCATACGTTCAATGTCAAAATCGATTTTGGATATATAATAGAAAAATGCAAATCGAAAATCATTGGAAAAACTACATCTCGACCAGGTTTCGAACCTGGGTCTCTGGCTTGAGCCGCCAACGCGATAACCAACTACACCACCGGGCCGTTACATATTATCTCCAAATTTTCGATCTATTGCTCGATATCGATTTTGGTTTTTATTATTGAAAATAAATGAATTGCAGGCACCAAGCGATGAAGGAGGGCATAATAGACAAAGCGCGCGAGCCGTTCAGCATACGGCCCAAGCAGTTCTGGGATCTGCCGATGGCGCACCAGCTGCTGGGCGACAAGTTCGCCAAGAGTCTCTCGCACGAGCCCGACGGTCTCATCTTCCAGCCGTCGCTTGAGGTAATCACATTTTTAGGTTTCCGTATCCCGTACGGAAGCCTATTACTAAGCCCCCGCCGTCTCTCTGTCCGTCCGTCCGTCTGTCCGAGGGCCGTATCTCTTGAACCGTAATAGGTAGCCTGTTGAAATTTTCACAGAATATGTGTTGCTATGGCGGATATAACAACAAATAATAAAAAAAAAAGAAAATGTAAAAAATTAAGGGGGTTGGTTTTGTTTTGGGGGATTGTTGTATGCCTCCCATACAACAAACATGCGAAAAATCAATTAGTCACGCTACTGAATAATAGATGGCGCCACAAGCTTTTATACATTGCTTTGTTGAAAGACAAAAGATAGCCGCTCAATTGCCAACGACTTCATTGAGGTGCTGTCATTTTCCCACCGCAATTGCCATCGACCTCATTGAGGCTTCTCTCCGATCGT
This sequence comes from Nematopogon swammerdamellus, assembly GCA_946902875.1. NCBI lineage: Eukaryota > Metazoa > Arthropoda > Insecta > Lepidoptera > Adelidae > Nematopogon > Nematopogon swammerdamellus. Next base: position 788,478 of record OX336334.1, read on the forward strand.
CATACATATCTTCGAAATTAAAATTCGAAGAGCATGCCACCTGAGCGGATAGGTGGATATTAGTCTTGTTACGAGTCGAATACATGGACGACTCGAGTGACTCGAGTTGAAAACATCTATAACTCGAGTTGCGACTCGAATACAAAAACACTCGCTATAGATTTTCTATTTATTAGTCTCGGAACCATTATTTAATTCTTAAATAATAGCTCCTTAAATAATTTTAAGTCACTAATCTCGTACAGCGCGTCACCAGTTCAATCAAATGAATTCAACTGTCTCGCAGCAGCAGATCGCGTCACCCACTCCACGCGCTCGACTCGAGTGCACTCGGATGACTGAATGTGCGAATGCGAGTTGACCAACGAATACAAAATACTCGGCGACTCGCGGCCTTGAGAGACTGCGACTCGAGTCGGTCTACTCGAGTTTGGTCGGTCGGCCGGCGTGTCGTCGCCGTCAGTCAGTCTCTCAAGGCCGCGAGTCGAGTACTATTTTGTATTCGTTCGTCAACTCGCATTCGCGATCAGTCAGTCGTCCGAGTGCGTGCACTCGAGTCGAGCGAAGCGAGTGGGCAGACTGCCTGACTTGACTGCTTGTCCGTACGAATACGAGTCCGACTCGGTTTCCCTCCGAATCCTACTCGAGTTGACGAGTTTTAGGCTTGACTCGAGTCACACGAGTACTATCACTCGACTCGTTACAACGCTAGTGGATATTATTGATAGCGGATAGATACGGAAACCTCCGTGCGCGAGTAAAACTCGCACTTGACAGATTTTTATACAGTAGGCGCTCGGTAATCCGGCACCCAAATTTTTTCGCCTGTGCCAGATTGCTGGAACTGCCGGATTATTGGGTTTGTATGGGATATAAAGCATTTATGTATGTACATTTATGTGGCACACTGCGCGCACACACTACGTAATTCAACAAAAAAACAGACGCATAGTTTCGCTGTCAAGGTCGGGGCCGGACTGAGGGCGAGGGCAAATTTTGCTATGCTCACCCGAATCCCCCCGCTCTATGATCCGGCAGTAGTGCCGGATTATAGAGCGGGTCAGCTGAGGCTGAAAATGCCGGACTACTGGGCGTGCCGGACTGTCGAGCGCCGGATCACCGAGCGCCTACTGTATAAGGCAGTGGTGCCCAAACGGTCGATCGCTTCAAATATGTAGAGCAAGAAATGACTCGTAGAAGCATGAAGGAATTCATAATATTTGATGTGATTTAACATTTTCCGGGTGGTGTCGTCTTCCGCAAGGACCGCGAAAATTTCCAGTGAAATTTCCAGTCAAGTTTCTTGTCAGTTCTTCTTCGCTGTGATAATCGAACTGGCGGAATGTTACAATGTAAATATGACAAATCTGAGCGCAGTGTACTGCCAATAGATGCTAAATAAACAATAAACAACAACAACAACAACAACAATAGTAACCAATATAAAAGATGTAGTGAACATAGTTTTCAATTCAAACAAAAATTACTGCAAATTATTTAACAACGAAAACCTTTGGTACAAGTGTCGATCTCACAACCTTAAATTTTTTGTAGGTAGATCTTCATAGAAAAAAGTATGAGCACCAATGGTATAAGGTGTTTCATTATTATTATTATTATATTCCTTTATTATCACATTTACATATTTAAATTAATTTTAAATATACAGATTATAAAAATACACCACATATACTCAAAATTAATATAAAAATAATAAACGGAATACCGCCGGCGGCGGGAGGCAAGCCTCCAAGCACGCCGGCGGGTGCAGGCCGTGGCTACGGAGCTCTCCGAGACGACGCGAGGCAAGCTACGAGCGATAGGTGGTGGTACTAGACACGTAGGCCACCACCACCCCCATCTCGGAGAGCTCCGTATCCACCGGACTGCACGGCGACGTCGTCGCGCAGCTCTTTTAAACGTCTTCATCTTCGCGCGCGCGTCGCCTCATCGGTGCACTGCACCACCGGTAGCGGGGGCACTAGACGGAACGCGAGGTCCCGATGACCCCAAGCTGACCGATGGTGGACGCCGTCCTCGCCGTAGTTCTTGTGGCTCGGCCGACGTCAACGCTCCACCTTCGTCGTCGATAGAATGCACCGGCGGCGCGGCGTGGAGCTGGGTGGTGGGGTGTGCGTGTGGGATGTGAAGAAGCACGGCGGCTCTCGTGTCGGACGACCCGGGCGATGGTATGCAAGGCGACGCGGTGGGCGGAGAGTGCTGCTGCGGGCGAGCGGTGGCGGCGGCGGCGTCGAAGTCGAGCGCGGCGGCGGCCGGCCGTCGCTGCAGAGCCTGCTCTCCATCACGCGCGTCGCGTCCCGGGTGGTCTGCAGCCGCTTCTGTTGCCTGGCATGTCGGGTTGGTGGAGTGTACCGGGGAGGCCGAGCGGCGGCAGTGGTGATGCCGGCACGGTGCCTCCAACCGTGCCGGCCGCTGCGCCGCTGAAGAAGGGTCCGCGCGTGGGCGGCAGCTCGGCTGGTTCGTCCCAGGCAAAAACTTTCACAATTTTTTTTTCAAGAGAAATTATATTATTATTATCCATTTATTTCCACATTTATTTTTATACAAATTTTAAATTTTTTTTTAATTAAAACCTAAAATTAATATAAAAACAAACGGAGTTTCCACCACCGGCGGAATTATTATTATTATTATTTTATTTCTTTATTAACACATTATCTTAAAACTAACTTTGTACATATTAAAAACCTAACATTAAAAACATATACAAAATTAACCTTAAAAAAATGGAGTTTCCACCACCGGCGGCGGGGCGAGCCCAGGCTACCGATGGTCGGGTCCCAAAGAGAGGAACCTCCGGACGATGCGTGCAGTGTCGAGCAGGGCTGCCTTCTGGATCTGGCCCTTGACCCAACCACTCAGCGAGAGCCTCTCAAGGTGGTCGTCGAGGCTCTTCGCTATCAGCCCATGCGCCGAAACGACTATGGGCACAACGATCGTCGAGTCGACGGGCCACATTTTGGTAACCTCGTGCTGCAGATCCAGATACTTCAGCATCTTCTCTGCTTCCTTACTGACGAGGTTACCATCGTGCGGCACGGCGATATCGACGAGCGTTGCACGCCTCGCCTCCCGGTCCACTATCACAATATCAGGTCTATTCGCAAGAATAGTCCTATCTGTAATAATGGACCGGTCCCAGTAGAGTGTGACATGACCGTTCTCGAGAACTGGCGGTGGATTGTACTTATAGTAAGGCACCTCGGTACCCACAAGGCTGAACTTTAAGGCAAGTTGCTGGTGGATAATCCTGGCTACTAGGTTGTGTCTATGCAGATACTCGGTGTTGGCAAGCTGCGAACAACCGGAAATTACATGTCTGAGGGACTCGCCAGGTTGGTGGCAGGCGCGGCAGATGTCAATGGTGCCGTCCTTCATTATTATTATTATTATTTTATATTCTTTATTTCACGTTTTTAAAATATATTATATTAATTTTACATACATTTTACAAAAAGTAATAAAAATACACAAAATTAATATAAAATCTAAATAAAAACGGTAATGTACGCCGGCGGCGGGAGGCAAGCCTCCAAGCACGCCGGCGGGTGCAGGCCGTGGCTACGGAGCTCTCCGAGACGACGCGAGGCAAGCTACGAGCGATAGGTGGTGGTACTAGACACGTAGGCCACCACCACCCCCATCTCGGAGAGCTCCGTATCCGCTTACTGCGGAGCGACGACACGCAGCACTTTAAGTGAACTTGTTCATCGTGCGCGCGCCGCGAGGGTGTTGCACTATGGCACCGGCAGCGGGGGCTGTAAGTGGGGTACGGGACCCCGACGGCCCCAAGCCGGCCGGTGCCGGACACCGTCCCCGTCGTGGATGTTGTGGCGAGGGCAGTGTCGACGGTCCGCCGTCCTCTTTTGAAGGCGAGCTGGACGTGGATGGTGGGCGTGCAGGAGTGGAAGAAGATGCAGGTCTCAGTTTAAGAAGCGGCGGGCACGGCGGCACCGTCGCCGGTGTAGGGGAAGAGGGCGCGGTACTGCACGACGAGGTGCTCTGGCGGCGCGCCGCGCCGGCTGCACTTGGTGGCTGCGCGCTGGCCTGGGACGTCCTCTTCCAGTACTGCGACTAGTTGCCGCTCTTGTCCGCCGTCGTCTTCCTGCGTTGCTGCTTGCTGAGAGGCTGTGTTGTTCACTCGCTGGCTACGTTGTGGTTGCGATGCCGGGCTATAATAATTATTATTATTATTATTGTTGTAGTATACACTAGCAGCTTTAAGCTGATGCGTGTACTTTGTATGTTGAGTACACTTGATTCTCACTTGTATTTGTTTTTCGTTTTATTTCATAAGTTAAGTAATTTATTTATTTTTTTTTTTTTTTTTTTAACTTAGTTGCCTTTAGTGTTTTTATTTATTTATTATTATAATTTTTTTTTTTCATATTAATAAAATGTTTGTCCAACTGGTTTTTAAAACCGTTCACTGAGATTGCACTTATCACTTCTTGGGGCAATTTATTCCAGGAGTCCACTACTCGGTTCGAAAGAAAGTGCTTACTAGGGTTTGAATTGAAACTAGTTTGGTTGAGCTTTAGCGAATGACCACGAAGTCTCGTATTAGTGTTCATTGTGTACACCGATTTAAGTTTGGGCACGTCATAATGAGCATTTAATATTTTAAAGGTTTCGATGAGGTCTCCTCTTTCTCTTCGCTCCTCAAGTTAGTATTAGTATTAGTAGGTAACTTTACGTTAAGGGGTGTATGTGTATCAGATACTGATCACGTTCCCATACCCATTTTTTTTTTTCAGATATCAAATACAGATGTTTTATCTCACGAGCGCGGGTGAGCCATACTTGTAGTTGTAATGCGTATAGACACGCGCTCCTGTGTGCGTAAGCTGTTTTATTGAATTTTTGTTTATCTAACATACCATACAGTGTGGGTTCGGTACTTAAAAAGAATAGCCCCACTGCACCTCTCCCCGTGCATGTTGTAAAAGGCAACTAAGGGATAAGGACAAGATGCCGTGCTAAAGGGCGACAGGCTCGCCACCTCTCACCTTGGCACGGTACTTTCAGCGAGTCATGCATCAGGTGGGTCTTCGTGCCTTACTTGCTGCTTGATCGATTGAATCTTGTCCGAATACTTTGCGAAACGTGGTGGTCGGTGTTGTGCTGTAATTTACCAGAGTTCTTGCAGCACAACACCGAGTGCTCTGCTTACCCCGAGTGTCGGGATTCAGTGTGTGTGATATGTATATATGTATGTATGTCTATCTAAAGCCGGGTCTCCTGCGAATGTTTTTTCGAAACAGAAACATCGAAACATTGGGTCGTGGCCATCCACATTTGTATGAAAACCCTAGAGAAATAATGTTTTTGTTTCATGTTCTTTGTGTATTGTTTCGAAAAAACATGTGAAGGAGACGCTGCTTAACATATTATAATCCGAACGCTTCGTGAGTCCGAACAGGTGTAGTTTTTTGGTAGTTCGGATTATCAACGCTCTACTGTAGTTGGTGTTTTGAGTCCAGTTAACACGGCTATTTAAAGTCGCTCAGCGAGCTATGGAAAGGGCAATGCTCGGCATTTCTATGACCGATAAAATCCGTAACGACGTGATACGTCAAAGAACTAAGGTAGTCGACATTGCTAAGAAAATAAGCAAGCTGAAGTGGCAGTGGGCTGGGCACATCTGTCGTAGACCCGACAACCGATGGGGTAGGCGGGTGCTCGAATGGAGGCCACGTACAAGCAAACGTAGCGTGGGACGCCCCCCGGCTAGGTGGACAGATGACCTAAAAAAGGTAGCCGGGAGTGGATGGATGAGAAGAGCGGAAAAACACGTGTGGTGGCGTGCCTTGGGAGAGGCCTATGTCCAGCAGTGGACCGATACAGGCTGATAATGATGATGATGAACACGGCATCTCGAGGTGTGATGGTCGATGTAGCCAACCTCGTCCAGGTGCGATAATAAAACGTAATGTTTGGTTTGTTTGGCGGCGGTGTAGCCGTACGTGGCAGGCCGCTGTGACGACGTACTCAAGTGGAAGCCGAGCAACATGAACAGCGTGGATTTTAAATTGAAAATAGTGACGGAACGAGGAGAAGGGTATGTGCTATTACTATCTGTCCTAATACTACTTTGATAGTGCTCTAGCGGTCGATATCGACCGCTCCACAGTCAACGGGTTAACTAAACAAAATTACTTTTTACGATTTCGTACAGTACGTTTATGCTATTACTATGCCTACGCCGTCTTGTCTGTCTGGATTTTTTTTCCAAAATGATGGCATCATTACTAACAGGTAAACAATAAACCTTCTCGAAGAAAGTAAGCGTATAAGGGCGAGGCCGAATGCCGAGCTACGTTCAAGTTAACAATATTCTTATCGATGGAAGTAAGTAAAGGCGACTCTGAAGGCCGAGCCTTGTTCAGGTAAACATTATTCTTCTCGAAACTAAGTATCTAATGGCGATGCCAAAGAACGCTTTCATCGAGAAGGTTTATTATTTACCTGAACGTAGCTCGGCCTTCGGCCTCGTCCTTGGTTACTTACTTTCTTCGAGAAGGTTTATCATTTCGGCCTCTTTCTTAGTTACTTACGGATTCAAGACTGATCTCTTCGCTGTGGAAGTCCGAGCAAGAGGACTACCAGCGAAGTCGCTCTACAGTCTCTTCAAGAATCTAGGGCTGCCAAGGTCGACGCTAAGCTCATATATGGAGAGAGCTTCGAAAACGTCACTGGAAGCATCCTACAGAATATGGATAGGTAGAGAGAGGGAGGTCGAGAGCGGGACTGGTGGTTTCCCTGCGTCCTAGTCAACGCAGACTAGCTGACGAGGGCTTGATGCGAGCCGAAACGTGAAGCATGCGCGGGAAATTTAGAGTGGCCACTCGCTAGTCCCGACCTCGATCAATACCCTCCTCTACTGCCGATGGGCCCGGATATGTTCGGTGAAGCCATCGCAAGCTTAGATCCACACCTTCCTTCCTTCTTTTTAAATACGAATTTCATGCGACCGAAGCCGCAGGCAAAAACTAGTAACTAAATAAGGCTACAAAAAAAGCAAACAACAAATCTCACAAAAAAAGAAAAAAAAAAGATTAAAATGAAAATGTTACTTTGCAGAATCCTACCCAAGAAAGTGGGCCACCTGTACGTTGGCCAGCTGGACTGTCCGTTCTCCCAATTGAAGGTGACGAAGGAGATAAAACATTTGGACAACAAGATCATTGAATGCAAGTTCGAGAACCAACAGTGGATCTACATGCGTGAGAGGACAGACAAGTCCTATCCCAACAGTTACACCACGGCTAAAGGTACGCGTTCACACTTGACAATGGTTTTTTTTTGTTTTTATTGAAACTGACACAGTTGGCTACATCACCTACAACATCCGTGATGTCAGCCCATAACACCGGGTGAACTAGGTGTCATGTCAGTGCTTCCCTTCGGTCGTGCCGGCTACACTGAACTGGACGGATAACACAAACTATTTACATAGCCGTTTCGACCGACGTTTCATTCAGTGCCCATATCAACCCGGGCGGGTTGAACCCTACCACCTAGTATGGTATGAAAGGAAGGGATCTACAGTTTTACGTGGAATCCGAACCAGCCTCCAACGGTCAGCGGTCACCCATCCAAGTACTGACTGCGCCCAGCGTTGCTTAACAATCAATAGTAACAGTCGACTGTCTGCACCACTGAGCTATCGAGGCTGACAATGTTTATTTGTCTTGTGATTTACATACATGGGTGGATCAACTTTTTGTTGTTGTGGATCAACTGTCTGTCTGAAAATAGGATATTATCTTGATAAATTCACCTTATTTTAATAGTTACAGCAACTCTCAGATAAGTAATTGATTAATAAGAAGCTGGACAAAAAAAATTTGATGAATTCTTTTAAAATATTGGTTACCCTGAGGACAACCCCTTGTTTCCATACAAAACTGGGGACACAAATTGTCCAATGGGTCACTCATAAAAGTTTGGGTAATTTCTTTATTTTTAATAGGTCTCTCACTTTTTTTTTTCAATTGCCTAAACCTAAGTATTTTATAGTTATTGATTTTCAACTAAGTAATAAATTGTATTTCAACTAAGTAATAATTTTGTAATTAACTTTTTTTTTTATTTGGTTTTTACATTACAAGAAAAAAGTGATCCACCCACATACATACATAGCGTCACGCCTGTTTCCCAGTGAGGTAGGCAGAGACAACAGATATCTACGTCTCGGATCTTTTACGTACGGTCGTACACGAGGGTTGCGAAAAGTGTGCCGGCCTGTTTACGATTCTGTATGGAATAATACGAATTAATTTGGAAACACGTCGTAGCAATCACACACAGTCCGACCGCCTGCCGCCCGTCGCCCCGTCATTGCGGTGGTTGGAATGCTGTTCACCCTTTCAACATATCACATAATCAGCTGAGATTACATCGTCCCTCCCATGCTAAAACGACGAATGTGCAAAAAGGTCATTCTGAGATAATAGTTGTCAAAGTTTTGTGCTAAAATAACCAATGTTACAAATCCGTGACTATGGCATGGCTAAAATTCAAGAACTTCTAAATTATCATACAATTATTTCACGAATAATAAACATTAGTGTGTTTGGCACAGTAAAATCGAAAAAAGTCACATTCGTTATTATTTTCACAACAAAATATCTCTGAGTACCGATAATTTAGAGATTCGTGACTTTGGCATTGCAAAGATTTGATAAAAATTTTGAAACTACATCAAAAGGTCATTTTCACCAAAATTGCACATTCGTCGTTTTAGCATGGGAGGGACGCATGATAAACTTGTCTAATTCACGTTGCAGCGGTGTGCGACAGTATACGGGACCCGGTGACGAAGGAACGCCTGCTCGACTTCATAGACAACCATCGCTTCCACGACGACGCCGACGCCATGCCACCGCCAAAACGCGCGCGCCGGTAGTGCCGCGACGCACCACACCACACACCGACACACCACAAACACACCACAACGTGTTTCCATACTAACTGCAAATTGTTTGGGAGGGACACACATCATAATAAACATTGTTAAACAAAAAAAAAACTTATTTTAAGATTAGTTTTCGAGAAATTTAACAAAGCCGTGTATGCTCTAACAATGAAAACGTGCCACTAGGTACCTAAACAGCTGATTATTGCACTAGTAGTTGACCAGTGCAAGATTTTATACTTTTATCATAGAGTCTATCTATGATATTTGAATTTTGAAAGGTAATCGTCGAGTGTTTCGGCGATTACCGAAGGCCATATAACTCCTAAAGTACTAACAATACATGTTAGGTATGTTTGCACAAAATGGTTTTCTTGGAAAGACCTTTCTATTGATATAACACTCACAGCTAGGGGAGGGGTAGACCAAAACGCTCATTCTCCTTTCTCGAAAACTAATGCTAAAAATATAATAGTGTTTTTTTGGGTTAACATGTTTATTATGATGGGTACAGGTGTTCCTCCCAATATATTTGCACTTAGTATAGAAACGTCTTATAAATATATGTATAGGACTCAGAGCAACAATACCTATAGAGCAATACCTATAAATTATTCAGTATGAAGAAGGCAGCACACGCGCGCTCTATAGCCGTTATTGATCTGAGATAGCGGGCGTATAAAGACGCACTGTAAACCTTTCACCGGGGCATCACCCAGATCGTTTGGAGTAAAATTGTAAGAGAAGAGAACTAATAACCAATGAGCATTCGATTATAACACTCTAGTTCTTTAGATGTTACAACACCCAGCTCTTTAGATGTTATAACACTCTAGCTCTTTAGATGTTATAACACCCAGCTCTTTAGATGTTATAACACTCTAGCTCTTTAGATGTTATAACACCCAGCTCTTTAGATGTTATAACACTCTAGCTCTTTAGATGTTATAACACCCAGCTCTTTAGATGTTATAACACTCTAGCTCTTTAGATGTTATAACACTCTTAGTTCTTTAGATGTTACAAGACTATAGTTCTTTGAATGTTATAACACTCTAGTTCTTTGAACGTTATAACACTCTAATTTTTTAGATGCTATAACACTCTAGTTCTTTAGATGCAAGAGCGTAGTTCTTGCTCATTGGTCTGCATTTGGCGAGATAACTATTCAAGAGACTGGAGAATGTTCTGGTGTGAAAAGTGCACGGTACAATTGTATACAGCCTGTGTCAGCTCACTCGGAGAGTTGTATGTAAATATGTTTTCTTTTAACAACTCTTTATGGATTTAATCAGATACTGTGTTATCTTTTTATTTTTTATTTATTTTTATGTTTAGTATAATTAGAGTTGAATAAGTTTTTCTTATATATAATGCATTTTGAAATTTTAATAACACGGGGTTTTTTTTATTGATATTCAAATATGTTTAATTCTGTACAAGAAACTAAACACATTTTTTGTTCTGTGGCTTATTACTGAGATGGTGTCAATATTATGTACGTTCAGTGCGTTACTTTTAATACCTAACTCAGAATAAGTTGTTTTGTAGACTTAAATGTTTCTGAATTTCGCTAAATTCCTCGTGACCAAACCAGTTTCGCTACGCGGAACAACCCAACAACTCTTGAAATGTTTAAAAAATAGGTACCGTTTTTGACAATGTTTGCAAAGGTTATCTCAAAACATTATTTCGGAATATCACAATTTTATGCCAAAATGTTACCTAAAATTGTTAATTTTAGGTAAAATGTTTATTGACTTCTCCCTTAGGTTACGAAGTTAATAATAAAATATAAGGTTATCCTCAATTAAAGTGCAATCAATATTTTTTTAAATTAGTTTTTCATCAGACAGTAGACTTTGTTTTTATATAAATAAAAATCTAAGAAATTCATTACAATTTACTGTTATTCATAATAAAAAATATACAACAAAAATAAAAGTTTATTACTTATGCTAGGTATCTATACAATACAGTAAACAAAAAATAATATCTTATTTTCACTGAAGTTATCAAATGTCCCTTCACCTGATCCACTAATTGGTTGAGTCTAGAACGATAAAAAAGGTATGGACCCCGAACCCTATCCCCGCCATCGTAACACGATATAAGTAAAAGCATACTTGTTTCATCGGACAGTCGCGCGCTGGCCCGTCAGTCTGTCATCGGCCGCGTTCGCAGAAACCTGTTTAAAATGCCCGCATGCTCTGTGTTTACGTGTAAAAACACTACAGCCAAGTTTAGTGTGTACAATAGTGCAATATCTTATCATCGGTAAGAACACTCCGCTCCCCGCAACTCGGCGACGCTAGTTCTCATCTCATACAAGCATTTGACAGTCCGGCGTCCATACCTTTTTTATCGTTCTAGGGTTGAGTGTTTATTTAATCATGTTTACAAGGAGGCCGACGGTACGTACTGCCACTTGGTCGTACCGTCTTCCACCGTCGCCCTGGTCCTGTTCTCCTTGGTGAGTTTGGTGAGATGGTGGTTGACGTTGTACGCGGCGGCCGGCCACAGCTGCTCCGGTATCTCCTTGTATATCATCTTCACCAGATCCATCTCGGTCAGCTTCCTCTCGGCATTGCTCTTCAGGGCTTCGAGTATTTGCGATTCGCGCTCATTTCTGTGCGCGATGTAGTATTCTATCTTCTGTTGGGGGTCCTGGAAACATATTATACAGAATTTAATCGCACATAGTGGTAATAATTAAAATTTATACAAACTCGTCTGTTTTGTAATTCAAATGGTTTTATTCCAAGTATAGATTCAGGATTTTTTTTTTTTTATTGAAACGGTTGGCTACCCCACCTACTACATCCGTGATATCAGCCCATAACACCTCGGTGAACTAGATGCCATGTCAGTGCTTCTCTTCTGTCGTGCCGGCTATACTAAACTGGACGGATAACACGAACTATTTAAATAGCCATTTCGCGCCGTAGCTGGCCCCCAAAAAAATGATCTAAACATATCGAAAATTGCGAGTTCTATGAATGTTTCTTACGAAAACAAATAGAAGGACTGGCTGTACTGTTAAGGCCGTGACAAACGCCAACGACCTTGAGCATTCGGGAATTCTACATAATGTACCATGCGACTGCTAATTTCGCTTCGCACGTTCAAGTCACATTTAGCGTAGTTTGTCGCTATCAGCCTAAAGAGTTGATGGTTCGGGGTTCGAATCCCACTTTCGTATGTTTTTTTTTTTTTGCTTTTTTATTATTTTAATTATTAAAATGATTGTGGCTTATGTAACTGATGCGTGATTCTAATTTTTTATTTTTTATTATTTTACCTAAATAACATTTTATTGTAATTTCTTCCAAATTATTTTAGTTCATGTACTTACCACTTTTTATAAACCTCTAAATAGACTATCGATGAAAACTAAAATAAAAATAGGTAGGTAGGTAATAGGTAGATAGGCATTTAGGTATGTATGGCAAATATCATAGCAACATAGGTACCGGCCGGCGCGCGCGGCGCGCGCGGCGGCAGCATGGCACGGTGCGGTGGGGTGCGGTGCGGTGCGGTAACTCAGTAGCAGCGTGCCACTCACGCATGCAAGCAAGCAATAACAAGCCGCTCCTCCGCGCCGCGCCGCCGCTCCTCCGCGCCGCGCCGCGCCGCCGCGTCGTCACCGCTCCGCGCCACCACAGTGCCGCCGCCGCCGCCGCCCCCGCTCCGCAGCGCGCCGCTGTTGCTAGGCTACTTTTATTTAGGCACGGTTCTATAGTCCTTGCATCTCAAGCGCAGACAGCGTTATACCACACCCGTGACACTAGTCACATTTTCTATGAAGCGGCCGAAAATGTGTACCTACTGCTCACGTACGCGGGCGCCTTTGCGTGTATTGGTGCGACCTCGATAACTTGGGTACAGGGTTGGCACTCTTTATGAGAAGTTTGTAGTGGACAATATTATAAATTATATTTGATGTAATTTAAAAGGAAACATTTTTAATTATGACTATCTATGTATATGTACCTCTTAACATTATTGGAGGGCAAGAAAAAAAGAAAAACATCAACTTATATGCACATGTTTTATTTTTACTCGCTAACTAAACGACAATTTTGCAGTGAAAGTTTCACTAAATTTTGGAAACTTTGCAATAGGTATTCCATTTTTATTATTTTTAAGCCGAATCGTATGTGAAGCTAAAGTGAAATTTTCAATGTATACTTGCCGCCATTTTGAACTTTTTAGTTAGTGGACCGATTGCTTTCAAAATTGATATCTGGGTGTCTGTGTAGGCTCTGAATACGAATCTGTAATCAAAATTAAAAAAAAGTGGCCGCCATTTTGAACTTTTTAGTTACTGGACCGATTGCTTTCAAAATTGATATCTGGGTGTCTGTGTAGGCTCTGAATACGAATCTGTAATCAAAATAAAAAAAAGTGGCCGCCATTTTGAACTTTTCAGTTACTGGACCGATTGCTTTCAAAATTGATATCTGGGTGTCTGTGTAGGCTCTGAATACGAATCTGTAATCAAAATAAAAAAAAAGTGGCCGCCATTTTGAACTTTTCAGTTACTGGACCGATTGCTTTCAAAATTGATATCTGGGTGGCTGTGTAGGCTCTGAATACGAATCTGTAATCAAAATAAAAAAAAGTGGCCGCCATTTTGAACTTTTTAGTTACTGGACCGATTGATTTCAAAATTGATATCTGGGTGTCTGTGTGGGCTCGGAACACGAATCTGTAGTCAAAATTAAAAAAAAGTGGCCGCCATTTTGAACTTTTCAGTTACTGGACCAATTGCTTTCAAAATCGATGTCTGGGTGTCTGTGTATGCTCTGAATACGAATCTGTAGTCAAAATTAAGTGGCCGCCATTTTAAACTTTTTAGTTACTGGACCGATTGCTTTCAAAATAGATATCTGCGTGTCTGTGTGGGCTCTAAATATGAATCTGTAGTCAAAACTAAAAAGTGCAAGATGGCGGCAACTATTTTTAAATTTTGAAAACGGATTCGTATTCAGAGCCCATACAGATACCCAGATATCAATTTTGAAAGCAATCGGTCCAGTAACTAAAAAGTTCAAAATGGCGGCCACTTTTTTTTAATGTTCACTACAGATTCGTATTCAGAGCCCACGCAGACACCCAGATATCGATTTTGAAAGCAATCGGTCCAGTAACTAAAAAGTTCAAAATGGAGGCCGTTTTTTTTTTATTTTGACAACGGATTCGTATTCAGAGCCCACACAGACACCCAGATATTGATTTTGAAAGCAATCGGTCGAATAACTAAAAAGGTCAAAATGGCGGCAACTTTTTTTAAATATTCACTACATATTTGTATTCAGAGTCCACACAAACACCCAGATATCGATTTTGAAATCAATCGGTCCAGTAATTAAAAAGTTCAAAATGGCGGCAACTTTTTTTAAATGTTCACTACAGATTCGTATTCAGAGCCCACACAGACACCCAGATATCGATTTTGAAAGCAATCGGTCCAGTAACTAAAAAGTTCAAAATGGCAGCCGCTTTTTTTAAATTTTGACAACGGATTCGTATTCAGAGTCCACACAGACACCCAGATATCGACTTTGAAAGCAATCGGTCCAGTAACTAAAAAGTTCAAAATAGCGGCCACTTTTTTTTAATTTTGACAACGGATTCGTATTCAGAGTCCACACAGACACCCAGATATCGACTTTGAAAGCAATCGGTCCAGTAACTAAAAAGTTCAAAATGGCGGCCACTTTTTTTAAATTTTGACAACGGATTCGTATTCAGAGCCCACACAGACACCCAGATATTGATTTTGAAAGCAATCGGTCGAATAACTAAAAAGGTCAAAATGGCGGCAACTTTTTTTAAATATTCACTACATATTTGTATTCAGAGTCCACACAAACACCCAGATATCGATTTTGAAATCAATCGGTCCAGTAATTAAAAAGTTCAAAATGGCGGCAACTTTTTTTAAATGTTCACTACAGATTCGTATTCAGAGCCCACACAGACACCCAGATATCGATTTTGAAAGCAATCGGTCCAGTAACTAAAAAGTTCAAAATGGCAGCCGCTTTTTTTAAATTTTGACAACGGATTCGTATTCAGAGTCCACACAGACACCCAGATATCGACTTTGAAAGCAATCGGTCCAGTAACTAAAAAGTTCAAAATAGCGGCCACTTTTTTTAAATTTTGACAACGGATTCGTATTCAGAGTCCACACAGACACCCAGATATCGACTTTGAAAGCAATCGGTCCAGTAACTAAAAAGTTCAAAATGGCGGCCACTTTTTTTAAATTTTGACAACGGATTCGTATTCAGAGCCCACACAGACACCCAGATATTGATTTTGAAAGCAATCGGTCGAATAACTAAAAAGGTCAAAATGGCGGCAACTTTTTTTAAATATTCACTACATATTTGTATTCAGAGTCCACACAAACACCCAGATATCGATTTTGAAATCAATCGGTCCAGTAATTAAAAAGTTCAAAATGGCGGCAACTTTTTTTAAATGTTCACTACAGATTCGTATTCAGAGCCCACACAGACACCCAGATATCGATTTTGAAAGCAATCGGTCCAGTAACTAAGAAGTTCAAAATGGCAGCCGCTTTTTTTAAATTTTGACAACGGATTCGTATTCAGAGTCCACACAGACACCCAGATATCGACTTTGAAAGCAATCGGTCCAGTAACTAAAAAGTTCAAAATGGCGGCCACTTTTTTAAATTTTGACAACGGATTCGTATTCAGAGTCCACACAGACACCCAGATATCGACTTTGAAAGCAATCGGTCCAGTAACTAAAAAGTTCAAAATGGCGGCCACTTTTTTAAATTTTGACAACGGATTCGTATTCAGAGTCCACACAGACACCCAGATATCGACTTTGAAAGCAATCGGTCCAGTAACTAAAAAGTTCAAAATGGCGGCCACTTTTTTAAATTTTGACAACGGATTCGTATTCAGAGTCCACACAGACACCCAGATATCGACTTTGAAAGCAATCGGTCCAGTAACTAAAAAGTTCAAAATGGCGGCCACTTTTTTTAAATTTTGACAACGGATTCGTATTCAGAGTCCACACAGACACCCAGATATCGACTTTGAAAGCAATCGGTCCAGTAACTAAAAAGTTCAAAATGGCGGCCACTTTTTTAAATTTTGACAACGGATTCGTATTCAGAGTCCACACAGACACCCAGGTATCGACTTTGAAAGCAATCGGTCCAGTAACTAAAAAGTTCAAAATGGCGGCCACTTTTTTTAAATTTTGACAACGGATTCGTATTCAGAGTCCACACAGACACCCAGATATCGACTTTGAAAGCAATCGGTCCAGTAACTAAAAAGTTCAAAATGGCGGCCACTTTTTTAAATTTTGACAACGGATTCGTATTCAGAGTCCACACAGACACCCAGATATCGACTTTGAAAGCAATCGGTCCAGTAACTAAAAAGTTCAAAATGGCGGCCACTTTTTTTAAATTTTGACAACGGATTCGTATTCAGAGCCCACACAGACACCCAGATATCGACTTTGAAAGCAATCGGTCCAGTAACTAAAAAGTTCAAAATGGCGGCCACTTTTTTTAAATTTTGACAACGGATTCGTATTCAGAGCCCACACAGACACCCAGATATCGACTTTGAAAGCAATCGGTCCAGTAACTAAAAAGTTCAAAATGGCAGCCGCTTTTTTTAAATTTTGACAACGGATTCGTATTCAGAGCCCACACAGACACCCAGATATCGACTTTGAAAGCAATCGGTCCAGTAACTAAAAAGTTCAAAATGGCGGCCACTTTTTTTAAATTTTGACAACGGATTCGTATTCAGAGCCCACACAGACACCCAGATATCGACTTTGAAAGCAATCGGTCCAGTAACTAAAAAGTTCAAAATGGCAGCCGCTTTTTTTAAATTTTGACAACGGATTCGTATTCAGAGCCCACACAGACACCCAGATATCGACTTTGAAAGCAATCGGTCCAGTAACTAAAAAGTTCAAAATGGCGGCCACTTTTTTTAAATTTTGACAACGGATTCGTATTCAGAGCCCACACAGACACCCAGATATCGACTTTGAAAGCAATCGGTCCAGTAACTAAAAAGTTCAAAATGGCAGCCGCTTTTTTTAAATTTTGACAACGGATTCGTATTCAGAGCCCACACAGACACCCAGATATCGACTTTGAAAGCAATCGGTCCAGTAACTAAAAAGTTCAAAATGGCGGCCACTTTTTTTAAATTTTGACAACGGATTCGTATTCAGAGCCCACACAGACACCCAGATATCGACTTTGAAAGCAATCGGTCCAGTAACTAAAAAGTTCAAAATGGCAGCCGCTTTTTTTAAATTTTGACAACGGATTCGTATTCAGAGCCCACACAGACACCCAGATATCGACTTTGAAAGCAATCGGTCCAGTAACTAAAAAGTTCAAAATGGCAGCCGCTTTTTTTAAATTTTGACAACGGATTCGTATTCAGAGCCCACACAGACACCCAGATATCGACTTTGAAAGCAATCGGTCCAGTAACTAAAAAGTTCAAAATGGCGGCCACTTTTTTTAAATTTTGACAACGGATTCGTATTCAGAGCCCACACAGACACCCAGATATCGACTTTGAAAGCAATCGGTCCAGTAACTAAAAAGTTCAAAATGGCGGCCACTTTTTTTAAATGTTCATATGATTAAGATTCGCTCCGGTGAAGGAAAACACCGTGAGGAAACCTGTGCACAGCAGTACATATAAAATTGTTGTGGACACCGCTTCCAATCCAGCTTGTCACGTGGAAATGTATAACAATTCCCTTCCATGTTCATGGGAAAGGCTTGCGCTCAGTAGTAGGACATTAAAATTGACTCAAGAAGAAGAATAAGAAACCAAATTGATATCTGATTTGTGTAACATAAATTTCATTATTTCACATAAGAATGAAAATTTCACAGTAATTTTGCAGAAAGTGCAAAATTTCACTGCAAAATTTCAAGTGAAATTTTTGTGCAAAATTGCGCCTTGCATCTCTAAGTAAGTGCGAACAAGGAGGTTTGAAGTCCACCGCGCGCGCGGGCGCGGCCGGCCCGATCGTTGTTCTGTGCTGTGAGTGCGAAAGAACCGCGCGCGTACGTGTAAGTAGCTACTACTCCCTCTCGAAGGTGCGCTCGCTCTCCTCTCGACAGTCGGTGCCAGCCTGACTAGCCGTCCGCCAGAAGTCGACCAGACAGCGCTCGCGGGCTGCGGGGCGCGGGGGGAAGCAAACTCGCTTCGAGGCGGAGCGTCGCTTCTATACGCCAGTATTATAAGTATTCTATGGTTATACCACAGTACCTATTAGTTATTCTGTGGTTATACCAACGAAAGCCATGCATATAACGCCCCGTCAAGTTACGTACCGGAGCGTATACTGATAGATACCACAGAAGAGAGATATTACTGATACGGTCGTACTGTATACTGGTACGGAAAATGACACGGTGGCAACATCACCTACAATACAACATCCGAGATGTCAGCTCGTAACAACTGGTGAAGTAGGTGCTATGTCAGTGCTTTTCTTCGGTCGTACCGGCTTCACTGAACTGGACGGAAAAAAAGAAGGGAGTCATATCCCGAAATAGTTTGTATTTTCCGTCCAGTTTAGTGTAGCCGGCACGACCAAAGGGAAGCACTGACATGGCACCTAAGTTCACCCGGTGTTATGGGCTGACATCACGGATGTTATAGGTGATATAGCAAACTGTGTCAGTTTACATAAAAAAATCCCTCAGTCGCCTTTTACGACATGCACGGGGAGAGATGCAGTGGGGCTATTATTTTAAATTACCATCCCACACGGTACAAATATACCTAACCACCTATCTTTTTTCCATTCGATCCAAACACAGAAGACAGAAATGACGACCGACACGCGGGCGCAGCAGGGCAGGAGCGAGCAAGCGAGCCCGGAACTAAAATTGTATCTAGTATTGAAGTGCCTGCTAAATTGACGAAGGCAAAAATTTTACCCTTCCGACTGAAGAATTACGTCAATAATTTCATGTAGGCGTTTTTTGTTTTTTATTTTTATCTCCTTTCGTGGATAAAATAATAAAAAAAATTGAATAGAGTTTTCTCAGAGCTTTGTGACCTTTGAATCGGTGGTATTGTAAAATTGTAATAATACACACATACTCAGATTTTCAAAAATTCATGCTTTTTTTATATATTTTTAATTTTATGTTTATTACTTACTTTTACTCATTATTAAAAAAACCAGCAATGCACTTTGTTGGTAAGGAACCAAAATATAGGTTGGTATTTTTTTAATTTTCTGAATGTGTGTCAATTGGTCAGTTTTGGACCTTCTTTGTCGCACTTTTTGCATGTTTTGCGTATTTGGCGTTTGTCACCGCCTTAAAAACCTTTGCCTTTCCTATAGAACTCGCTTTAAAAATATTGTTTATTTATCATCTTTTGGCAGTACACCGAGCTCCGATTTGTCATATTTACATTGGAACGTTCGGCCAGTTCGAGATAATCACAGCGAAGAAGAACTGACAAGAACCTTCACTGCAAATTTTATTCGCAGGTGTTGAGATAAAAAGTTTTTGACAGCTGTAAATTTTTTTTTATGACTACAACATTTCTGGCAGGATGGTAAACTGGTTTTTACATAAGGCGGCCAACTTTATGAAAAGTCAATGCGTGACATTCTTGGGGACAGGGGGTGTGAGTGTGAAGGAGTGAGGGTGTGTCGGAGCACTCACTGAAGTTATGATTTACTTATTTTTAAAATCATATTTTTCAATTATGGATTTTGGTTATGAATGTCATAAAAGTTTTCACAACTGCCTGTATGAAATTTTACAACAACGAAAATACTCGTTCTGAGGTGCGTTCGTCCCTGGCAAACAAAGAAGGTGCTGGACGATGGCCAGACAATTTTTGAATGACTTGGAAATATGGAAAATGCGGGACATGCGGGACTATTTTATTAGTTATTGCAATACGGGATTACAACTGCTATTGCGGGACGGTCCCGCAGAATCCGGGACGGTTGGCCACCTTATTTTTACTCGCTAAATTTCACGTGTGTTCGTGCGGTAAAAATGGCATGGAAGCCAAGAGGTGTAAGCATATTTAATAATTGGGAAGCCAAGAGGTTAAAATCTCTCTCGCAAACAAATATTTTTATGGACACTCACCTCAACAATATTTCCATGTCCAGGATAGATGACCCTCGGCTTCAAATCCAATATTCTCTTCAAGCTGAGCATGTACGTGTATAAGTCCTCAAACACGGCCGTGCCTTCCCCCAGTATGCAATCTCCGCTGAACAGGATGTTCTCTTCCTCTAGAGTCAGCACCACGTGATCGGTGGTGTGTCCAGGGGTGTGATGAATCTTTAGCGTTGCTCCTTCCACCTGCAGATAGGCATACGTAATCTAGCAAAACTACATAATGTATATATATTTTTTTTATATACGCTTTGTCCCAACGTTCGGGGTTAGCAGAGCATTCGGTGTTGCGCTGCAAGAACTCGCTTGAATTACTGCGCAACACCGACCACTCTCTTTTATAAAAAAATAAATAATTTATAATTTAAATATACTTAATAAGGTTAATTCCTACTAGGTACCTAACTAACCTAAGGGAAGGGACGTACAGTTTTACGTGGAATGCGGACCACGGTCAACCTCAACGGCCAAACGGTCACCCATCCAAGCCCTAACCGCGCCCGGGTGTGCTTAATGTTCACGATCGCACGTCGATCCGAGCTCCGAGGCAGACAACGATGCAAAGCAGCATTGCACACGCCTACCTTGAGCGTCTGTCCGTCCTGCAGCCAGCTGAGCGGAATCGAGGGATGCAACTCATCGTCGGGACGGTCAGATGAACTTTTCCTGTGTTTCCATACTTTGCAGTCTTCTGAAATCGCGACAGGGCTATGAAATTGGAAGTGGTACAAAATAAACCATGTTTCCTTTTTTTATGGGAACTGACACGGTTGGCTACATCACCTACTACATCCGTGATGTCAGCCCATAACACCCGAGTGAACTAGGTGTCATGTCAGTGCTTCCCTTCATTTCATGCGTTCTGAGAACCCGGCTAGGTGGACATACCTAAAAAAGGTAGCCGGGAGTGGATGGATGAGAAGAGGGGAAGACCGCGTGCCTTGGGAGAGAGATGATGATATAGCCTATAGTGAGCCTCAAGAACTACTCTTTACATAGGTGCAAACCGCATAAAAATCTGTTCAGTGGTTCCGGAGTTTACTTTTATGCATACAGACAGACAGACGTTCCCTTTTATAAGAAGTAGAGATAGATAACAAGAAATGCACACGGCATATGCCTTTGTAAGACACAAGTGTTAAGACAATGTCTCCACTATCTACTAACATTAAAACCATACTGTGTACTAACAATTTCCATGTTATAAAATATAGGTATATTAAAATGTGTATAATGTTTTATTTTATTTACTTTTATCTTCTTATTTATAACTGTGTGTGTGTCTACCATAATTTGTGCATGCAAATTAGTAACTTTGTGTCGTTCTTTTCCAAATAATTTTGTTTTATTCAAAGATTTTAAAAGTTTAGATCGCGTATAGGACGCTCAAACTAGTCAACTTTTGGTAAACAAGTGTCCGTACCTACATATACGCTCTCATCCCAAACACATCCAAAGCAACATGCAATATACCTTCTCATGTGTCCGCGATTGCGCGTCAGGCAACACATTCTATCTCTGTCGCACTAATGGATTGTGTATGCTCTTATCTACTCTTGAACAAGAAATATAACTACCTCTGTCGCACTAATGGATTGCGATAGGTGTGTGTGGAACAAGGCAACGCGCTCGAACGAATATAAGAAATATAACTATCTCTGTCGCACTAATAGATTGTGTATGTTTTTGTCTACTCTAGAACAAGAAATATTTCTGTCGCACTAATGGATTGTGTATGTTCTGGTCTACTCCTGCACACGCCGGGCGAATGTGTGGAAGGAAGGTGTGGATCTAAGCTTACGATGGCTTCACCGAACATATCCGGGCCCATCGGCAGTAGAGGAGGGTATTAATCGAGGCCGGGACTAGCGAGTGGCCACTCTAAATTTCCCGCGCATGCTTCACGTTTCGGCTCGCATCAAGCCCTCGTCAGCTAGTCTGCGTTGACTAGGACGCGGGGAAACCACCAGTCCCGCTCTCGACCTCCCTCTCTCTACCTATCCATATTCTGTAGGATGCTTCCAGTGACATTTTCGAAGCTCTCTCCATATATGAGCTTAGCGTCGATCTTGGGAGCCCTAGATTCTTGAAGAGACTGTAGAGCGACTTCGCTGGTAGTCCTCTTGCTCCGACTTCCACAGCGAAGAGATCAGTCTTGAATCCGTTTCTCACAATCCGGTCTACTAAGTTGCAGTACTTGTTAAGCTTGATATTGTGGTCCTTCGGTATGTTACTTTCCCATGGAACTGTAAGTTCAACAAGTACTACATGCTTTGTCGCTTTTGAGAATATGAGTATGTCCGGCCTTAATGCTGTGGTACAGATTTCCGAAGGCATTTGGTAATGCTGCTCATGTGTGTCCATCAACAATTCCCAATCCTTAGCTGCTCCCAAAATTGAAGAAGGTTTAGTCCTATCTTTGGGCAGCTTATTGGCTCCAGGTTTCACAAAGTTGACCTTCTGGAAGCCGCTACTGGTTTGCCCTTTCCTGGTCCGTGCAATTGACAGGTTGATGGCCTCTCTGATGATTTGGAGGACTTTATCATGACGGTAGGAATACTGGCCTCGCTCAAGTAGTATTTTGCATCCGCATAACAAATGTTTGGCCGTGCCTACGAACTCCTTACATGACGGGCATAGTCTATTTGTAGATTTCCCCCATCTAACTAGGTTACTCGGGTCGGGGAGAGTAAGCTGGAATGCATTTAAGTAGAACTTAAGCAGCTCAGGGGACCAGTTGTATATTATGGATTTCCACTTCAATGCAGGAGGGATGCAGAAGTCACCCACTGTTAGCCAATCATTCTGCATTTCTAGGTTTAAGGCGTGAAGTTTGAAGCCTTGTTCCATGTCCTCCTGAGCAAAACCTTTCAGTATTTCTTTATCAGACTTTGCTGTTTCTACGTGGGGCACACTAAAAGTTTCCGGAATTAATAAGAATAAAATACTATTAAAGGTCAAAAATGAATTTATTGTTTCTCAAAATATTCTCCCTTTGCGTAAATGCACTTTTTCATACGATTAAACCAATTTTGAAAACTTTTGTGCCACTCCTCCGTGGTGACCTCAGAAACGTGTTTTTCATATTCTTCGACAGCCTCTTCTGGTGATGAAAATCGTTGACCGCGTAATTGGTTCTTAATTTTTGGGAACAGAAAAAAGTCACAAGGTGCCGTCACCTGTTACTATGTCCCACACCAAATTTGAAGCGCCTTTGTTGAATCTGGTAAGCATGGCATTGCACCAAGTGACGCGGTGCGTTTTTTGAGCCTCGGTCAAATTGTGTGGGATCCACCGCGAGCACAGCTTTCTCACACCCAAATGTTTGTGTAGGGTTGATTGTATTTGACTCATGCCTATGTCTAAGGATGCCCGAATCTCATGGTAGGTCACATGCCTGTCTGTTTCGATCATACGGCGCACAGCATCGATGTTTTTGTTGTTCACAGCGGTGAACGGGCGACCATCGCGAGATTCGTCACTGAGATTGACACGACCGCGCTTGAATTCTGCAAACCAGCAATAAATAGTCGTCTTGCATGGTGCTTCATCGCCAAAAGCAGATTGAAGCCGAGCGAGGCTCTAATGAGCTGTCAAATTACACTTAAAATCGTAGAAAATCATACTACGAAAATTTTCCCGGGTTAAATTTATGTTAATGTAGACACGCAATTTTTAAAATGGCGCCACAATGGAAAAACAATTGACAGTCAGATGAAACAAACTGCATTCTACAGCCAAAGAGTTCCATTTTCAAATGTTGTAATTACTTTTTAAATATTGTTTATGTAAGTGGCCAATTCCGGAAACTTTTAGTGTGCCCTATGTATGCCCAATCCAGATCTATTGGTGCGTGTACCAACTTGGAATGATTTGTAGAAGTCGAGTCTCGATTCCAGTTCATCTGATAGTGATGTGTTGGGTAAGGCTTGAATAGCGCTATCATTGGAGTCTTTGAGTATACATCGTTTGGCTATTCTCGCCTTTTGATAAAATATCGACGGTTTCTTAATGTTCAGTCCAAAGTTTTTGTGAGATCTGTATAGCGTTGACGAGTCAGCCGGGTGAGCCAGTCCAAACCATGATTTCAGGAATCTGGTCACATACGAGTCTAATTTAGTCAGGTTTTGCTTTGTGAAGTCGTAGACGAGAAATGGCCATGAAAGTTTTGATGTCAGGTAGTTATCGTAAATCCATGCCTTTTGTGTACCCAGGAGGGGAAGATTGTCAGTTTGGCGGAGGCTCTCTTCGAAAAGTTGGACAATATCATCAGTAGGATGCTCCTTTCCTCTGCTGGTGATCCTTTTGCCCAAGAATTTAAAAGGAGCTTCATCAGCCACGGTTGCGAATGGTTTTCCGGCTACTGTCAGACCTGGATTGCTCGAGGTAAACTTTGAACCTTTCCTGGTTAAGCTCAAACAGTAGCACTTCGCTGGTTTTATCTTCATCCCTTTAGTCCATTCACAATAGTCATCTACCACCTTAAGAAGCGCCTGATTTTGTTTTGGATTGCGGGTTAACAGCGTAATATCATCCGCAAATGCCAGGATGGCCGCCATAAATGTGTCTCCATATTTGAACCTGTATCCCCATTTGTTTTCTTTTACGACAAGCGTATCAATTAGAATGTTGATAACAATGTTAAATGTAACAGGAGAGAGGCAGCAACCCTGGAAAAGTCCTATGCCGTAACGAATTTCCGGTATCTTCTCCGTTTCGCCTTTTACTTGTATTACAAAGGAAAGTTTTTTGTAGTAGGAGGCTATTATATTACAGATCAGAGGTGGCACATTATACCACTCTAGCGCCTTTAATAGTAACTCATGGCGCACCGAACCGAAGGCGTTTTCAAAGTCTAACCATGTGGCAGTTAATTGTCTCTCATTCTTCCTTGCATCTCTAAGACATTCAGTCAGCAAAGAATTATGTTCGAAACACCCTGCAACTCTTGGGAGAAAACCTTTCTGGTACTTCTTCGGTAAGTAGTCGTTGGTACACATGTGTTTGAGTAGTCTGGCCTGTATAATGGAGAAGAATATTTTCGAAATTGTGTTCGTAAGGGCTATAGGTCTAATATCCTTGGGATCAGTAACTTCTTTCTTTTTTGGTAGAAGAACAAACACGGCTTTACCAAGACAGTCTGGCACTTCTCTGTTCGTCCAAATTCTTTTGTAGATGTTCAACATGTGTTTCCGCACTGATGGACATTTTTTGTATATGATGTATGGTATGCCATCGGGTCCCGGGGCGGAACTATTTGGTTTCCTTTTTATGTGGTATTCCAGCTCTTCCATCGTCGGTGAATCAGCATCAAATGCTAGAGCAGGTTCTTTGGGTTTTGGAGCTGGTGGATCCCTGTAAGTTATATCTGCCTCCGGAGTGGTATATGTGGATTTAAAGTAGTTGAACATCTCGTCCGTACTTAACCTAATTGTACCCTGCTGTTCCTTAAAAGCTTTTTTGGCGAAGTAAAAGGGGTTCTTCTCGAAAGCTGCTATATTCTGAGCCTTTCGAAATTCATTGCCAGCAACCGTAATTTGCTCAGATACTTTCTGGATGAGTTTTAGGATAGATCTCATCGCTCTGGCTAATTGGTGGCATAGATTTCTGTCTCCTGAGGCTTTTAGCCTTATTATTTACCTTTTACTTATTATTATCTACTTATTATCGACGTATTATCGGCGTATTAAAGATTATCAAATGAAATTTAGTACTTAGAACACAACTTACCTATGAAATGCCACATCTTTCTCTTTTGAGGTATTACGGGTATTGTTTTTGCACTTGTAGAATGCACAAGAACTCATTTTATCAGACTAATCACCACATAATTGTGAAAAGCAACGCACACAACGTCTTCATAACACGCACACTCTCAGTCATATGACACAAATGTCTAGCATGCCTTACTTTTATTGCTAACGTGCTTGACAGCGTGCGGGGTATGGCGAAGCTTTATCTAAACATTTTAAATCTTTGGTTTTATTGTAAGTAAGTAATTAATTATACATTTATACCGTGCAGCGCCGTCACTGAATACTGGCAGTAATAAACTAATTTCCTATTCGTTTGGTTGCCACCTTTTTTAAAAAAGAAGAAGAAGACAATGTCGCCATACTTGTAACTTTATCGTAGATGTTCTGAACTCCACCGATGTGGTCGTGATGCCAGTGTGTCACAACGATGTGAGCTATATTCACGTTCTCCTTTTCAATTACACTCTTCAAATGGGTCTGGTATTCCTCCACATCTTTGTCGCCTGTGTCCAAAAGGATACGACTGTAAGTAAGGAATAAAAATGTCTAAATGTAAAGACATAGGCCACTCCAATTTTCCTCCAGTCCTCCCGGCCTTCAGCGGTATATATACGATAAGCCGCGTATCCACTAGAGGCAGACTCGGGGCGAGGCAGCTGCTCGACCCGAGGCCGCACAAGTGGAGACGCTGCCTCAACCTGAGGCACGCTGCGCCATGAGGCAATTCGTCGCCTCGGGCCGAGCCATATTTTGTCGGTTTTTTGCCGCGCTCAAAGGAGCCTCAGCCAGAGGCGTGCACTTGGTCCACGCCTCACCTTGATTCGCAACGTGCCTCGAGACTATGCCTCAGTTTGCTTAAGTCGAGGCTGCTCGGCCTGAGGATGCTCTAATGGATACGCAGCTTTATGGATACGCAGCTTTACCGATAAATGTGTGAATCTCCGTTATTACCTAGGGAGTCTGCAGATTACTTGAACCAACCAGTTAAAGTTGCTAATTTTATTCAGCTATGCTCAGGACTCAGTTTTCACTAGAATTGTACACAACTTCAATGATCTATTTACTGATACTGACATCTTTCACCTATCTAGATCAAAATTCAGAAATGAGATTATAAAGACATTGATGAGCGAATAAGTATCACTCACACATGCATTCACAACGACATTAATACATAATCATTAAATTGTATATTGATGATCATTATCAATACCATTTAAGTTTGATGTAATTTTATTTTATTTTATTACCGATCTATTGTTTGTCTGTTGGTATAATTTTCTCATTGTTATTCTTTTGGTAAATTTTTATTTTTTATTATATTTTTTCCATATGTTATTGTTTCTTAATTAAATCTTCATTTGTTAAAAAGGTAGCCGGGAGTGGATGGATGAGAAGAGCGGAAGACCGCGTGTGGTGGCGTGCCTTGGGAGAGGCCTATGTCCAGCAGTGGACCGATACAGGCTGATGAAGGAAGGTGTGGATCTAAGCTTGCGATGGCTTCACCGAACATATCCGGGCCCATCGGCAGTAGAGGAGGGAATTAATCGAGGCCGGGACTAGCGAGTGGCAACTCTAAATTTCCCGCGCATGCTTCACGTTTCGGCTCGCTTCAAGCCCTCGTCAGCTAGTCTGCGTTGACTAGGATGCGGGGAAACCACCAGTCCCGCTCTCGACCTCCCTCTCTCTACCTATCCATATTCTGTTATTCTGTAGGATGCTTCCAGTGACGTTTTCGAAGCTCTCTCCATATATGAGCTTAGCGTCGATCTTGGGAGCCCTAGATTCTTGAAGAGACTGTAGAGCGACTTCGCTGGTAGTCCTCTTGCTCCGACTTCCACAGCGAAGAGATCAGTCTTGAATCCGTTTCTCACAATCCGGTCTACTAAGTTGCAGTACTTGTTAAGTTTGATGTTGTGGTCCTTCTGTATGTTACTTTCCCATGGAACTGTAAGTTCAACAAGTACTACATGCTTTGTCGCTTTTGAGAATATGAGTATATCCTAACCCGTAATGAATGAAATCTTTAATAGGCCATCAATTAAGTGTTCATTCTATGTGTATAATTTGTATAACTTGTGCTGTTGATTTCCTGAAAAAAAAAATTAAGAAGAAGTAGGTAATCATCATTAATTTCCTTACTTTACCTAGTCATTCTACAAATTAACCCTGGTTATTTTTTTTTAACCACCAAAAAATTCCACCATAAAAAAAAAATTTTAAAAATTCAGGCCGACCTCCCTACCCCTCCCCCTCTGTTCCCCTCTACGCACTTTAACGGTCTCGTTAATGTTGACATTAACTAGGTAAAGGGCAAAAAACATATTTTTTCTCACTTTAACGGGTGAAATTAGTTAATCTGCGGATTATCTAGGTAATGTGCACATTTCATACCTACAGCTTTAATAGCCTAATGTTTCACGTCGCCAATCGTTACGTGCGAAAATGTACCGAAACGATCGAGTGTAAGGTGATATTGCTATGCAGCTGAAAGTAGTAGCGTGAGCGCACGCGTAGGTATGCTCCGCGCGGCTGTCGGCAGCATACTGAATTATGGATCGCGCAGGGTGGTAGGTAGTTAGCGCGCGCAAGTACATAGAGTGCATGAGGCCTGCCCACGGTCCCGTACGACGGATATGGAATCCTAAAAAATAAAAATGTTATAAAACCCGCTATGAAAAACGAAGACACCAAGTCAAATTGATCTTCATAAAGAACAGAAACGACTACAAAATTCTTTAAGTAGTGCTGTCTTGTTTTCTTTGTTTTCCATAGTCGGGTTTTATAATTTTTTTATTTTTTAGAGGTCAGAAATTGTTGTGGATTTTTTTTTTTTTACTTACTGGTGACCAGTGCCAATCAAGTATGTGTTGGTTCCTTGCAGCGTCATGGGCCCCGGGTTACAGCCCAGCACTCTCACTACGCGGTTCGATAGCCGAGTAATAGCAGGGATTACAGCAGCCATTGCTGTCACAAATTATATGTTTATGTTTCACGTGAAATGAAGAGGAAAAAATATTCAAAGATAATAACTAGGTATATCCACTATAATATTATTTGATAATTGGCAACCTAATATGCAAACCTACAATTATAAAGATACTGCACAGAGTAGAACTGATTACTGTGACAAGTTTTGAGGCTTATCTAATCAAGGAGCCTAAAAATAGTTTATCTTTCGCGGTTTTACCGTAACTAATACATTTTTCATCTTCTGGATTCAACCGCTATATTTTTCACTCTCACTCACTCTCTCTCACCACGATCTGTCACTCAAGGGTGGCATATAATTTGGGATCGCGTACTTTAGGTCCGATAATTTGGTACATGAAAATGTACCAAAATCCGGCCCGAGACCGTATTTTAGGTATCAATACTTTGGGTCTGATAATTTGGTCCATTGATTCTAGTACATAAAATTTGTACCAAATTATCGGACCTAAAATACGATGTACTAGAATACGGCGTCGCGCCGTACTTTGGGTATCCGTAATTTGGGTCGATAATTTGGTACATCGTATTTTAGGCCGTCTACACAGCTCCATCTATGAGTGACTGGCTATACTATTACGAAACGTTGCTATTCAAACGTTCGAATTATTACGATATATATTAAATATATACGGAATTATTATTCCGCTACTTGTTGATAGATGGCGATAGCTGGATATTTTCAATTATACATTTTGCAGTGATGATTTTCTTGGTATCTGTATTACTTTAAAACATCATTGGGTATACTACCGGTGTAAAACTGTAGGTCCCTTCCCTTGCCCCTTACTAGGTGGTAGGCTCAAATTGTGGCCGACTGGGGTGACCACCGTACTGGATGTAAGATCGACTCGGCTGTGTTCTCCTCTAGTCCAAGTAGTATAGCCAGCAATCTAAAAGGGAAGTCTCTGGTATGGCACCTACCTACTAGGAGGTGAAATTGGCTGGTCGGAGCATGTGCTCTGGCCCCTCCGACTCAGTCATCCATATCGGATTATATAAAAAAAAAACTATGGTCCTGCAACAGGATAAAGTGAATGACCCATCACTACTTGTCTCCGTCACTCGCACGCAAGTAAATAGTGCGAGTGCCGCCGCGCTCGCACAACGCGTCTGTGCGGCGAGCGACGGCAATATTCTCGTATTTCTATGAATCAAAAACGAGAACATAGAAGTAGGATATATGATTATATGATAGTGGAATGGCGAGGCGGCCTTAGGTACAATAAGTAGGTACCTACCTACCTACGCAGTTATATTATATAACCAGCTGTGCCCGCGGCTCCGCCCGCTCTCATATTTCACTTCACTGCTAACCTCATAAGTCATTTAGCGTGATAGTAAGTAGCCTATAGTTGATGGGGAAAATCAAGCTATCCGTAGATTTTTTTTAAATTAAAATCGGTTCAGTGGTTCTCGAGTTATAAGCGGACAGATAGACATACATACAGTCATACAGAAAGCAGACGTTGGCTTTTATTATAAGTAAGGATTTCGAATGTCAACGTTGCCAATTCGTGCAGCGCAGCACTCTTTGGTGTGGTCACAGATTACTTAATAGTTACTTCGTGTGTGGTGTGTGTGTGTCACAGCAACAAACAGCTGATGACAGCAGCGCCGCGGCCGCCGCGCCCCATAGACTGAACTAAATGCGGAAGCGGCATAGCGGGATGAAACTAAACTTGTCAACATAAATACATACTTCCAATCAAACGATTATCGCATTACAAGCCAATGCTGTGCCTGTGTGTGAATGAATATACACGGTGTTGCAAATTGTCCTCGCAATATTTTTAAATGATATCAGGGGGTTATTCTATATGTGAAACTAAATAACATCTGCGGCGAAAAAAAAATATATATTATTTCCATAAATTTTTTTAAACCTATTCTCAAAATGTATGGGGAAAATGATTTTTTCTTCTTCAAATTAAAAAGTCGTAGAACAAAAGAACAGAATTACCCCCTTTTCGGATATTGTGGTTGGGATTGCAACAAACTGTATAATAGTCTTATTAATGCTCCTCACTCGCGTATTTGCGGACATAAGACGATAAGTTGAGCCATATATATAACACAAGCTTCAGTCATTGCGAAAGTAACTGGCTGACTTGGTCGATGGATGACATGTTTTTACGGAAGTGATTTATGGGAAAGGCTAGTCTATAAAATAGATGTCGATGGCCGCATAGTGACTTAGTGAGGAAAGAAAGACTCGTTGTCGTTGGTAGACGCCGCGCCGCCCGCCGCCGCGCCGTCACATGAGTAAAGAAGGGACTCTCGCTTCTCTATTCATGCGCCCCCGCGCGGTAGCGCGGCGGCGGCGGCGGCGACGGTGTCGTCAGATAGATAACCGTTCTTTAGTTAGATAATACGCAGTACATGTACAAAACTATACACGGTGTTGCACCCCCAACCACTAAACCCGAAAGGGGGTGATTCTGTACATGAAACCGAACAACTTTTGTTCTACGACTTTTTAATTTGAAGAAAAAAAAAATTATCTTCCCCATACATTTTGAGAATAGGTATTAAAATTTTGTATGGAAAAAAATTATTTTACTTTTGTTGTTTTTTTTTTATGGAACCTGGCACGATTGGCTACATCACCTACAACGTCCGTGCAACGTCCGTCCGTGTACAAATTCAGTGCGGTAGTACCAACCCGGGCGGGTTAAACCCTACCACCAAGTAAGATTAGGAGGGAAGGGACCTACAGTTTTACGAGGAATCCGAACCTCGGTCCGCCTCCAACGGTCAGCGGTCACCCATCCAATTACTGAACGCACCCAGCGTTGAGTAAGATTAGGAGGGAAGGGACCTACAGTTTTACGAGGAATCCGAACCTCGGTCCGCCTCCAACGGTCAGCGGTCACCCATCCAATTACTGACCGCACCCAGCATTGCTTAACATTCAATAGCGACAGTTGACTGTCTGCACCACTGAGCTATCGAGGCTGACTGTAATGATGAATGATCCAAAACTCAATCTCAGTGTTTATAAATACTTTGTCAAAATAGTTAATAAATCAGAAGTGTGGGATAAACACGCGCAAGTCGTAGGACGCCGCGCCCGCCTGCGGCAACGTACAAAGGCAAAGAAAGAAGGATTGTATTCCGTAAGAACAATAATCGCCGAGGACCGGATGAGTATGCTTACCTATACTATACTACTTGCTCGAACCATTTTGACTATTATTATTACCATGATTATGGAATGGATTTATAAATTATTAAATTATGTATAAAATTATTTATTACATCTTCTATGATGGGGTGCTATATACTGCATTAATGTATAAATGCTTTACGCGTATCATAAAAGGACTCACACAAAGGAATAATATTAACAAACTGCTGCAAATACGCAGTGAATTAGTTGGATTTTATTTAATTAAGTCGGAAGACCCTGTGCACCAATAATATAGGTTATAAAAAATTATAACCTGTGTTATTGGTGCAAATATAATGTAAATATATATTTGCAATGCATGGGATTTTCTTCTGAATTTTTGGAAAAGTTTTTGATAGAAAAATACGGGTTATAAAATTTGCAATTTTTTTAATAAGAAAAAAATCAAGCAAAGTTTACAAAAATACAATAAGTATATATAAGTACGGATTTTGTGGTTGTGGTTGGGGTTGAACACCCAACCACGACCACAAAATCCGATTCTGTACATGAAACAGAACAACTTTTGTTCTTCTACGCAGATTTTTTTTTTTTTTTATGGAACCTGATACGGTTGGCTACACCACCTACAACATCCGTGATGTCAGCCCATAACACAGGGTGAACTAGGTGCCATGTCAGTGCTTCCCTTCATTTCATGTCGGCTACACTAAACTGGACGGAAAACACGAACTATTTACATAGCCGTTTCGACCGACGTTTCGTTCAGTGCGGTGGTACCAACCCGGCCGGGATAAACCCTACCACCCAGTGAGGTAAGAAGGGAAGGGACCTACAGTTTAACGTGGAATCCGAACCACGGTCAGCCTCCAACGGTCGGGCGGTTACCCATCCAATAACTGACCGCACCACTGAGCTGCCGAAGCTGACGATCCCTTAGTCGACTTTTACGACATGCGACGGGGAGAGATGCAGTGGGGCTATTCTTTTTAAGCACCGACCCCACACGGTACAAATAGCCTTCGTTCCTTTTAGCAACTTCAAAAAACATCTTTCTCGACATACATACATACATACATATCGTCACGACTGTTTCCCAGTGGGGTAGGCAGAGACAACGGATCTCCACGTGCCACGATCTTGACACACCTCTGCCGCCTCTTCCACTATTCTCTATTCGGCTGTTTGCATGGAGTTGGGGAAGATATGTATGTACGTACCTACCTATCCTTTAATTCTTTCATGTTCAGGAACTTTCACTAAAATATTCCTTCCTCCTAATTAGTTTATCCCTTGGAAGGAATTTCCAGCATAAGTTATACTGTATAATATATAGTGAAATAAGAAGGAAAGTTGACCAAAGTATGTTACCTATCAGGAAATTTTACTAATATTTTTGACGTGATGACGTCACGTCTTATAAATTGATGAACACCGGCTGCACGCACGAAGGAGTGTCACGTTCCATCTGAGCCTGTGTGTGCAGGCGAGAGCGCGTAACAAGCGATAGAGATGCACAATCGGTATAGTCAAAGTTACCATGGAAACGTCTTAAGAAGTAAAACTGTCAAGATCAGACAACAGAAGTTTATTGATGGTCAGTCACAAGATGATTAATCTTTCTACTGGAAATGTAGGAAATAGAATTACTGATATAGTTATGCTCTATGTACTACGATTATTCCACGTCATCACGTAAAACTATCGTCCGTAAACCGACTTTACCAATTTTTTTTTACTAATTTCTTTTATCCTTTTATATCAATTGACAAGTTCATATTGAAATTTATTTTTATCGTGTTTTTATCATTTTACTAGCTGTTGCCCGCGGCTTCGCTCGCGTGAAATTCGTATTCCAAAGAAGAATGTAAGTAACTAAGGGCGAGGCCGAAGACCGAGCTGCGTTCAGGTAATCGATAAACCTTCTCAAAGAAAGTAACTAACTAAGGGCGAGGCCGAAGGCCGAGCTGCTTTCAGGTAAACGATAAACCTTTCTCAAATAAAGGAAGTAAGTAAGGGAGAGGCCGAAGGTCGAGCTGCGTTCAGGAAGACGATAATCGTTCTGGAAGAAAGGAAGGAACTAAGTGCGAGGCCGAAGACCGAGCTGCGTTTAGGTAAACCAAAAACCCTCTTCCGCCTTCGGGCCTTGCCCTTAAAGACTTCCTTTCTTCGATAGAATATAATATCGTTTACTCAATCGATTTATTTAATAAAAATAAAAAAGTAATATTAATACCTAAAGAATTAAAACCTACCTAACAAACATTAAAATAACTATCAAAACTGGCATTTTCAAATGTTCTTAGAGCATTTGCGGCATTACTCCGCTGGATGGCAAGGCTTACCCTTTGAATGAAGTACATAAGCTCTTGATGGCGGGACACCAGTTGCGTCAAGCAGCAGAGGCCCAAGCCTCTTTTGGCTTCACTGCTCTACGGACCGAGGGTTTCAACCGCAAACGCAACAAATTCGAAATCTTGAATTATATTTCTATATTGGTTGCGTTTGAGGCTCTCCGCCCCAGCCTCGGCCGCGCCAGCCGCTCTTGAAGATGTCCTAACGTGACTTGGAGCCAATGTGAGAGCACAAGTGGCGTCGAATAAGACCGAACGAAAAAAAAATATAAAAAAAAATTAATGAAAAAAAAACAAAAAAATTAATAAAAAAATAAATTTAAAAAAATATAAAAAAAAAATAATGAAAATTTTTTTTAAAAAAAATTTATGTTAAATTTAGTAGAACGGACAGACATGCATTTGTTACGGAACCCTACATTCATTTTGCAGAACTTAGTAGAATGGACAGACATAAACGTGTTACGGAACCCTACTTTTATTATAAAATAACCGTCGGAGGACCTTGGTTGAAAATTGTAAATTTAGTAGAACGGACAGACATGCATTTGTCACGGAACCCTTCATTCATTTTGAAATAAATGTTAAATTTAGTAGAACGGACAGACATGCATTTGTTATGGAACCCTACATTCATTTTGCAGAACTTAGTAGAATGGACGGACATAAACGTGTTACGGAACCCTACTTTTATTATAAAATAACCGTCGGAAGACCTTGGTTGAAAATTGTAAAATTTAGTAGAACGGACAGACATGCATTTGTTACGGAACCCTACATTCATTTTGAAATAAATGTTAAATTTAGTAGAACGGACAGACATGCATTTGTTACGGAACCCTACAATTCATTTTGCAGAACTTAGTAGAATGGACAGACATAAACGTGTTACGAAACCCTGCTTAACAGTTGCAATCCGGGAGTGCCGGCAGATCCCGTGCCAATCGTAACTTAACCCTTAATGCAATGACTTTTTATTAAACGGTTTTATTTAGCTTGACTCCGTATATTTGATTGTTTGTTTGTTTGTTACTATCTTTGTTTCAAATCTTGCGACAACTTTTTCAACTACTTCTACTGAACCGATTTTTATGAAACTTTGCACACACATTGAGTTCTCGTGACAATACAATATTATGATAATTTCAACTTGGTAACGAGGGTCTGATGATGGAGTCAGGAGGAGGACAGTGGAACTCCTCAACCGTTACTAGTAACCCCCTCGAGTTTGGGCTCATATGGTTGGTTTGGACGAGTGTTCCATACTTCTACCAATACACTTGGTGACGAGGGTCTGATGATGGAGTCAGGAGGTGTACAGTGGAACTCTTCAACCGTTACTAGTAACCCCCTCGAGTTTGGGCTCATTTGGTTGGTTTGGACGAGTGTCCCATAGTTCTATCAATATACTTGGTGACGAGGGCCTGATGATGAAGTCAGGAGGTGTACAGTGGAACTGTTCAACGGTTACTAGTAACCCCCTCGAGTTTGGGCTCATATGGTTGGTTTGGACGAGTGTCCCATACTTCTACCAATACACTTGGTGACGAGGGTCTGATGATGGAATCAGGAGGTGGACGGGGAACTCTTCAACCGTTACTAGTAACCCCCTCGAGTTTGGGCTCATTTGATTGGTTTGGACGAGTGTCCCATAGTTCTACCAATATAATTGGTGACGAGGGTCTGATGATGGAGGCAGGAGGTGTACAGTGGAACTCTTTAACTGTTACTATTAACCCCCTCGAGTTTGGGCTCATATGGTTGGTTTGGACGAGTGTCCCATAGTTCTACCAATACACTTGATGACCAGGGTCTGATGATGGAGTCAGGAGGTGTACAGTGGAACTCTTTAACTGTTACTATTAACCCCCTCGAGTTTGGGCTCATATGGTTGGTTTGGACGAGTGTCCCTTACTTCTACCAATACACTTGGTGACGAGGGTCTCATGATGGAGTCAGGAGGTGTACAGTGGAACTCTTCAACCGTTACTAGTAACCCCCTCGAGTTTGGGCTCATAGGGTTGGTTTGGACGAGTGTCCCTTACTTTTACCAATACACTTGGTGACGAGGGTCTGATGATGGATTCAGGAGGTGTACAGTGGAACTCTTCAACCGTTACTAGTAACCCCCTCGAGTTTGTGCTCATTTGGTTTGTTTGGACGAGTGTCCCATACTTGTCGAACGCAAAAGTATGAAACAGACATACCATCTGTTCAAATTGATTTTGAAAGAGACGGCGGACCCCTTATCCATCCTAAAGCCATACAGTTTCCAGCAAAGTTTAATTACGGAACAGCTGAGAGACGGATGTTACCGATAATTTTGTCATGGGCCTCCACTGTCCATAAAATGCAGGGCAGTACTGTTGACCGTGCTGTCGTGTATTTGGGCTCCAGACTATTTGAGGAGGGTCAAGCGTATGTTGCATTGAGTCGCGTAAAGTCTTTAGAAGGGTTATGTATTGAGGAGCTTGATTGTGAGTAATTGACAGGTAAGAAACCGAGTAACAAAGATGCAATGAGAGAGTTGGAAAGGATGACGAGTTTACGTAATGAATGATAGGAGCCAAAAATCAAACTAAAAACGAGTAAATAAAAAAATAGGTAAAAAAACTTTTAAGTTAAACGGTTTTATTAAAAATAAAAAACTAGAAAAAAAACAGCTGTACAAAAAACGAGAAAATAATAAGGACACAAGCCTGGGCCTTCTTAAGATTTTACGTCTGGGTAAGAAATCGTGCAATATAGCGTGCTGTCTTCTCATGTCGGATGCCAAAGGGCACATTGTGTCGCTGCGTCAGCGGAATAAGTAATAAATTGAGACTTTTAACAGACTAATATAAAAACGTGGGGCGTATAATATGCGTAATAAATAACATGCGCCCCACGTTTTTATATTAGTCTGTTAAAAGTCTCAATTTATTACTTATTCCGCTGACGCAGCGACACAATGTGCCCTTTGGCATCCGACATGAGAAGACAGCACGCTAGTATTGCACGATTTCTTACCCAGCCCAGGCTTGTGTCCTTATTATTTTCTAGTTTTTTGTACAGCTGTTTTTTTCTAGTTTTTTATTTTTAATAAAACCGTTTAACTTAAAAGTTTTTTTTTTTAATAATAATGTCGCTGTCGTGGTGTTACGAACAGAATTGATCCCTTGCCACTGTAACTTAACCCTTAATGCAATGACTTAAGGTTACATTTCGCTTTTCGAGACTGACGGGGACGCGATGACGCGAGATTAAATTTTTTTACCAAAACGCACCTAAAGAAGTTTTCATTTCAAAAATCTATTCTGGAACATCGGTAAATTTTTTTTTACCTACATTGTCGCGCTGAGTCTTACGTGCGCGTAATCCGTATTTCCGTCTCTTCTTTGGCGCGTAGTAACGAACGCCACACACATGTAGATTTTTGAAGAAGTAGCCTGTGCCCCCCTTATTTGTTTTATTTTTCTTATTCTTATTATGTGTTGGTATATCCGCCGAGCTGACGGACGGATGGCCCGGACGGACGGACGGACAGACGGACAAACAGGCGGACGCCCTCCGCCGCGCCGCCGCACAGTGGATCGACTCCATACAACCGATCGGACATAGGATTCTAAAAACATGAATTCATTATTTTTCAAAAACAAATGATGCCAATGTATTCTAATAAATTATTCACGTCGAAAACATTCTTACTCATTTTGCGATTAAACTTAAGTTTTGAAAGATATTTGAAGAAAACTGATTTCATTGTATGGAAAAATATTTAAAAAAATTATTTCTCGCGATTTTCGCCTATTTTCAAAATTTAATGACAATTATAATTTTTAATGACATATTTTCTAAATATCACCCAAACATACTTACTACGCCAACCAACGCCCTTTGGAGTTCCGAGGCAGAATATGGGTTTTCCTTATGTAATGTTTTATTTTTCGATGTCGCACTGCCACAAAACGTGAACAAACACCACATACTTAGGCAGAATGTGCACCTACAGATACCTCATCACCCCCCCCCCCCCCCCCCTTCCCCTCCACCCACGTACCTAAAACTTGCGCAAAACGCTGTGGAAGGTTGAAGTCTCGCTCTACCCATCGCACGTAACGTACCTACCGCTTCTTAGTCGCGCAGTGAGCTTTGTCACGCGCGCACGCGCATTTCGTGTTTCCGTTCGGATTGAGTTGTGTTTATTATGGCATTCCGCAGTTTTGTAACTTACTTGGACCTTTATGTCCAATGGGTGATGAGGTATCTGTAGGTGCACATTCTGCCTAAGTATGTGGTGTTTGTTCACGTTTTGTGGCAGTGGGACATCGAAAAATAAAACATTACATAAGGAAAACCCATATTCTGCCTCGTAACTCCAAAGGGCGTTGGTTGGCGTAGTAAGTATGTTTGGGTGATATTTAGAAAATATCTCATTAAAAATTATAATTGTCATGAAATTTTGAAAATAGGCGAAAATCGCGAGAAATAATTTTTTTAAATATTTTTCCATACAATGAAATCAGTTTTCTTCAAATATCATTCAAAACTTAAGTTTAATCGCAAAATGATGTTAGAGTAAGAATGTTTTCGACGGGAATAATTTATTAGAATACATTGGCATCATTTGTTCTTGAAAAATAATGAATTCATGTTTTTAGAATCCTATGTCCGATCGGTTGTATGGAGTCGATCCACTGTGCGCCGCCGTAGGCTTCGGTAGTATAACTCGGTCGACTTAACTCGGCACCTGGCTCGATCGGCTTGCACACAGGGTTGCTAGATGCCTTGCTGGTCAAGTAGCCACTTCGCGGTTAAAATATAGCCCAAGTCGCCCAATTTACACAAAGAAAAAAGTGTTACCACAATAATTAAATGAGAATCATACATAACATAACCTATCATAAGAAATAAAAAATTATTTAAATAATAAAATTTGGCTTTAATTAATTTTTAAAAATAATTAAAATCTGTATAAAAAATCGGACATTTACGGTGGTGGTACTGAACCCTCGGTGCGCGAAAAACATTAGGTCCGGTCGGCGAACCGCCGCACTCTGGTTCGAAAGTATTATTGTAAGCGGACTTTGATTTTTTTTTTCCGAATGTTAATGTTTTTTCGATGGAATCATATTTGTAGGCGAAATATAAGACGTTCTTACACGTTTTTCACTAAAGTTGATATTTCCGGAGAAAAAAATATATATTATATTATTTTTTTGTATGCGACACAATATGTTTTCGTTAAATTCTCAAAACAATAGCACTTGATAGAACTTAGGCATATAGATCCTTAAACTATGAGAGAATCTGAACGAGATTGTGAAAAGATCCTGTCCGAACTCGTCCCCCTTTGCCTAAAAACAAAAGTTGCGCGAGAGTGTCAAAAGTTGCTAAAAATGTAAGAAATTGTAACCATCTGGCAACACATGACGAAATGTCATCCGAGCCAGGTGTCTAGTTAAGTCGACCGAGTTATAGTTCCTAACGGACGGTTAACTATTTATCTATTTTTGCTCTATTATCTATAGGCTCCCCGTACGGGTACGGAAACCTAAAAAAAATCGGGGCGAGGTTTGCGGAGCGGCATCGTGT
Organism: Nematopogon swammerdamellus; assembly: GCA_946902875.1. Classification (NCBI taxonomy): domain Eukaryota; kingdom Metazoa; phylum Arthropoda; class Insecta; order Lepidoptera; family Adelidae; genus Nematopogon; species Nematopogon swammerdamellus. The sequence goes on from OX336334.1 coordinate 828,436, forward strand.
GCGGCCAAGTGCGCGAACCATTCTCGGAGCTGTGCAGTGGGAACATACCTAGACCCATTGGCGTATATAGAGGGGGGGCCGGGTGGGCACGGCCCACCCCAGAAGTGTCTGGTGCCCACCCCAGGATGTTGGGTTGCCAACCCAAAATTCTAGGTTGGGCACTTAAATAATTTCACACAAAAACACTTAAATAATCTACAGCTGAGGAATCAACATAAAATTCCATTTCCATCCAGGTAATCAAAATAAACACTTTAGAAACTTTCCGAAATCAATGGTCGAAATACGGCTCAACACTTCAAGTTCAAATTACCTACTTTTATGGCGTAGGTACATCGGGTTTCGGCTTCATCGTGCATCGCTTTTCAGGGGCTAGGCCCACACTGGAAAATAACCCTAGATACGCCAATGCCTAGACCCCCACACCAACCCCCCAAAGGTTCACGGTGATCGGTCCAGCAGTTTCGGAGTCTATCGGTGTGCTATCGGCCTCCAACAAACAGATCAACAAACAGATACCAACATCCATTTATTTTATATGTACATTTACATATGCCGAGAGATATGCATACCATACTCCTATAGACCAATCGTATTTAGCATACACCGGATTTCACCGGAAATAGAGAAAGAAGTTCGATCTCTTTTCGTCTGTGTAAAAAAGAGATATGAATTTCATCTCTTTCAAGTATTTTGTTAAAAAAGTGAATGCTGTACCTACAGAATGAAAATGCCTAACAATTATATACATTAATTACTTACTGGATAATGTATGCATACCATTCATTTTATAACTCCAAAACCAATTATGCATACACAATCTAAAAAAAAATATTGTCGTCTGTAGCTAGACAGGGTGTCCCGGCTGCATATTTCCAAAGTCTATAGGATGAGTTCCTCTGATTGGTCGATGCCAGTTTGGCGGGAAATTTAAATTTCGGAAGTATTTGAACTGCACTATGCGAGTTTTCTCCGTTTTGGTGGTTTAAAAAAAATAACCAGTGTTAAATTTAGAAGATGCGTCGCGTAACCTAATGTTGAGGCGGCGCATGTCGTTTTTGTTACGTTTGTATTTCCGAAAATAAAGCTTTTAGGTGGTTATAAAAAAAATTAAACAACCTAAAAAAAATTTAAACAACCTAACATTGCTTAAAAAAGAATAAAAAGAAAAAAAACCAGAAAGATTTGGTGGGATTCGAACCCATGGTCAAAAAATGCAAACTCTACACCGTACCAATGCGCTACGAAATCACTTAGACGAGCTAACGAATTTCGGGTTCAGTAGGTTCGCTGAGTGCCGGAGGCGGAGCCAGACGAAATTTAATTTCCCGCCAAACTGGCATCGACCAATCAGCATAACACACCTATAAATAGATTATGGATTTAAGCGTCCCGGCTTGCATAAGAAATATTCAAGGTCGTAGCGTAGGTACTCCATATGGCGTTGAATACGAATATGAAAGAATTTTTCAGTGTAGTTTAGAATTTTTTTGATTGTCTATGTCTATAAATAAACTTTCAATATTTACTTCGGCCAAAATATATCTATGGGGACAGTAAAAAAAATCTTAACCAAACTGAAAAATTATTTCATATTCGTGTTTTACACCATGGAGTAGTAAATATTGAATATTAAAATCAAATATCTACACCAGATTTTAATGTTCCCTACGCAAACTGGGATACCTGTATATGCACTGATATAAGATATAAGGGTCTTTTCATAACGTTTTTTTCTTATATTTTGTCACTCTACACCCTTGGGTTGAGACTTGGGACAGACGGCCATGGCCATGGAGTCCATGCACGTTCAGTAAAAAGCAGCTTAGAAGGACGCCACCTGTGGACGCCACCCAACTCCCAAGAGCCAAGGGTGCAACTTCCAATACATCATAAGTACCTATACATTTTATTCTTAAATATTAGTATTTTTTGAAGTAAATTTACGTGCATACCTTAACCCACTGCTCCATTTCGGATTCCATGTAAAACTGGAGGTCCTGCTGGTTGACTGGAGGAGATTGCCTAAGGCAATAAGTGCGCCCTTGCCACTATTTGCGACACATTAAGTGGCATAAAGTGTACCTAATTATTATATGCATTTATTCACACGTTTCTTTTTATATACATTTTACATATTATTTACAAACTTAAAATCTAATAGGTACTTACAAGTATACAAATAAAACGGAGTTTCTACCACCGGCGGCGGCGCGGCTGGGCGGCGGCGGCGCCGGCGGGGGTGGCGCCGCCGGCGCGGGCGGCGGCGGTGATTTATTTCCAGCTTACTATAATTATTATTATGTTTCAGGTAAGAAAAAAATGCTTAGGTAATTAAAAATTATTGACATGCTTAAATTACGTAAGTACCTATTTATTTTACGTCGTCAACTCTAAATAACTGCCTTTTTTTTTTTTTTTATGGAAACTGACACGGTTGGCTACATCACCTACAACATCCGTGATGTCAGCCCATAACACCGGGTGAACTTGGTGCCACGTCAGCCTTCCCTTCGGTCGTGCCGGCTATACTGAACTGGACGGAAAACACAAACTATTTACATAGCCGTTTCTACCGACCTTTCATTCAGTGCGGTGGTACCAACCCGGGCGGGTTAAACCCTACCACCTAGTAATATAAGAAGGGAGTCATATCCCTTAGTCGCCTTTTACGACATACACGGGGAGAGATGCAGTGGGGCTATTCTTTTAAAGTACCGGCCCCACACGGTACAAAACTATGCCTAAAACAATGATTCGGTAAATCTGTAAATACTGCAGTAAATCGTTAATAAATTATATGGCAATACTAGATAGATACCTACCTTTTTTTCTAAACTAGTACCGTGAAATCTTTAATGTGGAAAAACTTCTTTTACATTTATTTTAATGTAGGTAGTGACATCTAACAGACAATAGATGAATCAAACTAGCAGACTAATAAGTAAGCTTGAACATGCTGATAAGTTGAAGAGAGATTGCTACTTCCCGGTAGATGTCGTTAATTATTTATTCGACACTACCCAAAGTACGGCGCCTCGGCGTACTCTAGTCCATCGTATTTTAGGTCCGATAATTTGGGTCATGCCTAAATTATCGTGTACCAAATTATCGGACCTAGAGTACGCTGTACTAGAATACGGATGCCCAAAATAAGATACCTCGAATACGATGTACCAAAATACGATGAACCAAATTATCGGACCCAGAGTACGATGGACTCGAATACGATGTACTAGAATATGGTACACCTCACTCAAGATCAAGAACGTACAAAGAATAATATAATACTAGAACGTATTTTCTTTGGCAAGCAAGCATCGCATGTTGTTGCTGTTGTAGTTGTTGTTGGTAGCTTTTGGTAGGCAGGCAAAGGTCTACGGTAGGGGTCTGGCACAGGAGAGAACAAAGGAACGATGGCGCTGTAGACCAGCTGTGATTGGAGGTTAAAAAAAAAATAACCAGGGTTAATATAAAGAAGATGCGTCGCTACGCTACGCGACGCATCTTCTCTATATTAACCCTAACCTAATGTTGAGGCGGTGCATGTCGTTTTTGTTACGTTTCGTTTCCGCCACTTCGCGTTTACAATCAGCTGATCTACAGCGCAAGCCTTGTTGTTCTATTATGTGCCGCTTGCTTCGCGGCGCGGGCGCCACGCCAGCCAGCCACTCACTGGGCTGTCATTCTGAAGCGGCACATGAAAGAACAAAGGAAGATCAGCTGTTTTCGCGCGCCATTGTCCGTCCACCCACATGTACGAAACGAAACGTAACAAAAACGACATGCACCGCCTCAACATTAGGTTAGGGTTAATATAGAGAACCCTGGTTATTTTTAACATTGAAAATGTTTTTTCGATCGCGTTGGTAGGTCATCCATTTCAAGGAAAAGTGCGAAATCGCCCTGGTGTCGTGAATTTTACAACTACGTAGATGATTGGGGTGTCATCGAGATGCGTCTCGGCGAGGCAATACAATATGGCGTAAAACAATTTTAGAAAAGTCAAAAACTTTGATTTTTTGATGTCTTCTCTCATTGAATCGGCGATTTCTCAAAAACAAAAAACGATATCGAAAAAATGAAAAAAAGGCCTCGGGGCCTCGCGGTATTGAGTTGGGCTACAATTTGCAAAAAACGGGACCTCGCTCTCTCTCACGGTCTACGCGACTCTAACGCCCCCTGCCCCACTCGTTTCGTCCGTGTGTACTCCAGTAAAAGGCCGACCAGATATATTTATTTATTCAGTATAACTTATATCTAACCTAGTTAATCTGTTCTAATAGCTACTTAAACCTAACGGGCTAGGTCTTACGGGCTAAATAGTCTACGGTTTTGTATATATCTATTTATTTCTTAATAATTAACTTATGTCTAACTTATAAGCTATCTTACTTATACCTAGCCCGCGCCTATGCTATTCTATGCTAACTTATGAAACCTATTCTATAACTACGCCGGCCGCTGCCTTACTACTCTATTTCCTACACTAATTTCTCTAAGCTAATGATGCGCTGGCTGCGGTGCTATCGTCGTCCGCCACAGTTACTTTAGTTAGACATAATGTCAAGCTTATCTCTTTTTCTGTCTAAATTTTAGTTTAAATTTTTTAAGCTGCTTGTGTTTTTGAAAAATAATAAAAAATATATAAATGTCATACTTTTTTTTTATTTTGTTGAGTTCATTTTCAATGTACCTCGAAGGTCGTGTAATGCACGAGATCTGTGATTTTTTTTTAAACTACCCGTTTACAATCAGCTGATCTATAGCGCAAGAGTCAATCCTATTCCTTTGTTCTATTATGTGCCAGACTGCTGTCATTCATGTCTGACCAAAGAATATAGTGTCTGACTGACTGACTGACTTTTCTGTCAGTCAGTGTCGGTCAGTAATGTGAAGGAAAAAATGGCTGGCGCTTTGACTCGAATTGTTCAGCAGGGAACCAAGCCACACTACGGTATGTTAGGATAACTTTCTTGTCATTATCTCTATATCCGTAGATACCAGTGCTTATTTTAGTAATACCTAACCGTTTGGAGCCCGCGACACCAATTATTTCATTGCATATATTGCGCCCGAGCTTACATAATTTTGACGTTTGTTGTGTCGCTTACCTACTTTCTACACTTTTGCTTTGGTACTTACAACTCCAACTCCAGGAAAAACAAAACTTTTTCCGAATTTTTCTAACCTAAAATTGACAATTCGACCACACAAATTGCATATCTTCTTCTTCTTTTTATTTCTGGCGATTAGCCGATATACGTTCGACTTATTACGCCAATGAATGTGTAGGCAAAGAAGAGTTCATTTGAAATAATGTTAAACTAGAAACCAGTTTAGCATCCATCCTGCCAGTAATGACATATGTAACAATTGACAGCTGTAAAAAAATTTTTTTTTCTTTTAGATTAATTCGTCTCCTCCCGAAACAGGCAAAACTCATTAGAGTATACAGCCAATTCTGTCGTAGCTTTTAACGTCTGTTGTATAAGTTCTCGCACCGCGAGAACCACAAAAATATATTTTTCTAATTACAACGACGACGCGACAAACTCCCGCCGTCCGCCATCTTTCTGACTTCTTTTTTTTTTCTATTTTCCTGGGAATATTTGTACTGTGAGTTCTAAAGGAAAGGCAATGGTTTTTTATCCTTACAACAACCACCACTCTCACTTGTTTTAATAAGAAACATTGGTTGAAATCGCTATCAATAGTTTCGACGGCCAATCGGCCGTTGTGGGAATCAACCTATGGAATCAACGGTAGGGTAATGTTCTAAGTGCGATATCGGCCGTAGTGGGAAGCAAAGGGTATAAAGTGCAAAATGACAAAAGGTTCAACTTCCCTTCAAAAATTCTTGCATCATATTTCCGGTTATCGAGCATGTAAAATTATAAATAAATTCGTATAAGGTGTGCTGGGTCCGCTGCTCATCATCCCGACGCGCAACCAGACGAAGACCAAGTTTGGTCCGCTCGCCGACTCGGACCGCGTGTTCACCAACCTGTACGGCCGCCACGACTGGAGACTAAGGGGCTCGCTGAGGCGAGGCGACTGGTACAAGACCAAGGAGATACTTCTGAAGGGCGCTGACTGGATTATTAGTGAGTTTTTTTGTTCTTTGTTTGTTTTTTTTTATAGACGACCATCACAGGTTACTGTGCCCAAAAGTTCAAAGGAAGATTAAGACACAGCCAATAACACCACTCCTCGCGAAACCACGCTCAGAGTTACTGGCTATTTTGAAAGAAACTATTTGGTAAATTCATTTTTTATTTTCTCTTATTTATATATGTAGGTGTATAAATACATTTTAAAACACACTTTTTGATATTATTAACCTAGAATGAAGTAGTGCATAAATTGGTTCATTGGTTCAATACATTTTTGCTCTTGTTGCTCTTGTATTCGTCATATTACTTTTATAATACCTATAATAGCACGTCGCTTAAATTAAGCCACCACCTCGGGGTCCTCGGAGTCGAACTGTCGCACGACCTGAACTTTCGTCGCCATATCGAGGGGAATGTCAAGCTGGCTTCTAAAAAGCTGGGCGTACTCAATAAGGTGCGACGGTACTTCACGCCGGACCAAAAGCTGCTTCTGTATAAATCGCAGATCAGGTCCTGCTTGGAGTACTGCTCGCACCTGTGGGATGGCTCTGCCAAATACCAGCTTGCGCCTCTGGACTCAATCCAGCGTCGAGCCGTGCGACTAGTGGGTGACCCCGAAGTGTCCTGCGATCTAGAACCACTGCAACACCGTAGGGATGTCGGCTCCCTAAGTGTGTTCTATCGCTTATTCCATGGGGAGTGCTCGGAGGAGCTGTTTAATGCGATCCCGCCGTCCCCTTTCCACCTTCGCACCACGCGCACTGGGCAGGGATTGCATCCCTACACGCTGGACTTACCGCGGATGCGTACCAATCGATTCTGCAGATCTTTCCTCTACAGAACCGGTAAACTCTGGAACGCTCTCCCTGCCCATATATTTCCCCCCAAGTACAGTCTCGGGTCCTTCAAGAGGGGCGTGAATCTGTCAGGCCGGCATGGCATTCGCAACCCCCGCATACGACCGAATGTCCATGGGCGTCGTTAGACACCTTATGGGTGGCTCGGCGCCATATGTCGCGCTGTCAATAAAAAAAAAAAAATTAAATAATTATATTTTAATTATTAATTTCATTGATACAAATTACGTATCAAAGTTTGACAAAGGCTCTGTACACCTGATTCACCTAATTAATAAGTCTTTGTAGTCAGAACTCTCAGCAAAATTGTTAATCTTGCTCTCAAGCTGTGTTTTAGATAGACTATGGGCGGTGTGGCTAGTCACTAAATTCTTGTAAAAATATTGTAAACAAATTGTGACAAGTTCGAGAGCAGTCTAACTGCCATATGAATGATCAATAAACAAAACAATACAATACAATTATATAATTAATTATTTCATTTCTTCTTTGTGGATGTGCAAAAATTTATACTGGGATCCTGAGGATTTTTCGGGGCTGGAGTGAATTGCGATTTGGTAACAGTCGCACTCTTGTGTGATTTTAGATGTTTATTTTATTTTAATATGTGTGCAATAAAGAGTTTAATTTATATTATATCTAAGTGAGGAGTGTGATGTTTGCAGATGAGGTGAAGGTGTCGGGTCTGCGGGGGCGCGGGGGCGCCGGCTTCCCCTCCGGCATGAAGTGGTCCTTCATGAACAAGCCGTCGGACGGGCGCCCTAAGTACCTGGTCGTCAACGCCGATGAAGGAGAGCCGGGCACATGCAAGGTATCTGTTTGATGCGTACTTTTTAAAATCATAATATTTGATGACAGGATGTTTTTTTTTTATTTTTGCAAAATGGCTCCGGCATTTGAGCGGTTATGGAAACTGACACGATTGGCTATATCACCTACAACATCCGTGATGTCAGCCCATAACACCGGTTGAACTAGGCGCCATGTCAGTGCTTCCCTTCGGTCGTGCCGACTACACTGAACTGGACGGAAAACACAAACTATTTACATAGCCGTTTCGACCGACGTTTCATTCAGTGCGGTGGTACCAACCCGGGCGGGTTGAACCCTACAACCTAGTAAGGTAAGAAGGGAAGGGGCCTACAGTTTTACGTGGAATCCGAACCACGGTCAGACTCCAACGGTCGAGCGGTCACCCATCCAAGTACTGACCGGCCCAGCGTTGCTTAACCATCAATAGCGACAGTCGACTGTCTGCACCACTGAGCTATCGAGTCTGACATTGTCCTTCAAATGACAAGTGACATGGAGGTACTGCTTCACAAATATTGCAAATTTTATACTCAAACATACATATCAGTGTACATTACCTAACCTAACGTAACTTTAACCGGTTAACGATTAACGTAACTTAAATCGACGGTCGTTTCCGTTGGGCCCGCGAGCTGATGATACTGTGAGAGATGCTCACAGTATCATCAGCTCCAATCGACAAATCAACACTACACCCATCTGCTAATAGTTGATCACCAGGAATCGGAATAGGTAGAGTATAAATACCTAATGTTGACGAGAAGACATAACATGGAGTGGTTAAAACCACCCTTTCGGGAATTCTGAAAAGTTCCCAGGAATTCTGGGATTAGAAATGTTTTTTTCTGGTAGTGATATATGTGGTTAGTAACATTTGACACTTGCAACATGCTGTAATGTATTCAACCTTATTAAAAATCCCAAATATTATTTTCAAATCAAAATTTATTGGTATGGAAGTGATTTTGAATTGAAAATAATTTTTGGGATTTTTAATAAGGTATTCATTCATACATTACAGCATTTTACAAGTGTCAGAAGTAACTAACTATATCACTACCATGCAATATTTTTCAAATCCAGGAAATCCCGGGAATTTTTCAGAATTCCCAAAACCACTCCATGTTATGTCTTCTCGCCAACATTAGGTATTTACACTATACCTATTCCGATCCCTGCTCATTGCAGATTAAAGAAAGAAAATCATTTTGAGCTTTCTATAAAAAATATGTGTTTAATAAGTAACAATTTGACAAAATGTTCTCTGTGGCTAGGACCGTGAGATAATGCGACACGACCCGCACAAGCTGGTGGAGGGTTGCCTGATCGCGGGGCGCGCTATGGGCGCGCAGGCCGCGTACATATACATCCGCGGAGAGTTCTACAACGAAGCGAGCAATATGCAAGTCGCCATCGCTGAGGTAAATCAAATCAAATCAAAAAACGTTTATTGCACATAAAGTCGTACAGAAGGTAGTACTTAATGCCTATGGCATTTTCCGCCAGCCTACCCTTTTTACATATAAAAACCAGGGTAGGTGCAACAAAACATAGTCTTAGATAATAGAAGAATAGAAAAACAAAGATTTATATTATACATACATATAATACATACATATAATAACCATATAGTAACCATAGTAAATCGTAAATATATATAAGCGTATACAAAAATAAAACTCAGACAATGATGAAAGACAGACGAATTTTCTCAGAAACCGATGAACTCCGAAACAGAAGGAGATGAGGTAAATGTACACTAATATTATAAAGAGGTCAAGTTTGTAAGTTTGGATGTAGGAGGTAATCTGCTCAAATACTCATACAAATTAAAAAAATTCTTTGAGCAATATTTTATTATTATTTGTAAATCAAGCATTACGAATGAGAGAATCACCAGAAAGACTACCTCCAGGCAACTTCCATAGTTGTGGAAACCTCCAATGGCCCAATAAGCATCTCCGCAGTGTACTGTCCACCTAGACACACCATAAAGAAAGAATATTTTTCTACCTACTTCAAAACTCTAGGAAACAAGTTTATTGCAGGAGGAGACTGGAATGCGAAACATACTATGTGGGGCTCGAGGCTGATCCTTCCAAGAGGTAGACAACTCTATTATTCTATGGATGAAGGAAATCTACAATACTGTTCCTCTAAACACCCTACATACTGGCCAACAGATACACACAAAATACCTGATGTACTAGACTTTTTTATAACTAAAGGTATATCGCTTAATTATCTACACTTCGAAAATGTTCCTGACTTATCGTCAGACCACTCACCTCTAATCTTAACTATAAGTTCAAAAATAATTCTTAAAGAGGACCCCCCATCTCTAACAAACAACAAAACCGATTGGAACAAATACAGGAACCTATTAGAAAACCAGCAGCGGGAGCACAAATGCGTCGATAAGACTATATCGATCGATAAACATCTATTCGTCTTCTTCTATTCTACTTCGTCGAACGAAGCAAACAGATGTTTATCGATCGATATAGGCTTATCGACGCATTTGTGCTCCCACTGCAGATAGAGCTAAAAATACCGCTGAAGACCCTTGATCAAATAGAAGAAGCAGTGGAAAACCTCAACATATGTATACAACAGTCTGCGAGGGCTGCAACACCTACTAAAAAGCTTTCAACTGAACGTACCAATAACTATCCTCTACAAATTCGCGAAATGATCAAGGAGCGAAGACGCCTAAGAAGAGTCTGGCACATAACTCGCTCCCCAGATGACAAAAGAAATTTCAATCGATGTTCTCGACAGGTTACATGTCTCACAGAGGAAATAAATAATGCGACCCTCCAACATTACCTAAAAGGTCTAACTCCATACGTGAGTTCAGATTACTCATTATGGAAGGCCACAAAACACCTCAAAAGACCAAATCAGATAGTGCCCCCTCTGAGAACATCTACAGGTAACTGGGCTAGAAGTGATCAAGAGAAGGCTGATTTATTTGCGGACCACCTAGCCCAAGTTTTCCAACCGCACCCCGGAGATGAACAATCTGAAAGTGAACAAACCGTCCACCGTTTTCTGGAGTCCTGTTATCAACTGTCACCCCCAATTAAACATATTTAACCCAGAGAGGTGCAAAAATTACTGAATAACCTTGAATCGAACAAAGCCCCGGGATATGACCTGATAACAGGAAAGCTCCTGAAAGAACTACCACACAGAGCAGTCATGCTAATAACAGTTATATTTAACGCAATAATCAGAACAGGACACTTTCCAGGACAATGGAAAATCGCACAAATAATACTAATTGCTAAGCCTGGGAAGCCCCCCAACGAAGTCAAGTCCTACAGACCTATTAGCTTGCTTCCGATTTTGTCAAAAGTGCTGGAAAAGGCCATCCTCGCCAGACTCAAGCCATTCATACGTGACATCATTCCAGAACATCAGTTTGGCTTTCGAGAACAGCATGCCACTACAGAACAAGTACACAGAATTGTGAATACAATTTCAAAAGCTTTAGAAAATAAGCAATACTGCTCGGCTGCATTTCTGGATATAAGTCAGGCTTTTGACAAAGTATGGCACCGTGGTATGCTGTATAAGCTGAAAAGTGACTTACCACATTTTTTTTTTTTTTTTTTTTTTTATAGGCAGCCGGCGCGGGTGTCTGTGCCCAATACTTCAACGGAAGATCAGACACAGCCAATAACACCATTCCTCGCGAAACCACGCTCAGAGAGGCGCCATGCCGGCTATGAGGCGGACAAAAAGGTTGTCGTCTAATTTATTGACACACCTTTTGAAGATTCCCAGGTTATAGGTGGTGGGGAACACACTCACCGGAAGACCGTTCCATATTTTCGCCGTTCGACACAGGAAAGATTTCGAAAAACGATGTGTTCTTAGTAGTTGGGTGTCAACAACATATGGATGTTCCGAGCGAGTCCGGCGGGTGTGGCGGAGACGGATGGGGGCTGGAGGGATGAGAGAAGCCAATTCATCAGAGCAACGTCCATGGTAGTACCTATAGAACAGGCTAAGAGAACCGATTGTTCGCCTGTGGCCCAATGATTCAAGTCTCTCCGTGAGCTTGGGATCACCAATTAGACGGATAGCACGGCACTGGATAGAGTCCAAGGACGCCAATAAGTAAAGAGGGCATCCACCCCACAGATGGCTACAGTACTCCATCACCGGGCGAACTTGCGCTTTATATAGCATAAGGAGCTGCGCCGGTGAGAAGAACCGTCTGCTGCGGTAGAGGACGCCTAATTTCCTAGAGGCAAGTGTGGCTTTGGACTCTATGAAACCCCTAAAACCCACATCCTTGGTCAATTCCACGCCCAGGAGGTCCAATTTGTCATTGTTAGGTATGGCCGTACCCTGGAACGTAGCTTGGAAGGGAAACCGGTCGGCCTTGGTAGAGAAGGCGCATGCTTGAGTTTTGCTGACGTTGAAATCAACAAGGTTCTCGCGGCCCCAGGAGGCTACCTTAACGAGAACATCGTCGACTCTGTTAACTGTTTGACGTCGAGCATCGTCAATGCGCACCTCTCTAGCAGTCCAGTCTTTAGCGTAACCCTCGTCGGCGGTGCTGTCGTCTGCATAACTGTGAATGTTACCTAGGCACAGTAGGTCGTTAATAAATAACAGGAATAATGTAGGCGACAGCACCGAGCCCTGTGGAACGCCAGCGTTTTTTGGGAAATCTACCGATTTTGCACCGTCAATGGTTACAAATATGGATCGGTCTCCCAAGAAGCTGGCGATCCAATTGCAGAGGGATGAGGGAATACCGTAGGCCGGAAGCTTGCTGAGGAGACCACGGTGCCAAACGCGATCAAAAGCCTTAGATATGTCTAAGGCAACTGCCAGCGACTCTCCAAAGTTGTCTAATCTCTCAGCCCACACATGCGTGACATATGCTAGAATATCTCCTGATGATCGCTGTTTACGGAAACCGTACTGCTTGTCATCAAGGAGTTTACAAGTTTCTAGATATGTCGGAAGCTGGGTGTTAATAACCCGCTCCATAACCTTGCAGAGGAGAGAGGTTATCGCAATAGGCCGATAGTTTTTGGGGTCAGCAGAGTTGCCTTTTTTGGGCACTGGTTGGACCGCAGCCTTTCTCCAGCAAGCAGGCACGATACCGGAGGAAAAAGAGCGCCTAAAGAGACGAGTGAGGATAGGTGTCAATTCAAGTGCACACACTTTAAGCACACGCGCAGGAACGCCGTCAGGACCACTACTCTTGGAGGCGTCCAACTGACGTAGACTTTTGAAGACCGCCCTGTTATGGAATCGTACCTCACGCATCGATTTATCGCATTGAGGTAACGACGGAGGGGTAGCGCCTTGGTCGTCTAAGGTCGAGTTGGAAGCAAAAAGGCGAGCGAATATATTCGCCTTCTCCTTGGCAAGGATAGCGAGTGTTCCATCGGGACGTTCCAGCGGGGGGGTTGCAACTCGGCAGAAGTTACGACCGATAGAGTTCGCCAGGGACCAAAACGCACGACTCCCGGTAGGACAGCGTGCGAGTTTTTGGCTTACTCCTCGGTCGTGCTTAAACTTGGCCAAATCAAGCACACGCTTGCTGGACTTGATAGAAGCATTATAGGCACGCCTCGACTCCACGGACCGATCGCACAGCCACCGCTTGAAGGCCTGGTTCTTCGCCTCGACAGCCAAGCGGCATTGACGGTTGAACCAGGGCTTCTGCGTGCCACCGATGGGAACCACAGAACTTGGAATAAAGTATTCCATGCCCTGTAGTATCACCTCGGCGACAGCTTCGGCGCTCTGAGACGGGTCCGCGGACCGAAAGCATGTCTCCTGCCAAGGATAACCTCCGAAAAAAGTGCGGAGGTCGTCCCATTGTGCGGACTTGTAGTGCCAGACAGTGCGAGTACTACTCTCGCGTGTATCCGCATAGTACGCAGTTGGCACTGTTGTGGATACAAGGCAGTGATCTGAATTCCCCAGTGGGGCTTTCACAACAGCCTTGTACCCCTTTGGCTCCGAAGTCAACACAAGGTCCAGCAAGTTTGCCCTATGCGACGGGTTCCTAGGGACTCTAGTTATACCAGACACAAGCTGTGTCAACCCGTGCGCCATGGCCAAGTTATATGCATCCTTACCAGCAGCATCCGTGGTGCAGGAGCCAAGCCAATCTCCATGTTTGGCGTTAAAGTCTCCCAACATCACAATTTCTGCTGTAGGTAGTTGGCAGAGCACTCTATCGGCCGAGCTGCTTAGATACTCAAATAGTGCGGCACTTTCCTTGGCACCTAAGTTGGGAGAGCGGTATACACCCGCGTAAACTCTTACCACGTGGGGAAGGTTGACGCGGATCCATACGACTGGAAACTGAGGATCTTCGAAAAGTGTGAGCCGTTTAACGGAAACGTCAGACCGACCATACACACATACACCACTCTTGGCTACAAATCTTTCGAAAAGACTGTATCCAGGGATGTCCAGGTTTGTAGTGTGTTGGGCGACCTGAGTCTCCGTTAAAAACAAAAGATGTGGTTTTGCTGTCTGCAGATGTTGGGCGACAGCATTAAAGTTAGCTCGTAGACCGCATATATTACACATGTCTACTTTAAAGTGTTTGGGAGACGTGGGAGTCGCACTTAAAGCGGTGAATTTCCTTTTGTTTTTTGGCATGAGGTTAGTTTTGAGGGAAATGAAAAAATGGAGCAAGCAAGACGAGATTTGGGGAGCGGTAATATTGAAGACAGCTCAAGTGGGCTCTCCAAGAACACTGTCACAAGGGACGAGAGGACCCCCAGGCCCCCCCTGACGAGGATGCACCCCGGTCTCCCCAGGTCACCATGCCTCAAGGTGCACCTCCGTCAGGATTTTTCGCTGGCTGATAGGGCAGCCCCCGACGCAGGCTGGTGCGACCGCACGCGGCGGGCCCCTGTACTATCCGCGGGCAGGTAGCGACATAACTCCTGTTGCACCTGGCTCTCCCTGGCCCGAGAGACAGTGCAATTGGGTAGTGAGCCCTCATTGTTGGCTGAAATAATATCCACTCCCCTCCTCTCCTCCGCTTGCTCGGTCCACCGACCCGGCTGACTCGTCTGCTGGCCTCCAAGTGCAGCAAGCTGCATCAGGAGGTTGCGCCTACGAGCTGTGGTACCTACCCGGACGACACGGTGGAAGACCTGTCTACCACAAGTATTCTGTTGTTCATTTGGCACCACCCAGGAGGCACGTGTGACTTTAGGACCTTAAGGTGTCACGGACGCGAACAACAATTACCCCCCAAAATACATGCCTTGTATATACTTCTAAAGTCATACGATACAGCAGCACTGGCAGTCCATAGCGACCCCGGACAGGCTTCACGTTACCTCCAAGAAATCCTTGCTCAAATGGAGACGTGGTATAGGAAATGGAGAATTAAAGCCAACGGCGAAAAATCTACACACATCACATTCACTCTGCGAAGAGGTTGGAATAACTAGCATAATTGAACTATGAGATAAATATTATATCACGGGAATACAGCAGGCAGAATTATAATTCTAACGTGCCAGTCTGCTGTTTATGGTTGCTGTTTCTAATAAACAGCAGTCTAGTCTATGATATATTTCCAACGTGCGAGTCTGCTGTTTTATTTAATTATTTAAAATGTAACCTTAAGTCATTGCATTAAGGGTTAAGTTACAAAATACTATAAACACTGCCCTCTATCGAGCGAGAGCTTCAAATACCTACAGGCTACAACAAATAATTTTTATTATATCAACTAGATGGCGGTACGTACGAGATAAATAGCAAAACAGCATTACAGCAAACAGCAGATGTGGTGGAATATTTGTAACGTTATAAATGCTGTAAATTTATAATATAATATGTTGCCTGCTGTATAATATATTCCCCACGACTAGTTCATATCTATGATACTGCTATTGCTATTTGTTATATTTCTTCGATTTTTTAATACTTGTCAAGCCTATTTTTGAATGTGCTTCTCAGAGGTGATATTGGCCGGCCGGAGCATGTGCTCTAGCCCATCTGGCTCAGCCGCGTATACCGGATTGCATAAATTTGTTTTCGCAGGCGTACCAAGCGGGCCTCATCGGCAAGGACGCCTGCGGCTCGGGCTATGACTTTGACGTATTCATGCACCGCGGCGCGGGCGCCTACATCTGCGGCGAGGAGACGGCGCTCATTGAGTCCATCGAGGGCAAGCAGGGCAAGCCGAGGCTCAAGCCGCCGTTCCCCGCAGACACGGGCCTCTTCGGCTGTCCCACCACGGTGACCAACGTGGAGACTGTCGCCGTGTCGCCGGTCAGCTCATTTTCATTTTTAGGGTTCCGTATCCGGTACGGGACCCTGTCGTTCGGACTCGTTCTCCGCGCTTAAGCCCACTCCATTGCAGGCCTTTTGCGCGTCGGTACGGGACCCTATTACTAAGCCTACGCCGTCTGTACGTCCGTCCATCCGTCCGTCTGTCTGTCTGTCCGAGGGCTGTATCTCTTGAACCGTAATAGGTAGCCCGTTGAAATTCTCACAGAATATGTGTTATTATGGCCGATATAACAACAAATTATCAAAATAAGAAAAAGTCAAATATTCACGGGGGTTCCCATAGAAGAAACCAAGCGAGTTCGACTCGCACTTGGCCGGTTTAAATACAAATACATCTATCAAAACGCTAGAGAAACTGATGTACCGTGTGGGGGCCGGTACTTAAAAAGAATAGCCCCACTGCATCTCTCCCCGTGCATGCCCTAAAAGGCGACTTAGGTAAGGACAAGATGCCGCGCTAAAGGGCGACGGGCTCCTCCCACAGAGTCATGCAGCTGGTGGGTCTTCGTGCCTTACTTGCAGCTTGATAGTTATCTTATCCCAATAATTTGGTAAACGTGGAGTACCTGCAGCACAACTCCGATTACTCTGTTTACCCCGATTGTCGGGATACAGCATGCGGTATGTACATATGTATGTACTTCAGTACGTGTGAATCTCTCGTTGATTGTTCCAATAAAAAACAGGCGATCTGCCGCCGCGGCGGCGCGTGGTTCGCGTCGTTCGGCCGGCCGCGGAACTCGGGCACCAAGCTGTACAACATCTCGGGGCATGTGAACACACCGTGCACGGTCGAGGAGGAGATGAGCATACCGCTCAAGGAGCTGATCGAGAGGCACGCGGGCGGCGTCGTCGGCGGCTGGGACAATCTGCTCGCCATCATACCGGGCGGCTCGTCCACTCCGCTCATACCGAGAGAGTGAGTACTCTCTAACTATATTTTTTATTCTTTATCTTTATTCATCATCCATAGACAGTTTTTTTATTTGTAAACCTGTATGGGTGGCTGAGTCGGAGGGGCCAAAGCGCACTCACCGACCAGCCAATATCACCTCCGAGAAGGTAGGTGCCATACCGGAGACTTCCCTGGATTGCTGGCTATACTGGACTAAAGGAGAACACAACCTAGGCTGCTATGCGGCCATCATACATCTAGTACGGTGGTAGCAAGCAAGCTACAATTTGAGCCTACCACCTAGTAAGGGGCAAGGGAAGGGACCTACTGTTTTACACCGGTTCCGAACGGTGAAGCAGCAAGTGTAGGTATGCACGTAAATTTTTTTCGTCAGAAAAAACTCATTGGTACACGCCGACCGGATTCGAACCCCGGACCTCTCACATGAGAAGCCGATGCCCAAACCACTCGGCCACCCGCCGCTTAACCGTAACTGTTGGCTCGCAGCGTGTGCTCGGAGGTGCTGATGGACTTCGACGGTCTGGTGGCGGCTCAGACGTCGCTCGGCACCGCCGCCGTCATCGTGATGAACAAGTCCACGGACATCGTGAAGGCGATCGCGCGGCTCATCATGTTCTACAAGCACGAGTCGTGCGGGCAGTGCACGCCGTGCCGCGAGGGCATCTCCTGGATGAACAAGATCATATACAGGTGTGTGGTGTAGCTTTACAGCTTATAAACTACTACCGTTTGCGATCTTGAAATCTCGTGAAGTACTGAAGCTATCTCAATAAACTAAATATTCACTTAGTGGTTTTAAAACCACCTCTTTCGGGAATTCTGAAAAATTCCTGGGAATTCCGCAATTTGAAAAATATTTCCTGGTAGCGATATAGTTAGGAACTTTTGACACTCGTAAGATGCTGTAATGTATGACCTTATTAAAAATCCCAAAAATTATTTTCAAATCAAAATCAATTCCATACCAATAATGGCTTTTAAAATAATTTTTGCGTTTTTAAATGAGGTATTCATACATTACATACAGCATGTTACAAGTGTCAAAATTTACTAACTATATCACTACCAGGATATATTTTTCAAATCCCGGAATTCTCGGGAATTTTTCCGGATTCCCGAAACAGGTGGTTTTTACCACTCCATGTTATGTTTTCTCGCCAACATTAGGTATTTATACTCTACCTATTCCGATCCCTGCTCATAAAACACCCCAACCAGCTGGCGGACCAGCTTCCTACACTACCGTGCCGTGTGAGAAATGGCTCAAGCGACAAGACATCTTGGAGTTGTGTTACCAGAAGTCCAATAGTTCAGCTGAACAGTCGAGACATCTTCGATGCAGGGTGCACGTACACCAAGCCTGAACCCACTCCGCACACCTTTTTATAGTACTGATCGCCAGCAAAAAAAAAATATATATAAAAATTGTGATACTTTGTTGTGAATTTTATAAATGTTGGTACCTGTTACGGACAACGACAGCCCCGCAGCCAGCGCATGAGAGCACGACGCGCGCGTCTTAGCTTAGGGCTTAGAACAGCGAGGAAGCGGCCGTCGTAGGGTGTAGAATAGGCTTTTTAAGTTAGTTTAGGCTTTACGATTAAGTTGATATAAGTTAGAAATAAGATATATATAAATAAATATACTTTTTACACAAACCGTAGACTAGTTAGTCTGTAAGTTTTAGTTATTATCTTAGCGAATATTCACTAGATTTAGTTATTTGTACGTAGGTTAGATGTAAGTTTACTTGAATAAATAATATTATTGGACGGCTTTTTACTGAAGTAACTCGAGACGAGAGCGACAGGTGGCGAGACGAAGGGATTAGCGGCGGCAACCGAGCCAGGCGCCCATTGTTCTGCTCGCTCGCAAAACCGGATGCGTGCCGCAGCGGCCGGCGAGCGGGCAGAAAAGTAAATAAAAATAGGCGCTATTCCGTTGGCTCGCCAGTACAAATCAAGCAGCCAGAGAGAGAGGACCTCCTACAAGTGGAGCACATCGGGAAGACGGCAAGACACAGCGGCATTGCAGAAGAGCTTTCCCGCTGACGCGGTCGACTATCGGCTAGCAAGTGCCGCCGTACTGCCGTCCCTCTCTCTCCGCGCCGCCGCGTTTGTCTCGCTCTGGCAAACCTGTCGCTTCGTCCGTGTTGCTCCGGTAACGGGCCGTCCCGTTATTGTACTGAGCACCGGCGTTTCATTTGGCGTTCGTTGTTCCCCGTACCACGTATCTTCGACCGAGTGACTGGGCGTCTCACCCGAACCAGAAAGAAGAAATTACAGTCCACTCCGAACCCGAGCGACGAGCAGTAACATTGGTCCTATCGCCGCCGGATCAAGATGCCCATCACCCGGTCCACGAAGAACGCGAGGCAGCGGGCGACCGAGTCCCTGCGTGACGAGGCACGTGTGCCACCGAACGACGGATCTACACCTACGTCATCGGAGCCCGTCACGTCGCCGCCCACTGCCGGAACAACGAGCCGCGAAACGGAGACCGAATGGTCTCACGAGCGACAGTCGGAGGACGAGGCCCCTCCGAAGCACTCAGCGGGCGGTCGTCCCACAGTCGCGACCGCCGGGCCTGAGTGCGTGCCAGAGCAAAGTGCGCCGCTACCTACCGCGCATCATGACGTCACGCGCCGCGACGACGTCGGAGCGCGAGTGTTCGGACATAGTGCAGTGCCCACCGCGCATCATGACGTCACGCGCCGCGACGACGTCGGAGCGCGTGAGTTCGGACCAAGTGCAGTGCCTGCCGCGTATAGTGACGTCAGCGCGCGAGTGTCCGGACCGAGTGTAGTGCCCACCGCGCAGCATGACGTCACGCGTCGCGATGACGTCAGCGCGCAAGTGTTTGGACAAAGTGTAGTGCCGCCTACCGCGCATGCCGGCGTCACGCGCCGCGACGACGCCGGCGCGCCAGTGCAAAGTCAAAGTGTAGTGCTGCCTACCGCGCACGCCGACATCACGCGCCGCGACGACGCCGGCGTACAAGTGCAAAGACTAAGTGAAGTGCCGCGCGTCGCCCCACCGCGCTCGCGGGCCTCCACCGGACGCGGAGCTGGATCCGTCCGGTCGGCGAGGTCCTCGAAGCTGGTAGCGGAGCTCGCCCTACAAGAGGAGCTCACGCAGCTAGCGCTCGAGGAGGCGCAAGCGCGCACAAAAACATTGAAGGCGATCGCGCAACTGGAGCAGGAGGAAGCCGAAGCACGCACGGCAGCGCTGAAAGCAAGGCTCGAGCGGCTGCAAGCCGAGCAGCTCGAGCGTGCGTCAACGAGCGACGAGGAGGGTGACGACGAGTTGCAGCGGGGCCGCCTTGAAGATTGGATCCAAGGGCACACCCAACACCGGCGGGAGCGAGAGCCACAGCTCGTCCCGCCGACCGAGCGCGAGCGCGCCACCCTTGGACTCCGATCGGAAGCGGTCACCGCGGAGCACCCCCCCAACACCGCCACAGAAGTCGATCTGCACGACGCACCGCCGCCCGCCTCCGCCGTCGCGGGCACGCGCGCTGCGCTGCCACCCGCCGCTGCTGCATGGCTGCACGATGCACCGCCGGCCGCCACCGCGGCCGCGGGCACGCGCGCTGCGCTGCCACCCGCCGCTGCGGCATGGCTGCACGACGCACCGCAAGCCGCCGCCGCGGCCGCGGGCACGCGCGCTGCACTGCCGCCCGCCGCTGCTACGTGGCTGTACGCCGCGGCACAGGCTGCGGCCGCCGCCAACACCGCGGGGCCGCACGCCGCGCCGCCGACCGCCGCTGCTGCGTGGCTGTACGCCGTGGCACAGGCTGCGGCCGCCGCCGATACCGCGGGGCCGCACGCCGCTGCTGCGTGGCCGTACGCCGCGCACCAGGCTGCGGCCGCCGCCGATACCGCGAGGCCGCACGCCGCGCCACCGCCCGCCGCCGCTGCGTGGCATCAGGCCGCGCCACAGGCTGCCGCCTCCGCCGATACCGCGGGGCCGCACGCCGCGCCACCGACCGCCACCGATACGCGGCAACACGCCGCGCCACAGGCTGCGGCCTCCGCTGCTACCGCGGGGCCGCACGCCGCGCCGCCGACCGCCGCTGCTGCGTGGCTGTACGCCGTGGCACAGGCTGCGGCCGCCGCCGATACCGCGGGGCCGCACGCCGCTGCTGCGTGGCCGTACGCTGCGCCACAGGCTGCGGCCGCCGCCGATACAGCGGGGCCGCATGCCGCGCCACCGCCCGCCGCCGCTGCGTGGCATCAGGCCGCGCCACAGGCTGCCGCCTCCGCCGATACCGCGGGACCGCACGCCGCGCCGCCGCCCGCCGCCGCCGCGTGGCCTCACACCGCGCCACAGGCTGCGGCCTCCGCTGCTACCGCGGAGCCGCACGCCGCGCCACCGACCGCCACCGATACGCGGCCGCATGCCGCGCCGCCGGCCGCCTCCGCCGCAGGGACGCAAGCCGCCACCGCCGCCACCACCGCCGCTCCGCCGCATGGGGACGCAGGAGCCGCACCCGGGGACCCGTACATGCGAACTAACCTGCCAAAGTTCATGTACGACCTGCCGCAGTTCGACGGATCTCCGGAGAAGTGGCTGCGGTACCGCGCCGCGTTCCGTAATACGGAACGGTACTTTTCAAGCTACGAAAACGCGGCGCGGATCGGGCACAGCCTGCGCGGCCCAGCAGAGTCGGCAGTCTCGAGCCGACTCGCCGCCGCGGCCGGAGCGGAGGAGCTGATGACGGCGCTGGAAAGAAGGTTCGGCCAGCCGGAAGCGCTGATCAAACGTGAGCTAGCCAAGCTGCGAGCCCTGCCCAAGCTGCCCGACAGCTCTCGAGACGTCTGTACCTTCTCGAGCCAGCTGTCCAACATCGTGCAGACGATCGTGGGGCTCGACCACGCCCACTTGCTGCACAGCGTGGAGCTCCTTCAAGCCGTCACCGACAAGTTCTCCGCAATCATGCGAAACAATTGGCTCCGCCACCCTCAGCGAAAGACGGACACCCGCCCGGCCCTGGTGGTGCTGTCCGACTTCCTGGAAGATGAGGCGGACAATTGCGCCGCGGACGCGACGCTCGAGCCAAGCGGTGGCAAGATGGACATGACGGAGCCGCGCCGCGGCAACCGCGGGGGGCGCAGCGCCGAGAAGGCCTACACCGCGGAGAGCGAGGACGAGAAGGACGCGCCCGAGCCAAGCCGCGGCAACAAAAAGGCGCGCGGCACCGAATATACTTACGCTGCCGAGGCCGAGGAGAAGTCGGAAGGGAATGAGAAGAAGTGCCCAGCTTGCTCAGCCGGGCACCACCTACCGGACTGCCACCGTTTTAAGTCAGCCGATATAGACGAACGGTGGAGGTTGGTAAAGAAGGAAAGGGTCTGCTTCCGGTGCTTAAAGAGCCGGCACCGGCGCAACAGGTGCAAGGCAGCGAGGTGCGGTGTGGACGAATGCACGATTGGGCACCATTTCCTCCTTCACAACCCGGTAAGGAAAGAAGAGAGTGTCACCACGGCCACAGAGGTAGTCGCGGCAGCGACCCGCGCCGATCGAGTGCTCCTCAAGATGGTTCCTGTGGTGCTGTCTGGACCGGCCGGGACGATAGACACGTTCGCACTGCTCGACGAGGGATCTACGATCACGATGATCAACGCCACAGTCGCCGAGTTGCTGGGCGCGAAGGGCCGGCCGGACCCCCTGCGAGTGCTGGGGATCAGCGGGACTCACGTCAACGTGACTGGGTCTCGCCGCGTAAACCTGAGTGTCCGCGGCAAGCACGGGACGGAGGTGCACCAACTAGTCGGCGCAAGGACAGTGGACCGGCTGCGATTCCCCAGCCAGGCCGTCACCCACGCCGCGCTACAGGAGTGCAGCCACCTCGTCGGCCTCCAGTCAGTACTGGCGTACGAACACGCGTCGCCGACCCTGCTCATCGGGCAGGACAACTGGCAGCTCATCATCTCGAGGGAGATCCGGAGCGGCCGCCCCGATGAGCCGGTTGCCTCCCGCACCCAGCTAGGCTGGGTCCTGCACGGCGGGAGGAGCTCGGCGACGACGCCGGTGGAAAGCTGTGGAGTCGCGTGGAGCGCAGACCCGGGAGTCGAGGAACGACACCGGCGGGAGCTACGGCCACAACCCCCTCAGCCGACCGGGCTCGAAGGCACCATCGTGGTACCGCCGCTAAGTCCCACGCCGCCGCCGCCGCGTCGCAGCACGCCGCCTCCGCCGCGTCGCAGCACGCCGCCTCCGCCGCGTTGCAGCACGCCGCCTCCGCCGCGTCGCAGCACGCCGCCGCGTAGCAGCACGCCGCCTCCGCCGCGTCGTAGCACGCCGCGGCCACCGCGTCGTAGCACGCCGCCGCCGCGTAGCAGCACGCCTCGGCCGCCGCGTCGTAGCACGCCGCCGCCGCGTAGCAGCGCGCCGCCACCGCCGCGTCGTAGCACGCCGCCGCCGCCGCGTCGCAGCACGCCGCCGCGTAGCAGCACGCCGCCTCCGCCGCGTCGCAGCACGCCGCCGCCGCCGCGTTGCAGCACGCCGCCGCGTAGCAGCACGCCGCCGCCGCCGCGTAGCAGCACGCCGTCGCCGCCGTGTCGCAGCACGTTCCTGCCCTGGCTACAACACCGGCGGGAGCCGCGAAGGCGCGGCAGACTCCCGGAAGGCGGCGGAGGGACTTCGATCACACTGCATGCTGCAACCTCCTACGCAACACCTGGCCCGGGCGAAATGGACAAGACGCGCGTCTTCGACGTGCTGACTGCGGGACGCCTCTTCAGGATACCGAAGAGCGTTGTCCTTCCTACCGAAGCGGTTCGAGCCGAGCTGCGACGGCGGGAGAATGTTACGGACAACGACAGCCCCGCAGCCAGCGCATGAGAGCACGACGCGCGCGTCTTAGCTTAGGGCTTAGAACAGCGAGGAAGCGGCCGTCGTAGGGTGTAGAATAGGCTTTTTAAGTTAGTTTAGGCTTTACGATTAAGTTGATATAAGTTAGAAATAAGATATATATAAATAAATATAC
This sequence comes from Nematopogon swammerdamellus, assembly GCA_946902875.1. Classification (NCBI taxonomy): domain Eukaryota; kingdom Metazoa; phylum Arthropoda; class Insecta; order Lepidoptera; family Adelidae; genus Nematopogon; species Nematopogon swammerdamellus. The sequence goes on from OX336334.1 coordinate 852,432, forward strand.
TTTTTACACAAACCGTAGACTAGTTAGTCTGTAAGTTTTAGTTATTATCTTAGCGAATATTCACTAGATTTAGTTATTTGTACGTAGGTTAGATGTAAGTTTACTTGAATAAATAATATTATTGGACGGCTTTTTACTGAAGTAACTCGAGACGAGAGCGACAGGTGGCGAGACGAAGGGATTAGCGGCGGCAACCGAGCCAGGCGCCCATTGTTCTGCTCGCTCGCAAAACCGGATGCGTGCCGCAGCGGCCGGCGAGCGGGCAGAAAAGTAAATAAAAATAGGCGCTATTCCGTTGGCTCGCCAGTACAAATCAAGCAGCCAGAGAGAGAGGACCTCCTACAAGTGGAGCACATCGGGAAGACGGCAAGACACAGCGGCATTGCAGAAGAGCTTTCCCGCTGACGCGGTCGACTATCGGCTAGCAAGTGCCGCCGTACTGCCGTCCCTCTCTCTCCGCGCCGCCGCGTTTGTCTCGCTCTGGCAAACCTGTCGCTTCGTCCGTGTTGCTCCGGTAACGGGCCGTCCCGTTATTGTACTGAGCACCGGCGTTTCATTTGGCGTTCGTTGTTCCCCGTACCACGTATCTTCGACCGAGTGACTGGGCGTCTCACCCGAACCAGAAAGAAGAAATTACAGTCCACTCCGAACCCGAGCGACGAGCAGTAACAGTACCTAATGTAAATTTTTAAAATAATAGTATACAGTAATTTTGTCATTAATAGTAAATGTTATGTTTTTAGAATGGTCGATGGCAATGCTTCAAATAAAGAAATTGATATGCTGTGGGAACTCTCCAAGCAAATAGAAGGTAAGACAAGTATCTAGAATTAAATGTTCTTCACTTCTTTGAATATTTTACATTGCTATAATTTAAACATTAAAGTTGAGACTGAAAGCGCAGTGCAGTAGCGCTGTCGCGTGTAGTGCAATTTACTTCATACGGACATGCGTACGCACATACACGCTGTATCCTGACAATTGTAGTAATTGGTGCTGTGCTTTTTTTAATTTTTTTTATTTTATTCAAAGAGTGACATATGTCGCCGCGCCACCCATAAGGTGTCTAACGACGCTCATGGATGTTCGGTCGTATGCATGGTGGTTGCGAAAGTCTACGTTTCGCCCGCTACGTCACGGGCTTCTTCAGGGACTGCATGAGTTCCTGGAGGCGATGTCGGTTGCCCGTTGTACCAGATGTCGAACTTTTGTCTGTTGCACACCAGACTTCAAACTTTGTTTCAGTTCAAACAAACCAATGAACTATGAACTTGATTTAGATATATCCGCCCAGGCTGCCTGTCTAAAATAAAATAATTAATTAATGACCTATTAACTCGAGTGCTCTCCAGGTCATACGATCTGCGCGCTGGGCGACGGCGCCGCGTGGCCGGTGCAGGGGCTCATAAGACACTTCCGGCCGGAGCTCGAGCGTCGCATCGCCGCCTACGCCGCGCAGCACGGCGAGAGCAAGGCCGCCCGGCTCTACTAACTGTCGCGGGGAGACCGCCCGGCCCGGTCGAGACGCGTGACCGTGATCACTGGCGCGTGCGTTTAGCTTGATGCTTCAGTTTACTATAGTCTGTTTTTTTGGAAGACGGAGTAAATTGACGTTTGACTGACATTATAGTGTTGCACGCTTTGCACCACTAGTGAGTGTAGTCGATGAAAATAGTATCGACTTTTAAACGAGACGAACACGACACGACACACCTTCACACATATTATGCGCTACCTGTGGCGTTGCCTTAAACTTAACATTTTTCTAGCTAGATTTAGCTTAATATGTTGTCAATTAAATCCACAATTAAGTAAATATGAGAGTTTACAGCATTTCATTAGTTAATAAATCGATAAAAGTATCGATAGCAACTACATGCCTATTTAAAATTTGCCAGAAACTGGCAACACTCCAAACGTCACTTTCCTCCGTCTTCCAAAAAAACAGACTATATAGGACACGTGACAGTTGTCATTCTATAGGATGGCACATGTGTGACAGCTGTCAGTCTATAGTATGGTGTGTGTGTGACGGCTGTCAGTCTTGTGCTTGCTCGGTCACTCAGCTGATTCGGATAAATTCGGATTGATCAGCGAAATGATCCGGATCGATCACTCGGATCAGTGACTCATTTTGACTGAATGAAAGGTCGATCGAAGCGGCCATGCGTTCGCGTTTTCCATCCAGTTCAGTGTGGCCGGCGCGATCTAAAGGAATCGCTGACATGGCACCTAATAAAAAAATTCGCCAAGATGTCATCGGCTGACACCGCAGTTGTTGTTGTTGGTAATGTAGCCAACAGTGTCAGTTTGCATCAATAAAAAAAATCTCTCATAAAATTTTTCCGATCTTAGCATCTAATGCTCGTGCCAGTCGACACTATTAGTGGTAGGGTTTTTCAAATATTATGTAAGTGGTGAGAAATTGTTGCAAATTATAAATAAAAAAAATTTTAAATTATCAAAGACAGGATTTAATCATTGCACTCATTCGTATTTGTTTGTAGTCATTACCTAATTGTTTATTTCGAAATATTCCTGCATATTGGCTCTGTAGTTTAAAAATGGTTTTATGTAACATAAAACCGCGTCTCCTGCGAATGTTTTTTTTTCTCGAAACATTACACAGAAACATCGAAACATTGGGGCGTGACCATACACATTTGTATACACAAAAACTAACGCTTTTGTGTAATGTTTCGAAAAAATATGCGCAGGAGACGCGACTTAAGAATGTATTCGAGGAGATGTCCAAACATTTGAGTCATGCGCGATCATAAAAGGCGGCAGTTACGGCAACATTGTGGTCGAGAGTTACTCGGACGGAGGAGAGCCTTCTAAAAATATCTTTACCAAAGAATGAAATATGAAATGAAAGTGTTTTATTTGACACCTCAGCGCGGGTCGCTTTTACGATCATTCCGACATTTATATGCCGCATGGTATGTTGGGAGTTTCACATTGTAGGTATAGTCATAGACCAGCGGTTCCCAATTATTTTCGTCTACGGAACCATAAATGGTCGTCCATCTGTTGGCGGTCCACCAAGTCAATTAAAAACCAGCCAAGTGCGAGTCGGACACGCACAAAAAAAAAACCATTTCTAGTATGGGGGATTCCAAAGATACAGCAGTAGGACAGACAGACAAACAGCGTAGGCTTAGTAATAGGCTTCCGTACGGGATAGGGAAACCTAAAAAGTTAATTAAGCTATTGTGAACATAAAAACTAAATTTATGTGACCTATACCTAATTTTTGATACTTACTATATTTTTGGCGGATTATCATGTTTGATTTGAATAGCAAGACTATAGTTTGAAATTAAAAACATATTACAAGTTTTTGATTAGGGAGAGCGTTTTTTGCTTTTTCTGGCTGTAACCCGCGGAACCCCTATGACCCTTCCACGGAACCCCAGGTGTCCGCGGAACATCTTTGGGAACCGCTGGCATAGATAACTAAATATAATGGCTAGATGCATTAATAGTGCTATTTATGGGAATATGGTGTCGGCAAAATTCCTACCAACTTACAGCAATAGTAATAATGTAAAACGTGGTGTGAAACGTGGACTCTGACGGTCGCTGTTGTCTGAAGGTTGAAAGTTGCCCAGCGTGCAATGGAGCGAGCCCATGCTGGGAATATCGCTACGTGATATGGTGCGTAACGAGGTAAACCGCCGACGCACCAAAGTAATCGATATTGGACACCGGATTGCTAAGCTCAAGTGGCAGTGGGCTGGGTTAGCCGAAGATACGACGACCGTTGGAGTAACCGTGTCCTATACACTGGCGGTCGTGAACAGGAAAACGGAGTGCGGGAAGACCACCCGCCAGGTGGGACGACGACATAAATTACGTCGGCGGAAAGCAGTGGTTCCGTACTACTGAAGGCCGGGGGGACTGGAGGTAAATTGGAGAGATGTATGCCCAGCAGTGGTCGCTTGCACGCTGACTGACTGACTGACTGAATAATGTTATATTACAGAATGCATGTCGACATTTACAGCCAAATGAGAGCGCGGAAGGAGTCGACATCCTCTGCCTTATGGTCAGTTTTGGCCATAAAATGGACAACAGATGCTAAGTGTAATCCCGCATCAAGCCGTATTTTTATCGCCATAATACGGTACAAAATGTTAGATGTTATAGGCCCTAATAGTTTAGAATAAACTTAGTGAAATATTGTTGAATGTTTATTTAAAACAATAATAATTTATTTCGTTTGCAACACCTTATTTTGTATGTTGTAGGAATATTAGAATAGTTAAATGAATAATAAAGTAATTGATATGAAATCTCTTAGTTTTATTTATTTTTACAGATTTTAGAAATTAAAAATAGTTTTTTTTCAATAAAAGTAATTAGCTTTGGAACTGGTTTTTTTTTTTAATGGAAAATGACGCGGTTTTCTGCATCAGTTACAATATCCGTGATGCCAAACCGTGACATCTTGGTGAACTAGGTACCATGTCAGTGCTTCCTTTTGGTCGTGCCGGTTACACTGTACTGGACGGAAAACACTATTTGCATGTCGTTTCGACCGACCTACAGTTTAACGTGGAATCAGAACCACTGTCAGCCTCCATCGGTGGAACGGTCACCCATCCAAGTTCTGCGCCCAGGTGTACTTATGAACGCGAAATACAGTCGACCGTTCGCACCACTGAGCTGCCGAGGCTGACAATTCATTCCAAAATTGTGTCTTATATGTAGCTGACTCTATAAGCACACTCACTTAGTAATTTTCAGTAAACTAATTCAATTCTAAATTTGTTCCTTTGTGCAGCTGACTCAATAAGCCACTCGCTTAGTCATTTTCAGTAATCGTAATTCATTTATAAATTTGTCCCATGTACAGCTGACTAAAATAAGCACACTCGCTTAGTGATTTTCAGTAATTAATTTATTTCTAAATGTGTTCCTATGTGCAGCTGACTCGAAAAGCACACTCGCTTAGTGATTTTCAGTGATCTAATTCATTTCTAAATGTGTCCCTATGTGCAGCTGACTCAATAAGAACACTAGCTTAGTGATTTTCATTAATCTAATTCATTTCTAAATGTTCCCTAGGTGCAGCTAACTCAATAAGCACACTCGTTTAGTGATTTTCAGTAATCTAATTCATTTCTAAATTTTTCCCTATGTACAGCTGACTCAATAAGCACGCTCGCTTAGTGATTTTCAGTAATCGAATTAAATTCTAAATGTTGCCCTATGTGCAGCTGACTCAATAAGCACACTCGCTTAGTGATTTTCAGTAATCGAATTAAATTCTAAATGTTGCCCTATGTGCAGCTGACTCCATAAGCACACTCGCTTAGTGATTTTCAGTAATCGAATTAAATTCTAAATGTTGCCCTATGTGCAGCTGACTCCATAAGCACACTCGCTTAGTGATTTTCAGTACTCGAATTCATTTCTAAATGTGTACCTATGTGTAGCTGGCTCAAAAGGACCACTCGCTTAGTGATTTTTCAGTAATAAATTCATTTCTAAATTTGTCCCTATGTGCAGCTGACTCAATAAGTCCACTCGCTTTAGTGATTTTTAGTAATTAATTCATTTCTAAATTTGTCCCTATGTGCAGCTGACTCAATAAGCACACTCGCTTAGTAATTTTCAGTAATCTAATTCATTTCTAAATGTTGCCCTACGCTTAGTGATTTTCAGTATCTAATTTCAAAATTTTGCCCTATGTGTAGCTGACTCAATAAGCACACTCACTTCAGTGATTTCAGTAATCTAATTATTTTCACCTACGAATACAAACTCTAGATCTGTAGGATTTAGATATATCAATATCGTACATCACAGCCATTTTTTTATTAACCCCCGACGAAAAAAACGGAGGGGTGTTATAAGTTTGACGTGTGTGTGTGTGTGTGTGTGTGTGTGTGTGTGTGTCTGTCTGTGGCATCGTAGCTCCCAAACGGATGGACCGATTTGGATGCGGTTTTTTTTATTAGGAAGCCTGTTTAATCGGGATGGTTCTTAGCTATGTTTGTAATCAAGTAATAAAGTAATTAAGTAATAAAAAAAATAATTATCTTAAAAAGTGGACCGATTTGCATGCGGTTTTTTTTAAAAAGCTTCAAATAAAAGTTAAATTACAAATTTAAAAAACCCCCGACTCTTAAAAAGTCAAAAATAATTTCCGTTTACTTACTTAAAGGAGTCGGGGGACCGCTAAGTAAATTAAATATAAAGACTCAAAAGTTGGCGGGAATTTACTTAGCGGTCTACCGACTCCTTTAAGTAAGTAAACGGAAATTATTTTTGACTTTTTAAGAGTCGGGGGTTTTTTTAAATATTCGGCACCTAACTAGTCACGAGTCAGTAAGCCTGGAGGCGCTATACATAGGAGGACAGGGGTAGCCGCGCGTCGGCGCACACGCGCCAGCGCGTCAGTCTAGCGCCGGCGACCGATCTTAGTCTCCGTCCGCCGCTCAGGCGGAGCGAACGTGCGCGTCTGTCACAAAATGCCTCATTGTGCAGTGCTTTGGTGCAAAAAGTCGTCGAAAAATTCAAACTTGAACACAGATGGAGTCACCTTTCACGAGTAAATACTTTCATTCAATTTGATAGCATTTTTCGCTTGAATTTCAGTAACAAACATCGGCGTAAATATGTATGGAGAGCTCTTTTCTGCTTACCCACCATAGGTCGACTATCGTGTTGGATGCAGTTAGCTCTTGTAATTTTTTTTGTTTATTGATAAATATGTATGTTAAATGTATACAGATATTTCATGCATTCTGCCTTATTGCCAAAGGACATTTCTTCTAGTCAACCTAAGCAGGTTTCCTCGTTCAATATTCGTTTATCGCGCTTTTTTCATTCAACCAGTACCTACCGGTTTTTACTTTTGAGCGACTCTAAAGGAATTAATTTCTTTAGGTCATGCGTCTACCGGGAATTAGTCTTGTTATGCTTAGCATTAACAAAATTAATTCATAATGAATACCCCGTTAGCATTTAGCACTGCTAAGCGCCCTGATGAATAAAAATTAATGCTAAATGCTAAGCAATAATCACATTTAATTTTAATTAGCATTGCTGTTTCGTTCGTAAAACTTTGTTGGTTCGTTTGTTTTGGAACGCAAAAAGCAATGAAGTATGTGCTATTTATCTGTGGTACTGCTAAATGCTAAATGCTATATAGCGCCTGCGCTCCGCTGCTAGCTAGCTAGCTAGCATCTAAATGCGAAATGCGATGCGATCATGCGAGTGAGGGGTCGGAATTATCATCTGTCACGTGATCATTAGTTTTGGTCATATCTACAGAACCACTGGACTTAGACCCATCGTGTTGGTACTCAATCTGAACGTCTCGATGAGATCTATCCATCTGTCACATTAACTATTGTTTTGGTCATAACTCGAGAACCACTGGTGATAGACCCATCGTGTTGGTACTCAAACTTCAGGTCTCGGTGAGATCTATCCATCTGTCACATGAACTTTTGTTTTGGTCATAACTCGAGAACCACTGGTGCTAGATCCATCGTGTTGGTACTCAAACTTTAGGTCTCAGTGAGATCTATCCATCTGTCACATGAACTTTTGTTTTGGTCATAACTCGAGAACCACTGGTGCTAGACCCATCGTGTTGGTACTCAAACTTCAGGTCTCGGTGAGATCTATCCATCTGTCACATGAACTTTTGTTTTGGTCATAACTTGAGAACCACTGGTGCTAGACCCATCGTGTTGGTACTCAAACTTTAGGTCTCGGTGAGATCTATCCATCTGTTGCGCGACCATCTCTCGAGACACATGTTAGTTCTTTAGTTCTTTAGTTCAACAATAACAATGTAAATGTCAACAATGTAAACAGTAACAATGTAAATGTCGTAAATTGTGCTTTTAAATTTAATTCAATTCTTCAAAAGTTACCAAATGAAAATTTTAATATAGATACCGATCTATAAATAAATAATTAAGTAAATTATTGTTCTGTTTCAAATATATGTTTCTATTACAGACTACACAGCCTTTCATTTGTTATTTTATTAACCCTTATATAACGAATTCACACCGTCAAACTGACAGACAGACGCATGGTACATTTTATAAGGCTCTAGCTGCATGGCTGGTTAGTTTGTTAAAAAAGGCAAAGCCTGGAAAACCTCATTTTACCGTAAAAAAATTAAATATCGAGGTGGGTACTCATAAATTTTTTATGGTAGGGTAGATTTTCGCGAATTTTTCGCGAAGTCATATTGCAATATAATTTGTCATATCGTTGGCTAAGTAATTAGCAAATATTTGTTAATAATATAATAATTTTTTTTTTTGGTTACAAAACTTTTCGACTTTCTAACATTATTTTTTTAATTTTGGAAAATTCCAATAACAAATACTCCAATAAGATAATACCAATGTACGAGGTCTTACATATCATTGTTTTGGAAATTTGATGTAGATTTATAATAAAGTATCCGAGGTATCTCAGAACTTAGAACTATTATCGTGTTTATGCGAAAATCTGCAAATTCACAAAATTGTGAAAGGGGCGTTGCCTTTGTTCATTTAAGAGAAAGTTATATTATTCCCTTGATGTAAAGAAGGGTTAGATATTGTTAAATCCGTTTCATCTTTTCATCGCGAATCGACACAATGAGCGACTTATTGTATGAATCCCGTTCAAACGTATGGAAGACTGGCGTCACGTGGCTACCTACTCGCTCGGCCAATCACGGCGTTCCATGCGCCGCTCCCGCCTCAGACTTCACACCCCTTTGGCGGCTACCTCGGTTCTCATACAAACGATGCCGTATTTCGTATCCAGGCTTACTGACTCGTGTAACTAGTTGATCAAGGTGTGGATGTGATAGGTGACATAGAACCGGGTCAGGGTCTGCAAAGAAAACCTATTTAGAGAAAAAATAAAAGAGATAAAATATTTTTACTAAACATTTTATTGTTTTGATTTCCCTCTATCATTCTTCTTTAGATATATTTAATATTGCCTAAGCACTATTTACAGATTTTTATAAATTAAAGTAATAATAAGTATTTTTACACAGACTACTATTGTACAAGATGCTTTCCGATCGAAAGACTAATTCGCCAACAAATTTATATAAAATGTTCGCATGATCGGAACATTTGTTTCTACAATTTCACACGAAGACAAGGAACTGTGCTCCGCCTGAATTGGTTGTACTTGTATGATGAAGCTCTTTGACTTTTTTTTTTTTTTTTTTTGACATTCGGCGATACGAGCACAGTTGCACTGTTCGTTGATATCTTTGGATGATTTTGCAAGTTTACAAAACGGTAAGTAATAAATATTGTGCCCCCCGTCACAAACAAACATTTGGGACTCCTTAGGTAATTTAGAAATAAATCCCTTTGGTCACAATTCGATGATTTGCTCAGCTTCACTTGGCTGCCATCAATAAACATTTTAGATCAGCGGTGGCATCGACTTATTCAATAGGACTTCTGTAGGCATACATTAATTAGGTGTAATTAAATAAATGGCACAATCCATTTTCAAAAAATCTACCCGCCGCGCACGCGCACAGCAGCGGTGCGTTCGGGTGTGCTGTTAAATAAATAGCGTGAGCAGTGTGGATTCATTTTTAATTTTTTCATCAAATAATTTTTCATAATTTTAACAACAACGCCGCTAAACGTGGAAGCAACTGAATTTTTGTTTATGCAAAAACAAATGAAATATCTTACTCATCGTGTAACAACAAAATGGCAAATATTCAATTATAAATAATTGCTAAATAACATCGGTGGAGATCACAATATAAAGACAACTCATAAATACGCATTCATATACACATAACAACTTCTATGCAATATATCATTTTATATTGATACGAAATTGATACGATTTATCAATAGGAAATTATTGTAATAGTAACAGAATATTTATAAATAAATCAACATTTGTTTATCCTAGCAACACAGTTCGGAAAGACGTCCTCGCTCGGGCGACGAAAGAGATTTTGCGCGCGGAACCTTTCGGCCGGTCCTCGCGCGCCAAAACTTGTCTCGCGGCCCGGGCGGCGCACGAGTCCTTCAATGCAGGAGAGCTTTGACGCAGCTGTGAGGGAGAGAAGATGTCACGTGACATGCGTATTCCTGCATTTCTCTCTCTGTGCTCTAGGTAATTGGTGTAGATAAGATGTGTGTTGCCATATAGACAACATTTGATAGGACAATGGGGTAATTAGCATACTTTACGGAAAAACTAAATTCACCGCCCCGACATAACCTGTTAGTATGGCTATTCCCTAGAGTGTTTTTATAAGCCGAAGGCGGGGAGGGAGTGCAGCCCCTGTCCGCCGTAACAAAGGGCAAGCACCCGTGTGAGCCGGAGCGGCTGAGGCTGGTCGCCGAGGGCGACCAAAAAGGCGAAGCTGCGGAGGTGAGTACGGGTGCCTGCGCTTTGTTACGCTAGGACGGAGGGGCTACACTTCCCGCAGCGCCGGAGAAAAGGCAATCCTTAAGTCGCTACTGCAACTGATTTATGTGTGTGTGACATTGAGAGAGAGGCAGTTTGCAGCAGTCACGTGACATCTTCTCTCCCTCACAGCTGCGTCAAAGCTCTCCTGCATTGAAGGACTCGTGGGCGGCGCGGGGTCGGGGGCCCCGATCTCTCCTGCGCGGCGCGCGGAGCGTTCCTCACGCTTACGTCTGCGCGCCGTTCGACCGACACTACTAAATTCATTTCCATAGATCACAAAGACGCGGGCAAAACCGCGAATTCAGTCTCACTTATTCTGTCATTACTCGTTATAATTATTATAAATAGTTGAATGAGGGCGCGCGCGCGCGCTCCGGACCCGCCGGCGCGCGCGCGCGCTGGCTCCGCTGCTGCGCTGCTTCTGGGACTTCGGAGGACTTCACTGGAATCGATGCGCGGTCTCTTGGTGCGACTTAAACTCTTACGTTAAATGCTCTCGGGCCGGAGCCTCGGGGGCGGCTGTCCGGAGATTAGAGCAGGTCCAGGTCGGGCACGAGGCGGTCGTGCGAGGCAGCCGCGCGCGGTGGCAGCTCGTTGCGCGCGTCGCGCGCGAGCCACGGGTGGCGGAGCACGTCCTCGGCGCTGAGCCGCTCGCACGCCTCCCGCCGCAGCAGCGAGCGGATGAGGCACTTGCCGCGCGACGACAGGTACTCCGGGATCACGAAGTAGCCGCGCGAGATTTTCGCGAACAGCGACGCGTGCTCCGAGTCGTTGAACGGGTATCTGCGGACAACAAACACGCTCACGTCAGTCTCGCCGTGTCACACTCCATTCTCGGCTCGACTGCGGGGGGCAGGAAATCATTCTTATGGGATCGCTCGAGGTTTGATAATAATTGTCAGCCTCGGTAGCTCAGTGGATGGATGGGTGACCGTTGACCGTGGTTCGGATTTCACGTAAAACTGTAGGTCCCTTCCCTTCTTACCTTACTAGGTGGTAGGTTTTAACCCGCCCGAGTTGGTTGGTACCCCCGCACTGTACGAAAAGTCGGTTGAAACGAATATTTAAATACTTCGTGTTTTCCGTCCAGTTCTGTAGTGTAGCCGGCGGCATACGACCGAAAGGAAGCATCTGACATGGCACCTAGTTCACCAAGGTGTTATGGGCTGTGACATCACGGAGGATGTAGTAGGTGATGTAGCCAACAGTGTCAGTTTCCATTAAAAAAACAGCGCCCCAATTAAATATATTGTAGTAGCTCGCAAAAAAAGGTCCGATTTTAGGATTGGAGAGGCGCAGGTGCGCAAAACAAAAACGACCAGGTAGAGAGGAGCTTCGTCGAACCCTTCCGGCGGCGACAGGTGAAGATGCGATTGCGGCCGAATCTGACGTTTAAATTTCTCGTATAAATTATCGGGTGCTCTCGCAACCCTCGCCGAAAAGAAAACAAAAGGAGCGATCGCGGGTCGGCGGCGCACGGCAGGTGGCGGGAGTGCGGTTTTTATTTAATTTTTATTTTTGTTTGGAGCGTCGTATGCAGGGCCGGATTAAGCCATACAGATGCCCCTAGGCAATGCAAGTCTCGGGGCCCCTCTCCCCTTAGGCAGGTAGGTCTCTAGATACGTAGGCAGTATTTAAAGTTTAAACATTATACAAAACCAAATTTTAATGAACGTATGTCATTTATTAAAACAAGTAATTAATGTAAAATTGTTTGTCCTATATAAAAAAATTAACCCTTGTAAAATAAAAACGAAAGCATATAATTAAAATTACATTGACTTAACCTAGTCGGCCGACATGGTATTCGCAGCCCCCGTAAATATCCAAATGCCCGTGGGCGCCGTCGGACTACACCTCTGCTTTAGTCTGGCCGCTGGTGCACGTCATGTTATGTCATGCTCCAAAAAAAAAAACTTAGCACAAGGGACATCCATCAAATGTGATTTTGTTTTCTGTCTTTCTTTTCAAAATCTTTTGTGATAATTACACTTTTTGGAATTCATTTTTGTCACGGGCCACGGGGCCCCTACAGCCAGTTGCCTACATTGACCATATGGATAAACCGGGACTGGAGGTGGGGCGAGCAGGCGGCGGGGCGGCGGGGGAGTGGGAGGCGATCGCCAACGTCTTCACCACATGACCGCGCGCGGTGGCAGGTGCATCGAGGCCGAGGGTGGCTCCGCAAGATCGCACGAAGGCGGCGGCACGCACCTACCTCGTTTAAACTTCGAACGCGGCTCAAACGGCCGCGCGGCGTCCGTTGGCGCGTAACGGCCGCCCGCGACAGGTGGAATCGTAACTGCAGTATTTGTGTCAAGATCTCATCCGCGCCTACTAATGAGTCGCCAACGGAAGCGAGGCGGCGCGTCCCCACGGCCCGACCGACCGGTATCCCACGCCGCGCCGCGCCAGCCAGAGCGTTACGGCGGGTGCAGGTGAACGTCATTGGGGGTTGCAAAGATAAAAGCATGGGAAAATTAAACTTCGAGTTTGCGGTCTGGCCGGTGAAGCGTACGCGATACTCAAGGGTCGAATGAAGGTGCATTTTATTGCCAAATCGGACTGGGATGGGTGGGAGTCACGTGGGGTTATTCGTTCGGGTGCAGGGGAGATATCGGTAATGGTAAGGTGGGATACCTGTATCCTTATCACGAGATTTAACCTACACCGCGTACGCTACGCCGTGTTCTCCGCATCATTTTGTATGGAGAAACGGAGCAGCGCTTGGACATTCCCCATGGACATTCGGCCATATGCTGAAGTTGCTAATGCCATGCCGGCCTAACAGGTGCATATTCACGCCCCTCTTGAAGGACCCGAAAACTAAATTGACGATTTTTAGAAATCTTTTCTGTATGTTCCTCCATAACTCTTAAACCGATCATCTGATACGTGACACAGGATAGGCTAAATAACATTCAGTTCCTGTTACGCTAAGATGTGGCTCCCATACAAACCGAATTGTTCGGCACGCCGAAATAAAGGTACGGTAGCGGGTTTACTTACTATCTTCTTTTTAAATACGAATTTCACGCGAGCGAAGCCGCGGGCAAAAGCTAGTAAAACAATATAAGATAGGATGCTGACCTGCCAACGAGCATGGTGTACAGTATGACGCCCAGCGACCACATGTCCGCGGCGCGGCCCGAGTAGGTGTGGTGCGCGCGCAGGATCTCGGGTGACACGTAGGCGGGGCAGCCGCGCTTGTCTTGCAGCAGGTCCTCCTCCGCGTCCTCCAGCACCACCGCGTCCTCCAGCGACTCCAACTTGAGCTTCGTCCTTCGGAGCGAAACAACTTCACGTCAGTACTAAGTACGCATGAACAGCGAACAGGGAGATTTTTTAATATTTTTATTTTTATTTTTTATGGAAACTGACACCGGTTGGCTACATCACCTACAACATCCGTGATGTCAGCCCATAACACCGGGTGAAATAGGCGCCGTGTCAGTGCTTCCCTTCATTTCATGTCGGCTACACTGACTGAACTGGACGAAAAACAAGCCGTTTCGACCGACGTTTCGTTCAGTCCGGTGGTATCAACCCGGCCGGGATAAACCCTACCACCTAGTAAAGTAAGAAGGTAAGGAACCTACATACATGTACTGGACATCATGCCAATGTTTTTATTGCAATTCTACCCACGACTAAGCGATGCGCTTCCCTTTGATGCTTAAACTAATGAATCGATGGATTTTATACCCAATGACCTAGATATGTTGAGGGAGGTGGGTGGTGCACGGACGTAGGCAGCGGAGCATGGTCGCGAGGGGGAGGGGGGAGGCGAGGGGGAGGGGGGGAGGGGAGGGGGGGGGGCGCAACCCCGCGTCCCTTAACGGTTAACGTCATACACAAAGCTTTGTATGGACATAATAGTGATCTGCGGTCCGCTGGTAATTTGGAACACTCGCTCGCGTGTCATACGCTGCTCTGGGGCGTGATATACGGTTATCTGGCTAGCTTGCCCTGCTACTCTTCCCCGTTCTGATTCCCGCTTGCAACCACACCACACACGTCAGCCTCAATATCACGTCAATATCACGTCAGCCTCGATAGCTCAGTGGTGCAGACAGTCAACTTTCGCTATTGAATGTTAAGCAACGCTGGGTGCGGTCAGTACTTGGATGGGTGACCGCTGACCGTTGGAGGCTGACCGAGGTTCGGATTCCTCGTAAAACTGTAGGTCCCTTCCCTCCTAATCTTACTTGGTCGTAGGGTTTAACCCGCCCGGGTTGGTACCACCGCACTGAATGAAACGTCGGTCTAAACGGCTATGTAAAAAGTTCAGTTCAGTGTAGCCGGCACGATCAAAGGGGGAAGCACTGACATGGCACCTAGTTCACCCGGTGTTATGGGCTGACATCACGGACGTTGTAGGTGATGTAGCCAACCGTGTCAGTTTCCATTAAAAAAAAACACACACACCCCCATATCTACTGAGTGCCCATATCCGAGCGGCATACCCACAGCGAGCGTCACTACAAAATATTTTGAAAACTTGTGTAATTTGTAATTATTTATTAACCCCCGACGCAAAAAACGGAGGGGTGTTATAAGTTTGACGTGTGTGTGTGTGTGTGTGTGTGTGTGTGTGTGTGTCTGTCTGTGGCATCGTAGCTCCCAAACGGATGGACCGATTTGGATGCGGTTTTTTTTATTAGGAAGCTTGTTTAATCGGGATGGTTCTTAGCTATGTTTGTAATCAAGTAATCAAGTAATTAAGTAATAAAAAAAATTATTATCTTAAAAAGTGGACCGATTTTCATGCGGTTTCTTTTAAAAAGCTTGAAATAAAAGTTAAATTACAAATTTAAAAAACCCCCGACCCTTAAAAAGCAAAAAATAATTTCCGTTTACTTACTTAAAGGAGTCGGGGGACCGCTAAGTAAATAAAATATAAAACTCAGAGCTGCGCGGGAATTTACTTAGCGGTCTCCCGACTCCTTTAAGTAAGTAAACGGAAATTATTTTTTGCTTTTTAAGGGTCGGGGGTTTTTTAAATTTGTAATTTAACTTTTTATTAGGTACACTTTTCTTTATTTATTTTTATGGAAACTGACACGGTTGGGTACTTCACCTACAACATCCGTGATTTCAGCCCACAGACCTCAAATTTTACGCTGTCGCTTCATCCTACATCGTACATCCTACATCTATGTTTCAGCCCGTAACTGATATGATAACACCTCGGTGAACTAGGTGCCATGTCAGTGCTTCCCTTCATTTCATGTCGGCTACACTGAACTGAACGGAAGACAGCTATTTACATAGCCGTTTCGACTGACGTTTCATTCAGTGCGGTGGTATCAACCCGGGCGGGATAAACCCTACCCATCTAGTAATTGTTTTATTATGTACTATGTTATAGCTTTATTTATGAAATTACTCAATTAAGTATGGTGTATATCTCGAGGGAACAACACCGGACGAACCTGTTTTGTAGACTCGGTCGTAAAATATCGTATTGGCAACATTGAACGTAAATAAACCTTTAAATATGGCTACGTGAAATTAAGTGCAATTAACTAAATGCTATGGCTATACTGCTGGAAGCGCGAGTGAGACTACACCGCGATCCGCGACGCGGTCGTGCCGTTGAAAATACCTAACAAAGCATTCTACTTGAGAAAATCGGTCAAGTGCGAGTCTTACTCGCGCACAGAGGGTTCCGCAGATCAGCTGTACCATATCTGTCAAAAAACCATATTCGTCTATATTTTGTATTTCTATAATGCGAAATATAAATACCTGTGGCGCCATCTATTATTTAGTAGCGTGAATATGTACTAATCGATTCATAGCACGTTTATTGTATGGGGTACCCCTTAATTGTTTTAATTTTTAATTTTTTTATTATTTTTTTGTAACATAATAAATAACACATTCTGTGAAAATTTCAACCGGCTACGTATTACGGTTCAAACGATAGAGCCCTAGGACGGACGGACGGACAGACAGACTGATAGACGGCGTAGGCTTAGTAATAGGCTCCCGTATGGATATAGAACCTAAAAATGCAAGTTATATCACGCTAAAATCCGTTCGTTCTCCGTTCATTATGTGGCAATATTCACATATTGTAGCCTGTAGCTATAGCTATTGTACCTGTAGCTATTGGCAGTACTCCCTAATAGTTTTAAACTAGTTCGTTGGTCATCGTTGTATTAGCAGTAACTACACCGTTTCAATATCAAACAATAACCATCAAACCGAGATTTGCGGTCACTTTGGTAATGAACCGGCACGGCGCGCGCGGGCCTAGTTGAGCTGCAGGGTTGCCAGATGTCCGGTTTTGGACCGGACAGTCCGGTTTTTGAGCCTTGTGTCCCGTCTCCAAATTAATGAAAAAACCGGACATCAAAAGGTCCGCTTTTTTTCTTCATATAACGCAAATATTTACTTTGCCAGAACATTTTAATACTTACTTATATTATTGTGTTGTTTGATTTTGAAATCGGGTCGATCAATTCAACCGTTTTATTTATTACTCTTATCTCTCATTCATTTTCAAAAGTAAAGGTCATGAAGTCATGAAACATTTTGCACATGATAATCAAAGGGGGGACCCTTTCATTTGTTCTGAAACATTTGTACCCTGAAAAAATCAAAGGCACTTTGATGAAAAATGTCCGGTCTTTTTTCCAGGGTTGTCAGAACCATCTGCCAACCCTGGACATGAGGTAGGTAGGTAGGACAGCCGCAACTAGTTACTGTGACGTTTTGTAACAAAACGGGGCGCCGATGCATCAACGCGCCCACTCGCCGTAGGCAGGCTTCGTCGTTTTCGAAACGTGTACGGCGGCGTAATATAAAGCTGTGAAATATATTTACAATGTGTGTACAAATAGTGACCTACCGGCAGTAAATAAGGTTTGTTCAGCTGGTTACAAAACGCCCATTTGTAGGCAATCGGCGGCGGAGGGGCGACGCGTCGACCATTTGACAAAATGTCGAGCTATAGACCAGATCGGCGGCGCGGGCGATCAGACAGAATGGTAACGCAGTTGAACCGACTCTGACGACGACGTGACGGTCGCTGTTGTCCAAAGGTTGAAAGTTAACCAGCTAGCCATGCCGGGAATACATGATATGGTGTATAACAAGACAATCCGTCGACGCACCAAAGTAGTCATTATCGGACACCGGGTGGCTAAGATCAAGTGGCAGTGGGCTGGGCACGTCAGCCGAAGAGATGACGACCGTTGGAGGAACCGAGTCCTACACTGGCGGCCGTGGACAGGAAAACGGAGTGTGGGAAGACCACCCGCCAGGTGGGACGACGACATCAGTACGTCGGAGGAAAATTGGAGAGGCGTATGTCCAGCAGTGGACGCTTACACGCTGACAGACTTACTTGAGTTTTGGCAATGTTAGAATATTTCATTAGGGTCGATTTGGACGGTAGATAAATGCACGTCGTCGAACCACACGTCTTGTGTACGGAAGTAAGCGCTTGTATTGGTCGGAATTCGGATCGGATTGAGCGAGCTACAGTGACTTGTCAAGTCATGTTTCCTCTATCGTGCTCTCAATGTTCCGGTACTCCTCCCCGGTAGCGCTTGCCAGTTAGGCTTGCCAGATCTGATGTTAGCCTTCTCGGGACATACCTACTATACTACCTGCAGTCCTACATAAATATCGTGGAGAAATGAAAGACCAAAATTTTGCTGTAATATTTTTACGGCGAACTTTTAGCGTTTTTTCATAGCGAACAACTTGAAATCTCCGGGACCAAATGATCATTCGCCCGGGGCACGGGACATTGTAGCCTAGCCCGGTACAATCCCGGAAATCTCGGGCACCTGGCAAGCCTACTGCCAGTACAACCGGTCTGCTACCGGATTGCGGTGCGGCGCGGTGCGCCGGCGAATAAACATTAACATTTGATTAGCTATTAGAAAACGTGTATTTTTTAAAATATCACAAGGTTACGAAGTTCTCCGCGCGAACGTATAGTAGGCATCATTAATCGAGACATCTTGTCAATTTGATGCGGAAATGATTTCGTGTAAGCGCGCGCGCGCGTCGCGTCCCACGTGGACGCGCGCGGCGGTCGAGCTGAGCAAGCATGAACTAACACCGAATTATAATAGTCTCTCGGCCGGCACTAGTCGACCCCGGCGGAGCGGCGGCGGCGGACGGCCGCACAATCTAGCGGTCGGAATAGATGTGGAGTGGATTTATGCTATGGAGCAACAACGTCGTGTCGCGGAGACGAGTGTGGGAACGCTGGTGATGAAACGCGTGACGTCACCCATCGGCGTCTTCACATCGCGTCTGTCGCCCCGCCACACCCCCTCCGCAGCGCTGGTGCAGCGAATGTCATGCTCGCGCGCCGCGCGCTGGCTGCAACGAGGGTCGAGCTTTGTCGCACAGAGACTATTGTAGTGTTAGTAAACACAAATTATCGGCTACCGCAGCAGAGCTCGCGTGTAAAGGATTGTACTCACCGGGGAAAAACTGTTCGCGCCGCGAACTTGCGAAAAAAATTGTGGCGTGTATTTTGTCTCGACACTCTACACCCAAATTTTACCCAAATGTTTAGGTGAAGAGTGCAGGTGTAGACGTCTGGATTTTGTAGCTGCAAGGCTGGTATATCTCTGGACGTCTATAAACAAAACGTAAATCTATAAAATGATAGCAAGAAGGTGTATCCCGACAATTAACTAATTGTTCGCGGCGCGAATGTTCCCAGTGAGCACACTCCATAAAACTGATCGAGTCCAAGTTCGAAATGAATACGATATCGGCTCTGCTGGGACATTCAGTTTGTCTAAACCGGTCATTATTATTCCGCAATTTATTTCATTATACAAACAGTAATTCGTTAGGCGATTTCGTAATTCCGATATCCATTCGTCTTCGCGGCGGAGCGGGGGCTCGCGCGGCGAGCGGATTTCCGACGGAGACCGAGCCTCGCGATCTCGTCCGCTCGCGGCCTTGTACATTTTTTATCGAAGGATCTAACTAAGTGAAGCCATCGGGTGGCCGATACCGATACGGCTCTCGAAGGCGAAAGGACACTCGAGCTGTCGCAACCGCGCAACCCGGCCGAGCGGACATTTTACGCAACTTTGGAATTACAAAGCGCGGTGGTAACCGCTAACACCGCGGTGGTGGTGCGGGCGGATAGGGCTACCACCGCGCCCTTCGGACCCTTAAGCCTCTACCACTCGGGTCATCTGTACCGTAGGATTGATGCATACATATGAAAACTTAGAGATAAGTATAGGGAATGTTCTAGGTTTTCAATCTAAAGGATTCTATTTAGTGAACCTCGAAGTTGAAACAGCAAGTTTTTTAACTTCACTCGATAGAAAAAAAATACAAACTTTCCTCGATTTTTGCGGCAATTTCTATTGTAAAAATATAAAGAATTAATATATATTTTTTATAATTTTTCTCCAAATACAATTTTATATTCTTTAGCGAAGCACGATTTGAAAAAATCACAAAGCTCAAATTTTTCATACTTATTAAAATAAAAACGATTTGCGCGCTATTCGCATTCGCTTTGTTTTATCGTAAGCGCCTTGTGGCGATTCCATCCCGCTCAAAGAGGAAACTGCCTAAAGAGGAAACGGGGGGCGGCGCGGCGCCCCTGTCCCCGCTCCCCATTCCGCTGAGCGCATGACGTCACTATGAATGGAAGATACTTAACCAATCTACAAACAACCACCTCCGCACCGCGCCGGGCTTCGGTTGTTCCTTCGTAAGGTAATGTATTTATTTAAGTGAAGTCTTCTCACATTAAATTATTTCAAAGGCCAGTCGAAAGAATGATCTGCACCGAAAATATGTGCACGATATTCTCCCAGGTACTAATATACACTGACGAACAAGACAAATCGAGTGTCGGATAACGTGTAGAGAGGAGAGATAGACAATTAGCGAGATGATAATTACAGCAGATGAGACATGTTCTGTTGCGAAAGCAAATCAAACGGTTGCCCAATAGATGCGAACGAGCGGTTCGTACGTAACAATGGCCTCCATTAGTGGCGAACCACAGTACCTACGTATATACATAATTGGATTTATCCTTTCTGGAGCAAACGAGGATATCGAATTTTAAAACTGTAAGTAAATTACAATTTATCCGCTCATTAACCTATGTAGCCGTGGTGATAAAGCGGCTTTTACTATTATTTTTTTGTTGTAAAAAAAAACATCCAATCTATCCAAAGTAATGATTCAATAAAGCTTAATGAACCTCGCGACAACCTTCGACTGTCCTTATTACAACAAAAAAAAAAAGAATTGTCAAAATCGGATAAGGTTTAGGCGGGGTAAAAAACATAAATGCCGAAAGACGATTTTGTATGGCGAAAGTTAACTTCCGTTTCGTCTTAAAATGCATTTCAACTCAGATGAACTCAGTGTTATTGTAGTTAAAATTCTTATAGTCCGGCCGCTGAGAGAATGCGTTCCTGACGTCTGTCAGTTGGTCATTTCATCTCTCATTTTACAAGTTTGTATTACTCACTCCTGCAACTGCACCTTCGAACTATAAGGTAATTAGAACATTTTTTTTTGTTTATACGGTTTCGTAATATTTTGACGAGCTTGTCGTACTTTTTAGGCAATTCAGACAGGCATCAATGTTACCAACTGACAGACGTCAGGAACGCATTCTCTCAGCGGCCGAACTTTAACATAACGTACTCAGGCACATAGTTCAGATACGAAATTAACAGTACAGTATGCTCACCGCTACTGACTCACGCGCGCGAAGCGGCGACACAGAGAGATGTTGGCTAACTTCCTACATTGAGCAACACCCGAGCTTATGCCAATTCGTAGTTCCGCTGCAGTCAGCGCGGCGGCGCGGCCGGCGCGGGCGCGCCGTCAGCCCTATGGTGACATTGCGAAAGGTTGCGTATTGATGGAGTGGGTCACCGCTGACGCGGAGATAATGCCGCGGACTTATTACTCATAGGTTTTCGTAATTCTCCGTAGCATTGTAGGGACGTGTGTGTGTGTGTAACGCGCTCGCACCGCACATAGGTCGCCGGCTTGGCGTGCTGTGGCGCAAGCAAGGCTCGCACTGCGCGCGCGTTGCCTCACCGCGGCCGCAGGAGAGCTGGGCGCTGGGATGATGTTGGGAAATGAGCCCGCGAGCCGCACCGCGCACCCGCCCAATTAGCAGGCAGTTTTCGCGTCGCGGGCTGCTGCGAGCGCCGAGCGCGGACGCTGATGTGATTCTGATTATGCGTGTCGGAGTTTTGAGATGAGTCATCGGCGGCACTGCGCGATCAGTGTTTCATCTTCTGGCTGTCAACTGAATTGCGACGTTTTTCGAACCCCCGATGAAAAAGTACTAATGATGACGACTTTTTTTTATGTAATCCGATATGGGCGGCTGAGTCGGGCCGACCAGCCAGTATCACCTCCGAGAAGGTAGGTGCCATACCGGAGACTTCCCTGGATTGCTGGGGCTATACTGGACTAGAGGAGAACACAACCGAGGGTGCTATGCGGCCATCTTACATCCAGTACGGTGGTACCAACGCAGTCGGCTACAATTTAAGCTTACCACCTAATAAGGGGCAAGGGACTGTGCACGCACAGATTATATATAACTGAAAGTCCAATCAAAGCGAGATCCATTTCGAAAATGAACTCTTGAACAGCTTCATCGAGCTCACAGCAATATCGCAAGCGAGTCATACTCGCATTTTGAAACCGAACGCTGCTGGCCCGCCGCGTTGCGAAAATGCTAATGTGTACATCGATTGCGAAAGTATTTCATTTTTAAAACGGAGTCGCCACCACCGGTACATTGGGATTAATCGTACCGCCGCCGAACACGGGCTGTCCGGGGAACGGGGCGGCGATGTCGCAGCGTCGCATCGCAGGTGATGGATAGCCGTTCGCACCGTCGAATCCCGAGCGAACTTTTGTTCTTCGAGCGGAGACAACATTACTACATCCGTGTTGACATTTCACCGGTGTTGTGAACGCGGCGGACGCAACGCGGGGAGTGAGTAAACGGCTGTCGCGGCGTGCGGTATTCGGATGGGAATCGTACGGAGCGCCAAATGCGGGCGTTTCGTCACAATGGTTATGAGACCGGTTGCGATATGGATGTCGTGTTGCAAGCGTGGCGGGCGGCCAATGGTGCCGAAATAGTCCCGTGTTGCAACGCGGCGGGACTGCGGAGCGGGCGCCACTCCAGGCGGCGCGCTGTGACCGCACTTGCGCAAGCGCCGTCGCCTCCTCAGTCTCCATTCGTTCGTAAACACGACGACATAGTTGCACATCTAACGGATGTAATAGCTGTTCAAAATCGGCGCGCGACGGATCCGTGCGTCGACCCCGCCGGGCATCGCCGCGCCGCCGGGAGTGCTGTTGCGTTGCGCAACGCGAAGAAAGCATCGGCTGCGCAGAATGAGTCCGAATTTCTATCAATCACGATTTCCGCTACATTCGCAATTACGCGCGGAGTAAGTGTCGAATCCGACGCGACCACGACGACGCGACGGTCGACTTTCTAACGCGGGGTCGGCGAACGCGCGCAGCGCACGCGAGTGCAGTCGCTGCGGTGTCGCAACAATTTCTCCGCTGCGGCGCGCGAAGAAAGCGCGACCTCTGGAGGGTTTTGCAACGGCGCGGCCGCGCTGCCGTCGAGCTAACGTAGAAAGTGTTCGAGTCCGTCGACCCGCGATCTCTCACGGCCCGATAGAGTTAGACGTTAGACAAACCGCAGCAGGGCCTCCTCGTGACGAGATAACCGACTTGCGACAGATGAGCTAACGAGATTTCTTTCGTAAACTCGTAACTCGACCGCAGCGGGACGCGGCGGTGGCGGGCGGCGCATCAATCCCGCGTGTCGTCGACGCGCCGCCGCCGCCGGGACGACGATTGGGCAAGTGCGTTCGATTCGGATGAGGCGGGCGCGGAGTTACGCAAGCCGCGATGCGATAGCGGACCGCGCCGCATGTCACCCGACTGGTGAAACACTTCCGTTCATTGACTCCTTCCCGATATAACCGCGCACCGCACTGTTTTCCGTGTTGAAATACTTCCCACCTGTCCGCCTAGCGACCGATACTATACGCCGCCGCCGCGCCGCCTATCGACCCGCACATAGATGCGGACGCAAAACTCCTCGGTTATAGCTATCAGCGAGGGCATCTGGCGCCATCTGCAAGGGTTGGGTGACTGCATACGTCTATGCAATGAGGCGGACCAGTTTAAGGCGACGCCGAAATGCTCATAAAAAAAAACAGCCGGCGCCATCTCGATCTCGTCTCGTCCCGGAGCTAGGGGCCAACAGAAGCGTGGCGTGACAGAAAAACTCCCAGTCGAGATCTTTTTTTTAATGTAATCAATCAGGTATGGGTTTCTAGTCAGAGGGGCCAAAGCACGTGCTCCGACCAGTCAATACCACCTCTGAGAAGATAGTTGCCATACCGGAGACTTCCCTGGATTGCTGGCTATATGCCAGCTGGCTGCTGGCTGGCTGGCTGGCTATATACCCGCTGGCGGCTGGCTGGCTGCTATGCGGCCATCTTACATCCAGTACGGTGGTAGAAACCTAGTAAGAGAAAAGGGAAGAGACAGTTTTACCCCGGTTCCGAACGGTGTAGCTGCAGTTGTAGGCATGCACGTAATTTTTTCCACCAGAAAAACACGAAAAACGCCGACCGGATTCGAACCTCGGACCTCTCGCAAGAGAAGCCGACGCCCAGACCACTAGGCCACCAGCCGCATCTGTGTAGCAACCGCTAAATTGGTGGTACGTAATTGCGAACGGAAAATGAAGTTCTGCCGGGATCGAGCGAGACTTGCGCGTTACGTATCGCGCTTGCGTCTCGTCAGTTTCATAACGCGCGGTTACGTCTCACTTTAATTTTCCGAAGTTGGAAAACGTATGCAAAAACGGCCCGCTCCCACATCGATCGTCAGACGCGCGCGGAGCGTGCTAATAATGATCTGAGAGTAAGAAAAAGTGCGAGCATCGTACGCAACTTTCACGCATATGTGAGATTTTAACTTAGGTACAGTTCTTTCAAAACTTTAATGCCGTTCGAACTACCTGCGCAGTCAACGAGGTTTAGGTCATAATTCGTAGAAAATAGGGTAGACTTTAATGTCGCTCGAATCTTGGATTCGAGGGACACGTGGCAGTGAAGCATTTATCTACGATTGATGGATGACCTAAAATTCGTTGACTGCTCAGGTAAGTCTAGCGTCATTTAAGTTTTGAGGGAAATGTATTTATTAGTCCATGAAACGAGGCGATACCGAAAAGTCTTGCAAGAAGCTGGGGTTTTCTTTTACTGATGACTATGGCGACGCCAAAGGAGGGTAGTGAGTTTTTTTTAACTTAAATATTTAACTTAAGACCATATATATTGAGAGACCCAGATAATTTTATTCCTGTCATCTGGTGTATCGATTACCTACACGGGTAGGTAACACTGGGTATCATATTTTTATTTATTAGAAAATTCAAAATGCAACTTTCATCTCTGTCACATTTTTCGAAATCTTTGCCCGAAATTTGCTTTTATATCTTTTATTTTTGTGTACACAGTCTGATTAAATAAATAAATAAAATAAGTCATTTAAGCACTGACATGCCACCTAGTTCACCCTCTGTTATGGGCTGACATCACGGATGTTGTAGGTGATGTAGCCAACCGTGTCAATTTCCATAAAAAAAAATTAAAAAAAAAACAGCTTTGCAAAAGTTACTAGGTTGGCAAAAAAGTGATGGATGACGGCGCTACGAATTATGGCTGAAGGACGAGTCCCGGAGTGTATGCGCGCGCACCTGCCGGCAGGTGTCCCGACCGCGGCCCCCGTCGGAGCACACACGGCCGCGACTAGTTTTACCAGACCAGTTACCAGTTGCGCTCTGTAATTACAATAAGCGTCCAAACAGCAGCTGAGTGCATTTTGTCTCCGCACTGCGGCGGCGCAGCTCGGCGGAGCGACAGATGCGAGCGCGCCTCAGCCACAGCCGCAAGATGTGAGCGATAATAAGTCCACATCCGCATGCGCACTCGCGTTTCCGTCTCATTGTGTCCGTGTGAGCCGTTCCGGGGAGGAAACGCCACACCACCGCCACACCGCGCGCGACATCCGCCTGATGAGCAGATTAACGATTCGTTAAAGCCTTGGGATTCACTAGGGGGGCAAACGTCGTCGCGGGACATTGCCACTTGGAGTTACGTGGCAAACATGTTCTCCGTGCGCGCCGGTAGAGACATCGCCCGCAACATGTCCCGCGGCACATAGATGTCGCGCTATTATGTTGCATGCAACGTCCGCGCAACGTTACACGCGGCACGTAGACTCCTATGTTGCGAGGGCATTTTGCTTCCATTTTGCTTCCTAGGGGCCGTCTATATATTACGTCATTTGAAATTGGGGGGGGGGGGGGGGGGGGGGGGGTCTGGTATGCGGATGATGGTAATATTATGACCGAGAATGTGACGTAGGAAGGAAGGGGGGTCTTGCCAAAATTGACGTCATTCTTGCCAAAACAGATGACGCCAAAATATTGCATACAGTCCACTGCTGGACATTGGCCTCCCTCGTAAATGAGGGTTGTTGCCGTAAGCCGCAATCCAGTAAGCTGGGCAGGCGGATTGGGGATCGTAGAGGGCTCATTCTGGGGGGTTTATTAGATAATGAAATGACGGACGATATGACTGTGAGGGGGTTGATAATAGTCAAACATCGATGACGTAATATACGGACGGCTCCCTAGTGAATCCAAGGCCACGTCGTCGGAGCAGGATCTCATGAATAATTCAATTTCACAATATTCATCACGACGGAGATTTCCTTGTTTAATTTTCCCATACATGATTATTAATCTTCGAACGAACGAACGGCGGTCCGTTGGGTATTATGTGCGCAGGAAGAGTTATCGCTTGCACGTTACCTGGTGTAATCGACTCTGCGCAATGCAATATGTAACGAGTAGAAAACCAGACGAAAGTGCCTATTGCAACAAACTCGACGCGGACCGCTTCTGCGCACGTTACATTACTCGTACCCACACGGACAGACTGGCCGGGGCCGCGTTGTGGGCGCTGCTCGCTATTGCGCCGTTAGTCAATGCGAATTAGAACTTGCAGTAAGATGTGGCGCAAATAAGAACTCGTCGGCAATTCGACCGAATTCGTAACCGCTCCGCGACGGAACGGTCGCGTCGTCGTCGCGTCGAACACGCCGACGAATCCGCGAGTGGGTAGCGCGGTAGGGCTCCGCTACCCGCAGTGCCTCCCCTCGCACTCGCGAGTGGGTAGTTGCCTTTCAAAGGAACGCGCCTTTCGAAAGTCACTTTGGAGGCGGCTTTCAGCTTAGCGAAGCGGGTCTTTGCCTCGCTGGAAAGTGGCGAAGAAGCTTTAGAAGCAACTGACGACGCCTTTGTGCCCTCCGGTTCCCGGGGGCCTATCGACACGGAGAGGGTCCTTTAATATACATCAAACGCTGCATACGCAAAGGCGAGCGAGTTCGCTACCTACACGTTAAACAGTGCAGCCGTTTAGTCAGTGATAGATAAGATCGCGGATCCTTACGACCCATTTCATAACGTCGTGTCGCCCGCGCTAGGCGACGACGCGGCGGCCGCTCTGGAGTTTCACAACGCGCAGCCAGAGATATTGGTGTGTACCTATTACTGGTGTAAGTACTCCTATGTGCTCGGCGAAGGCGGCAACTGCTGCGTGAGGTGCGCTTAATAGGTCTGACATCGCTAGAAATGTGTCGAAACGCACAGCCGATACGTAACAGCCTGGGTAATCGTTACGAGACGACGCGACACCACCGGCTTGGAGTGGCGTGACTTTTTCGCATACAACTCATTGTTTGAGTTCAGGAGTACCTTGGGCTCTGGCTCGGTACTTTCGAAACAACCACTATGGTGTTGCTGAAAGAGTCCGAATGTGATTAGCGACCGGTTCGTCGTGTGGCGTGTAAGTGTGTAAGTGAGCGCGGGGTGCATGGCTATAGAGGTGACAAATGGAAATAATGGACAGTCGGTAACGAGACTATATTCAGCAGTTGTCGTCGGTGCGGAGGAGGGCGAAGCAGCGTTGTATACAGAATGTTTCAGGATAGGGCTTCATAACTTCAGGGTTTGAAGACGAAAAGCTCTGAAACTTTTTTCCAGATTCGGTAATTTTATAGTACTTTTTGGTGAAAATTGTTTCATCGAGATTTGGTGGACAGTTAACATCTGCCTTAAATAATAAAAATAAAATGACTAACTTAAATGATTTAACTAGTAGAATTATTAAAGTGCATATGACATCAAAAGAAAAAGAGGACTGGACTAGGTCATTGTACTCCTTAGACCTAGACAGCACTATTGCCAAATGTCCCCATACTCACTGTCCATCGAGTTTTTATTACAATTTTCAATTTTTGTATGAAAAACAAATATATACGGAATTTCGATTTGAGTGATAAGGACTTTTTTCTTCTAATAATGAGTACTTTCTATTCCTGAAGATTCTCAAGTGCTACATTCAAATGTCAAAGTTGCGTAACAGATGTGCAACAAATTCGCACAAGAATTCATTCCCATTTTCGAAGGACTATCGAAAATTGCCTAAAAGCTTCGCGGGTGCATCACCGATAAAACCCTCCAAAACAAGCGTTATCTGGCCCCGCGATAAGACGGCTACCGTGCAGATTTGATCAACGCCCGTAGCGTATGGCAAAACAAAAATTCGAGTCGGCGGCACTGAGCAATCGAGCGCAGTGCGCGCGTTTATATGGTAAATTTTGTAGTTTTTGTTTGTTTAAAAATTATTAGGATTTGTTTTTTTTTTTTTTAAATAATGCTACTTTAGTGTCTAGAAGGAAGGGAAAGGAAGGTGTGGATCTAAGCTTACGATGGCTTCACCGAACATATCCGGGCCCATCGGCAGTAGAGGAGGGTATTAATCGAGGCCGGGACTAGCGAGTGGCCACTCTAAATTTCCCGCGCATGCTTCACGTTTCGGCTCGCATCAAGCCCTCGTCAGCTAGTCTGCGTTGACTAGGACGCGGGGAAACTACCAGTCCCGCTCTCGACCTCCCTCTCTCTACCTATCCATATTCTGTAGGATGCTTCCAGTGACGTTTTCGAAGCTCTCTCCATATATGAGCTTAGCGTCGATCTTGGGAGCCCTAGATTCTTGAAGAGACTGTAGAGCGACTTCGCTGGTAGTCCTCTTGCTCCGACTTCCACAGCGAAGAGATCAGTCTTGAATCCGTTTCTCACAATCCGGTCTACTAAGTTGCAGTACTTGTTAAGCTTGATGTTGTGGTCCTTCGGTATGTTACTTTCCCATGGAACTGTAAGTTCAACAAGTACTACATGCTTTGTCGCTTTTGAGAATATGAGTATATCCGGCCTTAATGCTGTGGTACAGATTTCCGAAGGCATTTGGCAATGCTTCTCATGTGTGTCCATCAACAATTCCCAATCCTTGGGAGTTGTTATATACCCCATACAATGACGTAAATTTTATTCCAAAATAATTATCCAGTACGGAGCTAGCTCGACATAAGAAATTAAAATGGAGTCACATTCAGAAATTGTTTTTCACCATGAAAAAATACTGTAAATTTAAAAATCCTGCTTCCTTGTTTAGTACATATTATCTAGTTTAAAAAAAAAATCATATTATGTACTTCATAGAACAAAATTTTTGTTTAATGTTTTAAAAACAAAAAGTTATAACAATTTTCGTTGATTTGCCATATGAATCCTCTTAATCGTCATCAAGTTTGTCAAGATTCATCGACCTCATTACCATGTGAGCATCATCGATAGGCCTCTTGGCAAACTAGAGCGTTGCGCTTGCGCGACAGAATTTTACTATGGCGACAACGGCGCGTTTCGACACGGTTGCGCGTCGCGACTTCTCGAGATAAAGCTTATTGTGATGTTGTTGGTTTCAGATGGAAATTAGAGCGACGACGACGGTACGCGGACTTTACTGGCGGAATGCATTATCAGCCTTTCGTCCATCTAATACATTATTGATGGATAGACGCGGCTGTTAGCTGCCGGCTGCGGCCGTGCGAGAATGCGTAACTACGATATGGACAAGTGCTATCATTTTATACCTATGTATAATCTACCTCTGTATATGTACCGTGTGGGGCCGGTACTTAAAAAAAGAATAGCCCCGCTGCATCTCTCCCCGTGCATGTCGTAAAAGGTGACTAAGGGATAAAGAAAAGATGCCGTCCGTGGTAAAAGGCTCGCCACCTCTCACCTTGGCACGGTACTTCCACCGAGTCATGCAGCAGGTGAGTCTTCGTGCCTTACTTGCTGCTTGATCGATTGAATCTTGTTCGAATACTTTGCGAAACGCGGCGGTCGGTGTTGTGCTGTAATTTACAAGAGTTCTTGCAGCACAACACCGATTACTCTGCTTACCCCCGATTGTCGGGATTCAGCGTGTGTGATTATGTATGTATACTCTACTCAAAGGTATTTAACGTACATACGTACATACCACACGTTGTGTCCCGACAATCGGGGTAAGCAGAGTAATCGGTGTTGTGCTGCAAGAACTCTGGTAAATTACAGCACAACAACGACCACCACATTTAGCAAAGTATTAGGACAAGACAACTATCAAGCAGCTCGACTCGGTGGAAGGACCGTGCCAAGGTGAGAGGTGGCTATCCTGCCGCCCTTATGCACGGCATCTTGTCCTTATCCCTTAGTCGCCTTTTACGACATGCACGGGGAGAGATGCAGTGGGGCTATTCTTTTTAAGTACCGGTCCCTACACGATACAAGATACTTAACGTTTCACTCAAATTAGTAAGAACAGTTCGAATAAGAGTAATTTGAAGCGGGCTCCGAAAGCGAAGCCATAGCTAGACGCGAAAACTACTGTGAGCGGCAAAACGAGTGACGAATCGGTTACGCGCGCGATGGCGGCCAACGACGCCAACGAGGCGACGACCAAAGAGTTTGTATTACGTCGCTGCGCAGCGACGTAATACAAACTCTTTGGCGACGACATAACGAAACGAAAACGTAACACGAGAAAGTAAGCGGAAAAAAGCAATCGGCCGCGCAAAACGACAGTAGATAACTAGGAATTACGCAAGGAGAAATTATGCAACGAAAGTTGTAAGTCGCAAAATTCGACTCCGCGCGGCGCGCGGCGCGGTCGGCCTGTCACGAAAGTGGCTACTCTGCCTGTCACGAAAGTGGCTACTCTGCCTGTCACGAAAGTGGCTACTCTGCCTGTCACGAAAGTGGCTACGCTGCCTACTCCAGACATTGCGTTTTTGTTGTCGGCGACCAAACCTCACTTACTGGATACAATATATAGTCCGTAAAATTCGTTTTATGAGTCGATCATATCATCGGAAGTAGTTCTACGAATCGGAGCCCTGAGCAGGCCTCACGCACTCTATGTACTTGCGCGCGCGAACTACCTACCGCCCGACGGGCCGCCGGCGGTCTTTTTCAGTACAAATTCGCCAAGCGGGGGGAAGTATACATAGACGCTCGCCCACGCAACTGCGCGCAGCTGCAAAGCAATAAACACTTTATACTCGATCGTTAAGGTACATTTTCGCACGCAGCGATTGGCGATGTGAAACAGTAGGCTATTAAAGCCCGAAGGTAGGAACATTTTCTATGGAGTGATTTATCTGTTACGAAGTAACTATTAAGTAATCTGTGCCCTGAGGCCAATCAAATTTTCAGAATTACATATGTACATACATACATAGCGTTACGCCTGTTTCCCGGTGGGGTAGGCAGAGCCAACGGATCTCAGCGTGCCACGATGCTGACACACCTCTGCCGCCTCTTCCAATCCCATAATGTTCGTCATGCATGCTCGTCGGTTACGGGTACTAAGCACTTGACCCTTTAGAGCACATGCCCGATCTGGTCCAGTTACGTGCGTCTAGGGCCTAGGGCGACCCTTCCCGACTCTTCCACTCACATTTGCTTCATAAATTTCTTTCGTTAGTCTCCTATCTATCTATCATCCATTCTTCCAACATGACCGGAACACGGAAGCATTCCTTTCTCAATCCTTGTCAAATTTTCAGAATTGAAATTTCATAAACTAAGCTATTGGCTGAGAACTGAGCTCGTGTGATTTTTTTTTTTAATGTAGGTAATCCGTTGTACTTGGTTGATTCAGAGGGCCAAAGTACACGCTCCGACGAGCCAATATCACTTCCGAAAAGGCCATACTGGAGACTTCCCCTGAATTGCTGGCTATACTGGACTAGAGATTGTATTGTATTGTTTATTGATCATTCATATTCATATGGCAGTTAGACTCCCACTCGAACTTGTCACAATTTGTTCCATCCGGTTCGATTACACCCACGAAGAAGAACCGGCACGAAACTTCGCAGGGTTTTTTTTTATACATATTATTACAAGTACTTTAGTGACTAGTCAGTAGTCACACAATAACATCGCTTACAGTCTATCGAAAACACAGATTGAGAGCAAAATTAACAATTTTGCTGAGAGTTCTGACTACAAACACAGCCGAGGCTGTCATCTTACATCCAGTACCGTGTTACCAACCCAGCCGGCTACAATTTGAGCCTACCACCTAGTAAGAGGCAAGGGAAGTGTAATGGAGTAGTGGCAGAAATGAGTAGCTCGCTATGTGCCTTTGTGATTGAATAACCAGTCGAGGTAGGTTCGATAACCATCGCCTACCTACCCACCCCTCGCGTGGTGTGTACACATTGTTTTACCAATATTTTCTACTCGGATAAACAATAGCGGTAGCGGCACACCACCACCATACCTAACCCACCTACCTACCTACCTACCACTACCATACCTAACCTACCTACCTACCACACGGACGACGATCGGTGAATACAATACGCGGAAGCGCGACGCGGCGGCGCGGCGTGCGGTATATCCAACTCGATCGGTACTACAAAGCTTGAGGTGAAGTAAAATTAAAATTGCAAATTTATAACATTTTGTGGACTTTCGACCGCATAACAGGAAAACGACACGCCGACCTTTACATCGATGTACCAATTTGGTAATCACCATAATTAATTTATGCTGTTTAGCACACCGAACCGGCACATCCGCCATAATATCTCGTACCGCGTGGGGCCGGTACTTTAAAAGAATAGTCCCACTGCATCTCTCCCCGTGTATGTCGTAAAAGGCGACTAAGGGATAAGACTCCCTTCTTATATTACTAGGTGCCGCGGGTTGGTACCACCGCACTGAATGAAATGTCGGTCGAAACGGCTATGTAAATAGTTTGTGAGTTCCGTCCAGTTCAGTGTAGCTGGCACGACCAAAGGGAAGCGCTGACGTGGCACCAAGTTCACCCGGTGTTATGGGCTGACATGGATGTTGTAGGTAGGTGATGTAGCCAACCGTGTCAGTTTACATAAGAAAAATCACATATTCTGTGAAAATTTCAACCGGCTACCTATTAAGGTTCAAACCACAGACGGACAGACAGACAGACGTGTGGATACGGAACCCTAAAAATTGCAGTTAGCAGAAGAATAAGCTTGCAGAGTTATGGAGTGTGTGCAACGTGGTGGCATAGGTAGGTAGAGTCTAGCTAGAGTGTAAGTATAGTTCGAGCCACGTAAATAGAGTTCTCGCCGCAATATGTTTTGTATGAGGAACGAGAGCTCTATTTACGCGCCTCGAACTATAAGCAGAGTCGGCAGGTTATCGGCCGTTCGTTGTTCAGCACCGATTGTTATAATGAGTACTTACGAACGACAAAGCGCTCTCGAAGTCTCGACTCGATAACATTATCGATACAAGAATCGCAGCTCGCTCAATCAAATAAGGAAACCAACTCTGGATAATAGATTTTTATGTACAAACTTTTATTTTAGTTAATTAAGATGTTTGTAATTGTGTTGTTTAGAATAAAAATTTTAGAATCAATATAGGCACTAATAATAAATCTGCAAGGGATTGGTCATGGAGTAAGTTACTTTATTTTTTGAGATACTGCGTTTGTAGACTCTATGTATGATTCTAAAATTAAATTGATGATTTTTAGAAATATTTTCTGTATGTATGTATGTTCCTCAATAACTCTTAAACTTATTATCCGAATTCGACGAAACTTAGTACAAGCACATTTAACGACACGCGAATTGTTCCGCGCACGCGAAATACATAGATCACATAACATAACACTCACGCTGTATGCCGACAATCATCGAGATGAGCAGCGTAATCGGTGTTATGCCGCAATACCAGTACAACACCGGCCGCCACGTTTAGCAAAGTATTAGAACATAAATTTAAAGCACTTTTAAGATTTTTCCCCAAATATTTTTCCTCGAGATATTTTTTCTCGCGATTCCAGAAGGTTCGAGTATTCCATACGTAATTCCCGCACGTCTCGGCGGCGCGTGAGGGGTCTCGCTCGAGCTGGGGAGTGGCGCGGTGCGCGTACAACGGTACCCATCCGGCCACGAGTTGTGTGAACTAACAATAATACATATGAAATGCTATATAGCTTCTCACTGATAGACAATTCCTAGGGCAATGCTCTCTTGAATTAATTCAATAGTTGTTTACAAAATAAAGCTTGGAAGAAACTTTTTTTGGGTTGTTGACCGCGGACACTTCGCAGGTCGTTCTACTACAATCATGGATGCAGACTTGCAGTGCAGTATTTACTAATGGGAGGCGCTAATTCCGAAAATGCCTTAGTCCAAAAATCACATTTCGAGACATAGTTTTTTTTAAATTTGTTATATGTAAAGGTTAATTGTATTTATTTAGTTTTACGCATTCTGCTAGTACCTATAAAATTCACGAAGTAAAGTTTATGGCAATAAACAAAATGGAGAAATGAGATAAATTCTACAAATGACATTTTAGAAAATGTATTTTACAGTAAATAGTATTTCGTAGAAGCTTTCGTCGTATTTTTAAGAAATCACATTTTTGAGAAGTTTGAGAAAAATTACTTCAGATATCACTTCACTATATAAATACAGGAATAAACAGTTCAAAAGAAAAGGCTGAAAAGTATTTATGTATTATAGTATATAAAAGTTGGTGTAGGTATTATACAATATTTATTTTTCTTATTGTATTTATGTAAGGATGTATGTATCTTTGTACAATTTGTCTATGTAAGTTGTGTATTTATATTTCATACTACTTTCCACTCTTTAGTCGCATTGTTCGCCCCTACGCGTTTTCCACGTCCCAAAGGTTAGTTCGTAAAGAATGCCGCAAGGCATTAAACTCGCCTTTTTGTGACCCTTTTATATAATGGTGTACAATAAAGTATATTTTCATTTCATTTCATTTATTAATTATTATTGCCAGCGAAATTTTGACAAAAGTAGACTTGAGCCATTTTGCTGTTGCGACCTTTCAATTTGGAGCGTAATTCGAAATCTAAGTAAATAAACAAGATTATAAACCGATAGATGGGGCCGTGTTGACTCGCGAAAGCATCGTCGGACTGATAGCGCGCTGATAACGGTAAGCACAGCAATACCGTCGAGTTACCGTCGAGTTGCTGCAACGGTAACAGCCAACAACAAACGGTACTTTCATATTTGACGGCAAAGACGAGACGAGCCGCCTAGTTGTGGCACAGATTACTAAATAGTTACTTCGTAACAGATGAATCTCTCCATAGAAAAAGTTACGTACCTTCGGCTTTAATAGCCTAAACTTTTACGACGCCAGTCGCTGCGTGCGAAAATGTACCTAAACGAAAGAACGTAAAGTGATTATTGCTTTACAGCTGCGCGCGGACGCGGGGCCTTGAAGCAAATTCGGTGACGTTAGGGCTGCTACTTTCGATAAAAATATCAATGCATTACACAATCTTTAATATTATTATATTGTAAAGAGGAAATATGTGTGAATGTTTGTTCGCGAGCTGCAGCACAGATTTAAAAATGTTTTTTTACTGTTAGATAGGTACCAATTTTTTTTTGTTTAACATATAGGCTACTACTAGTTTTAGCCCGCGGCTTCGCGCTCGTTAAAATATATTAAAGGAAGAAATTAGTTCAGCCCGAAAATACTTCAGGTAATCCTACCTACCTACTACCCCTGTAATGTTATTATTGTTACCTGTACGCATGCTTATCTAACCGATTTTATTCGGTATAGATTAAAAATACATCTGCCAAGCGAAGCCGGACTTATTGCCGGCGGCAATTACTTCCAGTCGACCTTTACATACACCTTTCTGCTTGGCAGAAGGCGGACTTATTGCCGTAGGCAATCGATTTCAGTGAACCCCCCCCCCCCCCCCCCCCCCCCCTCTATATGTCAGCTGTCTGAGCAGCCACTATATGTATTGCTAGCACGTGGATATGTCCATGTCAAGTGCTTTTTTTTTTTTATGGAACCTGACACGGTTGGCTGCATCACCTACAACATCCGTGATGTCAGCCCATAACACAAATAGTATTGCTTGCAAATGTACTTTTAACGCGGGCGAAGCCGCCGGCAAAAGCTTGTGTGTAAATAAAAAACACTTTTTAGTATTTTTGCATGTTTTATTGTCCTTAAAATCTATATATATAACACAATTGTAAAGGATAAAAATCTGTACATTTAATATATTCGAAAAAAAAACAACCAGGGTGACGTAAAATTAGTATATGAAATGTTTTTTAATTTTTTAATTAAAATCGGCCAAGTGCGAGTCAGACTCGCGCACCGAAGTAAATAAAAATGAAAGTTACAAGTGTTTTTGTGTGTGTGTACGTAAGTGTGTGTACGTTTAGTCTTACAATTGCCTTAACAACCAGAAAATGTCAGCTGTATGCACACAAATCGTAAAGTAACTGTGATAGACAAACAGACAGATATATCGAACATAACGAAACTCAAGCGAAACACAACATAAACCAAAATACCTATCTACCTACCATTTTTAGTGTTCCGTACCAAAGGGTGCCACGGGACCATATTACTAAGCCCCGCCGTCCGTCCGTCTGTCAGCGGGCTGTATTTCTATTACCGCTATAACAAGAAATAGTAAAAATATAAAAAATAAAGTACCTACATAGTGTTAAATCTTGTACGGTGGTAAGGAACCCTTCGTGTGCGAGTCCGACTCGCACTTGTCCGGTTTTTTAGAATAGGTAATTATTGCTCAACAAAAACAATATACTCACATTTCTTCATCAGCAGGTAAATGGAAAAAAGAGAGATTTTTATCTCTCCTCTTGCTGGATTTACATCCATCTACTGCACATAAATTGCCACTGCCACTATTAACAGAAGCCATGTCAACTTGAATTAAGACATAGGCAAAGAAACTCTTTGGATATAGGTAGGTGTACGACCGTACGAAGCAGTAGCGTGAGCGCGCGCTCACGTAGGTTAGCTTCACGCGGCTGTCGGCAGCCCAATGAATTATGGATCGCCGGCGGTCCGGTCGGCGGTAGGTAGTTATCGCGCGCAAGTACATAGAGTGCGTGAGCCCTGGTTGTGGCGAAATTGCAGCCGATAGCGACCGCTCTTACTGTTACTCAATTTCCTGGTACTTTCTAACTTGCCGCACGCCGCACGCGCCGCTGTCGACGTCGTCGCCGCTGCGGAGGCGGCGCAAAGCGGAGGAAGTGGCAATTTGAACTTTTAATTAGCCGCATTCTAATTGCATAACCTCATCGTGTCTTTTACGCAACCTAACAGATGAACAGATTTAACGGCGATTCTGCCGTCCCCTTTCCACCTCCGTACAGCGCGCGTACAGGGATTGCATCCCTATACGCTGGACTTACCGCGGGCGGATGCGTACCAAACGGTTCTGCAGATCCTTCCTCCACAGAACCGGTAAACTCTGGAACGCTCTACCTGCCCACATATTTCCCCCCAAGTATAGTATCGGGTCTTGAAGGAAGGTCTTGAGGTCTTGAGGAGAGGCGTGAATGGGCACTTGTCAGGCCGGCACGGCTTTCGCAGCCCCTGCATGCGTTCGAATGTGTATGGGCGTCGTTACACACCTTATGGGTGGCTCGGCGCCACATGTCGCGCTTACTATAAAAATAATGAAGATAAAGATAAATAAAGAAAGAAATTTATGGAGCGAATGTAAGTGGAAGAGTCGGGAAGGGTCGCCCTAGACGCACGTACCTGGACCAGATCGGGGGTGTTCTCAATAAGGGTCGAGTGCGCAGTGCCCGTAACCGACGAGCATGCATGAAGAATACATTATGGGAGTGGTAAGAGGCGGCCGAGGTGTGTCAGGATCGTGGCACGCGGAGATCCGTTGTCTCTGCCTACCCCACCGGGAAACAGGCGTGACGCTGCTGTGTATAAAGATTAGCAAGAGAGTTTACCTAACACCGCAGCGCAGTGGTTCCCAACTATATTTTAATTTGTACCCCTTAGCAAATTTTCCGAGACCCAAGTACCCACAGAAATCCTTCTCTGATCTGTGCAAGTACCCCTGAGTAAAATGTTCAAATAAAACAATTTTAATATAGTTGTCATTTTTACATAGGTAATAATTTGTTATTTAGCTGGATCAACTTTTTCTTGTAATGTAAAAACCAGCTGCACAGTCAAATAAAAATAATTTCATTGCAATTTATTACTTCTAAGTTGAAAATCAATAAGTATAAAATACTTCGGTTTATAGGCAATTGAAAAAAAAAGTAGAGAACTATTATTAATCAATTACTTATCTGAGAGTTGCTGTAACTATTAAAATAAGGTGAATTTATCAAGATAATATCCTTTTTTCAGACAGATACCAAAAACGAGAAAAAGTTGATCCAAACATTTATCCATGGTATCAGTCATTTATTAGGTTCTAAAATGGGTTACCATTCAACCGGATACAATTTTCATTAAGTTCGCCTACGGGTACCCCTTCCCTTCAGCCTGCGTACCCCTGGCGGTACGCGTACCACTAATTGGGAACCTCTGACCTGGCACATTCGTAATCTCAAACAAAGTCCAATTGTTCCGAGATGTATGGTCAATTTCTAGATTCGCGAAGCCCGCAGCGCGACGGTGGGGCGGCGACGACGGCGGCGCGGCGGTCAGTCACCTCGCCGAAACATCACCTGCCACTGTTGGGGGGGAACAGAGCGGTGACGTAACGAAGAAAGTGCCTTCTCAGGTGAATGCACTGTTAGATCAAACCGCGCGGCCGCCGCATAGGAGAGCGTCGACCTCGATGACGTCACAACTCCGACTCCAAAAGCACTAATCGCAGATGATCTTCGGGTACTTTGATACTTTAATTAGCCCCGATTATGATGGACGCGGCGTGCACTCCCGCGCAAAAACATCGAGATCAGTAACCTGCAGAGCTGCTCTTGAACATCGGTGTTCGGAGTATGGGGAGGACACGGTTGTTATACAATCCTAAATGCCATGATTGTACGTACTACAACCCACAGCACATATAGTTCTGTGGTACAATCTCACCAGTATCATCCGATGGCGAATTTGGTACGCGCTGGTGGCCCATACCAGAGACCAAGGTTCAAATCCTGGATGGGGACGAATTTTTCTCTTTGTTTTAGGTTTTGCATCTAATACAAAAAAAACCCTGTACAGACAGTGTGTGTGTCGGTTTTTCTCGAAGTATGTACTTTTTTTATGTAATCCGGTATGACTGAGTCAGAGGGGCCAAAGCACATGCTCCGACCAGCCAATATCACCACCGAGAAGGTAGCTGCCAAATCGGAGACTTCCTTTGGATTTGCTGGCTATACTGGACTAGAGGAGAACGCAGCCGAGGCTGCTGCAGTATGCGGCCATCTTACATCCAATACGGTGATACCAACCCACTCGGCTAACATTTGAGCCTACCACCTAGTAAGGGGCAAGGGAAGGGACCTACAGTTTTACACCGGTCCCGAACAGTGAAGCAGCAGGTGTAGGTATGCACGTAAAATTTTCCATCAGAAGAAAACTCATTGGTACACGCCGACCGGATTCGAACCTCGGACCTCTCGCAAGACGCCCAGACCATGCGCCTTTTGCCGCAAACCGTTATGTTGGCATTACGTTTGCCCAACACGTTCAACAGTACGGATGCTAGAAGGTTGTATTGAAATCGCTTGCTGCTCTCTACATATCACACACGCTGAATCCCGACAATCGGGGTAAGCAGAGTAATCGGTGTTGTGCTGCAAGAACTCTGGTAAATTACAGCACAACACCGACCCACCACGTTTCGCAAAGTATTCTAACAAGATTCAATCGATCAAGCAGCAAGTAAGGCACGAAGACCCACCTGCTGCATGACTCGGTGGAAGTACCGCGCCAAGGTGAGATGTGGCGAGCCTGTCGCCCTTTAGCACGGCATCTTGTCCTTATCCCTTAGTCGCCTTTTACGACGTGCACGGGGAGAGATGCAGTAAAAGAATAGCCCCTGCAGTTCTCAAAGTCTCGTACAAGCAATGCAGTTTAAACAAACGCAAGTAGCCAACGCGAAGGCGCTAACAGCTTCAGCAGCGCAGCAGCAGCGGTGTCAAGTTCATACCGCGCTGACGTCGTTTGGCCGGATTGTTCAGCGCGGACGGACGCGGCCGCGCGCTGACAATGAACGTTTTCGTACACCAGTTTGAGTTGTACTTGACCCACTATTCTTTGAGCAACACAATCTCGGTTCGTCACGCCGACACGGCCCCTCCGCCGCCGCGCCCCCGCGCTGCAAGCAGCGTCTACAAACGGACATCGATCCAAACATGAGAGAGAGTAACTACCGTTCCACTTATTTATATACTATCTTTTGCCCGCGGCTTCGCTCGCGTGAAATTCGTATTTAAAAAGAAGAAAGTAAGTAAGCCCGCCGCTACCGTACCTTTATTTCGGCGCGCGAAACAATTCGGTTTGTATGAGAGCCACATCTTATCGTAACCTGAACTGAATTTTATTTAGCCTATCCTGTGTCTCGTATAGCTAAATGTGCTTGTACAAAGTTTCATCGAATTCGGATGATCGGTTTATGGAGGAACATACATACATACATACAGAAAATATTTCTAAAAATCGTTATTTAGTTTTAGTATCATACACAAGAGTCTACAAACGCAATATCTCATAAAACAAAGTATACTCCATGACCATCCCTTACAGAAGGCGAATAGTTGGCGAGAAGATGTAACATGGAGTGGTGAAAGCCTTTAGACTAAGCTTTTGGAAATTCTGGAAAATTCCCGGGAATTGCGAGATTTGAATAATATTTCCGGGTAGTGATATAGTTAGTAACTTTTGACACGTGCAACATGCTGTAATGTAATGAATACCTTATTAAAAATAAAAAAAAATATTTTCAAATCAAAATCACTGCCATACCAATTTTTGAAGTGAAAACTTCTTTAGCGGCGCTTGGCACTTTTTTTAGATGGGTAAAAAATGTTAAACTCGCGTCAGATCCGTAGCCTGATCGAAAAAGCGTAAGATTCGTTGAAATTATGGATGAAAGTTGATTTTTCTGAGAAATAAACTTTTTGATGTAAAATAATAATAATAGTTCCGTAGTGTTAAATTTTTTATGTACTTAATATAAATTGTCATGTTTGTCTACGATAGCGCAATAAATGAATATTGTATTTTACCACATAAATGATAGTACTTTTATACTGATAAATAAAACAATTCGTGCGAAATTATTCCCTAACCATTCCAAAATATTCAAAAATGCACAACGTTGATGTAAAATTTTTTTCAACGCACGCTCAGTTAGTCACCATGCGATACCATGCCAATCCAATGTTGATGTCACTATGACATCAACACCGGCGCGGCGGGCCAAAGATAACTTTGTTATAATATGCATCAAGACGCAAAGGACATCCCGCGGCAAGACAATGGACTCGGCCGGTGCACTGGACAAATAGAGACCACTGGTCAGAATTGATTCGTCAGAAGCTGATGTGTCGGCGGGAGGCGCTCGCTCGCTCGATGAAATCATTGTTTTATCTGTAAATGACGAGACAACAGAAGCGGCTTCCCGATGACACCGATGACGTGAGTCAGTTAGCTTTCGATGAAAGTTGGTTGAGAGCTTACCTAGTCACGTGATAACTTTTACATACATACATACATACATATCACACACGCTGAATCCCGACAATCGGGGTAAGCAGAGTAATCGGTGTTGTGCTGCAAGAACTCTGGTAAATTACAGCACAGCACCGACCACCACGTTTCGCAAATTATTTGACCAAGATTTAATCGATCAAGCAGCAAGTAAGGCACGAAGACCCACCTGCTGCATGACTCGGTGGAAGTACCATGCCAAGGTGAGGCATCTTGTCCTTATCCCTTAGTCGCCTTTTACGACATGCACGGGGAGAGATGCAGTG
Source organism: Nematopogon swammerdamellus (assembly GCA_946902875.1). Taxonomy (NCBI): domain Eukaryota; kingdom Metazoa; phylum Arthropoda; class Insecta; order Lepidoptera; family Adelidae; genus Nematopogon; species Nematopogon swammerdamellus. The sequence goes on from OX336334.1 coordinate 894,144, forward strand.
AGGCTATTCGTTTTAAGTACCGGCCCCACACGGTAACTTTAACTTAGTAACTTTTCTCCATACAAAATCGTCTTACGTCTGCTTAATGTTTTCCCAACCCATAAACCATGATCGATTTTTTTTTCTTGTAACAAGGACAGTCTAACCTATGTACTTGTTTGTTTTTGTTTAGTCGAGTGTTTATTTAAGACAAAACATACGTGGCTAGAGTAAAAAATTTGTTTTACGAACGAAAAAAAAACATTTGTTCGTGTTATGAAGTTCATTACTTTGGAGTTTGGATATTAAAAACATTAAAAAGACAGGAACGTAAATTGAACTTACTGGTCGGAAAAACACGAACTGAGAGCGCGCAGCTGTCTCTCTCGCGTTGGCGGGGAGTGCCCGTGGTGAACGGAGACAGGAAAATTTGTTCAAATACGGAATATATTATCATATCAATCACGTGTGTAACTTCGGTCTTCTCTTAAATCACAACCTTTTCCGGCTGGCCGTTAAGATAGTTTTGAATTTAGGCACTCAGAAAAACCTTTCAATTGTAGAGTTCTGGGGAGGAATGATTCTTGTAATTGAATTAAATACTCTCAACTAGTCTCTATCTCCATTTTCTATATCTCTATCTCTACTTCTTATAAAAAGGAACGTCTGTCTGTATGTATGTATGTTTGAAGTAAACACCGGAACCACTGAACAGATTTTAATACGGTTTGCACAAATGGAAAGAGTAGTTCTTGAGTAGCTCCTATACTATAGATAGGCTATATACCATCACGTTAAATAACCTTAGGGCTGAGCAGTATCAAAGAAAGTGTAGTATGGATGGGAGAGAGAGAGAGAGAGAGAGTGAGATAGGTATAAGAGAAGCGATCGTTTAATATTTGGGCTTACATCGGATTTGCTATTAAAACCGAGTCTACCGCGAGCGAAGTCGCGGATAAAAGCTAGTTTAAAATATAATTTGATCATTTGTACAAATATTGCTAATTGCTAAAGACAAAATCTAGCATCCGATTGGTATTATGTGTGTCAATAGCTACAGTATGACACCACCACCTGACCAGTAAATGGTTTTGAAATGTGTTTATAAGCGTGACTACGCTCTAGGTTGCAAGGGTCAACCACAGACGACACTTTTTTGTACTGTAGCCTTATGAAGTGTTAATATCAATATGGCGGGTTAACGACAGATTGGCGCTTAACTATCGTAAGAGATCGTTAAAAGGCTTTAAAGTCAGCCGCTCCGTTCGGTTAAGGTTAACTGATAGTTTATATTTAAACGCGCAAACATGTAATCGGTATTCTGCTGCAAGTACTCTTGTAAATTACAGCACAACACCGATCAACACGTTTAGAAAAGTATTACGACAAGACAACTATCAAGTAGCAAGTAAGGCACGAAGACCCACCTGCTACACGACTCGGTGGAGGGACCGTGCCAAGGCGACAGGTGGCTAGCCTGTCGCCCTTATGCACGGTATCTTGTCCTTAGTCGCCTTTTACGACATGCACGGAGAGAGATGCAGTGGGGTTATTCTTTTTAAGTACCGACACCACACGATACAAATGGAACATACGAGGAACAATAAAATGGAAAAATACTTGAAAAGAATAGACCCACTGAACCTTTCCCCGTGCATGTCGTAAAAGGCATCTAAGGGATAAAGACAAGACGCCGTACTAAAGGGCGACAGGCTAGCCTCACCTTGGCACGGTCTTTCCACAGTCATGAAGTAGGTAAGTATTCGTTCTTGCTGTTGATTATAAATTGTCTTGTCCAAAGTCGGTGCTGTGCTGTAATCAGAGTTCTTGCAGCACACCACCGATTACTATGCCCACCCCGATAGTTGAGATACAGTTCATTTATTTATTATAAGGTTTACCAACAGTTCTATACATTTTCATTCTTATACACAAAAGACATTGACCTAAACAAAACTAAATTAGTAATGTTTTTTTTAAATCTATGACAAATGTAGAAAATAACTATAGTGCAACTCCAATGACGGGCAAACACCTCTTTCTATAATTGATTTGATTACTTACTGGCTTTATATCATCAGTTTAATGGTATTTATGGTCAGGTATTTGTGTAACTAAAGTGGAACGCACGCGACAAATTACATTCGAACGCTATGTGAGAGGTTGACGACGAAAAAAGCGTCATGTACTATAGTTTGGTTGGTATGGCACCGCACCGCGCAAGCCGCAAGGTCGCCCGCACGGCGCACGCGGGCAGGTGCGTGCGCCAGGTCAAATGCACCACCGGTCTCCGGTCCGGCCAGCGAGGCCGGTGGTGGGGGGCGATAGGACCCACGAAACAATACATTAATAATTCATGAGCTACCGCAGACCGCTGAGGGGTAACAAATCAAGAATTCCGGAATCCGAAGGGATGAAACCAGCACCTACCTTTAAGAACTGGAGAAAAAGTTAATCTAGAAGATATACGAAGTTTGTGATTGGCCCCACGACCTAACTACAACAGATCTACAACAGATTGACAATGTCAATTCGAGAGGCCCCGCTTCGGTCGGACGGAATATTTGTGTCCAGAGACTGAAGGAGTTTCTGGTTGGTAAAGCGTATACGTACTTGACGGATGTCGTCGTGAACCCTGCCGATACTGATTGACTAACAATAAATAAATCATTAAACTATATTTTATATTACTTGACTTGTAATATGAAACATTATTATGAATAAATGATTTTATTTCAATATTGATTTTATCCCCTGTTCCTGTGGCGGCGGCAGACGACGTTCTGCGCCGGCCCGCCCGCAAATGTCAGAAGGTGCGCAACGAGATGATGGCCTCAAAGGGAATTGGCCTCAACGAAAACGGCGCTGAATGAGTTCAACCTTGCCATCGTCGCATCGGTGCAGTTGATGTATGGCGTGTACAAAAATGGCGACCTCGTCGAGTTTTTTGCGCGACCCTGCGCGGAGATACAGCGCCGAGGTGCATCGCGTATGTTGACTGCGAACGCCGTTGTAACTGGCTCGGCGGCGCGCGGTGTGGCGGCGCGGCCGAGTCAGGTCGGTAATGATCGGCCCGCAAGTGGGTTAAGGCTTGCGTCAAGGCTCTGTTGCAGCAAGCGCACGCGCAGCCGCTCCAAACGACAACGCGAACTAACCGTGCGGTTCCGTTGCTGCACTCGAGCACTCGTATCCGATCTCGCGCGGCCTTTTTAGGCGGCGTATCCGACTCTCAAGGTGCCGCGCCGCCAGGTTTTCGGAAGTCGCTACGTTGCGTTGCGATGGCGACATTCGGCGCCGCCAGAATGTGGAACGCATGCGAGACGGAATATGAGCGATGATCAAACGCGACGTGATCAAATTAGGTGACCTTTAGACACTTTAGGTCACCAATACTCGCCATGTCGATATTACTGTTTCAGTGTCACCGTCAGAAGAAGGGCATTCTCGGTCGTCCGCTGTGACTGTGTATCCAATCGATCAGATTCACAGATGTGTTATAGACAGTGCCTTCAATCAAAGTTACATCGGACAGTCTACAACTGTCAGCTTGATTAATCGTATATTAAGCTCAGCAGCAGCTAAGGAGTCAACTTCGGTATACTGATTGACGAAACCAAAATATGTATAATAGTCTGCCCCTAATATTATCTAGTACTAGTGTGTAGTGTTCTGACATTAGCAGATTGGAGTCTATCGAAGATGTCTACCGAAAAACAAAGTTTAACCCAGATATAGTCCTGAAACTCTACCACCTCGCCTACCACATAACATCACTGTCCGTTCCTGTTCGGTTTGTACAACTACTGTCTAATGAAATCCTTGCGCCGAGTTTGAATTTCGAACTCGCCCTCAAGTTGTAGGTATTCCTAGGATGGCTTCATCTCCAATGTTAAAACATTTCAAGTTATCTCCTTTGAAGTACACCCTGCTGGACGTAAATTTTGTAAACAGAGAACAAGTGACCCCTTGCATCGTCGTCGCCTTAGAGAAGTGGAATAGGTGGAATAACTAGAAGGACAGGACAGAACGCGTGGGCCTGGAACCGGCACAAAGGACTCCGCGGAAGCTCGCTACATTTATCTTTTGTTTAATTAGTCTCCACGTAGCCAGCCGTTGTAAGTTGTATGTAACTCAATCTGCTGCGTCCCTAAAAACGGCCGCTTTGTTCTCTCTCCGGTCACCGGAGAACTGGGAACTACTTTCTAAAGTGAGAAGCATCACTTTACAAAAAACTGTACAAGGCGTTTCCATCAAAGCGACCCATTAGCGGGCTCTCGAAACAATGCAGCCTGCACAAAGGTTGGCCACTCGCGGCGACAATAAAAGTGGTAATTCGTTTACAAATATTGCAAATAGTAACAGAGGAAACAATGCACTCGTACATGAATCAGTACTGCAACAAGTCGGAGCGAGCGGCCGCATGTTTCGCAACACGCCACCCTAGCAACCGCACTCCAAGCTCAAAGGGTTCGCGTCTCCTCGCAGACCGATTCACGTATTGTTTAGTTTCACAATCAATAACAATCTTCAACATAATTGTCTCAATAATCAAGGCAAAATATAATCAAATCGCCCCGGTGATGGCGGTGAGCGAGGTTCGCATTATTCTAATTGTATTCATTGTATAGTCCGCAAATCTACTCGAACGGTATCTATCTGAGTGAGCGTGATTTTGCGAGGTGAGCTGGTTAGGATTTGGCCCGTTACGGGTACCTCTGGTCCTTCGCCGATATAAAATTATGCAGAGCGAGTAAATTTTGCGCAAGTACGACATTAATCTAGCGGACCTTGCATCGATCGAGGTCGTTATTCACGTCCAGCTCCAATACAGATTTATAGTTGATAGTGTCGAAGGTTCGAGCGGCCAGCGTTACGCAAGAAACGTCTCGTGAGGATAATTAGACTCATAGGTTGCGTGGCGTTCAGCCTAGCCAGCGTAGGCGGAGAGGATTCGAGCCCGCCCGACCCGCACCCGACAGATGTGCACACTTTTGTCAGCGGGAACAAAGGCAGGTAGAGAACGATAAAACGCCATGTGCACGGCGGCGGTGTCACTTTTTTTCGGATTGAAAATACGGTTTAAATCGAAAAAATCGAGAAACCTTTATTTGTCCTCCCGGCAGATGCAGATAAAGCTCGCACTGGCAACGAAACGATTTCGAGCAGACGAGAAACGTTCTAATGACTCTCGACGGAAAGGTTCCTTAATCCGATAGTAACACGAGAACGCATTTCGCCAGAAGACAGAGAGTGGAATACGACTCTCGAGGGCAGGAAATAATAAAGTCTCGGACGGAGGGAGCGGCGGCGGGTAGACGTCAATATCGGACATCTGCTCCCGCTTCAAAGGAGCGGTCCCTCCCTGAGGAGGCGGTATTACCGTTAGTTTTTTGCCTCTCAATCTCTCTGGCAAAGTGGAAGACAAAGGAGCTGCGCAAAATAAAAGGGCAACCGTAAAGTGAGTGAGAACGCGCTCGAAAGGAATTATTTTTCAAAAGGAACTCCACAAATATTGACCCGGCTCCGCTTTCATCGGCAGATGTCGCAATCCATTCTCGTCGATGCTCGCCTGCATTTGAATAAATACATTAGTTCCTCGACGATGACAACGCGACGGGCTAGCTGTTGACCCGGGATCGAGTGTTGGATGGGTTATCGGGCCGGATGACGTCCGCACAGCGACAGATGTCTTCGCCTCCAGGTAGTTGCTCCCACGTCCCAGTCGCAAACAAACACGACACTGATCCTCATATCACCTCATCCGGTATTCAATCGAGTCTTGTACCTACGCGTCCTATAGTATAGATTTTTATAATTGAAAGAAAAAGTAGACGCGCCGTCATAAATTTCAGCATATTGTGTCGGACTCGAAGAGTTCAGACAGACGTACATTAGATATATCAATCAATGGTTGTAAAGGCTATTTCATGAAGTATAGACTGCGTCGGTGGTGGTAGACGGAACACGTGCGTGGTGCTCGCTATGATTTAGTAGCGCAGGCGCAGGTCTCGTGTCTCGGCTCAGGTAGCCGGCGGCATGTGCGCCGGCGCGGCGCTGCCATTGTTTACCTCGATGCGTTTCTTCGCACCGAGTTCGACTCACAAAAGGGGCTCCTTGCCTTGCACAATACGCAGTGCGCCTCGACAATGCGCGTCGCCGAAGCCATCATCGATGTTAAGGTGATCCAGGGACGATGTGCCAAAGAAATTTCGGAACAATAAATCATGCGTAGGAGTCTGCACAATGGTGACTTTATTTGTTTACGCGAACATCTGCCAAAGGTGGATCGTTTGGGAAAAAAAAAACGCTATAGAATCACCGCGCGCCGTCACAAAGAGTTTGCAGTTCGCTTTGTGTAGTTATCATCTGCGGAGCGCAGTCGGGCCAGGTCGGGTGCATGTAGAGCAGATTGTAGGTGTGTAGAGTAGTATCAAACCGTCCTGGCACGTCCCGGCAATAAAGTTTTATGACCTAGGGAAGCGAATCTGCGCGCAGCGCTTTGTCGATAAAAAGGCACCTTGGTCGATAGAAAGTAATTCACGTATTTTTTTATTAATCCTTTTTAATATTATTCTTTAAAAAAAACGTAAGGTGACATTGATGAAGTGAAGGTGGTATTGATGACACTGAAAAAATTTAATGTACCAGTTCTAAAATAGGCTGGATTAAGAAAATTACAAGGAAGGGCCTAAGTATCCTTTTTTATCTTATTTATATTATATCTTACCTATCATAGTTAAATGGCTTTGTTACGTGATATAATAAATGTGTGAAATAAATGGTTTATTTATTCATTTATTATTATTTTATTAAGTATGTGAATTGGATATCTATTATAAATACATAACTTAAATACCTCCTAAAGAATATTATTAATTCAGATAAATAAAAAAATTAAAATAACTTGCTATCGACCACGGTGACTTTTTATCGACAAAGCACTGCGCGCAGATTCGCTTCCGTATGTCATAAAACTTTATTGGCCGACCTGCCAGGACGGTTTGATACGACTATAGAGCGGGACGCGCCATGTGTTTCGGCCAGGTATTCCGATTAACCCGAGCGGGCCCGCCACGAACGGGCGGCGGAGCGGAGTATGCGCGTCATCTGCGATTCACGTAGGTCGTCCAATATAAACTAGTTTTTTTAACGTGAAACGTCGGAACCGCCCATCCGCTAGATGCGACCTTGTAGTCGAGGATAGATAACGTAGCTTGGTTGGGCCTACGATAACATAATCCTACGTATCGGTAACCTTCCTTTTATTACAGGTGTAATGTAATATGTAGGTGTAGGTACCGTGTGGGGCCGGTGCTTAAAAAGAATAGCCCCACTGAATCTCTCCCCGTGCGAAAGGTGACTAAGGGATAAGGACGAGATGCCGTGCTAAAATGGCGACAGGATAGCCACCTTGTCGCGGCCCTTCCACCGAGTCATGCAGCGGGTGGGTCTTGGTGCCTTACTTGCTGCTTGATAGGTTATCTAGTCCGCATGCTTTGCTAGAAGTGGCGGGCGGTGTTGTGCTGTATCTACCAGAGTCCTTGCAGCACAACACCGGTTACTCTGCTTACCCAGATTGTCGGGATACACTCGTACAGTATGTATTGTATTGTATTGTTGATTGATCATTCATATGGCAGTTAGACTGCGCTCGAATTTGTCACAATTTGTTCTATCCGGTTCGATTACACCCACGAAGAAGAACCGACAACAAACTTCGCAGGGTATTTTTTTATACATATTTTTACAAGTATTTAGTGACTGGCCACATAATAACTCCGCCCATAGTCTATCGAAAACACAGCTTGAGAGCAAGATTAACAATTTTGCTGAGAGTTCTGACTTCAAAGACTTTATTAATTAAGTGTATCAGGTGTAAAGATCCTTTGTCAAACTTTGATACGTAATTTGTATCAACATAATGTATGTATATGTAGGCGTTAATTTGCGAAATCAGTGTGAGGGTAGGCGGGCGGCAAATTGTGAAACAGGGCCGCCAATAGGGTTGACACAGAACGAAATACGAATTTCTCAAGTGGACTGCTGCCGAGGGACCACCGTTTGGAGAGCTCTCGAAAGCGAACTGCCGGATATAACGGGAGCGGACAAACAAAAAACTATACCGAAACCTCGACCGGAACACACAGGGGAACTGAGAAGAAAAACTTATGGGAACAAATTTCGGAGAGCTTACATGTGGCGTATTAGAGACGGGGCGGTCAGCGTGTTTTAATGTGAGAAAAAAAAAATTATTAGCACATTTTGTACAGATGTTGTAATCGCTTTGTTAGTTACGTGAGTAGTTTCATACTTGTGTATTTACGCAATCAATATCAATCAATACTAATAATAAATCTGTAAGGGATGGTCATGCATGGCGTTAGTTAGTAGTCAGTTTTATAAGATACTGCGTTTGTAGACTCTATGTCTATGTATGATACTAAAAATATAATTGAAGGTTTTCAGAAATCTTTTTTCTCTATGTATGTATGTTTTACTCACTTGATGCGTCAAGTAGGTATGTATGGCGTATTCGTTTTCTTATCAATTTACTGGATATATTATGTACTAGCATTCACGGCATGTACATACTACATAGCATGTACGGCTTCGATCGCGTGAAATTCGTAGTTAAAAAGAAGAAAGTAAGAAAGAAGGCCGCGCTGCATTCCTGCCTTACCTTTATTTCGGCGCGCGGAACAATTCAGTTTGTATGAGACCCACATCTTAGCGTAACCGGAGCTTAATTTTATTTTGCCTATCCTGTGTCGCGTATAGTTAAATGTGCTTGTACTTATGTTTCATCGAATTCGGATGATGAGTTTAAGAGTTATGGAGGAACATACACACATTCTAAATATTGGTATTTGTACAAATATTTAGGCCGCCATGCCATATCTAGAGCTGGCGGTTGATCGATGGCAAGCACCACTCGTCAACTCTCGTGGAGTCAGATTGAATTGAACCCGTGTTCGTTTTCCCGCGCGTATCGTAGCTTAGGCCGCTCGCACACGTGCGGATTTCGTCGAAGGCGGAAGAGCGGCCGTTTGCTTGCGCAAGCGCGACATTGACGCGGCTGCGATGGAGGCCACCGCGCGCCGCGCTGCCGTTCCACTCTTGAATACCACCCACACTAGAGCGCGGCGCGGCGTCTGTGTGTGCATGTGTGTGTGTGTGTACTAGGTTGCCAGGTGCCCGGGATTTCCGGGATTGTCCCGGGCAAGGCTCCAATGTCCCGTGTCTCGGGCGAAGGGTCATTTTGTCCCGGGAAGAGTCCAGATGCTGATGAAGTGCTCAAATTAGAAATTTCCCTATTTCATTTTAGTGAAGTGTTGCTTACTAAAGTTGTTCGCTTTAAAAGAATCGCTAAAAGTTCGCCCTAAAAATTATAACAGAAAAATATTGATATTTTCCTTACATACACACATACACACCACACGCTGTATCCCGACAATCTGGGTAAGCAGAGTAATCGGCGTTGTGCTGCAAGTACTCTTAAATTACAGCACAACACCGGCATCCTGTCTTTATCCCTTAGTCGCCTTTTAAGACATGCACGGGGAGAGATGCAGTGGTGCTTTTCTTTCTCCACCATATTTATGAAGGACTGCAATAGTAGTTATGTCCCGGGAAGGCTAACATCAGATCTGGCAAGCCTAGTGTGACCACGCCGCCGCCCGCCGCCGCGCCGCCGCCGGCACGGACACACACACCAACGCACACACACGGACGCAGCGGTAGCGACGACGATTATGCACCAGCAGCGCACCTATGCAAATACGCCCGGAGCCGGAGCCGGGGCAAACAAGTTAAACTTTATCCATTTCGAGTTGCGTTTTAGTTGGAAACAAGTTTTGTTAGTCAGGCATTATTTATTTCAAAAAAGCGGCCAAGTGCGAGTCGAACTCGCGGGTGAGAGGGTTCAGTACCATGCTCGATTTTTCATTATTTCCTCAGCGTAAATGTGATATGTATGTAGGTATGTAAGTTTAAAATAATTTGCTTAAGAAATTGACCTATCTATAAGAGTTTCGTCTTCCTTCATAATTTAAAATTTTGTTACGAAACTCTAACAACAACTTCTCGGAATGACTCGGCCCATTTCAACATGTGGTGGAATGGTGAAATCGACCGAGTCATTCCGGCTAAATGCAGGCAGTTAACTTATCTATGTCAAAATGTATGAGAAATTTGGTATTAGACTTGGAACCGGAGGCGATGCAAAGGGCAATAATTGTTGCAAGAAGGAAGATATCTTGCTTCGGCCAAAATTCACGTCCATACAGGGTGACTGGAACTTCGATATATTCCTTGAAAGGGGTTATACTACTAGAGGTTATTTGGAACAATTTAGTCCCATCGACTGGTAGGAAATGAGCGGTTTCCGAGATATCGGGGTTTTAAATTTTTTTTTAATTTCAGACATGTAATCGAAAAAAAAAGTTGTAAAAAATTTTTCTTATGTTTGGGCACTCCATTGATATTTTTCTGAAAGCTGGTTAAAGCTACCAATCATTTCAAATAAAAATATCGGCCCAAAATATGAAATGTTTTTTATTTCTATGTAAATTTTTATTAATTTTTTTTTCATGTAAAAAACCCCCGTTGATGGGGGTTTAACTGTTCCAAATGCCCTCTAGTATAACCCCTTTCAAGGAATAGATCGAATTTCCAGTCACCCTGTATAGCGGGCAAAGTGTCGAGTCCGCGTCTCGTCGGCCGGCCGGCGGCTTGCATCACACGGAAGCGAAGAAGCCGGCTCGGGCGGTTTATCGGTGTCGCGTCACGCCACGCACGCACGCGCGAGTGTGCGATAGTTAGGCGGTCGAGGACACGCCGAGTGTGCACCAGCGAAGCAGGGTTGCCAGGTGTCCACGTACACCGTGGACAGTCCACGCTTTCAATGTTCTGTCCATGGTAAAAAAAATATTCGAGAAAAGGATGGTACGGCCGTGTTTGCTCGACTTGGCGGCGCACAGTGGTCTGGGAATCGAGCTCCATAGACATAGAACCTTAATGTCAGGAATAAAAATGAAAACAAATTTAATGTCTCTGGTATACCTCCCTTCATTTCATATTATAGTATGAAGGGTATAAGTAGCTCCACGAGTGAGAAAAAAAAAGTTTTGTTTTTTTTTGTATGGATGAAAACACTTAAAGTAATTTTTTTTTTAACTGAACGAAACTGAAGGGCTGGTGCTCACATCTTCTATTGCACCTTACACGGCGATCAAGATGACATACAATTCCTTCACCTTTGGGTGCCTATTTGCGCGTAGCAAACGTTTGTAATTTGGAATTTTCGATAAATTATTTTTCAAACCTTAGTCGTAATTTAATGAAGTTGCCTATCGCTTTGAATATGAAAATACTTTTCTCATGTTGTTATTGTACTGAGTAGTACTGACAGTACAGTAATTAACCATATTTTATAGTAAACACAGCGTAGCACTGTTAAAATAATAACAATAACATACAACACACACAAGCGAGCGACAACTAATTAACGAGTTAGCGAAAACCGGTTTTTTCCACTCGCAGCGCGTACTAATCCCCAACACATAACCAGTCCCATGCCTTCTTAGTTTCAGCGAAATTCTTTCAGTAGCTTTTAGCACTTGTGCGCGCTAACAACTATACTTATTACGTTCTATTTGTTTTCGAGCTATGATGGAAGGTTTTGATACCAATTTGGACATTTTCGTGTTTGTGGCAAACAACAGTTGTTTCCCACAGCCCAGTGCGTTGTTTGAAGTTTTTAGGAGTGCCCTTGATCTGTCAGAAAGTGAAAAGAAAGAACTGAAACAATTCTGTCAGACTTATGTGTGTTCGTTGAGGAACAAATGGATCTCGTGTAATCGCACGAGACATGCATTCACGAAGAAGTACGAGACGTGGCTACAAGAAAACATAAAATGGCCTGAGTTCATGAGGGAAAAGATGACACCTTCTTTAGTGTCAGTAGAGCGGCAACCATGTTCCAGTGACTTCGATGTAAATGAGGGTGCATCAACGTCCTCAAAACCAGAGACGTGCACTGTTGGAATATCACCAAGAGTTGTGAGTGAAAGGAAACCGTTCTCGGAACTAAGCCCTAAACAGAAGGGAAGGAGAGTGGAAGAGCTCCTAACGCATAGCACTGAAAGCCTCGCTCATGCAACTGTTTTAAGTGTGAACAACAAGGATGTGGCAGAAATAATAAAATTGGTCACAGAGCATCCCGAAGAGGCTACAAAGATAAAACAATTGTTGAAGCCCAAGAAAGCTGTGCCCGTATATTCCGTTGATAAAGCTTTAGGTATTTTGACGCAGAGACGTAGAGGCACAAAGGAGCACATAAAAATACTGGAATCATCTTTGTCCGCCATACTTTGCTTGTACAAACTTTGCCCTGAAGCACCATCAAAGCCCCACTTGGATATTAGTTTTAGTTCTTTGCCATCCAGCGAACATCCCAAACGTAGGAACTTTCCTAGCCTAGCAACAGTTTTGTCCAAAATTGCTTGAAGCTTTACTCTTACCGATCTTTCCGTGATTTCTATTGTATCTTTTGGTGGGTAACACTCCTTCTTTGCCTCTAAGATGGCAGTATACGAAGGATAGAGTTGTACTCCTTCTTGTTTTGCACAAGCTCTTAATGTTGTATACTGCCACTTCGAAAGCTTCAACGACGTCAAAATACCTAAAGCTTTATCAACGGAATATACGGGCACAGCTTTCTTGGGCTTCAACAATTGTTTTATCTTTGTAGCCTCTTCGGGATGCTCTGTGACCAATTTGTAATTTCTGCCACATCCTTGTTGTTCACACTTAAAACAGTTGCATGAGCGAGGCTTTCAGTGCTATGCGTTAGGAGCTCTTCCACTCTCCTTCTCTTCTGTTTAGGGCTTAGTTCCGAGAACGGTTTCCTTTCACTCACAACTCTTGGTGATATTCCAACAGTGCACGTCTCTGGTTTTGACGACGTTGAGGCTCATTTACACCGAAGTCACTGGAACATGGTTGCCGCTCTACTGACACTAAAGAAGGTGTCATCTTTTCCCTCATGAACTCAGGCCATTTTATGTTTTCTTGCAGCCACGTCTCGTACTTCTTCGTGAATGCATGTTTCGTGCGATTACACGAGATCCATTTGTTCCTCAAGGAACACACATAAGTCTGACAGAATTGTTTCAGTTCTTTCTTTTCACTTTGACAGATCAAGGGCACTCCTAAAAACTTCAAACAACGCCCTGGGCTGTGAGAAACAACTATTATTTGCCACAAACACGAAAATTTCCAAATTAGTACCAAAACCTTCCATCATAGCACGAAAACAAATAGAACGTAATAAGTATAGTTGTTAGCGCACAAGTGCTAAAAGCTACTGAAAGAATTTCGCTGAAACTAAGAAGGCATGGGACTGGTTATTTGTTGGGGATTAGTACGCGCTGCGAGTGGAAAAAACCGGTTTTCACTAACTCGTTAATTAGTTGTCGCTCGCTTGTGTGTGTTGTATGTTATTCTTATAATTTTAACAGTCTACGCTGTGTTTACTATAAAATATGGTTAATTACTGTACTGTCAGTACTACTCAGTACAAAAACAACATGAGAAAAGTATTTTCATATTCAAAGCGATAGGCAACTTCATTAAATTACGATTAAGGTTTAAAAAATAATTTATCGAAAATTCCAAATTTCAAACGTTTGCTACGCGCAAATAGGCACCCAAAGGTGAAGGAATCGTATGTCATCTTGATCGCTGTGTAAGGTGCAATAGAAGATGTGAGCACCAGCCCTTCAGTTTCATTCAGTTAAAAAAAAAATTACTTTAAGTGTTTTCTTCCATACAAAAAAAAACAAAACTTTTTTTTTCTCACTCGTGGAGCTACTTATACCATTCATACTATAATATGAAATAAAGGGAGGTATACCAGAGACATTAAATTTGTTTTCATTTTTATTCCTGACATTAAGGTTCTATGTCTATGGAGCTCGATTCCCAGACCACTGTGCGGCGGGGGCACGATAAATTATTTATTCCCTATTTCCTTACTGCCGCCGCCGCCGTATTGATGGAGAAGTATATGCAGGAGAACAAGAACAGTTTGTGGCAATGTATTAAGCTGTAAAGCAATATGATAAACTACAAACGAATACTACGTAATAAATTTAATGTATGTATTAATTAATTTTTTTTTTTATTGAAACTGACACGCAAGATGACACGGTTGGCTACATCACCTACAACATCCGTGATGTCAGCCCATAACACCGGGTGAACTTGGTGCCACGTCAGTGCTTCCCTTCGGTCGTGTCGGCTACACTGAACTGGACGGAAAACACAAACTATTTACATAGCCGTTTCGACCGACCTTTCATTCAGTGCGGTGGTACCAACCCGGGTGGGTACCAACCCTACCACCTAGTAATATAAGAAGGGAGTCATATCCCTTAGTCGCCTTTTACGACATGCACGGGGAGAGATGCAGTGGGGCTATTCTTTTAAAGTACCGGCCCCACACGGTACAAAATTAATGCGTAAAAATAAGTACAATTTGATTAACAGACCACTTTATGCTTACGAAGAACGATGAGCGAGTGCGGTTTGATAAAAATCCGCCAAATGATGCAGCTACGAAGAACTGCCCGACTATCGCGCATATCAGCAAAACGACACGAAAGTTCCGTCGCATCGTGCTCGAAATCGGACGCTCTCATTTCGTCATGCGCTTGGGCAGAAAGTTTGGAAAGCGTACGGAAAAACGGTTGATAAAATTGAATAAAGTTATGTAAGATTTTAAATAGTTACGCTAAGATATGGCTCTCATACAAACCGAATTGTTCCGCGCGCCGAAATAAACGTACGGTAGCGGGCTTACTTACTTTCTCCTTTTTAAATACGAATTTCACGCGAGCGAAGCCGCGGGCAAAAGCTAGTAAATTAATAAATTGAAAATTGAATTGAAAAAATTTAGCCCGCCCCGCCTAGTACCTATAGCGGCGAGGGCGCGGCGCGTGACGACAGTCGGGGCGAGTTCGCAGGGCGGGCGGGCGACGTTAAACCGACTTGAACCCCGCCCAGAAAACATTCCAGCCGATCTGCCGAAGCCTCGAAAGTGCGAGTTTCCACAGGCAAACAACCCACAAAGGGGCACGTGATTACGATTTTACGAAAACGTTTGGCAAATACTTTAAATTCTTTGCTAAACGCTGACCCTGAAGAAACCCCACGACGACGCCGGCAGTGCAGGGGTCCCCGCCCCAAAAACTTTCCAGCCGGCGCACGATTTGACGAAGCCTCGAAAGTGCGAGTTACCACAGCAAACTAACTACCCAAAAAGGGGCACGTGACATCGATTTTACGAAAACGTTTGGCAAATACTTTCACTTCTTGATGGGTCAGTTTTTCTATTCCCACTCGACTTATTCTGTGACCGGTGGTGGCCGCCTCAAATGTCTTCTGACAGTAAATTATTCATATTTGGAATGCACAAACTGAATTATAGTCGACGCGATTATAGGTGGTATCGGATTGGCCGCGTAGTACAGTACGATATTGCGCAGTAGTAGATCGGATGGAATCTGCGCAAATACGCCTGTTGTTTCGATGACGACGTAACCACTCGAATGTTTCCCATCTATTTTACGTCACACCATACAGATATACAGATGACTTCATTCTCTGCTCGCTCCTATGCTCGGTTTAATTATGAACCTTATCGCTCGTACAGATACGGTTCAATTTGCATTGAAATCATTTCTTCTCGGCGACAATTAATTGCTGCGTGTTTACTCACATTCGCAAATATTCTGGAGGCGCGCTGTGTATTGTCGGAGGTCGAAGTAAGGACAACTCGCAAAAACGTTCGACAGGTTTCAAATGCGTCGCGGTTTTTGGCGGTTGATCTCCGAGAAATACTCAACCGAAACGAATGAGTAACGATTAACGAACAAATAAGAGAATACGCTGACTTTTCATTCATCGTCGTCTGATGAGTACGCGTAGCTGTCGCTGCTTCCACGGGAAACAATGATCAACAATGATGATCAATGTGTTCGTTTAGGCTTTTACCGCTGTTACACATATCGCAATGATTTCGGTTAACGCTGTCTCAAAGCGACTAACAAACGTCGATGTTTCGTCCCTCGCTCCGGGGACATCGCCAGAAGTCGCGGAACTGCGGCGACCTGGAGAACACCAGACTGACATCTGACTGGACGACGTGCCAAAATCAAAGCCACCTCGCGCAATCTCGCTCAGCGAGATATCACACCAGCAGATTTGCGGACTATTGAAGAGTTTGAAGACACCATACATACATACATAAATAGCGTCACGCCTGTTTCCCGGTGGGGTAGGAAGAGACAACGGATCTCCACGTGCCGTGGGAAGTGGAGATCCGTCCCGATCCGAGATCCTGACACACCTCTGCCGCCTCTTCCACTCCCATAATGTTCTTCATGCATGCTCGTCGGTTACGGGTACTATACGCACTTGCCCCTTTTTGAGCACATGCCCGATCTGGTCCAGGTAAGTGCGTCTAGGGCGACCCTTCCCGACTCTTCCACTCACATTTGCTTCACAAATTTATTTCGTTAGTCTCCTATCATCCATTCTTCCAACATGACCGAACCACACCAAGAAGAGAAAATATCGGGAAACACTTGCCGCAAGACCATTCCACACCCTAGCGGTGCGACAGAGGAATGATTTAGAGAAACGATAGGTTCTCAAAGTGTCTTCAAGTAAAGGAAGTGAACACTAGTTCTAGTTAATGAACGAAGTGAGAAACAAGAGCTGGCTTATCTATTCAGTAATCTTGACCTTGACGACAGACAATACGGAATGAGGGCGGGGCGACATTCCGCATGTCGGCCGAAGGCTTTACCATATTTTAGTTTCTTCAAACGGCACTGCTTCTCACATTTCATACTGTCTGAAAATCTCTCCTGTATCGTTACGAAACTGCGGGCCGTTCTCAAACTCTACAGAAGGCGGCGAGCCTCTCAATACACTCGTTTTTTAGGAAACTCTGAAAAATTCTTTATTCTTTTTCATCATCCATAGACAGTACACTGCACTCGGATTCGTGATATTTAAACATTTAGCATTTTGCCAGTTCGATTATCACAGCGAAGAAGAACTGACAAGAAACTTATCTGGATACTTTTACAAAAAAATTTCTATAAGCGTAAACCATTCATATCTCCACAAACAGCACCCGTTCACGAGCATCACGCCAGGGCCAGCCATCGCCTCCCTCAACCATATTGACAATGTCTTTATTTTTGACATTTTATATTATCAGAAACTGCTGGTATCTGGAAATTGCGAAGGAAAAAAGGTATATTAGTCGGAAGTTTTTCATATCGCAACCGGTCTTTTTTGCGCGGCCTCCGCGCGAGGCCTGCCGTCACTTTGTCCGCCCTATATAAAATAGGGCAATAGCCGTGGCCGGCTGGCTCGCGGGTATTATCCTCGCCAAAGAGTTTGTATTACGTCGCTGGCGACGTAATACAAACTCTTTGATCCTCGCTACCATTTTAAAAGGCTGGCAAGATGACCGCGATTTGGAACCTGAATAATTTTATAACCGAAACTAAAATTACCCTCGATACGGATCGTCCGAACTAAATCAGGGCGTATGTATGTGTTTATGGTAATTCAGTCAGTCAGCGTGTAAGCGTCCACTGCTGGACATATGCCTCTCAAATTTTCCTCCCGTCCTCCCGGCCTTCAGCGGTACGGAACCACTGCTTTCCGTCGTCGTCCTACCTGGCGGGCGGTCTTCCCACACTCCGTTTTCCAGTTCACGACCGCCAGTGTAGGCCACGGTTACTTCAACTGTCGTCGTCTCTTCGGCTAACGTGCCCAGCCCGCTGCCACTTGAGCTTAGCCACCCGGTGTTCAATATCGACTACTTTGGTGCGTCCGCACTATATCACGTAGCGATTCCCAGTTTATGGTAAGCAAATGCTAGATAGGTTTAGCTCCAGCGAAGCGGGCCCGGCCGGTACACACTGGCGCAGTGTTACATCACCGAAATGTCTCGCGAGCCTCGCGTCGTTACACAACAGCGCTGACCGCCAACGGAGGTCGACGCACGTTCTCATATTTACGTATATACATTTGTTGTGTTTTGGCTAATCTCAAGCGAGGACGATCGCCCAAGTGCTACGTCGTTTCGCAACACCACGCCGCTGCCGCCGCCGACTTTTCAATGTCATTGCTGCGTTCCCGATCGTGCCGTGGTAATTGTGTATGGAAATATTGCGCCAGAGTATTGTGAGAACACTGCAGCAGCGGCCAACTCTGTGAAGCTAGCGTTCGGCTCACGGCTCTGTTCTAAGCGGTTCTAAGTTACGAGGTGAGGTCACCGGGCAAGGTTCGCTCTTGCGCACACGTGAATTCGTTACGGACCAATTTTTGGACGTCGTCGAGCCTTGACGTGGAAATCTCGATTGGAGTATTGATGAACGTTCAAAATCAAAATCTTGTTTTTTTTTTTGCAGTTTTTTTTACAGTATTTACCATTATGGGTTTTCTGTACATGCAAAATGCCTGAATGGGCGTACAATACAGCCTTCACATGAAACGCTCCTAGTATAGAGCCATGCAAGGCTGGCTTTATAAATATTTTTTACAATTTATCCATAAAAAAAAACAATTCTTTTCGTTCCCGTGATTAATATATTTTTTTACTAAATGAGCGCACGTCAGAATGTGTAATTAATTACTAATTTGCCTCTAATTTAGTTTACGACGCTTTTTGCAGAGCCTAGCCTAGGCAGGATGTCAACTGAAACGATCAGATTCAACGTCCGGAGAGCCATGAATATTGGTTGTAACCACCACCGGTTGTACCTTTATGAGCTTGCTGGCTAGTGAGGCAAGCGTGCGTGCGCGGCGATGCAGAAATAGACGTAAGAGGGCTTGCGTCATTTCCTCCGTTTCATTTTAGTGACCGTGAACCAGACACGACGTCACTACTTTCGGCGCCGCTCTCCGCCCGTCACCGCCGCGATAGTTTCGCAGTAATTGCTTCCTTGTTTAGAGTTCGGATTATAAACATCTCGCATGTTGAAGAGCAATGAAATAAGGAGAATATAATCGAAAGACTTATAAATTATAATATTCAGAAATGTCTGGCGAGAAACATACTTATGTAGGAAGGATACATGTATAAGATCCGAGGAGTTTTGAGGGATCTCACCAAATCTCACGTGGGGGAGACGGGGGTTTTTGACAAATCTCAAGTAATTTTTCTTTTATTAATTGAAAATACAGTAAATTGGGTTAATATTACTGTAAATCTTGTTAATTAAAAATTACAGATAAAATTTGTGAGAAGTGTTTTATTTATCGCATAACAAACAATAAATAAATTTACATTCCTAGAGGGAAAGACGTGTAGACGTATTTTTTAAAATCTCACGTGAGATATGGGGGGGAGGGGGTCTCGCCATATCCCACCAAGGGGGGTTGGAGGATAAAAGAATAGCCCCACTGCATCTCTCCCCGTGTATGTCGTAAAAGGCGACTAAGGGATATGACACCCTTCTTATATTACTAGGTGGTAGGGTTCAACCCGCCCGGGTTGGTACCACCGCACTGAATGAAAGGTCGGTCGAAGCGACCGAAGGGATGCACTGACGTGGCACCTAGCTCACCCGGTGTTATGGGCTGACATCACGGATGTTGTAGGTGATGAAGCCAAACGTGTCAGCATCAATAAAAAAAAAAAAAAAAAAAGGAGGGCGTCGAAAAATCGCCAAAAACGTCTCACGTACCTAATTTATGGCTGCCCCGATACATCGTCATCACGGACGTTTCTAATGTTTGTAATCAAAATCAATCGTCAGTGTCACTTCCTCAGTCAGAATCACAACATGCTAATAATTGCTAAATGAGCAAGACGTTACCGACTACCGACGACACGTCTTAACGCGTTGTTTACAGTGACGCGACGATGGAATTTTTTGCCGCGAGGCAAAAATCTCGGAAGCGGAACTCTATCGCGAGAGACAGCGCACGTCATGAATATTGCCGTTTGTGACTTATTCGGTCTTCCGGGGGTAGGTTTTTGTCGCTCCGTGATGCGGCAGTGTCCCCGGCGGACCGCCGACAACAAAGGAATGAGTAACCGTGACACACGACGCGGTAGAGACGTGACGTGACGTGACACACAGATGCATCATCGCGCTGCAGGACCGAGGGACTCGCGAGGAGTCGTTCCGAGAAATTAAAACTGGTTTTAAATATCACGGCCCGGGCGAAAGGTAAACGCACTCCGCGAGTGTGTTCGAGCCGGGGACCGGGCAATCATAAAAATAATTAATCCCGGTGAGTGCAGTGTATGAGGTCGGTTACCGCCCATTATTTTCCGCACCTACTGTGTAGGCAAAGACGATAATGCCTCGTCAGCCTCGGTAGCTAAGTGGTACGGTCGGTCGACTGTTGTTAAGCAACCCTGAGAGCGGTCAGTAGTTGGTTGGGTGACCACTCGACCGTTGAAGGATGACCGTGGTTCGGATTACACGTTAAACTGTAGGTCTCTTCCCTTCATACCTTACTAGGTGTTATGGTTTATCCCGGCGGCCGGGTTGACGAAACGTCGTCGGTCGAAACGGCTATGTAAATAGTTCGCGTTTTCGACTGTTCAGTGTAGCCGACATGAAATGAAGGGAAGCACTGACATGGCACCTAACTCACCCGGTGTTATGGGCCGACATCACGGATTTTGTAGGTGAAGTAGCCAACCGTGTCAGATTCCATAAAAAAAAATGCGACGATATTGCGGTCTCGGATGGCGAGGGTGGTGTAGGTGTAGGCCCGTAGCGCACTCGATCACACGGCCTTAAAGATTCGGAATGAGTGGATCGTCTCGACCTACGTAACTGTGAGACCGGTATTTCGTATTTCCGGGCCTACGCGCGCCGCTGGCGGGAGACGCGTAGCGTACCGTCCGCGTAGCGGGCTGGGCAACTCGCGTGGGATACGCGACCGAAGTCCCGCCCTCGTCATTTTTCCGACTGTTTTCACGAGAGAGTGTGGGCTCGTCTCGCTTCACGCCGGACCAATTTACATAATATCTTGCGTCAATTCAACACGCGTGGGTGGTATATACATGTTACAATTTAGGCTGCGAGCCTGGGATTATATTCCCGAAATATCCGACGGCCCACGCGCCCCGAGACGGGGTCGATCTCAATTCACTGCGGACTCACATCTATTCCGGCATCTAATGGCTGCTATTGTTTCGCGTTTTGGCGAGCCCTAATGTAGATACTCTTTGTTCGGAGACAATAGCGGTGACGCGGGCGGGACATGCTTGCGCGATATGGCTATTGCGGCCGGCAAGGTCTGGAGCCAATCTGTAGGTAACGAGCGAGTCAGGTACTCAGGTATCGAGGTCGTCCGGGGACTTATACAACTAGGTAGGAGCAATTAATTAGTTCGTAGGTACGCAGAGGCGGACTTTCCTTAGGCCGACTAGGTTCAGACCTAGGGCGGCCAGATATTAGCGGCGGCCAATCTGTAGCTGCTGCTGGAAGCAGTGAGCGCAGGTACAGAATAGAAAGGGTGCCGGCCGGAGCAAGTGCGTGTGACGTGCGGGAGTGGTGAGCGCGGCGGCGGAGACGACGCACTATTTACGCGGACAAAATAATTTAGCTATGACGATAAGGTCAATATTGCCAAAAAACTTATAAAACATACTTTTGCTATATGTAAAATAAACCTAGAAATAATATTTTTCTGGCAGGTTGAACCGAACGCAATACAGATTTTCGTACAACTTCACATTTGCATCTATGCTGTAAACTTGAAAGGGGCGGCTGGTACTAAACGGCCTAGGGCGGCTAAGGCTGCTAGTCCGCCTCTGTAAGTACGGCAGCACAACTAAATGCAAAACTCGTATCCTCGGTCCCAATAAACCTCTCGATAAAAGTTAATTGAGTCTGGCGCGCCGACGCGACGCCGACTTGGCGACACTCGACCGCACCGCACCGCGTCACCAGCCCAGCAGCGCGGCCTTCTAAAAACTTCGACAATAACTAACTAGGTACATAGGTATACTTAATAACTTTCTTAATATCAGTGTCCAAAGCCACCTCAGAAAATATTCTACAAATATAACCAACATCGATAAATCAATAGATACTACTAATAATAAATCTGTAAGGGGTGGTCATGGAGTAAGTTACCTATTTTGTTTTATGAGATATGCGTTTGTAGGCTCTATGTATGATACTAAAACTAAATTGACAACAATTTTTTTTCTGTATGTATGTATCCTGCAATAACTCTTAAGCCGATCATCCGAATTCGATGAAACTTAGTACAAGCACATTTTAACTATACGTGACACAGGATAGGCCAAATAAAATTCAGTTCCGATTACGCTCACATGTAACATAATGGCTCTCACTCAATACAACCCGAATTGTTCCGCGCGCCGAAATAAAGGTAACGCAGAAACGTAGGTCGGCATTCTTTCTTAATTACTATCTTCTTTTTATACGAATTTCTCACGAGCGAAGCCGCGGGCAAAAGCTAGTTCAAGAAATAAACTTAGACCGTAGTACGGCCAATATGTCGACTCCGTATCGCAGCCACAGCTTCATCCATCACTGACGTGGTGGACACGTGGCCCAGTCTTGGCGTACAAAAACAAGAATTGACCAATTACTAATTACTTTTAAAGCCGGTCTTGTAAGGAGTTAATGGCTATTATAAAAATATACGTGATTTGATAAGCCCATTTCGATATACTTTTATAGGAACAATTAAATGAGCGTTTAGATTAGCATCACGCTACTGATGTGACGGACGGGGTTTAGGTAGGTACTCATTGGTTTTCTCACTCGCCTCAAATGGCTTCACGTGTCGTTGAGTTGTGATAATAGCGAGAACGCAAGCAGTGCTACCCACACATGCATCTCAAATGACAACCAACTCACCCTGATAGGAATGCGCGCGCATCCCTGTTTGCGTCTCTCTGTGCGTCACGAGGTGCGTCACCATCTTCGTTCCCTTTTTCCTCGCTCCCCTTCGCAATGACGTCACCGCCTGTCAGAGACAGTACTGCCGCGCAATGCGCGGAGGTAGGCCGAGTAATACAATTGATTGCCTATTTCCGTTGTGCACTCTTTCGTTTGAGGTTTTATTTACTACATAGATACATACACACCACACGCTGTATTCCGACAATCGGGGTAAGCAGAGTAATCGGTGTTGCGCTGCAAGTGCTCTTGCGAATTACAGCACAACACCGACCACCAAGTATTCGGACAAGATAACTATCAAGCAGCAACTAAGGCACGAAGACCCACCTACTGCATGACCCGGTGGAAACACTGTGCCAAGGTCAGAGGTGGCTACCCTGTCGCCGTTTAACACGGCATCTTGTCCTTATCCCTATACCCTCGCTTTTTATGACATCATGGATGAATAAGAAGATCATCACATCATTCATCAATTCATCATGGATGAATAAGACATCATGGATGAATAAGAAGTCTTATTGATCCATGTATGACATGTCCGGGGAGTTATGCATTTACTAAGCGCAGTAGGTATTTAGCTGGAAAAGACGTCATCTATCGCACCGAACAGTATCAAGAGTTCTGTAACATTCTAATGTTACTGGAAATTGCTAGAATTCAGAATAAAATTGTTCACTTACTTATCTCGCGGTTTCATATCGCGCGACATGACGTAGGCAAAGCGACAGCGCAGATAGACTTATCAATCGGAAGTCGAATTAACTTTCCAACCATTTAGACAATGTGATTTGATCGATCGTTCACCTTGAAAATTACAACGGTGCGTAAGGTACTAGTCGAAAGATTTCCCCAAACCTTGAACCGACCGACAGACCGGCGCCATCTACAGGGTGTCCCAAAACTCAACGTCAAGCGGGAACCAGGGAGTAGGCCAGTTTATGACTACCCAGGGAAAAATAAGAAAAAAAATCGGAGTAATTTGTTTTTTATGATATGAAGCATTTTTTGAGAAACGTTGAAAATTGACATTTTTACGTACTACGACTACAAATTTGCAAATATAATTTAATTGTTAAAAAAAATTATTGGTAGCCTAAATAACTCTGCTATTGATCAGTATCCAGTATCCCAAAAAAACCAGAATGCCTGTAGTTTTACCAAAAAAAATATTCAGTTAAATTTTTTTCTAAAAAAATAAATGACTCGGATTTTTTTCTTATTTTTCCCTGGGTACTCATAAACTGGCCTACTCCCTGGTTCCCGCTTGACGTTGAGTTTTGGGACACCGTGTATATAAGAATTATAGCGGCAGTGTTTGACTGCCACTTCAGGTCGCTGCCGCGCCGCCGCACCGCAGCTGGTTATGCATAGCTGATGTGTTTTCGTTTGCTCCGAGTTTTCGGCGGCGCGGCGCGGCTCGGTCGGTGACCGCGGAAGTGGCGGCGGCGGCGCGGTGGCGCGGCTGCGGAGGAGGTAGCGGCGGCGGGCGCGGGGGAGGGGGCAGACACTGCTGACGGCCGCTTGCGACATGCGAATATTGCGTCACGTGCGCCTGCGCATGGGCACACCGTACACGGCCACGGCTACGCGCTCCCTGCCTAGTGCCTAGTCGACCAGTCGGACGGAAGAGGCTAGAAATCAATTCCGGACGATATGCGAGGTTTACACTCAGCCCTACATGGCAGGGAAGTGAGCAGGGAAGTGGGTAGCGCGAGAATGTGAACACGTTACTCGCGTCGATGCTGCCGCAGAGGTATTTTGGCCAATAATCGCAGCAGCGCCGGCAGGAGCAGCGGCGTGTGCTGCTGAGTGTAAACAGTACCGTGTGTAGCCAGGTAAGTACTTGAAAAAAAAACGGCCAAGTGCGAGTCGAACTCGCGCACCGAAAGTTCCGTATCGCCATGTCATGGTCAGCGCCACTCACGCCATCTATGTATTAGTTAAAATGCTTCATACTCTTTTCGGTAGATGGCGCGCATACACTTTTTGGTTTCTTCTATGGGAACGCCCGTGAATTTTTAACTTTTTCTTATTTTTATTTGTTGTTATATCGGCCATATTAACACATATTCTGTGAAAATTTCAACGGGCTACCTATTATGGTTCAAGAGATACAGCCCTCGGACAGACGGACGGACAAACAGACATACAGACAGACGGCGGCGGCGCGGCGCGCGGCGTAGGCTTAGTAATAGGGCCCCGTACCGGATACGGAACCCTAAAAACCTTAAAGTTCGAAAAATTTTGGCAAACTGCGTAAATTCCGAAAAAAATGTTTGCACATCAAACTATTGTAACCTTGCGTGTCCGTCACTCGACAAACTTGACAGAGGCCGACACGGTCATGTTTTGCGGCAGACTGCAATGACAGCCGAGGTGCAATGATGCGTCGCCCGTGAACCGGGTGCGCCGGAGCGTCAAGTCTGCTGCGCCCGCGCCGCCACGCGCCGCCGCGCGCACGCCACCCACTCCACTCTACCCGCGCATTTATTACGCCCATTAGCGCGAACTTGTCACGAACGCGGTTCATCTTGGGCAATCACGTGAGAACTGGCCGCTTTTTAGGGTTCCGTATCCGGTACGGGACCCTATTACTAAGCCTACGCCGTCTGTCTGTCCGTCCGTCCGTCCGTCCGAGGGCTGTATCTCTTGAACCGCAATAGGTAGTCCGTTGAAATTTTCACAGAATATGTGTTATTTATTTATTATGGCCGATATAACAAATAATAAAAAGTAAAAAATTCACGGGGGTTCCCATAGAATAATCCAAAAAGTGTATGCGCGCGCCATCTACCGAATAGAGTGTGAAGCATTTTAACTAATCATGACATTTAACTAATATGAAGCATTTCATAACACGCCATAGATGGCGTGAGTGGCGCTAGCCGTGACATGGCGATACGGAACCCTCGGTGCGCGAGTTCGATTCGCACTTGGCCGGTTTTTCTTGACGCACAATTAAACAGGACTCTTAAGAGGCGGCACGTGCAAGACTTCTGCTTCGGGGCAAGTGCGGTCAGTCGCCGAGCACCGGAGCTTGGCGAATCGCATATTGCACTAAGTAATTAAAAAAACAGCACACTTCGAGGTAAGAAATAACTATTAAGAGTCCAGAGATATCGCGTGCGAGGAGTTTTAATTTTTTATATTATTTTTTTGCATATCCTGTTCGTGTTTTTTAGTTTGGTCGGTATAATTAATGTTTAATGCTCGTGGCAACATGCGATCTCGCAGAGAGCACCTCTGAAGGAACTCACGAGACGGGATGGCAGAAGTAGAATAATTTACGTTTGTCATAAATTCAGCTTTTGGCTTGTCGTTCACGCGTGCGCTCTTGTCATTATATATGATATGATATGACACTTCCAGCGTGCTTCCAAGTTCCAACTGTGTGTGTGAATGTAACATTTGATGTTTGGCCGAGTGTTTGGCTGAGTCAACTTGACGAGTCTTCGCTGAAGTGATCAACAGTGAGATTCCGATTCTTATTTTGAAATTAAATCGACAGTTTATTTTATTTTTTATTTTATTTTATTTTATTTTGATACATACGCATATCCATGTTGCCAGCGGCTTTCACATGAATTCCTAAACCAGTAAAATATTTTCTCATGTTTGTACATTGCAGACATTTACAGAAAGTGATGTACAAAAATGTGTAGTACCACAGTGCCATGAAGAACCCCTTGCCCCGGGCGTTAATAAACAAAGGTAACGCAGCAAGTGAATAAGTTGTTTAGACGTTGTGGAACGGCACACGCCTCTGTGCTTACCGTAGTGTAATATCAACGGATAAGTGTAGGGTTACGCAAAGGCTTCGGCGCTCAGATATGTCGACGCCGCCACAGCCGCCACCGCGCCGCTTGCACAAGGTTTCGCAGACCTTTGTTTTACGCAACTAAAATCGTTTTAATAATTTGTGTCCTACGCTTACTCGACAATAGTGTCATCGGTTATGGACGAGAACGAATCAATTTATACAATATTATGCTCCTGTAGCATAGGTTGACAGGCGAAGGTTGCCTTAGACAATAATTCAACCTTTTGTACATCTCTACTTCTTACGTATAAAAGGGAACATCTGTCTGTAAGTATGTTTGAGGTAAACTCCGAAATCACTGAACAGATTTTGATGCGGACCAATGAAAAGAGTAGTTCTTGAAGCTCAATATAGGCTATATACCATCACGCTAAATAGTCTTAAGGCTGAGCATATCAAAGAAAGTGTAGTATAGACGGATTGTAGTATAATCGGATTTGCTATTAACCGAATCTACCGCGAGCGAAGCCGCGAGCAAAAGCTAGTTTATTTATGCGAATAAATAAATTATATTAGATTAGATGAGGCCGAGCTGAAATCGGATAGCTTCCGCAGTTTTTTGCACACCGGCTACTGTGATTTTCTATTGAAGGGAAGGTCGTTCGATGAAAGAAATCAAATTCGATTTAAATAGATCTGCTCGGTAACAAATCGTTAACACCTCCGACAATGCCTTCTGACAACCTGCGAGGGCTTTGTTGACTGTGAGGCCGGGGGCCGAGCGAGGCGTACATACGAACGCCATTACGTCCCTCGCCGCGTCTCGCGCCGCCACTTCCGCTGCATTGTCCCCAGTATCCAGCAATATTTATTGTTAATAGAATGCTGGACATATTATTATAGCTTCCAGTCACGCCTGCAATTTACTCCCCATCGCTTCGTCCGAAGATTTACTCCAGAGACGCGCCAGCCGCACGTCCCGCGCGCATCCGGTGTTTTGGCAATGCTAAAAAAGATCTTATTTATAGCATGTGACGAATTCCCGGTCACTGCATCCTCGTCTGGTGTCCTCGCCGAGGAGAGGTTATTTATTTTCGAACCAGTACGCTGCGCTGGTGGGCGTATCGGCCGTGTATCACACCTTTTATACAGAATTACTTATACAAAAATGCGTAAAAAATGAATTCGTCTTGTCGCGATTTTTGGGGCGGAAGTGCGCGAAACCGGTTCCGCATCATCCGCATGCGCCCTACAACAGTCAAAGTTCCGAGCAAAGTTCTTTTATCCCAAAGAGATTTTGCATTCATACAACGTCCGCACCAAGTCCGCACACACTGGTCACGGCCGCCGCAGATATGTTATAATGTCGGGGACGATCGAGCGGATTGTTTAAATCGGTTCCGCTCGATCGGCAAGGAGGTTAGCTCCAGTCAAATGAGTGCGACATTGGCACACTTCGGTGTGACCTCGTTGCGCGGCGTCATCGTTCACGCCGGACTATTCGGTTTACCGCAAGATAGCGCCGCCGCCGTGTGCACAACGCCGTCGCTGTCCCGTAGACGGGCATCAGGTCACGTCGCAGTCGCGTCGGGCCGTACACGCGCCCGCCCGCGCCGAGAAAAAATAACCGCATGAAACTTTCGCGAATTCCACGCGTTCCGCACGTGAGTCACGGCCCCGTTAATAGTTCCTCCTTCTCCCACTACATCGACATCGCTTTGGAAGGAAGCTGCGCCCGCGCCACCGCCGTCGCCGTGCACGGACCCGCCACCGAAAGTTGTACGCGGAACACGCATGCTCGGGTACGGACAAGTACGGGAATAACGGGACGGGCTCGACGACGCGGCGTCGCGCCGCTCCACAGCCCGCGAAACAATGTGAGTCCACATCGAAACGACAATCGACTTGCAGAACGGCGCGGCGGCGGCGTCCGCGGCGATGGTGCGACGTAAACCTTGCGTTTACCGAGCGACTAGTATTATGCAAATACATCTTGTAACTTGGCCGCCATCGCGTTGCACCACGGCGAAGGCTCAGCGCCGCGCGTTTGGCAACCCGATTTCAAAACCTTTTCAAAATACCGTGCCTACATCGGCGCGGTATGTGATGTAGGCGGCCGCCGCGGCGGCGCGGCGGTACGCACGCCTCCGCCGCCGCCGCGCCGCATCGATCGCCTGCAGCCGCGAGCGCGATACAGATTGCGGTGTGCTTTCGGAGGCGATATCGATCGATTGCACCGGGTAGTTTCAATACGCAGACGATTTCTCTGGTTTCCAAACTCGCCGGAAGCTGAACAGTGGCGCGATTCAGGCGCCGGCGACGACGGTCGCGTTCCGGCGAACGATTTGAATACAGCGTGAAAACGAATCGCTTGTAGATTGGCGCACGATCCTGGTTCAAATCGTTGGGAAGGGTGGGTCGCGTGGGAAAACCCACGCGGCACGAACTGACCGGATTGTCACGTCCGTGGGATCGACGTCACCCACCGTCACCGAGGCCTGCGCCGCCGGTGTGGTGTGACGTGTCCTGGAAGCCTCGGCCACCGCCGCCGAAGGCTATCTATCATTCGCCCGCCCATTTGACACATAGCCTCTCTGTGTGCGCGTCGACCGACGACGTCGAGCTACTCGTAAATACGAGTATTCCATCGTTCGCGTCGCCAGACGCAATCAGCGGCGCAGTCTCCGGTCTCCGAGGCGCCCCGCCGCTCCCTCCCCCCGCTGCGCCGGAGCAGCAAGGTTTAGCTTTTTGCGAATTAACCTGCACAAATTCAGCACGAACCGGTTTCCAGGTGATAAAATACCTACTGCCGCGGCGACCGGAGCCGGGCCGAGTCCGTGCATGTCGCCGATTTTATACTTTTTTGCGTGAGGTTGTTCGCTCTGGCTGGAGGATCGTCGGACGGGAGATAAATATTTATTTAGTTGCATCATCAATATATTACCCGTCATCGCACTGCACAGTAGCAGCTTTTTAGCTCCGAATCCGAATTTGATCCCGCACCCATCGTCGTCACGCAAAAAAGGTATTCTTCTTCGGCTTACCTGGCAGAAGTGTTTTATTATTATTCTTATTAAAGGTTCCTCTCCGAGAGGTGGGCGGGCGGACACGGGACCCTATGAAATTATTTTTGTACCTGCCTATCTTATTTGCTTCGTCAAAAAAAAACAAAACGGGCACCGCACTGTCTGCCCGCGCGCATTGTCGCAAGTTGCATCTAAAGTAAACTCGAGGGGACGCGACGACGCTCGATGCGAGGCTAGATGCCAAGCCGGCGGCGTTGCAAATTAGTTTCCAAAGAAACAGCGGGACGCATTGACAATACTCGTGTCGGAGTGAACGAATGCACTTCCGTTCTCGATTTCCGGTCCAGTCGGCGGCGCGATTGCTTCATATTTAGAATGCGTAATTTCACAATGGTGTAAAAGCATCTTCCATTTTGGGACATTTCAAACATCCGGCTCATCACAAATGCAATTGCACCACGACCATGTGCCACGGCCGTCGCGTTCTCGACGACGTTAAATAAACGATGCACCACCGCTCAGGTAGACGATGATGCCGTCAATCCCAAATCCCTTTGCGCATTTACTATTTCGAAAACACGCCCAGTTTGTTTAGGCCCGATAAGGCCGGATAAGATATTCGCTCGCGTGACACGGCTAACAAAAGTATTATTAGGATCGTTTCAGAGGTTCGTGTAGTCGGAGTTCGGACGTTTCCTATACCTGGATGGAGTCATCGCAGGCAGGGCCGCCACGTCACGCACCGCACCGGATGACGACCTCGATTTCCTACCTCCAAGGCCCGCACACTTTGAGCAATAACGCACTACCTGGCGGATATTATCAAAGAGATACTTGATTTCTCTTGTTCGGTTTCTAGTCCAGTCGCGCGCGGCTATGGAGAGCGGCGGCGCAGCGGTGATACAGATTTCTACCGGCGGTAACGGAAGTTTAACCCAGTTCGTGGGCTGCTCTCGGCTCGGCGGCGGCGGCGGAGACTGCGGCTGCGCGGAGATCTCCAGATAACGATGCCGATTTGTGAAGCCTTGGAGCGGAATATATGCAGCATCTTGCGAGGTCGAAAGCGAGCTGGCCGAAGACCAACCACCATAGATGCCACGAGCGTTATTACCGTCGAATTAGGGGCACTAGCTTCTTTCCTCCAAGGTTATTTTAACAAAATAATATTTACCAATATTAAAAACCTGAATTTATCTTATGTAAACGACGTCCCGCGGAGATGGCAGGGAATAAGATAAATGTAAATAATCTTAACATAATAAATGTAAAGGTTTAAGATTGAATAGAGGGTCGCGGCCAGGTGGCAAAGGGCGGAGCACTTGTTGTAAAGCCTTGCACCTAGCTAGCAGAGGCTCATATTCTCACGGTCGCGGCCACGATCACATCACATCTGGTACGTATAAACGGGCGAGTTGAAATAGAACAGGTAAGTAGCGCGTATCGGACATTAGGTAAGGAGTTGAATATGTAAATTGAGGAAGTCAAATCTATTGTGGGACCTTGAGAATTTAGGAAACGGTCGGCCGCTGACTCGAGATCACGAGAGAGGATTTGAATTTGGAATGCGTGCAGGGTCAACGCGCAGCTGGCCGCCGTGCGTCGCGGTCGCCGACGCGCACCGGACGCGCGGCCGGAAAGCGAGTCAATTTGCAGTCACATCTGCCTACCTGCCTCTCATTCGTATTCATGCATTTGACCGGGAGCGCGCCGTTCGAGGCCCGTTAAAACAAACGCAAAAAACTTCTCGGAAATCTTGACGTTTCCGTTCAACGCTTACGCTAAAATTCGATCGCCATCTGTCATATCGTGTCCGTTATTCTGGGGCCGATCGTGATCTGAACAATATTCTCGGCCGTTCGACGTCATTCATCACCAGGCCGCTGCGCTGCTGTAGTGCATCAGCAGCTGTCATCAAAATAGATGTAAAAACATAAGTACGCGAGCGTATGAGCGTGCAATTTGTATTGTTATGTACTAGTCTGTCATATAGGCACTCTATTGTATGTTTGCTGTCTGTGGGCCGAATCCCTGCGGTCCCTCCGGAAAGCTGGAATCGTGGCGCGTCGGCATCGTCGACGACCGCGCAGGTGGAATCGAGGCATCCTCTTTAGATTTTCTATGACTCTGCTCTTTGTGCGGATGGATCGCCGTGGCGGGCGGGACGCTTTGCTCCCCGTCTGTCTAATATCCAAATGTATGTAAAATATTTCAAGCTTTGAGCTCGGCAACTTCGGCAAAGGCTTCACGAAGTCGCCCCGCACAGGCTCGTCGGCGGACGACGGTATTACATAATGAGCAAAAGTTTTTACATTTGCGATGGAAGCGCGGTCGCTGGGGTTGCGGGGAGCGGGCGGTAATGCGACGGCGGGGGGGAGGCGGGCCGCGCATATACAAAGTGGGCGCTTCCCGCCCGACTCGATCCACGGCCGCCCCGCTTTTGACAACTCTCGCTTTGATGCCACCAAATTGAAAGAGTATTCAATTTTGCGTTATTACTCGACCGTTTCGTGAAACTTGCGTAGATTTACGAGCTTTCACGCGGCGAACGGGGCGTCCGGCGTATTTCGCCGGGCTCTGCCGTCGTCGTCGCTTTGTGCGTCATCATCAGATGGACGATAATTTGCGGTGTGACACGCGGGTGGGAGTTGGGACTAACGTACCTATTGGGAGACGCGCTTCTCGTGTGGGAGGCTGCCGAGCGGTGACCTGATGTCCTACGAGGTCACACTGATCGGGCCAGCGAGAAAACAACGGGAGCTTTCAGATCGAGCAGATTCGACTACTAAACCGAGGTCACGGAGAAATTACTACAGCAGTCAGTAATGCAATGCCCTCCGCATTAGTCCCTCCGCACAGTGCTCGACGTAAATCTTAGAATATACTCGTAATATACAAACATCAGTGTCTGCTCAGCTGCCTCTCAAACTGCCGATAAATTATGTGAGTGAAAGAAGCGAGGTAGCAGCAAAAAAAGGTCCGAGTTAAAAACGAATCTCAATTACTTCGACAATCGGGAGAGATCGGACGGAAGACAGGTGAATAGGGGTCGACCTTTTCGATGGAAAAGTATCTAAGGAATTCAGTTGTAATTAAATTCCACGCACAGCCGCTTCCCGCGCCTGGGGTGCATAATGAGGACCCTCACTTGCCGCTCGACGCTCGAAAGACGTCACCGGACAAAGGCATCACCTGAGCGGATAGGGGTGTGTCATGCAGGTACCCACATTGAAGATGACGTGAGATTTCTTCCCCTATGTAACATTGTCGCCGAGCGAGCGCATTCACTTGGTGCAGCACCCGAGTAACGTACGGTGGGTGACGGACCCTTGACCCAAATTCTGGCGGAACGGTATTGTGTTGAGTGCGCGCGCGTGGCGGCCGAGTCGAGAACACTGCATCACTGTGAGCGATGCGGTGTCTGTGACTGCGAGACCGATCGCCTTGAGTCACTGCCGAAGCCCGTCGGAGATACGCCAACAATGGACATCAGATAACAATATTTCCAAAGTCTGATCATTCGGCGACGCGACGTCGGCGAACGCTTAGTACGACGACGGCCATAATTAATAATTGTAGAAATTGAGCAACGTTGCGTGTGCGGCCGATTGTCCCATTGTCGTTTGTCGCTAAAACCGACGTTTTTCTGCCGTTTACGTTCCCGCGTTCGCTTTCGACAGATCGCCTTCTTATTGTGTAGATAGTGAATAATTTTGGGAACCGCTTATTTAGTCGTCGAATGTCCGTGAATGAATCGGCCGCCGTTTCAAAAATGCATTGCGATGTGGCATTTCGTGTCGGGAGCGCTGACGCTGGGCCTCGTTGCGTCGAGTTTATCGACGAAACTCGTTTGTGTATCGGCTCGTGTCGACACTCGGCACAGTGCTGCGCCGGGAGTCATTACCGGACCCGATACGAGACAATGGCACGACCCAAAAAACTATAACATAGCGATAACGACGAGGTAATTTGGCTAAGTGCTGCTGACGATCCGATCATCGTCGGTAAACGAACCTTTTGTTAATAGGTACGTCGACAGGTTGAGTGCATCTGGCGAGAGCCCATTCATTTTGATACATGGACGGATATCCTGCGCGATCGTAATAAATAAAAGGTATCGATCACATCCGTTTCACTCTTCCGGCCCCGGAGCAGTTTTTACATTCGAACGTAAAAAGCTTTCCCACAGTGTTGCCAGGTGTGAATGAAGGTAAAGCGGCGACGGAGGCGCGCGGCGGTGCGCAAGCGCACAGCCGGTGATCGATTAATGGTTGTTGCGATATCGTGCGAGTTGCCAAATTATGAGAGCAACGAGAATGGCGTTGCGTCAGCTACTTTGTTTCATCGGGTGTGTTTTGCGGTATTGGCTAATTTTTGCCGCACAAAGGCTATCGGATGTGGTCGACCCACTGCCGCGGCGATGCCGCCATTGCCGCCGCAGCCGACAGCAGCGGTGAGCGGTGACGACGACGCCTCCGCTGCCATCGTCGCCGGCGCGCCGTGTGCAATGCGTCATGCGGTCGTGTCGTGAATGCGCAAACTATTTGCAACACGCACACTATAAGGCATTATATTTGGCAACCTGACTAGCAGTGAAATTGCGGCTTTCGAGAACGAGAAATAGTTTCATTATCTGTCTAACGGTACATAGCTTCCAAAGGGAAACACCGACACGGCATTAAGTTCACCAAGGTGTTATGGGCTGACATGACGGATGTTGTAGGTGGGTGATGTATGTATCCAACCGTGTCAGCTTCCATAAAAGGAAATCGGGGCAGTCCGCATGCAGTCGTCAAATTTATTGCGTTAATGTGATGTGTATGGAGTATGTTTGAAACACCATACTATAGATGAATAATTTTGTGAGATTGTACATATGTTAAATTAAGATATTGTATTGTTGTTGTATTGTATTGTTTATTGATCATTCATATGGCAGTTAGACTGCTCTCGAACTTGTCACAATTTGTTCTATCCGGTTCGATTACACCCACGAAGAAGAACCGACAAGAAACTTCGCAGGGTATTTTTTAAACATATTTTTACAAGAATTTAGTGTCTAGCCACATAATAACACCGCCCATAGTCTAAGTAGATAATTCTTTTTTGGCGAAAAAATATTACAACTTCAGTAGCCCACTTTGCCCCACCTTTAAATCTTCGATGATTTTTGTCCAAGCATTTATTAAAGTACAACATTTGATCTGCACATTAAAGTCATCGTGGCTTCCACACCACAACTATATTAGACAAATGAAAAAGTAGGCAAACGAAATTAGCATGTTTTCGAATTTTTTGAGACACATCAACTTTAAGAGCAGATTACACCCAGAAGGGCTAGAAATATAAAGTGTAACACATATTTGAAGACGCCGAACGAATCGTTCATGTGGTACCATAGAAATGCCAATAGCTCAAAAAGTTTAGCCGTGCGAAGCGTCATCATAAATCATAAAGTACATAAAAAGTCTTAATTTTTTTTAGTTGACCCCCCCTATACGCGAACCCAAAGAAGTTCATCAAATTCACGTCAAAAATATTAATTAAAAAAAGTGCATTTTTTGTTTAC
Source organism: Nematopogon swammerdamellus (assembly GCA_946902875.1). NCBI lineage: Eukaryota > Metazoa > Arthropoda > Insecta > Lepidoptera > Adelidae > Nematopogon > Nematopogon swammerdamellus. The sequence continues at coordinate 929,466 of OX336334.1, forward strand.
GCGATTTTCGTGATGGTTGCTTCGGAGTTGCCGCACCGACGTTCATCAAATTCACGTCAAAAATATTAATTTAAAAAAAGTGCATATTTTGTATAAGCGAATTTCGTGATGGGTCATTCGGCGTTGCCGCAGCGCATGGGCTCGGCAAGCAGTCTGAACTCTGATGTAGTCTTAGATGTAGGCTCTGAGTTTAGTCGGTAGGTACTCACCGCTGCGGATCGGAGAAGACGAACTTCCTCAGCTTGAGGTCGCGGAGCACTATGCCCTGCGCGTGGCACGCGGCGACTGTCTCCGCCATCTGGCGGAACAGCCGGCGCGCCTCGTGCTCGCGCAGGCGCTTGCGCGCGCGCACGAAGGAGTGCAGGTCGGAGTGGGCGCGCGGGAACACTAGGTACACGAGCCGCTCGCCTATTAGCACCTCGTGCAGGGGGTTCACGTGCGGGTGGCCGTCGAGCCGGTAGTGAGCCTGGAGGAGTCCGCTGCAGTCTCGCGACACCACCTGCGGGGACACACACAACACCGTCACCCGCGCTCCTTTCCTGCACAACGCGATGCCTATTGTTAGGTTTCCGTATCCCGTACGGAAGCCTATTACTAAGCCTACACCGTCTGTCTGTCGGTCTGTCCGTCCGTCTGTCCGAGGGCTGTATCTCTTGAACCGTAATAGGTAGCCCGTTGAAATTTTCACAGAATATGTGTTATTTATTATTGTTCTTCTTAATGTTTTCTTAATGTTTAATTTGTTTTAGTGTTTATTTAGGTTTTTATTTCTACATACATGTTATAGTATACATGTTTTTTTTTCTTTAGTTAAAATAATAGTATTGTCTTTAACTCAGACTTACTTTAACGATGTAAAACCGCATAACATTAAGTAGGATAATTTGCAGATGAACTAACTAGCTGCACTTACGCAAGGCAATCAGACACAAATGTCAACGTATATACCCACCCACTGGCGGTCAGTCATTCAGTGTATATACCTAACCACAAAATGTGACCACATACATAATCAGAATGTTATTATCACATGATCATAAGAATGTTAAAATATTACCCGTTCCTATTTCAAATTTAAGAAGAAATTAACTTACGTACATACCATCACGCGGTGCTCCACACATACGGTGTAAGCAGAGTAATCGATGCATGAACTCTGGTGAATTACAGCACAACACCGACCACCACGCTTAGCAATATATTTACAGGCTATTTACTAGGACCGGGCCACATCGGGCCATTCCGTCCAGTTCAGTGTAGCCGGCACGACCGAAGGGAAGCACTGACGTGGCATCAAGTTCGCCCGGTGTTATGGGCTGACATCACGGATGTTGTAGGTGATGTAGCCAACCGTGTCAGTTTTCATAAAAAAAAATACAGATACATTTATTTGCGTCAGGTTCCCATACAGTGTAAGTACCTACCTATTGCCATGCGGGCAAATTAACCCGCCCGGGTCGGTACCACGGCACTGAATGAAAGGTCGGTCGAAACGGCTATGTAAATAGTTTGTGTTTTCCGTCCAGTTCAGTGTAGCCGGCACGACCGAAGGGAAGCACTGACGTGGCATCAAGTTCACCCGGTGTTACGGGCTGACATAACGGATGTAGTAGGTATGTAGCCAACCGACCGTGTAAGTTTCCATAAAAAAAATACAGATACATTTATTTGCGTCAGATTCCCTCTCATATAGTGTACAAGCTGTGCCCGCGGCTCCGCCCGCTCTCATATTTCACTTCACTGCTAACCTCATAAGCCATTTAGCGTGATAGTAAGTAGCCTATAGTTGATGGGAAGAATCAAGCTATCCGTAGATTTTTTTTTATTAAAATCGGTTCAGTGGTTCTCGAGTTATAAGCGGACAGACAGACAGACACTCAGACAGAAAGCAGACGTTGGATTTTATTATAGGTAAGGAAGGATGTGTATGTACCTACCTATTGCCATGCGGTCAAATTCGCAAACGACCTTCACGAATTTCCATTAGAGCCAAATCTAATATGAATAACGGTAAGAAGCACATACACCACCGGCTCAATAGAATCAACCCTTCATAGCAAATCGAGTTTGCCTTTGATTGAGAGTCCGTTCGTCCCCCCGTGACCGGCGCGGCGGACCCCGAACACCGTGTGTCGCGACTCGCACACAAAGAGCTTAGATTTCAATTACGTCGAGGGAATTTACTGCTATAAACATGCCAGTGGGTAGATAAAGGACGCATCTCCACTCCAGCCAGCAGAAGAAATTAAATTGTCAAGAGATTTGAATGCTGGAATTCTTGACGAATAGCAAATAAATATTGATTTAATAACCGCGCACTGACATCGATGGCTTTCTTATTCAACTTAAAGTAATGTAATGACGAACACATGAATAACTTATTTTTTATGTGATCCGGTGTGGGTGGCTGAGTCGGAGGGGCATGCTCCGACCAGCCAATATCACTTCCGAGAAGGTAGTTGCCATACCGGAGACTTCCTAACCTACCACCTAGTAAGGTAAGAAGGGAAGGGACCTACAGTTTTACGTGGAATCCGAGCCACGGTCAGCCTCCAACGGTCGAGCGGTCACCCATCCAAGACTGACCTCGGCCAGGGTTGCTTAATAAATAACAGTCGACCGACCGCACCACTGAGCTACCGAGGCTGACGATAGTAGGTACCTGGGAAAGTTTTAATAAGCTCAAAAATGTATCCGTTAGGATTGGAAGGATCGGCCGACGACGCCCGCTGCGGCCGGCGCGTCTCTTTAAAGCCATTCATCCACTTTTTTTTCGTTTTGCAAAACGAAAAAAAAGTCCACAAAATTTTTATTTGTGTAGAAACGCCAGACACAGTGCCGTCTTCGTATTTATCTACAAGCCGGTGACAAATGCTCGGCGTGTTATATTAATATCGGCCGAGGTGACCCAGTTCCGATGCTTGCAAATAAAAATTGCGAGACTACGATAGAGTTATTTCGTATTAACACTTGACAATATTTGTACGAATTCGGCCGCGATAACTGGCTCCTTTATCTCGGTTTACCTTGCGGGCATACCTACTCGTCTGCTGTTGGAATTTATTAAAAAAAAAACAGTTTCAGGGTTTCAATTTTAGTGCGTCATTCATGCAAACTAGGCCGCGGACAGGAAAACGGATTGTGGGAAGACCACCCGCCGGGTGTGACGACGACATCAAGTACGTAGGCGGAAAGCATTAGTTCCGTACCGCTGAAAGCCGGAAGTGGAGGACTGGAGGAGGATTGGAGAGGCGTAAGTCCAGCAGTATATAGGATCTCCACGTGCCACGATCCTGACACACCTCTGCCGCATCTTCCACTCTCATAATGTTCTTAACACATGCTGGTCGGTTACGGGTACTAAGCACTTGATCCTTTATGAGCACATGCCCGATCTGGTCCAGGTACGTGCGTCTAGGGCGACCCTTCACTGAGAAATTTTTTTTTACTAAACTGTTTTGTAAAGTCGTTTTTTACTCAAATTTGGTACGTACTATATAAAGTTATATAAACCGGTTTAGTTGCGGCAACTAACCACAATTTAGTAAAACCTACTTTTGTAAGCAACTACCGAAGTAATAGCTACTATTTACAAAATTAATTGTTCACTGAATTGTTTGACTACACGTGACCAAACTATCTAAGAAATCTATGGAGCATGTGAGTGGAAGAGTCGGGAATTCCCGACTCTTCCACTCACATGCTCCATAGATTTCTTTCGTTAGTCTCCTATCCTATCATCCATTCTTCCAACACGACCGAACCACCGAAGCATTCCTTTCTCAATCTCTATCACTATATCTCTGTCACACTAATAAACGTTCTTGGGACCTACTTTGGCTAGCGTGCAACAAGTAATCTGTGGTGCAACCTTCTTCCAAACAACCTTTTCCACATCTCTTTCACATTTTCCATTCCGCGTATCGTATATACAGGTATAGCTACTTAATTAACCAATCCGTAATACTGTCGAATATTACGAGAGATCATTATGTTTTTTTTTTAATTAAATATATTTATAATGTCACGGCCGCAAATCCGCAATACAAAATCTATTCAATCCGCAAGCAAGAAACTTTGTTCAAAATGACAAACTCTTCTACCGATATTCCGTTGTACAAACCAGCAGCGTTTGCGGAAAATTATGTGCATATTTCTCGAACATCATTCAGTATTTGTCAATTTGATACGGGCTTCGAAATTCGAATTGTTTGCACGCGCGCAACGGACGAGCGCTCCGCGACGACCGCGTGCTGCGATGCGGGCGTGGGAGGGAGGAGGGGGGGCATACAGAATCATAGAATACACCGAGTAGGTAGGTGGTGGGAGGCACTAGATAGATTGGAGTGAAGTGCGAGGGAGGGGGGGTCATAGACAAGAGGGCCGGCGCGGTTGGTGGGGCGCGGGGGCGACGCTCGCGGTGACATTCAACCAGCGCTTATCAAGAGTTACACAATGTCAATGAGAAGGTCTTAGAGTATTTTCGGCGTTCCCCCCTCCGCGCCGCCCCGCGCGCCACCTCCGACGCCACGCCCTTACCTCCACCGCGGGCCCGCAATCGGACCTATTACCTCCATTGCAACTTGCAACCTGTCCTCAACTTCGTAGTGCGATATGATTCGTTTGCAGTTTGTACTAAACGGTCAACAGATCAAACATTTTCGTTCAAGGTGACAGCGTGAATCTATTGAATTACTGACCTACTCGTAAATAAAATAAGTAGGTGTAATAAATTTTTCTTTGACAGCTCACGGAGGGTGGGCGTGAAAACCGATATGGTAAACGAAAATTCATATCCTACCCTGGCTTACATATTACTAACGTAATGACGTGCCCATAATATACATACCACGCGCTGTATCCCGACAATTAGGGTAAGCAGAGTAATCGATGTTGTGCTGCAACTGCAAGTAAGTACTCTTGTAAATTACGGCACAACACCGGTCGGTGTTGTGCCGTAATTTACAACGGCACAACACCACACGTTTAGCAATGTATTATAGGAGTTAGGACACTAGATAACTATCAAGCAGCAAGTAAGGCACGAAGACCCACCGGCTGCATGACTCGGTGGAAGGACCGTGCCAAGGTGAGAGGTGGCTATCCTGTCGCCCTTTGGTCAATGTAGGAAGGAAAATGCGATGGTTCCCGATGAATGGCCCGCGTGGGAGAGAAGGCAGCGCGGCGTGGGATAGGGGCAGGGCGCGGGGGGCGGGGGGCACAGTAGCCGTTCGCACGCAACAGGAAAAACTCGATCGAAAACCCCCGTCCCGTCTTTCTGAAGAGAAACCGAGACAATTTCGCGGAAGATGAAATTCGACGGGCTGTGCTGTTTATCTAATGGATAATACTAACTGGCTGAAGTCGGTGACGTAAAGAATGACGTAAGGGAACGTAGTATTGTGACGTAACGTACGTAACTCGACAGGCAGTATACGCCTGGTCATATTCTAAAGCGAAAATACAATGGGTTATTGCTTAATCAAATATAAATAAATTTTAAAAAAGCAAGCTGTGAAACACCGCGTGACAACTGGGGGCTGGGGGTATGGGTTACATATGGTCACAGGATCGGGCCCAAAAATGGTCTGAGGTCTTATGTAAATAGGCAAAGGGATGTAACTGTAAAAACAAAATAGGACAAATTCAAGCATAGTTACTACCTTACGAATGATCCGTCGGTTATCAAACCGTTGATAGGTTTTTTTTATGTAATCCGGTATGGGTGGCTAAGTCGGAGGGGCCAAAACACATGTTCCGACCAGCCAATTTCACCTGCGCAAAGTAAGTGCCATACCGGAGACTTACTGGACTAGAGGAGAACACAGCCGAGGCCGCTATGCGGCCATCTTACATCCAGTACGGTACGGTACTACCACCGGTGTGGTATTTGAGCCTACCACCTAGTAAATGGCATGGGGTAGCTACATTTTAGCCGAAGAAGGCGGTCACATAGGCCCTTTGTGTTTTAACGAAAAACAACGGATATTACCTACCACTTACCTACCTGCATAATTTTCGAAGAAATATAATATTTAAAATTTTAAAATGAATATTTATATTGGAACAAAGGTGAAGAAAAGCAAAGAGACGACAGTGTGTGTGTGTGAGTAGTATAGACAGATGTGTGGACACAGATGTGTGCAAGTTCGTCTGCAATGTTGGCCGGCCTGCGCTGCGCGGGCGCTGGCTGAGCTGGTGTAGCAACGGAACGAGCGTTGCCACACGTTAGCCTTGTTCGCTTGCAAACTGCGCGCGCGCAGCAGGACTTGCGTACTCGCAGGACTTGTGCCTTGTCTCACGCCTCGCACTCGTTTATGTTTCGGAACGTTATTTGCGAAATGTGAAATAGCTATTATTACTCAATAGTTAGATACATTAGTTAGATAGGAGCTTGCATTTTCAATCTTTTGCTTTCTTGTGTGTATTGAAAAACAAATAAAATTATAATAAAATTTATTATTTAATAAGTAATTAATGTGCCTATCTATATAATGGGTACTTTTCTTCAAATCCAATCAAAATAAACTTTATTGTAAACTGGCCGGTGTTTGTTGTTAATATTTTACTTTAGAGTTCGCACAATAATCACACCAAGTTTGACGCTCGTACCTATGTAGGTAATAGGTATTACCGTTTTTACGATAGTAGCAAAAGCAAAATGCTTCGAAAAAACACGTTTCTTGTATGGGGACCCCTTAAATGTTTTACTATTGGTATTTTTTTGTATTATTTTTTCCTAGTATATTCGCTATAATGATTAATGACACATATTCTGTCAAAATTTCAATCGCCTACCTATTACAGTTCAGACATAAAACAAAAATACAAAAAAAGTTACAGCACTTTAAAAATAGGAATAGGGTCCCGTATGAATTAGCATAAAAAGATAAAAGATATGGATGTGACTTAAAAAAAGTTTCTTTTACTTATGCAACATTTCAAAGTATTACAGTGGGTAACATCAATACATACGCGGTACCCACCCAGTTGTATTGCTTTGTGTTGTGTAGGAAGTATTGCATTTGAACTGACGAGACAGTTTCAAATTTGATGACGAATGACAAAGACGGTCATGAAATTGTGATTAATAATAAATAAATAACTAGGTTAGCGGTGTGTATCAATTAGTAAGCTGGTATACACGTGTTCGTGACGATATTAAGTTTCATAATGATTTCAAAAATTACCCGACTCAGCAGTAATTTAATGTAACTGGTGCAATCTTTTTAAGGACAATGTTTTGTTCTGATAAATGCCTATCTTTTTTTTCCTGGAAACTGACACGGTTGGCTACATCACCTACAATACAACATCCGTCCGTAATGTCAGACCATAACACCGGGTGAACTAGGTGCCATGTCAGTGCTTCCCTTCATTTCATGTCTGCTACACACGACCTATTTACATATAGCCGTTTCGACCGACGTTTCGTTCAGTGCGGTGGTATCAACCCGGGCGGGATGAACCCTACCACCTAGTAAGGTAAGAAAGGAAGGGACCTACAGTTTTACGTGGAATCCGAACTACGCTCAGCCTACAACGTTTTTACGCAAGTACTTTTGGATGGGTGACCGCTCGACCGTTACAACGGCCGAGCGGTCACCCATCCAAAAGTACTGACCGCGCTCAGGGTTGCTTAACAACCCTACTGCACCTGAAATACCGAGGCTGACATACTAAAATTTAGTATGTCAGCCTCGGTAGTAGTAGCAGGCCTCACGCACTCTACCGCCTAACGGGCCGCCGGCGGTCTTTTTCAGTAAAAATTCGTCACCCGCGCGAAGTATACATAGACGCTCGCCCACGCAACTGCGCGCAGCTGCAAAGCAATAACCACTTTACACTCGATCGTTAAGGTACATTTTCGCACGCAGCGATTGGCGATGTGAAACAGTAGGCTATTAAAGCCCGAAGGTAGGAACATTTTCTATGGAGTGATTTATCTGTTACGAAGTAACTATTAAGTAATCTGTGGTAGTAGTAACTAAATGCTTCGAGAAACAACTAATTAGTCATTCAAGTAACCAAACCAATCCATAATATCCTTACTCGTAGGCTTGTAGCTCAAGGTAAAACATTTTAAACTAACTTGCGTTCAGATTCATCAATCTGTCAAAGTAGGTAAACAAAAAACAAGCAAAAAAGTATTCGCATTGATAACCACTGACCCCTGAACTAGTGATGCGACACCACGTTCGGCGCGCGGGGCACATCGACAACGGACGACCCACAAGCAGCGCAATCGGCGACGCAGCACGGAGACCGTGACACCAAAATCGCGAGAGGAGACCACCACACTTCACCGCACGCGCGCGCGATACCGACAGATTATTAGCGGACAATGCGCATTATTGTAATGAAACAATGGGAAAACGCCGCGTCAGACAAGATACTGTGGAGAAGGTGAGCCGGCGCGGCGGCGGCGCCGGCGCCGCGGTCACGTGCGTGCGATTAGATTTAATAATAATATAACTAGTTTTTTCCCGCGACTTCGTCCGCGTGGATTTTAAAAAAAGAACAGAATTCGAAATTGAAGTTTTTATGTGACGTTGATAGGCTTTTGTTTTTCTTGTCTTTTATATTATCTCTCTCCCGTCCATACTACACTTTATTTGATACTGCTGAGCCCTAACGCTATTTAGCGTGATGGTATATAGCCTATATGTTATTCTGATGTATAAGCTAACAGTACTGTAAAGTCTCATCAAAATCCGTTCAGTAGTTTTTGCGTAAAAGAGGAACAAAGATCCATAACATCCATCCATCCTCACAAACTTTCGCATTTATAATATTATTAGTAGGAAGTAGGATAATATCACATGCGCTTCATATCGCATGTGACATTCATTATTCAGGGCGTAAACTGTCAACCTTTCCTGTCCCCGCTTTCGAATGAAAGTGGTATGAGTCGGTCGGTATGAGAAGGTAAAAACCTAGAGTAAAAACATTTGAAAGAAGATAGAAATAGAAATTATGTCGAAAATAGGTTATTTATTACGCTAAGAATAAGTAATAAAATAACAGTAACGAGCTGCACATTAGAACATTTACATGAGGTGAAAAGGTGGACTTATCCCTTAACAGAGATTTCTTCCAGTCAATCTTTGGAAACCTACACACATTTTTCTTGTCTGTATTGTGTTTTTTGTATCTATTTTGTGTGTATTGAATTGGACGAGATAAATAAATAAATTTCATTTCATTTCAAGAAGGTTTGTGTTTAGGGAATAAGTAAAAAAAAAACGTACCTACTTTAATTAATTATAGTTCAGTAAGCAAAATTATTTAATAGTAAAAAACCCCCGAGGAAGGGGTCAAGACAGCATCTTGAAGGGACTGCATGTGGGCACATTCAATAAACTCTCCGCATGGGGTCCAGAGTTTTTGGCAACACTACCCGTGGGACCTCCGCTTTGACGAGGAGGGGCAAATTGGCGACACGAGGTGGAGTGGCAAGTCCCACGATCATTTATATTTATAACTAATGGATTCTCAATCAAAACACGCCGGGTTCGATAGTCGTGAGAACGAAATTGACATTAGGATTTATTGAACAAAGGGAACTACCAGGTGAAACTAGCTATAGGAAGTTTATTTTCGTCATCAAAATATTGGCTACTTTCGTCATGAAATTACTTAAAATATACAAAATTAGCCAGGTGGTTTGCTTGTGGAATATACCTACTGGCTACTACATACCTAAATATACAAAATATGCCACAAATTATAAACATCATTTACTTATATTTACTATCGCAAGGACATGTTCCATTCGATAGTAGTACCTTCACTAAGCGGTGGTCGAAAATAATGCTTATAAAATTATTCATTCAAACTGCTCTCAAATTAACTAATAATTAGCCAAATAAAAATTATTGAAATATAACATTTAGTTTACACAGGTAGTTTTAGTTTTTATGTTGTTTGTTTTAAGTTTAGGTAATTTTAATTTAGATAGTTTTAGTTTATATTTGTAGTTTTTATTCAGAAATAAACCAAAACATTAAATCTAGATATCTTGTAAGTATTCTAATCATGCCTACAATACCAAAATACATTAATGTAATTATAATATGCGAAATTCAGTTTCCAGATAAGTAGTTTTTTTTTGTCATTTTAGACGTTCTTTCATTTGTTTGACTACAACTTTAGTGAGGACATTAATTTAATGAGTTCGTTTCGTCATGTCCTTACGTCAGTTATTTATTATATCTACAAGACAATGATGGCATTTTCATACGCATCAGCAATGCTATTATTATCATCTATTGTAGATGTAACTAGGTGATGTATGTACCTACCTTTTAGATAAGCATGCAAATGTAGCGATAAGAGATTCGATTTCATACTGTCTCCACTTGAATATCGCGAGGGGTACCGTTCGGGTGGACAAGCGAGGCGATTCGAAATTCGAACTCACTTTGCAGACGAACTCCTCCTGGGTCCGTACGTCCACACAGCGGCACAGCGATGAGCCCTCCACCTGCTCGAGGAGAAGGTATTTCTCCGCTACCAGTGCCGCCTGGAAGTGCTGCGGAGGCGTTGGGGTACTCGCGGCGGAGGTGGCGGGCGAGGGGGCAGCGGCGCGCAGTCGCTCCGCAAGCGCCGGAGAAGGCGACCTCTCGTCCGAGCCGCTCTTGCTGTGCTCCCCGGGCTTCGACAGCCTCAGGGGCAGCATCAGCGACGGACTTGCGGGATCCATATCGATATATCACGGCACAACACTAGTCACACTCGCCCTGAACGGACGCACAAACACGCACTTATGTCCTAACTAACACGAACACAGGAACTAGGATGAGATGCTGATGATGAACATGATCTGCAAACAGACGGAGACGCACTGATTAGTTAGCAAACCGGTAAACAAGGTCGCGTCACACGAACCGTGCGAGGTTGCAAAATGATTCGTCACGTAGGTACTGACGATAAAATTATATTCGCACACGAGCTCGCGCGTATCTAGTGACGTGACGACACGTAAAATTAATTTAATTTCATCTAAACTGATCGATATTGCAACACATTGTTACAACAGGAGGGAAACACGAAACAATCGACGATTTGGTAACGAGTTGGGGGAAATGACGTTCAAATAAAGAGAACGAACCTTGAAATGATTTAGCCCGGAGTGGAGATCGAACCAAAACTTGACTGTCTTCAGCTTGGTGGTGAGCTTCGACTTAGAATTACGGAATGGTGAGTAGTAATTCACGAGACGATTCGACAGGCCAATATTTTGGGCCGGTGTCCGCTCGGGTACACGTACGCTACGCGGACACACGACTGACTCTGAAGAACGCCATGGCGACACTGGCTCGCGCGCTCGGCGAACGAATTCGATTCGATTTCGACATTCTTGCTTGCGTACTACACGCTAGCGCCGCCGCCGCCTTCGCGTAACCATGTCGATAAGAGGGAGTTTGTTTTACCTTCTATTAACGGCTTCGTACATATATCAAATTAAATATGACATGTCTGGACGTCAAGATATCTCTAAGATATATATTTCATTTTTAAAATTATTATTGCAAGTTCCTAAAAAATTGGTTTTATCACTTAATATTTGATGCTCAGCGCCACATGAAATTTGTCAGGTTGGAGGCCGCGATCATTGTGGAAGCGCGAATTGCTGGTTGTCACTGTCTAACGTAGGCTTATCACGCGGTGTAGAGAGAGTGCGACAATTGCCATTCATTGTCATCTATTCGGGGGTATCAATGTTCTTCACAATACAGAAAATGTCGTCAGAAAAAACATAAACCTTCATGGCTGAGCTTCATGGCTTGCTTGGTGCTTGCTTGTGTGTCTATACTCTATATCGATAAATAAGTGGGTATTTAAATATGTTATTGAAGTATTGTAATGTACTATGTACCTACCTAAGTATGTTATATTGGTTCATCCCGAGGCGAGGCCGAGGTTCATCCAACTATTACTAAGCTAGGACGACCACGACGTCGGTCGACAGCATTCAATTTGTTTACTGAAAGTGTAGGGCGGTCGGTTTAAGGCGGGCGGTATTATCAAAATAGTATATTTTCGTAATGTTGAATTTGCTTTCAATAATTTTTTACTGGTTTTCATAGATATTGGCTTGCGTGCATTTTGTCAAAATGTATGTATAGTATGGGGTACAGATATGTAGGTACTCACCGGAAGAACCTCGGCAAGAACATTCCGGCGAGTTTGACAAAGGCTTTGTAGTCAGAACTACCAGTAAAATTCTTAATCTTGCTCTCAAGCTGTGTGTTCCTGTTCGATAGACTGTGGGCGATGTTATTACGTGGCTAGTGACTAAATACTTGTAATAATAATGTATTAAAAAAACCTGCGAATAGTTTCTAGCCGGTTCTTCTTCGTGGGTGTAATCGAACCGGATAGAACAAATTGTGACAATTCGAGTGCAGTTTAACTGCCGTATGAATTATTATCAATAAACAATTAATAAAATATAGAGACAATTTAACAAGTTATTATTTTTTATTTGAAATGAGCCATCAGTGAGTAAGTGCATAATTACATCAGCGCGTGACATTCAATAAATTTTCCTCATGTGTTGCAAGAATTGCAATAATTTTCAGTAATTATTAATATAACTACCTACTAGTAGTTGCAAGTTGGTTGCAAGTGATTTTTCTTTCCACTTTCCTACTACCACATACAGTTAAATGTTTTTTTTTTTTTTTATGGAAACTTGACACGGTTGGCTACATCACCTACAACATCCGTGATGTCAGCCCATAACACCGGGTGAACTAGGTGCCATGTCAGTGCTTCCCTTCATTTCGCGCCGGCTACACTGAACTGGACGGAAAACACGAACTATTTACATAGCCGTTTCGACCGACGTTTCGCTCAGTGAGGTGGTACCAATCCGGCCGGGATAAACCCTACCACCTAGTAAGGTAAGAAGGGAAGGGACCTACAGTTTAACGTGGAATCCGAACCACGGTCAGCCTTTCGCTCAGTGAGGTGGTACCAACCCGGCCGGGATAAACCCTACCACCTAGTAAGGTAAGAAGGGAAGGGACCTACAGTTTAACGTGGAATCCGAACCACGGTCAGCCTGCAACAGTCGGGCGGTCATCCACCGAGGCTGACGATCCCTTAGTCGACTTTTACGACATGCGACGGGGAGAGATGCAGTGGGGCTATTCTTTTCAAGTACCGACCCCACACGGTATATTTAAACACTACGTAGATTTCATCACTATAATTTCTTACGTTTCAAGAAATGACAGTGCACATTATATTGTTTGTTTACAACTCAATGAATGATATGAGTGTACACAGACTTACCATGGACACAGTACCTTGCCATGGACCAGCCAGCGCGCCATGAACCGTCCACGAGGGCATTTGGAGTAAAAAAAATCCAAATAGCGTTTCTCTCTCTCTCTCTCTCTCTCTCTCTCTCTCTCTCTCAAAACTTACCCAAAATTGTTTTTATTTTAAATAAAAAATAAAAAGGCAAAACTATAAAAATTTCGATTAAATAATTCGCAATTAAATCGGGTGCATAAAAAATGCATTTACGGAGGTTATGGAGTGTATAAAAATGCAGTTATGGAGGAACATACATACATACATACAGAAAAGATTTCTAAAAATTTGTTTTATGAGATACCGATGCTCGGTGTATGAGATACTGCGTTTGTAGACTCTATGTATGATACTATGTACTAGTAAAACTGAATTGACGATTTTTAGAAATCTCTTTTATATGTATGTATGTTCCTTCATAACTCTTAAACCGATCATCCGAATTAGATGAAACTTAGTAACAAGCACCTTTGATTTTACGGGACACAGGATAGGCTAAATAAAATTTAGTTCCGGTTACGCTAAGATGTGGCTCTCATACAAATCGAATTGTTCCGCGCGCCGAAATAAAGGTACGGTAGCGGGCTTACTTACTTTCTTCTTTTTAAATACGAATTTCACGCGAGTGAAGCCGCGGGCAAAAGCTATTATTTATATATATGTAGAAGAAGAAAACGCACAGAAGAACATAACGTGTCCCAAAACTCAACGTCAAGCGGGAACCAGGGAGTAGGCCAGTTTATGACTACCCAGGGAAAAATAAGAAAAAAAATCTAAGTCATTTGTTTTTTATGATATGAGCATTTTTTGAAAAACGTTGAAAAATTCCCGTACAACATTTTTAGGTACTACGACTACAAATTTGCAAATATAATTGTAAATGTTTTTTATTGGTAGCCTAAATAACTCTGCTATTGATCAGTATCCCAAATAAAACCAGAATGCCTGTAGATTTACCATAAAAATATTTATTTACATTTTTTTCTAAAAAAATTAATGACTCTTGTTTTTCTTATTTTTCCCTGGCTGGTCATAAACTGGCCTACTCCCTGGTTCCCGCTTGATGTTGAGTTTTGGGACACCCTGTAGATCTTAGCGCTCCTTATCCCTCCTCCTCCTGTTCGCCTTCGCCAAACCCGCCATACTCTCGCGGAACACACCTTTGTAGTCGACAGAAGAGTTCTTCGAACTGCTTCTCTAAATCGTTCTTGTGCCGCACTGAAAAGGTGTGGAACGGGCTCCCATAAATATCTTTCCCCACTCCAATAATCCACGGGTCTTCAAATCGCGGGTTAATTAATAACCTTTCCCCAGCGACATTAGTCCACCTCCAAGCCGGACTGGCACCTCTGCGGCGGTGAAATTGTCTGCGCCTGAGGCTTCGACGACGTCGCGTCGGGCAGAGCCACCCAGTTAGGAAGCAAAAAAAAAAAGAAGAAAATTCACAATAATATATGCAGGCACTTAGTTTTTAGGGTTCCGTATCCGTCGTACGGGACCTTATTACTAAGCCTACGCCGTCTGTATGTCTGTCTGTCCGTCTGTCTGTCCGAGGGCTGTATCTCTTGAACCTAGGTAGCCAGCCGGTTAAAATTTTCACAGAATATGTGGTATTTATTATGGCCGATGTAACAACAAATAAAAATAAGAAAAACTAAAAAATTCACGGGGGTCCCCATACAAGAAACTAAAAAGTGTATGCGCGCCATCTACCGAAAAGAGTATGGAAGCATTTTAACTAAATCATGAATTTTAAATAATATGAAGCATTTCATAAAACACGCCATAGATGACGTGAGTGGCGCTGACCATGACATGGCGATACGGAACCCTCGGTGCGCAAGTTGGACTCGCACTTGGCCGGTATTATATTTATTTGTTTTGTCTCTACTATTTTATTTGTTATCTTGTTCACACTTTATCGCACAGTCATCAGCTTTTGCACGCCATCCTAAGTAGATAAAGTGATTAGGTATTTTAAACTTGTGCAATCTCTACAACTTTCTCTGCTATTATAAGAAGCAAGGTCCGTATGTCTGTCTGTAACAAGTAAACTCGAAAATGATAAAATATTTGTTTTATGATTTTTCATAATGATTAGATTTTCATGCAATATATCGGAATGGTTATTAAAATTATTTAAGTGTCATCTAAGACATATCAAGATGTTTTTTTTTATGGAAACTGACACGGTTGGCTACATCACCTACAACATCCGTGATGTCAGCCCATAACACCGGGTGAACTTGGTGCCACGTCAGTGCTTCCCTTCGGTCGTGCCGGCTACACTGAACTGGACGGAAAACACAAACTATTTACATAGCCGTTTCGACCGACCTTTTATTCAGTGCGGTGGTACCAACCCGGGCGGGTTAAACCCTACCACCTAGTAATATAATAAGGGAGTCATATCCCTTAGTCGCCTTTTACGACATACATGGGGAGAGATGCAGTGGGGATATTCTTTTAAATGTTCTTGCTTTTAAAGTACCCGCCCCACACGGTACAATGTATTTTTTTATAGAAAGTGCGACCTGTGGTGTTTAAAGACACCCACGGTCAATCGGTCGTATGCGGGGTTTGCGAATGTCATGCGGGCCTGACAGGTGCCTATTCGCGGAAATCTTGATGAGCCCGAGCCGAGACTGAACTGTGTGTGGGCAGGGAGAGCGTTGTTCTAGAGTTTACCAGTTCAATGTAGGAAAGATCTGCAGAATCGATTGGTCGACAGCGACACGGCAAGTCCAGCTTGTACAGATGCAAGTAATCCCTGATGTGTGCTGAGATGGAAAGCCGGCGACACGGCGGCGACGGGATCGCGTCAAACAGCTCCTCCGAGCACTCCTATACAGTCACTGTGATACGTGTTTAACTCGTGTGAGAGTGTAATTTCAGTTACGAAAAAACATTTAGCAAGCACAAAGTATATCAAGCTAATTTCAAACAAAGGATTTGCATAATGATACATACATACCACACGCTGTATCCCGACAATCGGGATAAGCAGAGTAATCGGGGTTGTGCTGCAGGTACTCTTGTAAATTACATCACAACACCGACCACCACATTTAGCAAATTATTAGGACAAGATAACTATCAAGCAGCAAGTAAGGCACGAATGCTGCATGACTCAGTTGAAGGACCGTGCCAAGGTGGGAGGTGGCTATCCCGTCGCCCTTATTCACGGCATCTTGTCCTTATCCGTTAGTCGCCTCTTACGACATGTACGGGGAGAGATGCAGTGGGGCTATTCTTTTTAAGTACCGACGACCCCGCACAAAGGATTTACTAACAGGTTTTTACATTGTCAATCTGCGAATATTTCAATCAATTGATTGGAATCGATCTGTTTCCGCAATTCATGTCGGTCAGGTGGGATTTTATGTTGGTATCCGCAATAGGTATTATTTTACGCTATAGATAAGTAGATAACACATTAAACGTCACTATGACGGACCGTATTTTCCCGGTGCGGTAAAACCGTGCGCCAAATTGATTTATTTCCAACGTTTTCAGGGTTCCGTATCTGTGCGGAAGCCTATTACTAAGCCTACGCCGCCGTCTGTCTGTCTGTCTGTCTGTCTCTGTCTGTCTGTCTGTCTGTCTCTCTCTCCGTCTGTCCGAGGGCTGTATCTCTTTATAAGAAATATTGAAAATAAGAAAAATTAAAAAATTCACGGGGTCCCCATAGAAGAAACTAAAAAGTGTATGCGCGCCAACTACCGAAAAGAGTATGAAGCATTTTAACTAATCACACATATGAAATAACACATATTCTGTGAAAATTTCAACCGGCTGCCTATTACGGTTCAAATGATAAAACAGACAAATACCCGTACTTACGTACGGTCGAAACGCCTATGTAAATAGTTCGTGTTTTCCGTACAGTTCAGTATAGCCGACATGAAATGTAGGGAAGCACTGACACGGCACCTAGTTCACCCGGTGTTATGGTCTGACATCACAGATGTTGTAGGTGTTGAAGACAACCGTGTCAGTTTAAAAAAATAAAAAATAAAAAAAAAATTGAAGGGGGGACTTACCCTAACTGCCCAGCCAGTATGAAAACAGTGAACAGCACTACTGTCTAAATTGCTAAAACGTCATAAGTAGACACAGCAGCAACCACTTCACTCATAGACTCATAGTCCATAATGCACGAGCACGAGTATGCTTCCGCGACCTACGAGCTAGCTGCTGCCAAAGAATTCGAAATAATAGAAACGCTAATATTGTCATACTTGCATACTATTTACTATGTCCCAGACATAAGCATGAGGACACAATTTAGCATGAGACAACCCATAACATGCGTAATGGATGATAAAAATATAGAGATACATTTTCATTTAAATATACTTGTGTACCGTGTGGGGCCGGTACTTTAAAAGAATAGCCCCACTACATGTCTCCCCGTGTATGTCGTAAAAGGCGACTAAGGGATATGACTCCCTTCTTATATTACTAGGTGGTAGGGTTTAACCCGCCCGGGATGGTACCACCGAAGTGAATGAAAGGTCGGTCGAAACGGCTATGTAAATAGTTTGTGTTTTCCGTCCAGTTCAGTGTAGCCGGAACGACCGAAGGGAAGCACTGACGTGGCAACAAGTTTACCCGGTGTTATGGGCTCACATCACGGATGTTGTAGGTGATGTAGCCAACCGTGTCAGTTTCCATAAAAAAAATGCTTTATTGTACTTACACCATTGTATAAAAGGGTCACAAAAGGCAGCTTTAATGCCTTGTGGCATTCCTTACGAACTAACCTTTGGGACTAACCTATCTCTCTCTCGTCTATCTATACTATACTTTCTTTGATAATGCTCAGCCCCAAGGGTACTTAGCGCGATTGTATATAGCCTATAGTGAGCCCCAAGAACGACTCTTTCCATTGGTGCAAACCTCACCAAAATATGTTCAGTGGTTACGGAGTTTACCTCACAGGCACGTTCCCTTTTATAAGAAGTAGATATAGAGATTAGTAGCAGTAGTAGAGTTAGAGTAGAATAGAGGAAGAGTTAGAGAGTTTATGAGAGATATACATATATCCCTAACCCTATTTCTAACTAGCTGATCTGGTAGTTATGCTCCTGTTTATATTATAAACAAGCTGTGCCCGCGACTCCGCCCGCTCTCATATTTCACTTCACTGCTAACCTCATAAGCCATTTAGCGTGATAGTAAGTAGCCTATAGTTGATGGGAAGAATCAAGCTATCCCTAGAATTTTTTTTATTAAAATCGGTTCAGTGGTTCTCGAGTTATAAGCGGACAGACAGACATACACTCAGACACTCAGACACTCAGACAGAAAGCAGACGTTGGATTTTATTATAGGTAAGGAAGGAAGGAAGTAGACATAGAGATTAGTAGTAGTAGTAGAGTTAGAGTAGAGTAGAGGAAGAGTTAGAGAGTTTATGAGAGATATACATATATCCCTAACCCTATTTCTAACTAGCTGATCTGGTAGTTATGCTCCTGTTAATATTAAAAATAGGTAAATATAATATTAAATAATGTAAAATACATCTAATAATATTTTTAATTTCTCCGACTACGTCCACTTTCGGCATCACTGTTCAGTTTATGTAAAATAATCGTGTGCCTGTATTTTTCTGAAAAATCCATCCGAATTGGGTCAGCAGTTTTTCCTGATGTGTGCGCAAACAAACCGACAGTCAGTTATCCACTGATGGTACAGATCCTTCATAATCATACCCCTATCGATTCTTTTGCAAATATTTTCAACTAGGTGTGCCCATGAACATTCAGCCGTACGCGGGGGTTGCGAATGCCATACCATGCCGTCAGGCCGGACAGATGCCTATTATGAATATTTAACGTATAGTTAAATGTGCTTGTAATAAGTTTAATCAAATTCAGATGATCGGTTTCAGAGTTATGGAGGAACATACATACATAAAGAAAAGATTGGTTTTTACTATCATATACATAGATTCTACAAACGCATTATCTCATAAAACAAAGTAACATACTCCATGACCATCCCTTACAGACAAATGTTCTTGCTTACAGATTCTCACCTGCTTTACCAGTTGATAGCACATCTACGTTTGAATTCCTCGTCTATTGCACAACATACTACTACAGTGCGGGTATCTAGATGATACGAGCATGTACCTACTCGCAAAGTTGACATTGCGCAATTCTTCTGCAATGGTCATATTTATTGTCCTTCATCATTCATTATGCCCTGGTACACTTTGACAAGCCTTGATAACGAGTCGAGCCTAATTAATTAACTAAGATCAGAAAAGGGACGATAAACATTTTATATTGTACAAATCTACACAACTGTTGCCCCGTAAAAAAACCAGCCAAGTGCGAGTTGAACTCGCGCACCGAGGGTTCCGTACGCCATGTCATGGTCAGCGCCACTCACGCCATCTCACGATTTATTAAATAATGATAAAGTATGTAAAAACTATGTAAAGCGGCGGGTGGCCGAGTGGTTTGGGCATCGGCTTCTCATGCGAGAGGTCCGCGGTTCGAATCCCGTCGGCGTGTACCAATGAGTTTTTTTCTGACGAAAAAATTTACGTGCATACCTACACCTGATGCTTCACCGTTCGGAGCCGGTGTAAAACTGTAGGTCCCTTCCCTTGCCCCTTACTAGGTGGTAGGCTCAAATTGTAGCCGACTGGGTTGGTACCACCGTACTGGATGTAAGATGGCCGCATAGCAGCCTCGGTTGTGTTCACCTCTCTAGTCCAGTATAGCCAGCAACCCAGGGAAGTCTCCGGTATGGCACCTACCTTCTCGGAGGTGATATTGGCTGGTCGGAGCATGCGCGTTAGCCCCTCCAACTCAGCCACCCATACCAGGCTCTCCTTCCAATAGTCCGTGCCGCACACAACTTGTTGTTCGATTTCCAGCTGAGCCGCGAGTTACGACGTGCCTACTCCCTCGTAAGCGTATGTACATATATTTATTGCGTACTCCTATTTACTGTTGAATACTGGATGGTGTTGGGTCTTGACTCTTGAGTATGTTTGCTGAGAATTTTCCTGTTTATACGGGAGGTGGCGCGCGTGACTTTAGCGCCGTGCGTGAGAAGATACGTCATCAAAATTTACTTTGTGTTTGTTTGGACTGTTGCTAGTCTGTCTAGCCCGTTAACGCTTGAAGATACCCAGGTTAAAGGATTCAGGAAATACACTCGCTGGAAGACAGTTCCACACTCTAGCGGTGCGACAAAGAAACGATTTAGAGAACCGCGCCATCAAGATCTATCATTGTGCCACATTTAAAGTTTCTACGTTACTTAGTTTTCGGGAAAAACCTTTGTGACAGACAGACGGACACCGGAGTGATCTTATAAGTAGATATATAGATAGAAATACTTTATTGCTCCAGAAAACATTTTACATAAACAGACAATATGTAATGTACATAGTCAACCTTTGGATGTTTGTGAGTCGTATGTTGTGAGATATAAGTAGGTAGTAGCAAAAGACTTGAGTGTGGGAATGTAAAATATAATATAAGGATAATAACTATGATAAACTATAATATACACTACATATAAGTACATATAAATAAGTATCTCTTGGCTCGAAACGTGAAGCCACATAACTAAGGAGGCGACAGTGAGTACAGTCGCAAATTTTCTTATAAAGATCTTAATAAGAGTTCTGTTGTTTACCTTTTAAGGTACGGAACCCTAAAAAGTAAGAAAGAAAAATTATTATTTTGTAGTAAGTATAAATAATTTTAGGTTCCGTACCACAAAGAGGATGGACCCCCTTCCCCCCCCCCCCCCCCCCTCCCTCCTCGCCCCTCAATCTCCGAAAATATATAATTAAAATTTATCAGAAATAAAATAAACAGTATTATGGATAATTTATTAAATTTCAGTAACAGTAATACAAAATAAGTTTTTATATATTTATTGGATAATAAAGCAAACGTAATGTTTGCTTT
Source organism: Nematopogon swammerdamellus (assembly GCA_946902875.1). Taxonomy (NCBI): domain Eukaryota; kingdom Metazoa; phylum Arthropoda; class Insecta; order Lepidoptera; family Adelidae; genus Nematopogon; species Nematopogon swammerdamellus. The sequence goes on from OX336334.1 coordinate 950,738, forward strand.
ATTATCCAATAATTTTTATGTAATCTGAACTAATAAAATACTCGTAAATTAAACAAAATTAAAATAAATTAAACTTTGGATAAATTATTACTTAATTAAACTTAGATTTTTTTTTCCAAATAATCATATAAAATTCAATATTACAATGTACAAATTCACTTATTAGAAAATTACAATAACAATGAAAAAAAACTAAAACTAAGATTAACCCCTATTAAATAAAAAAAATTTCATCCATCTCCGCCGACCCCCCACCGTGCCCAAAACACTAGCCGCGTTGCCCCTTTGAATCTCCAGCCCTATTCGTTGGAGAAAAAAAGATTTGGCGCGGCGGTCGCCCGACTTAGATTATATAAAATCTACAACATATAAATAATTCTTAAACAAATTGTATTTAATTCAATTTACGATTAACAATTTATTGTTTGGGCGCATGCGCATGCATGACTCAAACGCGTGACTTTCAGGTTTTTGCTAATATTTAAATGCAAAGAATACTTGACACCAATGTCAAGCGATTCAGTACAGACGAGTTTGTTGCCAAAAGTTAAAAATATTGTACGGCTTTATTTTTCCTTTTCAGAATTGAATGGCATGAATATGGACTTGAAATGCTCGAAGTGTGGGAAACAATATAAGCGAATTAAAAATCTGGCTAGAAAAGCACGTGAAGGAGAAACATAGCGACAGTGAAGCAGGGCAGAAAGCGCCTGTAAGTTCTCCACCTGACACTATTGACAGAGTACAACCTCACACGTCACAAAGTGTTGCGCAACCTTCCTCTCACCATGAAGCATTTTCGCCCAGAGACCGACTAAGCTTACCGAGCATATCCGAGACCACTTGGAAGCAACATGATCGATGCCTAGCCGAAAGACTTGACCTCCCAGGCTGCAGGCAGAGTCCCGAAGATCAGCTGTATGACTTCCAGGGAACAATTTACAATTACTTCTCCGAATTGTACCCTGTTCGCTATCACCACAACCCAATGGAAAGAGAAAACACTTTCAAAGCAAAGCTTAGGAGAAGGAAGAGAGAGTTGATAAAGCAGCTAAGGAAGGCTAAAGCCTCAGGAGACAGAAATCTATGCCACCAATTAGCCAGAGCGATGAGATCTATCCTAAAATACATACATACATAACACACACGCTGAATCCCGACAATCGGGGTAAGCAGAGTAATCGGTGTTGTGCTGCAAGAACTCTGGTAAATTACAGCACAACACCGACCACCACGAAAAAAAATCTATCCTAAAACTCATCCAGAAAGTATCAGAGCAAATTACGGTTGCTGGCAATGAATTTCGAAAGGCTCAGAATATAGCAGCTTTCGAGAAGAACCCCTTTTACTTCGCCAAAAAAGCTTTTAAGGAACAGCAGGGTACAATTAGGTTAAGTACGGACGAGATGTTCAACTACTTTAAATCCACATATACCACCCCGGAGGCAGATATAACTTACAGGGATCCACCAGCTCCAAAACCCAAAGAACCTGCTCTAGCATTTGATGCTGATTCACCGACGATGGAAGAGCTGGAATACCACATAAAAAGGAAACCAAATAGTTCCGCCCCGGGACCCGATGGCATACCATACATCATATACAAAAAATGTCCATCAGTGCGGAAACACATGTTGAACATCTACAAAAGAATTTGGACGAACAGAGAAGTGCCAGACTGTCTTGGTAAAGCCGTGTTTGTTCTTCTACCAAAAAAGAAAGAAGTTACTGATCCCAAGGATATTAGACCTATAGCCCTTACGAACACAATTTCGAAAATATTCTTCTCCATTATACAGGCCAGACTACTCAAACACATGTGTACCAACGACTACTTACCGAAGAAGTACCAAAAAGGTTTTCTCCCAAGAGTTGCAGGGTGCCTCGAACATAATTCTTTGCTGACTGAATGTCTTAGAGATGCAAGGAAGAATGAGAGACAATTAACTGCCACGTGGTTAGACTTTGAAAACGCCTTCGGTTCGGTGCGCCATGAGTTACTATTAAAGGCGCTAGAGTGGTATAATGTGCCACCTCTGATCTGTAATATAATAGCCTCCTACTACAAAAAACTTTCCTTTGTAATACAAGTAAAAGGCGAAACGGAGAAGACACCGGAAATTCGTTACGGCATAGGACTTTTCCAGGGTTGCTGCCTCTCTCCTGTCACATTTAACATTGTTATCAACATTCTAATTGATACGCTTGTCGTAAAAGAAAAGAAATGGGGATACAGGTTCAAATATGGAGACACATATATGGCGGCCATCCTGGCATTTGCGGATGATATTACGCTGTTAACCCGCAATCCAAAACAAAATCAGTCGCTTCTTAAGGTGGTGGATGACTATTGTGAATGGACCAAAGGGATGAAGATAAAACCAGCGAAGTGCTACTGTTTGAGCTTAACCAGGAAAGGTTCAAAGTTTACCTCGAGCAATCCAGGTTTGACAGTAGCCGGAAAACCAATCGCAACCGTGGCTGATGAAGCTCCTTTTAAATTCTTGGGCAAAAGGATCACCAGCAGAGGAAAGGAGCATCCTACTGATGATATTGTCCAACTTTTCGAAGAGAGCCTCCGCCAAACTGACAATCTTCCCCTCCTGGGTACACAAAAGGCATGGATTTACGATAACTACCTGACATCAAAACTTTCATGGCCATTTCTCGTCTACGACTTCACAAAGCAAAACCTGACTAAATTAGACTCGTATGTGACCAGATTCCTGAAATCATGGTTTGGACTGGCTCACCCGGCTGACTCGTCAACGCTATACAGATCTCACAATAACTTTGGACTGAACATTAAGAAACCGTCGATATTTTATCAAAAGGCGAGAATAGCCAAACGATGTATACTCAAAGACTCCAATGATAGCGCTATTCAAGCCTTACCCAACACATCACTATCAGATGAACTGGAATCGAGACTCGACTTCTACAAATCATTCCAAGTTGGTACACGCACCAATAGATCTGGATTGGGCATAGAAACAGCAAAGTCTGATAAAGAAATACTGAAAGGTTTTGCTTAGGAGGACATGGAACAAGGCTTCAAACTTCACGCCTTAAACCTAGAAATGCAGAATGATTGGCTAACAGTGGGTGACTTCTGCATCCCTCCTGCATTGAAGTGGAAATCCATAATATACAACTGGTCCCCTGAGCTGCTTAAGTTCTACTTAAATGCATTCCAGCTTACTCTCCCCGACCCGAGTAACCTAGTTAGATGGGGGAAATCTACAAATAAACTATGCCCGTCATGTAAGGAGTTCGTAGGCACGGCCAAACATTTGTTATGCGGATGCAAAATACTACTTGAGCGAGGCCAGTATTCCTACCGTCATGATAAAGTCCTCCAAATCATCAGAGAGGCCATCAACCTGTCAATTGCACGGACCAGGAAAGGGCAAACCAGTAGCGGCTTCCAGAAGGTCAACTTTGTGAAACCTGGAGCCAATAAGCTGCCCAAAGATAGGACTAAACCTTCTTCAATTTTGGGAGCAGCAAAGGATTGGGAATTGTTGATGGACACACATGAGAAGCATTACCAAATGCCTTCGGAAATCTGTACCACAGCATTAAGACCGGATATACTCATATTCTCAAAAGCGACAAAGCATGTAGTACTTGTTGAACTTACAGTTCCATGGGAAAGTAACATACCGAAGGACCACAACATCAAACTTAACAAGTACTGCAACTTAGTAGACCGGATTGTGAGAAACGGATTCAAGACTGATCTCTTCGCTGTGGAAGTCGGAGCAAGGGGACTACCAGCGAAGTCGCTCTACAGTCTCTTCAAGAATCTAGGGCTCCCAAGATCGACGCTAAGCTCATATATGGAGAGAGCTTCGAAAACGTCACTGGAAGCATCCTACAGAATATGGATAGGTAGAGAGAGGGAGGTCGAGCGCGGGACTGGTGGTTTCCCCGCGTCCTAGTCAACGCAGACTAGCTGACGAGGGCTTGACGCGAGCCGAAACGTGAAGCATGCGCGGGAAACTTAGAGTGGCCACTCGCTAGTCCCGGCCTCGATTAATACCACGAGTCAGTATTAATACCCTCCTCTACTGCCGATGGGCCCGGATATGTTCGGTGAAGCCATCGTAAGCTTAGATCCACACCTTCCTTCCTTTCAATATTCACACATTCAATATAATTTAAAATTTTGAAATTATGAATACTGGTTGTTGGAACTCAGCGAGTTTATAATACATACATAGGTACATAGCGTCACGCCTGTTTTCCGGTGGCGTAGGCAGAGACAACGGATCTCCACGTGTCACGCACGATCCTGTAAATCTGTAGATCCCTTCCCTTGTTACCTTACTAGGTGGTAGGTAGGGTTTAACCCGGCCGGGTTGCTACCACCGCACTGAATGAATCGTCTGTCGAAACGGCTATGTAAATAGTTTGTGTTTTCCGTCCAGTTCAGTGTAGCCGGCACGACCGAAGGGAAGCACTGACGTGGCTCCAAGTTCACCAAGGTGTTTATGGGCTGATATCACGGATGTTGTATGTAGGTGATGTAGCCAACCGTGTCAGGTTCAGAATGTATGTACCTATGTGTGTATGTACAAACTCAGGGAGTTCTCACTATAAATATATATACATATCACACACGCTGAATCCCGACAATCGGGGTAAGCAGAGTAATCGGTGTTGTGCTGCAAGAACTCTGGTAAATTGCAGCACAACACCGACCACCACGTTTCGCAAAGTATTCGAACAAGATTAAATCGATCAAGCAGCAGGTAAGGCACGAAGACCGACCTGCTGCATGACTCGGTGGAAGTACCGTGCCAAGGTGAGAGGTGGCGAGCCTGTCGCCCTTTAGCACGGCATCATGTCCTTATCCCTTAGTCGCCTTTTACGACATGCACGGGGAGAGATGCAGTGGGGCTATTCTTTTTAAGTACCGAACCCACACGGTACTATTATGTATATGTATTACTACTATATTGTATTCTAATATGTATTCTATTATGTACTATTATGTATAGTATATCTATTATGTATTATGTATATATATATTTTGATCTTCCGCGTATTTCCGGAGAAGAGTTTTGCAATAATTTCGCAATAACGCCCGCGATACCGTGCGAACTATGCCATCATCAATGTGATTTACAAAGAGAATTGATCGAATTCGAGAAATTCTAAAGAAGTTTCATTTATTCCTGTAACTTGTGGGAAGTAAAACTGCGTCCGGTCCGGTCATATGGAACGTTTAAAAAATATATAAGGTCTTTGAAAATGAGTTAATAGTACGCTAAGGGGGGGTTCTGTATCGGCAATAGATCACTTTTGAAGAACAAAGAATTTTTTTTCACAAAAAAATTTTTAATGTAAAATGTAAAAAAAAAGAATTTTTCTTAATCGTTTCAGTTTTATGCACAGAGCATGAAATGCGCGCGCCCGCCCCTACTAGAGGCGTCGCCGTGAGCGCGATTTCTCTACAACGGCACAGAATAGAAAATAAGTTCAAAAACTAAAACCCGACTACTGAAAAATCACGCTCTAAAAAGTATGAAACAAGAAAATGTTCTCATCTGAAATTGTTATGTACAAACTATTCAATATTTTATCGTCTATTAAATAAACAACTTACACGTAATATATTTTAATGTATTTAATAAATATTCATAGTGTAGTTCAGAGGATAGCCATGGTCGTATGCCACTTTGCCCTATAGGGTAGGTGGCTCAGTAGTCGGGTTTTAGTTTTTGAACTTATTTTTTATTTTAATTATTTTGGGGATATAACTTCGTGATAAAGTATTTGCAGAGCCGTTTTACATGTTTTGTTTGTTTAGGTTTTACTGTTTTATAATTTTAACATGTGTACCATAGTCCATAAGGGCAAGCTGGGTTCAGGTAAACGATAAACCGACTCGAAGAAAGTAAGTAACAAAGGGCGAGGCCGAAGGCCGAGCTGCGTTCAGGAAGACGACAAACTTTCTCGAAGAAAGTAAGCAACTATGGGCGAGGCCGAAGGCCGAGCGGCGCTCAGGAAGAGGATGAACCATCTTTAAGAAAGTAAGTAACTGAGGGCGAGGCCGAAGTCCGAGCTGCGTTCGGGAAGACTATAAACCTTCCCGAAGACAGTAAGTAACCATGGGCGAGGCCGAAGGCCGAGCTGCGTTCAGGAAGAGGATAAACCATCTTTAAGAAAGTAAGTAACTGAGGGCCAGGCCGAAGGCCGAGCTGCGTTCGGGAAGACTATAAACCTTCTCGAAGAAAGTAAGTAACAAAGGGCGAGGCCGAAGGCCGAGCTGCGTTCAGGAAGACGATAAACTTTCCCGAAGACAGTAAGTAACTATGGGCGAGGCTGAAGGCCGAGCTGCGTTCAGGAAGAGGATAAACCATCTTTAAGAAAGTAAGTAACTGAGGGCAAGGCCGAAGGCCGAGCTGCGTTCGGGAAGACTATAAACCTTCTCGAAAAAAGTAAGTAACAAAGGGCGAGGCTGAAGGCCGAGCTCCGTTCAGGAAGACGATAAACTTTTTCGAAGACAGTAAGTAACTATGGGCGAGGCCGAAGGCCGAGCTGCGTTCGGGAAGACTATAAACCTTCTCGAAGAAAGTAAGTAACAAAGGGCGAGGCCGAAGGCCGAGCTGCGTTCAGGAAGATGATAAACTTTCTCGAAGACAGTAAGTATATGGGAGAGGCCGAAGGCCGAGCTGCGTTCATGAAGAGGATAAACCATCTTTAAGAAAGTGATTAAAAAAGGGCGAGGCCGAAGACTGAGCTGCGTTCGGGAAGACTATAAACCTTCTCGTAAACAGTAAGTAACTAAGGGAGACGATAAACTTTTTCGAAGACAGTAAGTAACTATGGGCGAGGCCGAAGGCCGAGCTGCGTTCGGGAAGACTATAAACCTTCTCGAAGAAAGTAAGTAACAAAGGGCGAGGCCGAAGGCCGAGCTGCGTTCAGGAAGATGATAAACTTTCTCGAAGACAGTAAGTATATGGGAGAGGCCGAAGGCCGAGCTGCGTTCATGAAGAGGATAAACCATCTTTAAGAAAGTAATTAAAAAAGGGCGAGGCCGAAGACTGAGCTGCGTTCGGGAAGACTATAAACCTTCTCGTAAACAGTAAGTAATGAAGGCCGAGCTGCGTTCGGGAAGACTATAAACCTTCTCGTAGACAGTAAGTAACTATGGGCGAGGCTGAAGGGCGCGATGTGTTCAGGAAGAGGATAATCCTTTTCGAAATAAGTAGCTAAGAAGTTACTTTCTTCGAGATGATTATGGTCTTCCTGAACGCAGCTCGATCTTCTGACTCGCCCTCTGTTACTTACTTTCTTCGAAAAGGTTATCCTCTTCCTGAACGCAGCTCGGCCTTCGGCCTCGTCCTTTGTTGCTTACTTTCTTAAAGATGGTTTAACCTCTTCCTGAACGCAGCCCGGCCTTCGGCCTCGCCCATAGTTACTTACTGTCTTCAAAAAAGTTTATCCTCTTCCTGAACGCAGCTCGGCCTTCGGCCTCGCCTGTTGTTACTTACTTTCTTCGAGAATGTTTAGGCTTCCCGAACGCAGCTCGGCCTTCGGCCTCGCCCTTGGTTACTTACTTTCTTAAAGATGGTTTATCCTCTTCCTGAACGCAGATCGGCCTTCGGCCTCGCCCATAGTTACTTACTGTCTTCGAGAAAGTTTATCGTCTTCCTGAACGCAGCTCGGCCCTCGGCCTCGCCCTTTATTACTTACTTTCTTCGAGAAGGTTTATAGTCTTCCCGAACGCAGCTCGGCCTTCGGCCTCGCCCTCAGTTACTAACTGTCTTTAAGAAGGTTTATCTTCTTCCTGAACGCAGCTCGGCCTTCTGCCTCGCCTTTATCTTTGAGTAGGTTTATCGTCTTCCTGAACGCAACTCATTTACAAACTTTCGCGTTTATAATATTAAGATGGTTTTAAGTAGGATGTATTTGGGTAGGTTTGGAATGAGGCCGAGTACCGTGTGGGGTCGATACTTAAAAAGAATATCCCCACTGCATCTCTCCCCATGCATTTCGTAAAAGGCGACTAAGGGATAAGGACAAGATGCCGTGCTAAAGGGCGACAGGCTCGCCACTTCTCACCTTGGCACGGTACTTCCACCGAGTCATACAGCAGGTGGGTCTTCGTGCCATACTTGCTGCTTGATCGATTTAATCTTGTTCGAATCCTTTGCGAAACGTGGTGGTCGGTGTTGTGCTGTAATTGACAAGAGTTCTTGCAGCACAACACCGATTACTCTGCTTACCCCGATTGTCGGGATTCAGCGTGTGTGATATATACATATCACACACGCTGAAAAAATATATTCGTATATATGTATGGAATGAGGCCTGATTTTATTTTATTTAGAAATTATTCCCAATTATCGGGTGCATGCAAGCAAATCCGAAAGCAATAGCTAACAATATATATATTTTTGAAATGTGCTAATTAAGCCCTTTCATTTGATACCCAACACGGCATCATTAAATTTTTTTTTTTTATCATGACTTTTTGTCATCTATAGGGCGCCATAGTCAATTTTGTGTGACGTCACATAGCCTATAACCAGCGGACGATCAAGACGCTTTCAACGATACCTCATTTGTCAAATTGTGATAAGTAGTTTAGAAGTTATGAGGGAACAGATGAACATACATACATACATACATACATACATACATACATACATACATACATACATACATACATACATACATACATACATACCGGTCAAACACATAACCCTCCTTTTTGCTTCGCCGTAGTCGGGTAAAAAGAGTACAACGGCGTTGAAGCCTGTGGGCGTGGCCTATGACTTACATATGTGTGTTGTGCGTGTGCATTTGTTTTGTGCGTGTGCCTAACTTGCTCCTTTTTGTGTGTAGTGTCGATACTAGCACACACACACATACGAAGCGCTAGCAGCTCAGCGTACGGTTATTGGGTTTCAAATATCATCGCTTAGGGCGCCTCTAGTAGGGGGCGCCCGCGGTAGGTATTTGATGCTCTGTGGTTTTATGCCAGGAACAAAAAAAGTCTTCCAACACATAGATCTCTTTCTTTCAGAAATTGTGAAAAACCAATTTTTTTTAGTTTTATTAGTATGGAATAGAAAGAATTTGTTTTTTTTACCAACTTACACTACACGTGTAATCTGTGCATCATACATAATGGTAATGAAATGAAGACTTTTTTGTTACTGTTATGAAACTGAATCGATTTTAGGCTATAAAAATCAACCACTTATTTTTTATTTAAATACATATAAAAAAATATTTTACATAAAGCCCAAGGTCCAAAAAAATTTATATAGGTTTTACTCCCTATATGATAGAGAACCCCCCCTTAGCGTACTGTTCGAGATCGACGCTCAGGGAGCGGTGGACTGTAGTGTTTCTTGCAATCTGGATCGGCGAAGACACCCAAGTCACTCGGTCAGCGACTCGCGGAGAGGAAATAGCGACGCGAAATAAAACACTCGTGCTCTATCAACTATAACGGGACGGCCCGCCACCGGGGCAACTCGGACTTGAACGACAGGGGGCTCAGTGAGCACAACGCGACGCGGAGAGAGAGGGACGGCGGTAGCGCAGTCGAGCTCGCTCTTGATGTCAACCGCTTCGGCGGGAAAGCTCTGGTGCTCGCTGCGCTTGTTGCTTGAGGTCCGCTCTCTCCCGCTGCTTGTAGTGTACTGGCGCGGGCGGCGGCTTAACGGCCCCCTTTTATAACCTGCCTGGGGACGCCGCGAGCAACAGAATGTTGCACCCACGCGCCGGGCAACAGAATGGTGCACCGCGGCGGCGGGGCGGCGGACGCGCTCGGCTCGGTTGTGACTCATATCTGTCGCTCTCGCCTCGAGTTACTCCAGTAAAAGGCCGTCCAATAATATTATTTATTCAAATAACTTATGTCTAACCTATTCCATATTTTATCTATCTTATTTACTATAATCTATCGCTACGCCTATCTCTATCTATTTCCTAACCTAGTAGCTAATTTACGCACTAACTTAGTCTACGGTTTTTAAATACGTTTATTTCTTATATTTATGTTATAATTAGCTTATATCTAAACTTACAAAACATATATATTTACACCTACTCTAAAAATGGAACTATGCTACACGCCGGCCGCTTCCTAGCTACATGCTACTCTAGCTAGACCGGACAGGACTGCAGGGCTTGTTGTCGTCCGTAACATTCTCCCGCCGTCGCAGCTCTGCTCGATCCGCTTCGGTGGGAAGGACGACGATCTTCTTCACGGGCCTCCTGAAGAGGCGCCCCGCAGTCAGCACGTCGACGAAGCGCGTCACTCCGTCCGGTCCAGGGTGCACGGCTGCCACTCGTCCTCGCGGCCAGGTGTTGCGAGGGAAGTTGCCCGTAGTGGTGACGCAGTCCCTCCGCCGCCCTCCGGGGTCTGCCGCGCCTTCGCGGCTCCCGCCGGTGCTGTAGCCAGGGCAGGAACGGTCTGTCTGCCCGGCGGAGGAGGCGGCGTGCTGCGACGCGGCGGCGGCGGCGTGCTGCGACGCGGCGGCGGCGGCATACTGCTATGCAGCGGCGGCAGCGTCGTACGGCCAGGCAGCGGTGGCGGCGGTGTACGGCGGCGCTACATCGACAGCGCGTTCGCGCTCGGTCGGCTGAGTGGGTTGTAGCGATAGCTCCCGCCGGTGCCGTTCGTCGACTTCGACTCGTAGTGGTGCGGCGTGCGGGCGGCCACGCGATAGCGGCGGGCGGGCAGCGCGGCGTTCGTGTCCGCGGCGGCGGATGGCGCGGCGTGCGGCCCCGCGGTAGCGGCGGCGGCAGCAGCCTGTGGCGCGGACGCCCACGCAGCAGCGGCGGGCGGTAGCACGGCATGTGGCCCCGCGGTATCGGCGGCGGCAGCAGCCTGTGGCGCGGACGGCCACGCAGCGATGGCGGGCGGTAGCGCGGCGTGCGGCCCCGCAGTATCGGCGGAGGCCGCAGACTGTGGCGCGGTGTACTGCCACTCAGCGGCGGTGGGGGTGGCGCGGCGTGCGGCCGCGCGATATCAGCGGCGGCCGCAGCCTGTGGCGCTGTGTACTGCCACGCAGCGGCGGCGGGCGGCGGCGCGGCGTGCGGCGGCCCCGCTGTATCGGCGGCGACGGCAGCCTGTGGCGCGGAGCACGGCCACGCAGCGACGGCGGGCGGCGGCCACGCCGAGCCGGCGAGTTGCAGCGGCGCGGGGGTGGTGGCGTGCGGCCACACCGCGCCGGCAGGTTGCAGCGGCGCGGAGGTGGAGGCGTGCGACCACGCCGCGCCGGCAAGTTGCAGCGGCGCGGAGGTGGAGGCGTGCGGCCACGCCGCGCCGGCAGGTTGCAGCGGCGCGGAGGTGGAGGCGTGCGGTCCTGCCGCACCGGCGGATTGCAGCGGTACGGAGGCGGAGTCGTGCGGCCACGCCGCGCCGGCAGGATGCAGCGGCGCGGAAGCGGAGTAGTGCGGCCCCGCCGCGCCGGCAGGTTGCAGCGGCGCGGAGGCGGAGTAGTGCGGCCCCGCCGCGCCGGCAGGTTGCAGCGGCGCGGAGGTGGAGTCTTGCGGCCACGCCGCGCCGGCAGTTTGCAGCGGCGCGGAGACGGCGGCGTGCGGCCACGCCGCGCCGGCAGGTTGCAGCGGCGCGGTGGTGGATGCGTGCGGCCCCGCCGCGCCGGCAGGTTGCAGCGGCGCGGAGGCGGGGTAGTGCGGCCCCGTCGCGCCGGCAGGTTGCAGCGGCGCGGAGGCGGAGTAATGCGGCCCCGCCGCGCCGGCAGGTTGCAGCGGCGCGGAGGCGGAGTAGTGCGGCCCCGCCGCGCCGGCAGGTTGCAGCGGCGCGGAGGGGGAGTCGTGCGGCCACGCTGCGCCGGCAGGTTGCAGCGGCGCAGCGGTGGAGTCGTACGGCCCGGCCGCGCCGGCAGGTTGCAGCGGCGCGGAGGAGGAGTGATGCGGCCACGCCGCGCCGGCAGGTTGCGGCGGCGCGGTGACGGCGGCGTGCGGCCACACTGCGCCGGCAGGTTGCAGCGGCGCAGTGGTGGAGTCGTGCGGCCACACCGCGCCGGCAGGTTGCAGCGGCGCGGAGGTGGAGGCGTGCGACCACGCCGCGCCGGCAAGTTGCAGCGGCGCGGAGGTGGAGGCGTGCGGCCACGCCGCGCCGGCAGGTTGCAGCGGCGCGGAGGTGGAGGCGTGCGACCACGCCGCGCCGGCAAGTTGCAGCGGCGCGGAGGTGGAGGCGTGCGGCCACGCCGCGCCGGCAGGTTGCAGCGGCGCGGAGGTGGAGTCTTGCGGCCACGCCGCGCCGGCAGGTTGCAGCGGCGCGGAGACGGCGGCGTGCGGCCCCGCCGCGCCGGCAGGTTGCAGCGGCGCGGAGGCGGAGTAGTGCGGCCCCGCCGCGCCGGCAGGTTGCAGCGGCGCGGAGGCGGAGTAGTGCGGCCACGCCGCGCCGGCAGGTTGCAGCGGCGCGGAGGTGTAGGCGTGCGGCCACGCCGCGCCGGCAGGTTGCAGCGGCGCGGTGGCGGAAGCGTGCGGCCCAGCCGCGCCGGCAGGTTGCAGCGGCGCGGAGGCGGAGTAGTGCGGCCCCGCCGCGCCGGCAGGTTGCAGCGGCGCGGAGGCGGAGTAGTGCGGCCCCGCCGCGCCGGCAGGTTGCAGCGGCGCGGAGGTGGAGTCTTGCGGCCACGCCGCGCCGGCAGGTTGCAGCGGCGCGGAGACAGCGGCGTGCGGCCACGCCGCGCCGGCAGGTTGCAGCGGCGCGGTGGTGGATGCGTGCGGCCCCGCCGCGCCGGCAGGTTGCAGCGGCGCGGAGGCGGAGTGATGCGGCCACGCCGCGCCGGCAGGTTGCGGCGGCGCGGTGACTGCGGCGTTTGGCCACACTGCACCGGCAGGTTGCAGCGGCGCAGTGGTGGATGCGTGCGGCCCGGCCGCGCCGGCAGGTTGCAGCGGCGCGGAGGCGGAGTGGTGCGGCCACGCCGCGCCGGCAGGTTGCGGCGGCGCGGTGACGGCGGCGTTTGGCCACACTGCACCGGCAGGTTGCAGCGGCGCAGTGGTGGATGCGTGCGGCCCGGCCGCGCCGGCAGGTTGCAGCGGCGCGGAGGCGGAGTGGTGCGGCGGAGCGGCGGTAGGGTCGTGCGGTTCGTCTTGATTCCGAATCCAGCTCTCCAGTCGGCCCCTTTGCAGCTCTTCGTCGCCTTCCTCGTCACTCGACGATCGCTCCGACTCCATGCGGTCGAGCTGCTCGGCCTGCAGGCGCTCGAGCCTCGCCTTCACTGATCTTGTGCGCGCTCTCGCCTCCTCCATGCGCGCTCTTGCCTCCTCCAGCTCCACTTGTGCGAGCTCTTCTTGAAGCGCGAGCTTCGCTAACGTGCACTTTGATTTTGCCGACCGGGCGGAGCCTGCTCGACGTCCGGTGGAAGCACGAGAGCGCGACGTGGCGACCGAGTCAGCGCACAGCGCGGTACGTACGCCTCGAGCGCTGACGTCATCGCCACGCGGGGCGGCGGCGGGCGCGGCACGTTTCGCCTTCACTGTATGCGCGGGCGCGGCGACGGCTTCGCAGCGCGTGACATCGGCTGGCGACACGGTGCCGGACGCGAGCACTGAAACAGCGACGCCATCACGGCTCGTGACGTTGGCGGTCGCGGTACGCGGAACTTGCACCGTCGCGGCGGGCGCGCCGACGTCTTGCGTGACGTCAGCCTTCGGCGTGATGCCGGACGCGAGCACTGACACACCGACGCTATCACGGCGCGTGACGTTGACAATCGCGGTACGCGGCACTACACTTTGCACTCGCACTTGCGCTCCGATGTCGTCACGACGCATGACGTCGGCCAGCGCGGTAGGCGGCACTTCACTTTGCACTCGCACTTGCGCTCCGATGTCGTCACGACGCATGACGTCGGCCAGCGCGGTAGGCGGCACTGTACGGTGTGCTCGCACTTGCGCTCCGATGTCGTCGCGGCGCGTGACGTCGGCCAGCGCGGTAGGCGGCACTGCACTGTGTGCTCGCACTTGCGCTCCGATGTCGTTGCGGCGCGTGACGTCGGCCAGCGCGATAGGCGGCACTGTACGGTGTGCGTCTGTCGTAGCTACCTCGTCTTCTGTGTTCGTTGTCCGTGGCTCTGTGTCCGATGACGCGGCCGTCGTTCCGTCGATCGGTGGCACACGCGGCGCGTCACGCGTCGACTCGCCTCTCCGCAGCCTCGCGTTCGTCGACCGAGTAATGGGCATCTTCTGATCCGGCGTCGACAGGACCACTACAGTCCACCGCTCCCTGAGCGTCGATCTTGAACACGTACTATTAACTAATTTTGAAAGACCTTAATATTATTATTTTTAGGACTTTTAACAATGATTTGTTAATATCAGCCCCTTAGTACTCATCTTCCGTATCACCTAGGCTAGGGCCCAGAGTCCCTAGATAGAGAAAGCTCAACGAGAATAAAATTCAGTTCCTCCATAACTCTTAAACCGTTCATCCGAATTCGATGAAGCTTAGCACATTTAACTATACATGACACAGGATATGAGCTAAATTATATTCAGTTCAGTTATTTATATTACGCTAAGATGTGTCTCTCATACAAACCGTATTGTCCCGCGCGCCGAAATAAAGGTAACGCTGGCCAGGGACGCAGCTCGGCCTTCTTTCTTACTTACTTACTTTCTTATTTTTTAATACGAATTTCACGCGAGCGAACCCGCGTGCAAAAGCTAGTATTTCAATAAAATTTCTCTCCTTCCCGATCATTCTATACTTTCTCTGACACTGCTCAAAGTTTAAATCTTTGGCTTAGGTAAATACGAGGGTAAATAGTAGGTATATTTATATTAATAACCGAATCGCACTTGGCCGGCTTTAATCCAGTATAGGTCGCTGAATTAGAGGGGCCAGAGCAGATGCTCCGACTAGCCAAAATCACTTAAGAAAAGTTGCCATAACGGAGACTTCTCTCTGGATAGCTAGGTGGATCACTTCATACCACGCATGTGTCTAGAGTCTAGAAAGAGGGTGGCGGGTAGGGTTGCCAGGTGTCCGGCTTTAGCCGGACATGTCTTCCTTTTTATTAACCCCCGACGAAAAAAACGGAGGGGTGTTATAAGTTTGACGTGTGTGTGTGTGAGTGTGTGTGTGTGTGTGTGTGTGTGTGTGTGTGTGTGTGTGTGTCTGTCTGTGGCATCGTAGCTCCCAAACGGATGGACCGATTTGGATGCGGTTTTTTTTATTAGGAAGCCTGTTTAATCGGGATGGTTCTTAGCTATGTTTGTAATCAAGTAATAAAGTAATTAAGTAATAAAAAAAATAATTATCTTAAAAAGTGGACCGATTTGCATGCGATTTTTTTTAAAAAGCTTGAAATAAAGGTTAAATTACAAATTTAAAAAACCCCCGACTCTTAAAAAGTCAAAAATAATTTCCGTTTACTTACTTAAAGGAGTCGGGGGACCGCTAAGTAAATTAAATATAAAGACTCAAAAGTTGCGCGGGAATTTACTTAGCGGTCTACCGACTCCTTTAAGTAAGTAAACGGAAATTATTTTTGACTTTTTAAGAGTCGGGGGTTTTTTAAATTTGTAATTTTTACAGTCGTTACCGGCCAAATATATTCAAGTCCGGCACGTCCGGCTTTTGTTAGGCTTTAGGTTACCGCCCGACAGTATGCCGAAAGTATGTTTGTTTGAATGTTTATCTTTCAAACCGCTGCTGGGCCGATTTGGATGAAAATTGGCACAGGGTCACAGGGATAGATCAAAACATAGATACGGACATAGAGTACTTACCGCGGACAAAGTCATGGGCAACACCTAGTAATAAAAAGTTAAATTACAAATTTAAAAAACCCCCGACTCTTAAAAAGTCAAAAATAATTTCCGTTTACTTACTTAAAGGAGTCGGTGAAACGCTAAGTAAATTCCCGCGCAACTCTTGAGTCTTTATATTTAATTTACTTAGCGGTCCCCCGACTCCTTTAAGTAAGTAAACGGAAATTATTTTTGACTTTTTAAGAGTCGGGGGTTTTTTAAATTTGTAATTTAACTTTTATTTCAAGCTTTTTAAAAAAAACCGTATGCAAATTGGTCCACTTTTTAAGAGATTTTTTTTTTATTACTTAATTACTTTATTACTTGATTACAAACATAGCTAAGAACCATCCCGATTAAACAAGCTTCCTAATAAAAAAAACCGCATCCAAATCGGTCCATCCGTTTGGGAGCTACGATGCCACAGACAGACACACACACACACACACACACACACACACACACACGTCAAACTTATAACACCCCTCCTTTTTTTCGTCGGGGGTTAAAAATAACATGTAATTAATACAACTTGATACTCCAAGTATCTTAATATTCATATATTTTTATTTTTTATTTTTGGCAATTATACTATATTGTAGTATGTTTATATTGTTTAATATAGGAGTAACTCTCAAATGAATAATAGTGATAAATAAACAATAAGCAAAAAAAAAATGTTTTTTCTTAAAAACAGTGTCGGGCTTTCAAGACTAAATGTCCGGCTAAATATGAATCTGAGTCCGGCTTTTCTGTTTTTGGGCCTGGCTACCCTAGTTGCGGGGTAAACCCACAGGCAACCGGACAAGTCTATACCTGCCGCCGCTCCCTCTAATAAATGCAAAAATAAAAAAAAGTGTAAAGGTTCTTCTCCCGACTGCCGCCGGGGTTCGCCGCGGATGGCATGCTGTCCCGAGAACTCGGTGAATCACGCGATGTATACGCGGGTTACCTCCTTTGTTTGATCCCATATAACTTTCGTCCAGTCCACCAGATGCGGATTTAGCGTGCGCAGCGCAGTACGGACTGCGAAGCAAAAAATGTAATATTTTTAAAAAGTTTCTACCGAGGTTTCTACTGCACACTTGCTTTTCCTGTGTGCCCTTGAAAAGAATAGCCCACCGCATTTTTTTTTATGGAAACTGACACGGTTGGCTACATCACCTACAACATCCGTGATGTCAGCCCATTAGACACCGGGTGAACTAGGTGCCACGGCAGTGCTTCCCTTCGGTCGTGACGGCTATACTGAACTGGACGGAAAACACAAACTATTTACATAGCCGTTTCGACCGACCTTTCATTCAGTGCGGTGGTACCGATCCGGGCTGATTAAACCCTACCACCTAGTAATATAAGAAGGCAGTCATGTCATATTCCTTACTCGCCTTTTACGACATACACGGGGAGAGAGGTAGTGGGGCCATTCTTTTAAAGTACCGCCCCACACGGTACATTAGTTGAAATGCTTCATACCTTGCAGCACAACGCCGATTACTCTGCTCACCCCGATTGTCAGGATAGAGAGTACGGTATGTATGCATGTATGTACTTGTTTTTCCTTGTGTACTCGCTGGCTACGGAACCCTAAAATGGGTTACCAATGGAGTAATGGAGTTAACAAAATTAAATTAAAAACAAACAAAAAATCTATATTTTTTTCAGCTAGTTAGCTGTCTGGCTATCTCAGTCAAAATGCCAAGTTTTAATCTGTTTGTAATTTTTTAATTGTTTTTTTTTATATTTATTTTTAGGGCTTTTAACAATGATTTGTTAATAATATGAGCCCCATAGTATTCATCTTCCCTATCACTTAGGGCCCAGTCGCCTGAACCGGCTAGAGTTCATAATAATATTATGATGTCGGCTCATTGCACATTATTCCTGCAATAACGAGGTGCCATGTCATTGTTCTAACTTTGTATTCTTTATGGAGCGTACTCACCCACCGCGCTGCGAACCAAATGTTCGCGGCACGAATTTTCATTTCTCGTGAATTCATTTCGTAAAAAGAATATACCTATTGTTTTAATGAATAGTTTTTTAGTGCCAAGTGTGACCGGTACTCAAAAAGAATAGCCCCACTGCATATATCCCCGTGCATTACATCAGTGCAGTACTCTCACCTTGGTGCGGTCCTTCTACCGAGTCATGCAGCAGGTGGGTCTTCGTGCCTTACTTGCTGCTCTTTGCTAAACGTGGTGGTCGGTGTTGTGCTGTAATTTACAAGAGTACTTGCAGCACGACACCGATTACTCTGCTTACCCCGATTGTCGGAATCGTGTGGTTTGTATGTATGTATGTATTTTACTAGATAGAAGACTGATACAAATTTGGGTAAAATTTGGTTATCGAGTGGCGAGCATGCTCGGCACTCGATACGGTAAATGGTTCAGTTGAAAAAAACCGGAGATTTTTCATCAAAAGGCCTTTGATTTTTCAAGTACAAAAGTTTCATAACCTTTACTTTTGAAAATGAATGAAACATAGAGTAATAAATACAAAGGTTGAATTTATCGAACAGATTGCAAATTCGAAGAACACAGTAAGATTATTATTAAAATGTTCTGAAAAAGTAAACATTTGCGTTATATGAAGAAAAAACTGGACTTTTATGATGTCCGGTTTTTCATTACTTTGGAGACCGGACGCAAGCCTCAAAAATCGGACTATCCGTCCAAAACCGGACATCTGGCAACCCTGGTGGCTAGACAAAATTCGCCCCGCAAATGTTTGTACGCTACTTTTTTCCAAGCGAATATTTCAAAGCATTAACTTTTTTCCAAGCGAATATTTCAAAGCATTAACTTTTTTCCAAGCGAATATTTCAAAGCATTAACTTTTTTTCCAAGCGAATATTTCAAAGCATTAACTTTTTTCCAAGCGAATATTTCAAAGCATTAACTTTTTTCCAAGCGAATATTTCAAAGCATTAACTTTTTTCCAAGCGAATATTTCAAAGCATTAACTTTTTTCCAAGCGAATATTTCAAAGCATTTACTTTTTTCCAAGCGAATATTTCAAACCATTTACTTTTTTCCAAGCGAATATTTCAAAGAATTAACTTTTTTCAAGGCGAATATTTCAAAGCATTAACTTTTTTCAAAGCGAATATTTCAAAGCATTGCAGTTGCAGTCACGAAATTACCGAATGCAACCCTGGCGGTGCGGTCAGACCAGGCGAACAGCTCCCTCAACATTCTCACCAGCACGGACGCATTAGTCAGGATGGATTCGCATTTTAAACTTATTACGCATTCTTACTCACTGTTTTAACTGTAAATTCATTTTGAAGAGTGCAATCTCCCGGAACTGTTTGGGCCTACGTGATTTATGCTTCGTCGTCTATTCTGCGGTCATTACGAAATGGTGGTGTAAAAAGGATTCATCCATCATACATTATTAGGGTTCCGTATACGGTACGGGACCCCATTACTAAGCCTACGCCGTCTGCCTGTCTGTATGTCTGTCTCTCTGTCCGAGGGCTATATCTCTTGAACCGTAATAGGTAGCCCGTTGAAATTTTCACAGAATATGTCTTAAAATGGCCGATAGAATAACAAATAAGAAAAAGTAAAAAATTCATGGGGGTTCCCATAGAAGAAACTAAAAAGTGTATGCGCGCGCGCCATCTACCGAATAGAATATGAAGCATTTTAACTAATCAATCATGAATTTTAACTAATATGAACCAATTCATAACACGCCATAGATGGCGTGCGTGGCACTAACCATGACATGGCGTAACGGAACCCTCGGTGCGCGAGTTCGACTCGCACTTGACCGGTTACTTTAGGGTTTTTAACAATGATTTGTTAATATCAGCCCCATAGTAGGTACTCATCTTCCCTATCACTTGTATGAGAGCCACATCTTAGCGTAACCGGAACGCAACTGAATTTTATCTATCTATCTATCCTGTGTCACCTATAGTTAATTGTGCTTGTACTAATAGACTAAGAGCGGGCCGTATGCAACCCTACCTCATCGAGTAGCAAGATGTGACTTATCTAGGCTGTTGCATATTAAAAAGTTATGTTTTATAGTACAGGGTTGCCTGGGCGTAACCTGGAGCATTTTGTACAGTGACCAAAAAAATGATCCTTTTTTTTGGTGGAATTTACCTCATCGAGTAGCAAGTAGGTACATAGCACATTCGATAGTGCTAATCAAGAAGTGCCAAACTGCACAGGGTTGCCTCGCCCAAACCTGGCACTTTCGTGATTCAGCCTAATTTTAGGGTGGCCAAAAAAAGGAAAATTTACCTCATCGGGTAGCAAAATGAAACTCGTGCCATTCGAAAGGTCCCATCATCCTATTATTAATTAATTTGGGTTGCCGGCCCTATACCTGGAGCTTTTCTTATTCAGCCGAGTTTTATGTTCGAACGTAAAAACTGACTGATGCAAGAAAAACGTAGAAATGTGTCCAGTGGATAGTTTAAATGAGATTGTTTAGATGTAATGATAGACTATATGTATAAAGTTGGAGCTACACGACCTTGAACATTTTGTACGGTGAGCAAAAAATAAGATAATGCAAAAAAAACTACGAATATTTTTAAAAAGAGTGTACATCTATTAGATCTAATCAATTTCGATGTTTTTCCATTAAGCACATTATTTTTTTAAATATGTTCACTTAACCTAACACTACACCCGCGTATTCCTTCTCCGACACTGTCTCACTCAGTGCGAAACACAAAAAATTAGCTTCTCGCAGCGGTGCTTGCGTCGTTTATACTTTTTGGAGAATGCATCCTATACATTCCTAGTACTACGGCAATTTTATTTTATTCGGTAAATTCACAGCGATAGCATACGTATATTAAAATGAGTATATAAAAGTGTTTACAGAAATCGCCAATGAATGAATTTACACACATACTTGAGTTCTTTTATACAGTAATAGAAAAATACCTAAAATTTATGTATCTATGTCGATAGCTGATGGGTTTTCCCATGCATTCCAATGACGATAGTCGTCCCTGCTTGCGGGAATTCCGATATGGGTTTCTGGTTCTGCGCCAACGAGATAGCAATAGAAAAATAGATACAGATAGTGAAGCCGACGCATCTCTTTTGTTTTCAGCTTACCATCACAACAGGCTTCAACACGATTTATTCGTCTTCACTTCAGTTCAGTCCTTTGTTTGAGAGTGACGAGCCATTCGTCTCATTGGTGACTCTGTACTCACAAATGACCTTCAACCTCTAAAGCACAGACGTATCGTTGGTTCATTAAGTCTGTTTTATCGGTACTACTATGGCCGCTGCTCTGACGAACTTGCTTCCCTTATCCCTCCTCTTCCTGTCACCTTCGCCAAACCCGCCATACTCTCGCGAAACACCATTTGTAGTCGACAGAAGAGTTCTTCGAACTACACGATTCTCTAAATCGTTCTTGTGCCGCACTGCCTTTGCATTGATTTACCCCGCATTTTCCTGTGGAACGGGCTCCCAGAGAATTCCCCACTCCTACAATCCACGGATCTTCAAATCGCGGGTTAATAGTCTTTCCCCAGCAACCTCCAAACCGGTCTGGCACCTCCTCGGCGGTGAAATTGGCTGCGCCTGAGGCTTCGACCTCGGGCAGAGCCACCCAGTTCGGAAGCAATAAAAAAAAACTAGGAATGTATAGGATGCATTCTCCAAAACGACGCAAGCACCGCTGCGAGAAGCTAATTTTTTGTGTTTCGCACTGAGTGAGACAGTGTCGGAGAAGGGATACGCGGGTGTAGTGTTAGGTTAAGTGAACATATTTAAAAAAAATTATGTGCTTAATGGAAAAACATTGATTAGATCTAATAGATGTACAGTCTTTTTAAAAATATTCGTAGTTTTTTTGCATTATCTTATTTTTTTGCTCACCGTACAAAATGTTCAAGGTCGTGTAGCTCCAACTTTATACATATAATCTATCATTACATCTAAACAATCTCATTTAAACTATCCACTGGACTCATTTCTACGTTTTTCTTGCATCAGTCAGTTTTTACGTTCGAACATAAAACTCGGCTGAATAAGAAAAGCTCCAGGTATAGGGCCGGCAACCCAAATTAATTAATAATAGGATGATGGGACCTTTCGAATGGCACGAGTTTCATTTTGCTACCCGATGAGGTAAATTTTCCTTTTTTTGGCCACCCTAAAATTAGGCTGAATCACGAAAGTGCCAGGTTTGGGCGAGGCAACCCTGTGCAGTTTGGCACTTCTTGATTAGCACTATCGAATGTGCTATGTACCTACTTGCTACTCGATGAGGTAAATTCCACCAAAAAAAAGGATCATTTTTTTGGTCACTGTACAAAATGCTCCAGGTTACGCCCAGGCAACCCTGTACTATAAAACATAACTTTTTAATATGCAACAGCCTAGATAAGTCACATCTTGCTACTCGATGAGGTAGGGTTGCATACGGCCCGCTCTTAGTCTATAAGTTTTGTCGAATTTGGATGATCGGTTTAAGAGTTATGGAGGAACATACATAATACAGAAAAAGTACCAATGTATTGTCATATCTAATCACCATTGGGTCTCCTGTGGGTTTCCTAGTCTATTAATAGTGTGAATATTTATATATCAAAACAGAAATATGACGTCATTACATTTAGAAATACCAATACCTAATTCCTCCTTGTGGTCGTCAAGGCTTTTTTGTTATTTTCCAGCAAAAAAATCTACCAATTAATTTGGTGACTTGAATTTACGATTTCCTTGTTTGATTGCCCAACATTGAGGAAATGTGGACAATAAGGAAAACCGTTTGGTGACAAACAGTACTGAGTGGGGGGGTGACTGTCGTAACAACCCCCTATATAAGTTACTCTATGGTCGTGACAATGACTACTATAATATGCTAACGCTATCTTGGAACAACTTACCATGAAGTGTAGGTATAAATCGCATCGGTAGTGAATTCGAACGTCGTTTGTCCGGGGTAGAGGGGGGGGGGGGGGGGGGGGGGGGCTGATTGTTCGGAAAAATCATGTGACGAAAATGATGTACTGTTTTCGTACGGCTAAACTACTTATAGCAGAGAGAAAAATAATACTTATTCTAGCTGAAAGATCAAATCAAATCAAAATATACTTTATATAACACAACAGGCGAGTACAATGCAGAGTAGCATTCTTTACAAACTAACCTTTGGGATGTGGAGAAGCTGATAGGGCGGACAATGCAGTGCAAGAGAGAAGCGTGAAAAATAAAACTATTAAATAAATGGACACAAACAATAGGTACATAGATACATACATAAAATAAATACTATAAGGTACGTACATATTATATTTATACATAAACTACATATACATATGTAAACATATATTTTATAATATAGAACCATCTGAATAAAAGTTACAAGAACGTAATTAAGGGAAATTTATATTACTCGTCGCCGTCAGAATCAGATAGAAACAGTTTGCGAATACGTTCTCTAAACATGTGGATAGTAGTGCAGCGCCGTACCTGTTCAGGCAAATGATTCCACATGCGAGCCGCATTGACGAAAGATCCATCTGACGAAGCGGTAACACGAAAATATGTGCTTCAAGGAATAATATTAATAAATCAATAACGTCATTCATACCCTCCGGAAGACTTGTCTGAATATGAGACTGAAGCGACCAAACTACTTGAGACAAATGGAACTGTATTTCATAGACAAGACCTTCGCCGATATTTTGATGAAAATCCGATATAAGAATTTAATTTGCAATTGTAGCGACGATTGTAAAGCAAAATGCGGGGACTGTCAGCCTCGGCAGCTCAGTGGTGCGGTCGGTCGACTGTTGTTGAGCAACCCTGAGCGCGGTCAGTAGGTACTTGGATGGGTGACCGCTGACTGTTGGAGCCTGACCGTGGTTCGGATTCCACGTAAAACTGTAGGTCTCTTCCCTTCTTATCTTACTAGGTGGTAGGGTTCAACCCGCCCGGGTTGCTACCACCGCACTGAATGAATCGTCGGTCGAAACGGCTATGTAAATAGTTCCGTCCAGTACAGTGTAGCCGTCATGAAATTGAAGTGAAGCACTGACACGGCACCTAGTTCACCCGGTGTAATGGGCTGACATCACGGATGCTGTAGGTGATGTAGCCAACCGTGTCAGTTTCCATAAAAAGTCTCGGTCTTTGGTAGTAGCCCGACTACTATCCACCCCGATTTTGTTTTCCTAACGAACGATAAAACCATATTATGGCAAAAATCCTATTGCACCACGAAACATGTTGACCTATTCAAGGTGATCGATCACGTGTGCGATAGAGATAGACTGATAGGGACGCTATCTCTACAAGGACTAAAGCTATAGGCATGATAGCATTAAAATAAATAATATCGGTATATTTTACATACATCAATCTAGGTACCATTTGTACCTCAATAATTATATTAACCCATATTGACAACTTGATACTTCAAGTATGATAATATTTTATTATATATAAACATAAATATATACCTACATATATATTTATATTTTTGTTTTTGACAATTGAATTTTTTACAAACAATATTATGTTTTTGAATAAAATATTTTTGAATATTAACTCTTGACTAGGTACCATTAGTACCTCAACTTTATTGACCCATTGACAACTTGATACTTCAAGTATCTTAAATATTCATATATTTTTATTTTTTATTTTTGACAATACAATTATACTACATTGTAGTTTAATACACTAACATAATTATGTTGATACAAATTACGTATCAAAGTTTGACAAAGGCTCTTTACACCTGATTCACTTAATTAATAAGTCTTTGTAGTCAGAACTCTCAGCAAAATTGTTAATCTTGCTCTCAAGCTGTGTTTTAGATGGACTATGGGCGGTGTTATTATGTGGCTAGTCAATAAATACTTGTAAAAATATGTTTAAAAAAAATACCCTGCGAAGTTTCTTGTCGGTTCTTCTTCGTGGGTGTAATCGAACCGGATAGAACAAATTGTGACAAGTTCGAGCGCAGTCTAAGGCCCACTTGCACCAACACGAATTTAACGATATAAACCAGTTTAACTCGTTAAGCTAGTACCCGTTGACTGTGGGAACCGCGTTTAAATCCATAACTCGCTACTTAACTCTAAATTCGTGTTGGCGCAATTGGGCCTAACTGCCATAAGAATGATCAATAAACAATACAATACAATAAACAATACAATATAATTATAGGAAAATTCACTAGAGATATTTCTCTACATAAAGATGTTAAAAAAGGTAAAATATTTATTATGAGAAACACAGTAGGCACAATAGTTTATAAATCAGTACCTATTACTAAAACTAAACATGAAATATGTTAGTAAGTAAATTATAAATAAACCTTCATTCACGACAAAATTACAGTAGGTTTCCGCCTTGCTCTCGACAACCAGGGAAAACTGACATAGGGATAAAAAGTGCCACCACTTTCCTATTCCTGCAACTTTCCAGTGACTTACTGACTGACACCGCAAATAATATGAGCATGATTCACTCAGCCATCATAGGATTTGATGAGTGATACAAGCTTATCTGCATACAGGACCTGCCTATCTATGCGTGTTTCACGCTCTACGATAAATTAAGATTTACTATGATTTCGATGTCTTTCTTTATGTAGCGATAGCTGCAACGTGAATCATCCTTCGATCATAAAATAATCATCAATATCATGGTATGAAACTAGTAGGAGGGGGGAGGGTCCCCGAGATTACTTTGGTTGTTATCAGCTGTCGTCTTTTGTGCGCAATTCGTTGTTAGTTAACACCAAGGGCGGATTTAAGCGAGGGGCACCCATCGACTTACATATCGCTGGGGGCATGGAGCACGTGCCACGTGAAGACGGTTAAAAAACCGGACAAGTGCGAGTCGAACTGTCGCACCGAGGTTTCCGTATCTCCATGTCATGGCTAGCGCCACTCGCGCCATCTAGATGGCGTGTTATGAATATGACATTTAACTAATATGAAAACTTCATATTAATTAAATGTCATGATTAGTTAAAATGCTTGATAATCTATTCAGTAGATGGCGCGCGCGCATACACTTTTTGGTTTCTTCTATGGAAACCCCCGTGAATTTTTTACTTTTTCTTATTTTTATTATTTGTTGTTATATAGGCCACAATAACACATATTCTGTGAAAATTTCAACGGGCTACCTATTACGGTTCAAGAGATACAGACCTCGGACAGACAGACGGACAGACAGACAGACAGACAGACAGGCAGACGGCGTAGACTTAGTAATAGGATCCCGTGCCGGACACGGAACCCTAAAAACGGTCCCGTTACAATTACTTAGAGCCTTACAGTTACAATAACGTACCTACCGTATTGTTTTGTGCACTGCGGAGTTTCCGTCACAGTACCTCGGACCTCTCGCATGAGAAGGCGATGCCCAAACCACTCGGCCACCCGCCGCTTGATATTAATATTACAATATTTATTACGGTCAATGGAATAGGTAGTCATAATGAATCAATTAGTACATAGAACATTATTATATTTAATCAATTAGTGAACAAAATAAAATAGAAATTAAAACTATCTATTAAATTAAAATTACCTAAACTAAAACAAAACAAACAAACCTTAAAAATAATTAACATCTCGAGACCCGTCTGTCCGCCCCTTGTGCGCCTCCCAAAAAAAATCCTAGATCCGCCCTTGGTTAACGCGTTACGACTCCACTGAAGCAAGGCGCCATCAAAAAGAAAGTGACTCATTGTGTTTTCCGTGTACAATATAGCCGACACGATCACGGGGGAAGTACTGGCACGGCACCTACTTTTGGTGGGGCCATCAATAGAGGTATTAAATAATTTTAAATTAGGAGAGGGGGAGGGGGTCTGGTCTACTGATGATGGTAATATGACGAGGGGGGGGGGGGGGGGTCTTGCTAAAATTGACATTGTTGCAAATACGGATGACCCCAACCAAAATATTACATAACTAATTTGTTCGCTCATTCGTTCGCGTAGACTAATTCGCAATTATGTAAACAAACAAACATGGGTGGCTGTGCCGAGAGATCATGGTGCAGTCGACAGAGCCAAAATCCCCTCTCCTCGCGAGACCAGGCTCAGTTTAGGCACCATGCCAGCCACCGGAAGACAGTTCCAGAGCCATGCGGTGCGACAAAGAGACGATTTAGAGAACCGATGGGTTCGCCCAATGTCAACAACAAAAGGGTGCAGAGTCTCTCTGCGACGAGTAATGCGGAGATAGGACGGGTGGCAGGGAATAAGGGATGCTAGTTCCACAGAGCAGCTTCCGTGATAGTATTTGCAAAGCAGAATAAGCGAACCATCAAATTGTCTGTGATTATTTAAAGTCTCCAGACCATACGTTTCGGGTCACCCACCAACAAGACGGATGGCTCGGCGTTGTTGTATCGAGTCCAACCAAGGACGCAAGCAGATAAAATATTAGTGACTGCAAATCGACCTAGCCTCGCGAAACCTCGTTTAGCGGGGCACCATATCAGCAAAGCGAACTAGTGATGTTGATAGTGTAGTTGATGTGTGTACATAATATATGGAGTTAATTTTATTTTTCCCCACTGTGATGTGAAAAGCATGACTAATGGGAAAATTTCAACAAAGAAAGTTCAACGTCATGTCATCTAGTAGGTATCCCCTGGGTTTAATATTGAATAAGTTGTGCACTTGGCAGTGGCAGGGAGAAATTGTACTGAATATTGAACACAATATAATAAAAATAATATTTTGCTGTAGTCCATATTACCTGCCTCGACTCGTATTCTTGGACTCGATACAGCGCCGAGCCATCCGTCTTGTTGATGACCCGAAACTTATAGATGATGGTCTGGAGTCTCTGAGTCACAGACGATTTGTGGGTTCGCTTAGTCTGTTTTACAGATACTATCACGGACGATGCGCTGTGGAACTGGCATTCCTTATTCCCTGCCACCCATCCTATCTCCGCATGACTCGTCGTAGAGAGACTCAGCACCCTTTTGTTGTTGACAGTGATTATTTGGGCTTTTGAGAACCCATCGGCTTTCTAAATCTTTCATTTATCGCACCCCTAGGGTGTGGAACTGTCTTCCGGACTGTATTTCCCGAATCCTTTAACCTGGGTGTCTTCAAACGTCGTATTAACAGGCTAGACAGCCTAGCAGCAGTCTGCAAATCTGCTGGCATGGCACCTAACTGAGCGTGGTTTCGCGAGGAGAGGGGATTTTGGCTCTGCCGACTGCACCATTGGTCTCTCGGCACAGCCACCCATTTCTGTTTACATAAAAAAAAAATATTTGAAAAAAAAAAAACATTTTCTATACAAATTTAAAAAGATCTAAAATTTTAACCAAGATTTTAGCATATTAGCAGAACCATAGCGGAAATGGGTAGGTAGATATTTTAAAATTCTAACTGTTCAGGACGACGGCCAGCCGGAGCGGCGACGACGGACCCCGGCCTGGGACACGACGCGCACGTCGTCACCCCCGTAGCAGGAAAAAGTAGGAAGCGGCCGGCATAGCTTAATTTAGGTAATTTTAAGATGTAAATATAAGATAAATAAGTTAAACATAAGTTAAATATAAGTAAATAAACATATACAAAATCGTAGATTAAGATAGTTAAGATATGGAAGTTAGTTAAGATAGGTAAAGCTAGATTAAGATAGGTAGATCTAGCTTAAGATAGATAAATGTAGCATAAGATAGGTAGGCATAGTTATAAGATAGATAGAATTAGATATAAGTTTTACTGAAAATAAATATGTTGCCGCGTACTGGTTTTCATTTGGGACGAACGGAGATGTGCACTCGCCAAAGTAGTTGGAGGAATGAACCGAGCCGAGGCGCGGCGGCGGGCGCGGCGCGCTGTGATTGGTCCACGCGGACGCTGCGAGATCTGCGAACCCGGATCGCAGCATCCGCGGCGCGCGCCGCTCCCGCATGTATACAAATATAGCGCGTTTCGGCCGGTTCAGTCAGTACTCGCCCAGCATCCAACAAGAGAAGTCGTCTAGAGCAGAGCTCGACGCACCGGTCGACCGAGGAACGAATAGTCGGAAGAGACTCGCTTCAGAACGCAACGACTCCCTCGGCCGATCGGACGGCTTCTCCGGCGAGTGCTCCACCCCCGTACGTCCCGGGTGCGACCAGTGCGTGGCTACACTGAAAACCACAAACGTTGTTTCCTTGCTACGCTACGCTACGCTACGCTACGCTTTCCCTCCCTGCGCCCCGCGGCGTCACGGTTGAGGACTACCTCCCTGCGCCCCGAGGCGTATAGGTCGAGGACGACGCGAAGCACACCTGCGGTCGACCCATCGCACCGCCCGTGAACGACCGCCGCGAGTGATCTCTCCGCGCCGCACGCCCGTCTGCGCCGGCCGCGAGAGAGAGAGACCGTCGCCGCGTCACCGAGCGAGCGAGACGGTCGCAGTACCGCCCGAAGCACACCTACGGTCGACCCATCGCACCACCCACGACCGTCGCCGCGAGTGATTTCTCCGCGCCGCACGCCCGTCTGCGTCGGCCGCGGTAGAAAGAGACCGTCGCTGTGTCGCCGTGGAAGCGAGAAGAAAGATTTCCGTCACCGGCCCTTGCAACCGCTCCGTGAAGACTGGCAGCTCAAGTGAACGGGTGATTTCTACAGTCCACACCTGAGCTACGTGCCCAACATTTGGTCCTATCGTTCGCCGGATTGGAGATGCCAGTCACACGGAGCCAGAACAACGGGCGAGGGCGCACCACGCCGGTGCCGACTCCGTCAGAGCAGCGAGTGCTGCCCCCGAGCGCAGAGGCGACCGAACCGCAGCTGCAACCGGGCGCCGACCAGACGACGGAGCCGACTACAAGTGCGCCTCCAACGAGTATGGAGACGGAAATCAAGACGTGGTCGTCACACGAAACGACGGCCACACCAGTCGCGACGGATTCAGAGATCCGCGAGCGCGCGCGTACCGACACCGACGCGCGCGCACCGAGCCGCGCCCGCACGCACAGCGGCACGCGCGCGCCGAGCCACACCTCACGCTCGGCCGCGCTCGAACGAGTGGCGTCCGCACGCACCGATAAGGACGGGCGGAGCAACCACTCTGACCGTTCGTCCAAGTCGGTGCGTCGGCGCGCAATTGAACGAGAGTTACTGCGCGCACGCCAAGAAGAAGTGCGACGCGCAAGAGAAGAGGCGAGACAAGCCAGAGAGGAAGCACGGCTCGACAAGGAAGAAGCGAGACTCGAAACACAAATCATCGAGTCTCGCCTCCGCGACTGCGAGGAAGAAGATTCGTCAGACGAAGAAGATAATCAAGAAGCGGCACGCAGCGAGCTCGTAGCATCATGGGTGGAAACACAGGCAGATTTACACCGGCGGGAGGCGAGTGAAACCGCTCCGCACGCAGCGCACGCCACCGCGTCCGCCGCCGCGCCGGCGCAGCCGACCGCCTCCCACTACGAGCTCCCCACCGCTGCCTCCGTCGCCGCCCCCCTCCGCGCGGACCCCACCGCTGCCGCCGTCGCCCCTCCCCGCGACGCAGCCCCCACCGACGCTGCCTCCGCCGCTCCCCTCCACGCGCCCCGCGCCTCGGCCGCGGAAGCCACGCCCCCCTGCGCTGCGCTCGCCGCCACACACTACGACGAGCAGCCGGCCGCACGCCTCAGCGCGCCGCCGCACGCCGCCTCCGCCTCCGCCGCGACCGAGCATCTCTGTGCGCCTGCCGCCGCCGCCGCCGCCGCCGCCGCCGCCGCACCGAACTCGCACGCGCCGCTCGCCGCTGCGACAATAACAGTGGAGATGCTCGCCGCCGCTCTGGGCCGAGCGGAGCACAGCAGACCGAGTGCTCCGCCCAAATACCTACGGGAGCTACCATTTTTCGACGGTTCCGCGGGAGAATGGCTGCAGTTCGTCGCCGCGTACCGCGAGACGGAACATTATTTCTCGCCGGGCGAGAACGCGGCCCGCATACGACGCTGCCTACGAGGAAAAGCGAAAGAGGCTGCCTACAGCCTGATGCTGTCGGCGCCGGAACCCAGCCGCGTGTTAGCGGCACTGGAGCAGCGCTTCGGACGGCCAGACTTCCTCGTGCTGGGGGAAATGGACAAATTAAGAAGTTTACCCAAACCGAAAGATACGCCGAACGATCTAAGTGAGTTCGCGAATAAAGTGCACAATATTGTGGCCACGGTCGAAGCACTAGGCCGGCCGCAATATTTGCACAGCCCGGAAACGATGCGACTACTCGTCGACAAACTGACGCCGCTGCGTCAGGCCCGGTGGTGTGACTTCGAAGACCGGACGAGCGACGACCGCCCCGCACTAACGAGGATGGCGGCCTTCCTGAACGAAGAAGCCCGCAAGTACGGTGCATACGCCCGCCCGGACGCCGCCGCAGCTAGCGATGTGTCGACGAAGGACGCTCGCCGCAGCAACAACAACCGCCGCCCCGCGGAGAAGGCCTACGCCGCCGGCGATGGAGAAGCTAGTGCCGACAATACACCTAAGTGCCCGACGTGCGCTAAGGAGCACTACCTTCTCGCGTGCCCCAAGTTTATTGAGGCCGACATGGACGACCGCTGGCAGCAAGCCAAAGATGGCAAAATGTGTTTCCGCTGCCTCAAGAGCAAACATCGCAGAACAAAATGCAAGGCGAAGCCGTGTGGGGTGCAGGGCTGCACGTTTGGACACCACCGGCTGCTACATCACGAGCGCAGCAAAGCAGAGACGTCCGCCACCGCGGTCACAGCCGCCGCCCGCTCGGACTCGGTTTTATTAAAAATCGTCCCGGTGCGACTGAGCGGGCCGAGCGGCTGCGTCGTCGACGTCTTCGCTCTCCTGGACGAGGGGTCCACCGTGACAATGGTGGACGTCGCCGTGGCCGACTTGCTGGGTGCGCAGGGCACGACGGAGCCGCTGCACGTCGTGGGCATCGGCGGCGGACGCGTCGCTACTAACTCGTCGCGCCGCCTCAATTTGCGCATCCGCGGCAAGTATGAGTCAGAGGAGCACGACCTCGTCGGAGCGAGGACCGTCGACAGCCTGCGCTTCCCACCACAGACCGTCGCGAGAAAATGCGTGGAAGAATGTGACCATCTCGCGGAACTAGCAGCGACGCTCGCATACACCGACGCACGCCCGCGGCTACTTATCGGCCAAGACAACTGGCCGTTGATAGTGTCGCGGGCGATCAAGTGCGGCCGCCGCGACCAGCCGGTCGCGTCGCAAACTCAGCTGGGCTGGGTGCTGCACGGTTGCCGCACGTCGATGGCCGAGCCCGTACAACGCTGCGCCCACGCGACGGAGGAAAGTGACAACCACTTCGAGGAGCTCGCTCGGGCCCACTTCCGGCTCGAGTCGCTGAGCGTGGAGCCCCGCAGGCCCAGGAGCGACCCGGAGGAGCGGGCGCTCCGAATACTCGAAGCCAGCACGCGCCGACTAGCTGACGGGCGGTACGAGACCGGATTGATATGGCGTCGGGACGAAATCACAATGCCCGACAGCCGCGAGTCCGCCTACAAACGACTCGTAAACTTGGAAAGAAAATTGGAACGCGACGCCGAGCTGAAACGCAAATATCACGCGCAGATGGCGCACACGATCGCGTGCGGATACGCTGAGCGTGCTGCGGCCCCGCCGACGCCGGGCCGCACGTGCTACCTGCCGCACTTTGCGGTCGTTAATCCCGCGAAGAATAAGATTCGCATTGTGCTCGACGCCGCCGCACGGACCCGCGGCGTCAGCCTCAATGACCAGTT
Source organism: Nematopogon swammerdamellus (assembly GCA_946902875.1). Taxonomy (NCBI): domain Eukaryota; kingdom Metazoa; phylum Arthropoda; class Insecta; order Lepidoptera; family Adelidae; genus Nematopogon; species Nematopogon swammerdamellus. The sequence goes on from OX336334.1 coordinate 983,209, forward strand.
GCTCCCCGGCCCCGACCTGCTGCAGTCCCTGCCCGGCGTGCTGATGAGGTTCCGGCAGCACCCGATCGCCGTCACCGCGGACATCAGAGAGATGTTCCTGCAAATACGCATCCGCGACGCCGACCGGGACGCGCTGCGATTCCTCTGGCGGGAGAGTCCGGACCGAGCGCCGACGGAATATAGAATGACATCGGTCGTGTTCGGCGCCGCCTGCTCTCCGTGCACGGCGATTTATGTGAAGAATCGTAACGCCGCGGACTTCGCGAGCACCAAGCCGGACGCGGCGCGCGCCGTGGAGCTGCACCACTACATGGACGACTACTTGCAGAGCTTCCAGTCCACCGAGGAGGCCTACCGCGTCTCGCGCGACGTCGCGAGCATCCACCGAGCGGCCGGATTCGAGCTGCGCGGCTGGGTGGCTAACGACGCTCAAGCCGTGCGGCACGCCGCGCGGGACGAGCGAGGCGACCGCCGAGTGAACATCGGCGGTTACGCGGCGTACGAGAAAACTCTGGGCATGCAGTGGGATACGGATGGGGACCGCCTCGGCTACGCGCTCAGTTTCGCCCGGACTCCGCCGGACATTTTGGACGCACGACGGACGCCGACCAAGCGGCAGGCACTCAGCGTAATAATGTCACTGTTTGATCCGCTGGGCCTTGTCGCGCCCGTCACCACACCGGCAAAGCGAATACTGCAAGAGACCTGGCGCCTGGGCACCGGCTGGGACGACGCCCTGCCCGACGAGCTGCACCGCGCCTGGCTAGAATGGGTGCAGAAGCTGCGCGCACTCAGCAAGCTGCGCGTGCCCCGCTGCTACGACGTGTGCAGATGCGTCACGAGAGAGCTGCACACGTTCGTCGACGCGAGCGAGGCCGCGTACGCCGCCGCCACCTACTGGCGGTTCACTCGTACCGACGGCTCCGTCAAGGTCGCGCTGGCCTGCGCCAAGACGAGAGTCACGCCGCTCAAGCCAGTGTCCGTCCCGCGCCTCGAGCTGCAAGCCGCGCTGCTGGGCAGCCGCCTGGCGCGCGCGGTGGAAGAGGAGCACGAGTGGAAGGCAGCAAAACGAGTCTTCTGGAGTGACTCGCGGACGGCGCTGGCGTGGGTACGAGCGAGCCCGCGCAGCTTCAAGGCGTTCGTCGCACACAGGCTGGCGGAAATCGAGGAGCTCACCAAGGTCTCGGAGTGGCGATGGGTGCCCACCCGAGACAACGTTGCGGATGACGCAACCCGCAACACACCGGCCGACTTCGCGGCCGATCATCGATGGTTCTCGGGGCCGGCCTTCCTCGCACACGGAGAGGAATCGTGGCCCCGAGAGCAGCCGCAGGAGGCTGCACCCACAGGAGAGGAGCGAGCACCGGCCGTCTGCTTCACCGCGACCACGGGGGGCGCAGCACCAGAGGCAACACGCTTCTCGTCGTGGCTGCGACTTGTACGCGCCACGGCACGGGTCCTTCACTTCGTGGAGCTGTGCCGGGCCAAAACGCACGTGGCCGCGGCGGGCCGACACAAGAGGACGGCCCGGGCGGGCAGTCCGCCCCGCAGACGGCAGCCGCACAAGAGGACACGACCAGGACGGCAGCAGAGCAACGAGAGTCGCACCCTCCTACCCCTGGAGGCGCGACACCTCAAGGCGGCCGAGCAGCTGCTGCTAAAGACGTCGCAGAGGGAGTCCTTCGCGCACGAGATCGACCGCGTGCGGAAGGACGAGAAGCCGACAGGAGCAGACCGGCTGGCGCAGCTGGCGCTGCGCATCGACGACAGCGGCGTCCTGCGCTTGCGAAGCCGCGTGGGGGCTGCAGAGGGCGTACAGCACGAGCAACTCAGCCCGGCCGTGCTGGACGGCGACCACCCCTACACGCGCCTCTACGTGGAGCACGTGCATCGACGGCTGCACCACGGCGGCGTCGAAACCGTCGTCAACGAGCTGCGGCAGCGGTGCTGGGTCGTGCGCCTGCGCCCGACAGCCCGCACCGTCATCAAGGGGTGCCTGCTGTGCCGCATCCGCCGGACCCGACCGACCTGCCCGCCGACCGGCGACCACCCAATCTCCCGGCTGGCACATCACGAGAGACCGTTCTCCTATGTCGGCGTGGACTACTTCGGGCCGGTGGCGATCACGGTCGGGCGGCGGCACGAGAAGCGCTACGTAGCCCTGTTCACCTGCCTCACCGTCCGAGCTCTGCACCTGGAGGTAGCCGCGTCGCTGAGCACCGATTCGGCCATCGCAGCTCTCCGCCGCTTCATCGCGAGGAGAGGGTGCCCGAGGCGCATCGTCAGCGACAACGGCACGAACTTCAGGGGCGCCGACGCAGAGCTCCGGCAGGCGCTCGCAGCGATGCAGGACGCAGCCACGAACCGGCTCATCGAGTGGCAGTTCATCCCGCCGGGGGCGCCGTTCATGGGAGGCGCTTGGGAGCGCCTGGTCCGCTCGACAAAGGAGGCCCTGCGCGTCACGCTCCACGAGCGGTACCCCAAGGAGGAGACCCTGGCCACGCTGCTCGCCGAGGCGGAGAGCACCGTGAACTCGCGGCCACTGACCCACGTCGCCGTGTCACCCGACGAACCGGAGGCCCTGACGCCGAACCACATCCTGCTCGGCGCAGGGAGCCACTCGCCACCGCCGGGCCGATTCACCGCGGACGACGAGAGCGCCAGGGCGCTCTGGCGGCGAGCGCAGTGGCTGGCCGACGAGTTCTGGCGCCGGTGGGTCCGCGAGTACCTGCCCTTACTCCAAGACCGGCGGGAGCCACGAGGAAGCGGCCAGGCGCCAGCAGTCGGCGACATCGTCCTGGTGGCCGACCCCGACCTACCGAGGAACACCTGGCCGAGGGGCAGGGTGGAAGCCGTCCACCCTGGCAACGACGGCATCATCCGCGTCGTCGACGTCCAGACCGGCGGGAGGCTGCTTCGGCGGCCGGTGAAGAAGATCGTCGTCCTTCCGACGTCGAATATCGCCGAGGCGACGGCGGGAGAATGTTCAGGACGACGGCCAGCCGGAGCGGCGACGACGGACCCCGGCCTGGGACACGACGCGCACGTCGTCACCCCCGTAGCAGGAAAAAGTAGGAAGCGGCCGGCATAGCTTAATTTAGGTAATTTTAAGATGTAAATATAAGATAAATAAGTTAAACATAAGTTAAATATAAGTAAATAAACATATACAAAATCGTAGATTAAGATAGTTAAGATATGGAAGTTAGTTAAGATAGGTAAAGCTAGATTAAGATAGGTAGATCTAGCTTAAGATAGATAAATGTAGCATAAGATAGGTAGGCATAGTTATAAGATAGATAGAATTAGATATAAGTTTTACTGAAAATAAATATGTTGCCGCGTACTGGTTTTCATTTGGGACGAACGGAGATGTGCACTCGCCAAAGTAGTTGGAGAAATGAACCGAGCCGAGGCGCGGGGGCGGGCGCGGCGCGCTGTGATTGGTCCACGCGGACGCTGCGAGATCTGCGAACCCGGATCGCAGCATCCGCGGCGCGCGCCGCTCCCGCATGTATACAAATATAGCGCGTTTCGGCCGGTTCAGTCAGTACTCGCCCAGCATCCAACAAGAGAAGTCGTCTAGAGCAGAGCTCGACGCACCGGTCGACCGAGGAACGAATAGTCGGAAGAGACTCGCTTCAGAACGCAACGACTCCCTCGGCCGATCGGACGGCTTCTCCGGCGAGTGCTCCACCCCCGTACGTCCCGGGTGCGACCAGTGCGTGGCTACACTGAAAACCACAAACGTTGTTTCCTTGCTACGCTACGCTACGCTACGCTACGCTTTCCCTCCCTGCGCCCCGCGGCGTCACGGTTGAGGACTACCTCCCTGCGCCCCGAGGCGTATAGGTCGAGGACGACGCGAAGCACACCTGCGGTCGACCCATCGCACCGCCCGTGAACGACCGCCGCGAGTGATCTCTCCGCGCCGCACGCCCGTCTGCGCCGGCCGCGAGAGAGAGAGACCGTCGCCGCGTCACCGAGCGAGCGAGACGGTCGCAGTACCGCCCGAAGCACACCTACGGTCGACCCATCGCACCACCCACGACCGTCGCCGCGAGTGATTTCTCCGCGCCGCACGCCCGTCTGCGTCGGCCGCGGTAGAAAGAGACCGTCGCTGTGTCGCCGTGGAAGCGAGAAGAAAGATTTCCGTCACCGGCCCTTGCAACCGCTCCGTGAAGACTGGCAGCTCAAGTGAACGGGTGATTTCTACAGTCCACACCTGAGCTACGTGCCCAACACTAACCATAAAGTAGGGCGAGATCATTAGAAAGTTTCCCTTACGGGCGGCCGTCCTTACTCCATCGTATTAGAATAAAACAGCTCCATACTCTACGCAGGCACTACCTACCTATGACATCGTGTGTGGTGTTAACATGGCACATACGTAAACGTAACGCAATGAAGGCTAACTACTTCTACATTTCACGCAACGAACGAACGAAATCCTAATTTAAATCGCGGCAATCTTGCACGTGTGCATGTGTGCGCCTTCACGTTTAGTCAAAGTAGTAAATAAGTACATTTCCCCCCAAGTCCCAAGTACAGTCTCGGGTCCTTAAAGAGGGTGTGAATAGGCACCTGTCAGGCCGGCATGGAATTCGCAACCCCCGCATACGACCGAATGTCTATGGGCGTCGTTAGACACCCTAAGGGTGGCTCGGCGCCAAATGTTGCGTTATAAATAAAAAAAATGTAACTAATGAAATGAATTAATAATGGCCTAATAAGCAAGGTATTTGCGATCCTAATAATTTTATAGGCCCAAAAAGTCCGGCCGCTGAGAAAATGCGTTCCTGACGTCCCTACCTACCTTGCGTTCCATAGTTCTCTGCCATTTCCGCCACGCGCAAAAGCGCGAAATTTTGGCCCGCCCGTTTACACACAACTTCGAATATTTCGTAAGGCAAAGAGCTTTTATAATACGTCATTGTCGTAAGGTCGTAAGGTAATGAATTTAGGTAGATCAATAAAGTATGTTCACGCTTATTTATAATGAAATTACGCATGCAATCATACCAAACACTTGAGGATTTACTTATTTATTACTTACTTACTTATTCTTTATACTTATTTATTCTTATTATACTTACTTATTCTTACTTATATAGGTTAACAAAACACGCTCGACATTTTTTTCCCATTTTTTCTGACCAAAAATGTACAATTTCCCCATGCAAGTCTTATATCAAAATAAAGGTAAAGAAACGTACTATCAAATACGGGCACACGAATTACGTTACAACCATTGTCTATTCCAGATTTCTATTATATGTCAGTGGTCAAAAGTAGCAATGAGAAGAAAACAACAGACATTAGAAGTACAACAGAAAAGGCTGTATACTTTAATTAGTTTTGCCTGTTCCGAAAAGGGAAGAAAAAATGAACAAAAAAACATTTTTTTTTTCAAAAAATATTTCCTGTGTGAAGATGAAGTGCTGCCCTGGTATGTTTGATAATAGTCGCTAGTATTTGTAAGCGCAAATTGGTGCCTGTAGCGCGTTTGGTTAAGAAAAATTACCAGAATTAGCAAATAAACTAAAATGTTCGATCTTAAATTTCGCGACGCGCCGACGATCAGTGTCAAAAGAAGTGTCAAACAGTATTCAGTCTAGCGCGGCGCGACAAAAATACACAACATTTGGCGCTTTATAGCAGATCAGGCTAGCTATAATGCGCGGGAGGGATCTCGGCGTGTCGTCGCCGCAGCGGGCGACCCGCCACGCGAATACACTATATAAGTACGGTGCGGGTGCGAGGGAGAACACTGACTAACCGCTGCGGCGGCGACACGCCGAGATCCGCCCCGCGCATTATACCAAGCGTGATTTCGATGGAAACGACACCTGAAAGACATTGCGGCTCCTTTCGTGAACACTCGGCTCGAAACGAAAAGTAACAAAAACGACATGCGCCATCTCCACATTTAGGTTAGGGTTAACCCTGATCATTTTTTTTTAAACCACCAAAACATTCACCCATACCACTTTCCTTCGAGCCGAAAGTCTGCCGAAGTGTTCACGAATGGAGCCGCAATGTCTTTCAGGTGTCGCATCGTGATTTCGATAGCCAGAGGTGGCAGCACTGGTCTCAGTTACCAGTTCTATGGTCAACAGTCAGTCAGTCTGCCAGTCAGTTGACTAACGTCAGTCACTTCCGTCCGTCCCGTCACGTTCAGTTCAGTTGTCAAGCAACATGGCGAGCTCATCAAGGTGCGTATCGCGTCTCCGTGAATTTGTTTATTTCTAGATCGTTATTTCGAGCTCTTCCGTCAGAACTTCAAACGCGAGACCGTGACCGGTTCCACTATTACATTGTAAAGGTTGTGTTGTGGCGTGCCCCTGTGAAATTTGGCCGTTGTATCATCAACGCGCCTGTTTCGTGCCAGTCTACTTCGGTTGTGCAATGTTCGCGTCGACACCTGATGGTTGCCGCATAGGAAAAGTTTGGATTTGTGTGGCAATTGTTACAAAATGGCTAAAAACAACAGTAAATATGAATGTAAACGGCATTATTTCACGCTGAACACAAAAAGCGGTGAACGGAAATAGTTTCCGCGCAGTAAAAACATGCCCAATATTTTGTTCTTTTGTGTTATTTTCACTGCTTTTTTAGCGTTGTTTATCAACGCTACTAATGTAAACTTGGTCGATTTATATACATGGCAGAGCCGGAGAGAATATACTTTATACTTTCACCAAATCTCATTAAAAGCTCATAGGTACTAGGTTTACTTACTTAGGTTTAGGTTTCTAAAAACTTTAACCTAGTGCCACGTAAGGCGTAACTCAGCTGTGCGCCAGTCAGCCGCAGTAGTACAATTTGTATGTTCAAGCTTGTAACACACGCGGCTGTGAAATTTTACATTGGAATTTTTTTTTATTCAATCCGACACGGTTGGCAACATCACCTACAACATCTGTGATGTCAGCCCATAACACCGGGTGAACTAGGTGCCATTTCAGTGTTTCCCTTCATTTCATGTCGGCTACACGGAACTGGACGGAAAACACGAACTATTTACATAGCCGTTTCGAACGACGTTAAGTGGAATCTGAACCGCGGTCAGCCTCCAACGGTTGAGCGGCCAGCCATCCAACTACTGACTTCGACAAGGTTTTTTTTTTTTTTTATGGAACCTGACACGGTTGTCTACCTCACCTACAACATCCGTGATGTCAGCCAATAACACAGGGTGAACTAGGTGCCATGTCAGTGCTTCCCTTCATTTCATGTCGGCTACACTGAACTGGTCGGAAAACACCAACTATTTACATAGCCGTTTAGACCGACGTTTCCTTCAGTGCGGTGGTACCAACCCGGGCGGGTTAAACCCTACCACCAAGTAAGATTAGGAGGGAAGGGACCTACAGTTTTACGAGGAATCCGAACCTCGGTCAGCCTCCAACGGTCAGCGGCCACCCATCCAAGTACTGACCGCACCCAGCGTTGCTTAACATTCAATAGCGACAGTTGACTGTCTGCACCACTGAGCGATCAAGGCTGACTGCACCACTGAGCTATCGAGGCTGACAAGCACCACTGAGCTATCGAGGCTGACGAAATATTATAGGCTGACGAAATTATATCCGCCATAATAACACATATTCTGTGAAAATTTCAATGGGCTAAACTATTACGGTTCAAGAGATACAGCCCCCGGACAGATGGGCAGACAGATGGACAGACAGAAAGACGGTGTAGGCTTAGTAATAGTCTCCCGTACTGGATACAGAAGCCTAAAAATTACTATTTGTTACATCATCTTGTAGATAAGACCAAGTGAGGTGCCTTGTGTTTGTTTGCAGAACGGACACGAACAAGGTGTGCTGCTATGCGCACCCCGACGCCCCCCTCATCGAGGACTACCGCGCCGGCGACATGATCTGCTCCGAGTGCGGGCTCGTCGTCGGAGACAGGTGATCTTACACTGTTATCGTTGATCTGTGATGTCAGCCCATAACACCGGATGAACTTGGTGCCACGTCAGTGCTTCCCTTCGGTCGTGCCCGCTACACTGAACTGGACGGAAAACACAAAATATTTACTTAGCCGTTTCGACCGACCGTTCATTCAGTGTGGTGGTACCAACCCGGGCGGGTTAAACCCTACCACCTAGTAATATAAGAAGGGAGTCATATCCTTTAGTCGCCTTTTACGACATACACGGGGAGAGATGCAGTGGGATGGATGCCCTCTTTACTTATTGGCGTCCTTGGACTCTATCCAGCGCCGCGCCGTCCGTCTAATTGGTGATCCCAAGCTCACGGAAATTTTAATGGGCCTGAGACTACGATCCGGACACATTCCAACAAATAGGACAATGTACAGTCAGTGCGTACGTTCGTGGCCTCCGGCAGGAATGAGAGAATGGAATGTATAGTGTTGTGAATCAATCTCCGAAAGTAACGACATTTACGAAACATCTTTTTTATTTATGACATTAAATTATTTATCAAATAAGGTTTTATTGCGTGGTTGAAGTACGAAGACAAAACAGGGATAATCGTTTTTTTTTTTTTTTTTTTATGGAAACTGACACGGTTGGCTACATCACCTACAACGTCCGTGATGTCAGCCCATAACACCGGGTGAACTAGGTGCCATGTCAGTGCTTCCCCCTTTGATCTTAAGTTTAAAGATCTATCGGCCTCCGCTCGCAGAGGCCACGAACGTGCGCGCTAACAGTACCTCATGAAGATAGCACAATCACCCAACTGCAGCACGTGTGGCATAGAAGAGGACCTACTCCATAATATACTGTTGAAATGTGCCCAGAACCGAGAACTGAGGCAGAAGCCATTGAGAGACTTAAGAACTGACAGAATCAACCTGTTTTTTAAAGTACATGAAGCCTTGGGGCGAGCTCAGGGGGAGGAGTTTGAATCCATACTAAGTTTTTTTGTAAAGTCACAGGCATTGAATCGTGCTGAAGTAGATTAAAATATCAATATAGTTACTATGGGGCTGGCATAGCCAGGAATGGCTAAAGCCTTAAGAAAAGTGAAGATTAAAAAAATAAAGCTCACAGAGGGACTCGAATCATTGCACCACAGGCGAACAATCGGTTCTCTTAGCCTGTTCTATAGGTGCTATAGTGCGCGGGACGGATCTCGGCGTGTCGTCGCCCGCTCCACGTGAATACACTATACAAGTACGGTGCGGGTGCGAGGGAGAACACCGACGAACCGCTGCGGCGGCGACACGCCGAGATCCGCCCCGCGCATTATACCATGGACGTTGCTCTGATGAATTGGCTTCCCTCATCCCTCCTGCCCCCATCCGTCTCCGCCACACTCACCGGACTCGCTCGGAACATCCATGTGTTGTTGACACACAACTTTTAAGAACACATCGTTTTTCGAAATTGTTCCCGTGTTGCACGGCGAAAATATGGAATGGTCTTCCGGGGAGTGTCTACCACCTGTAAGGTGGGGATCTTCAAAAGGCTTCTCAATAAATTATACAACAACCCTTTTGTCCGCCTCATAGCCGGCATGGCGCCTCGGCGCCTCTGAGCGTGGTTTCGCGGGGAATGGTGTTATTGGCTGTGTCTGGTCTTCCGTTGAAGTATTGGGCACAGACATCCGCGCCGGCTGTCTATAAAAAAAACCTGCAAAAAATGTATTTCATTCAGTGCGGTGGTACCAACCCGGGCGGGATAAACTCTACCACCTAGTAAGGTAAGAAGGGAAGGAACCTACAGTTTTACGTGGAATCCGAACCAGGGTCAGCCTCCAACGGTTTAGCGGTCACACATCCAAGTACTGAACGCGCTCAGGGTTGCTCAACAACAGTTGACCGACCGCACCACTGAGCTACCGAGGCTGACAATCATAAACATAGTTCACCCGGTGTTATGGGCTGACATCACGGATGTTGTAGGTGATGTAGGCAACCGTGTCACTTTACATAAAAAAAATACCAGCTAAGTGCGAGTCGGACTCGCGCACCGAGGTTTCCGCACCACAAAAAACCATTGAAAAAACACATGTTTCTTGTATGGGAACCCCTTAATTTTTTACTTTTTCTATTTTTTTATTATTTGTTGTTATATCCGCCATAATAACACATATTCTGTGAAAATTTCAACGGGCTACCTATTACGGTTCAAGAGAAACAGCCCTCGGACAGACACATGTACAGACAGACAGACGGCGTAGGCTTAGTAATAGCGTCCAGTACGACGGATACGGAACCCTAAAATCAAGTATAAATATCTTTGCTTACCTATAATTTTTGCCTCATACCTTCCCTCACGTCACACACCACCATTTTAACAATTCCATTGTATTAGTGTCGCATGGTGTTGAGAGATTGTTTAGCTGTGTGTACGTACGATAGCGTGAGTCAGGAGAAGCAACGTAATGTTGTGACCGTCACGCTCGCACGCTGATGGATATAGCCTTCATCACACACACAATCTGACCAATGAGGGATTACATATTATGTTTATTTTAGTTCTTGTAATTCTTTATTGTGTAAATATTTTGTTGTGGGTTTCCTGCGTGACATAAAAAAAGAGAATTATTGTATGATTAAGAAAAATTTTATAATCCTCTGTGCACTTTTGAAGCTAAGTTTAATTGAAGTTTAATTTATGAACCTTATTTCAAGAGTCACGAAAACTATCTTCTACTCTGGTAATATAAAGTGAAAAGTCTGCCTGTCCGTAATGGGTCAAAAATGGCTCAATCAATTTCCATGCATTAACTTACCTTCCTAAACACATCTAGTCAATCTTCATAATTTATTAGGTACCTATTTGTATTCAATTCTGTGTCTATCTGTCTGTTTTTAGTATATTTATATGATTAATTGGCTGTATTTATTATTGTACAATATGTTTAGTTTTTTAATTTTTTATGTATTTCTACTGCTCTATAACCAACTTATAATAATCTCTGCAAGAATGTACATACATATTTAAACTGTGCCTACAACATCGAGAGCTGGAGACGCGGGCTACGCCCCGGTATACGAGAAAACATGCGTGAATGGAACCCGCATCGTCTGTTCCAGAGTTATAGACGTCGGCTCAGAATGGCGGACGTTCAGCAATGAGAAGTCCGGCGTGGATCCGTCGCGTGTCGGCGGACCCGAGAATCCTCTCCTGTCGGGCGGGGACCTCTCCACGATGATCGGGCCGGGCCGGGGCGACGCATCCTTCGATAGGTTTGATAACACCATTTTATATCGGCCAAAAGATGTTGATTCACTGGGTGGATCAACTTTTTCTTGTAACATAAAAACCAGTTGCAACGTCAAATAAAAAAAAAAGCTTATTACAATTTATTACTTAGTATACTTAGGTTGATAGGCAATTTAAATAAAAGTGGAGAACTATTTAAAATAAAACATTAACCAAATTTTTAGGGGTGACCCAGGGGACGATTTTGTCCCCAGTATTGTATGGAAAAAAGTGGTTGTCCTCAGTTACTCAAAATTCTTTGTGCAGCTTCTTTCTTATTAATCAATTACTTATCTGAGAGTTGCCGTAACTATTAAAGGTAAATTTATCAAGATAATATCCTGTTTTCAGACAGATACCCAAAACAAGAAAAAGTTGATTCACCCAACTATAGAGGAACGGAGCGACATAAGAATTATATTTTTTAAATTAAAATATTTTTTTTTCCGAATATTAAAATACCCTTGAAGAGAGGAGACTCTTAGGAGATACTACCTTGCTATTTGATGTGGTGCGCGGACGCTCTGATTGCACTGAACTAGTGGGGATTGTGGGAATAAACGTCCCACAGTTCCACAGCGTCGTACACGTCACACAGCTCTCCTCCACGAGCCCGCGCACCACACCAACTATGTTCAGGACTCTGTTTTTACTAGAATTGTACACAACTTCAATGATCTATTTCCCGATACTGACATCTTTCACCTATCTAGATCAAAATTCAGAAATGAGATTATAAAGACATTGATGAGCGAATAAGTATCACTCACACATGCATTCATAATCACATTTTAACACATAATCAATAAATTGTATATTGATGATCATTATCAATACCATTTAGGTTTGATTTTATTTTATTTTATTACCGATCTATTGTTTGTCTGTTGGTAAAATTTTCTCATTGTTATTCTTCGGTTAAAGTTTATTTTTCTTTTATCTTATATTTCCATATGTTATTTTTCCTAACCCGTAATTAATGTAATCCCTTATGGAAATCTTTAATAGGCCATCGTAAGTGTTCATGTGTATAATTTGTATAACTTGTGCTGTTGATTTCCTGAAAAAAAGTAGAAAAAAAAAAGAATTTTAATGAGAACCTTAACGGGACACTGCAGTCTAAACAGACGCCTACACGGAATAGGCCTTAGCGATACATAGGTGGTAGTACCCGAAAAGGGGGTGATTCTATATCTGAAAACTGAAAAATGTTTGTCGACTTATTTTGAACAATAACAAAAAATATATTCGAATACAGCTTCGGAGTATCCAAGTACCAGAACAGACGGACGGTCAGCAGCACGGACCGAGCCCTCATCAACGCCTTCAGGGAGATCAACACAATGGCCGACAGGATAAACCTGCCCAAGACTATTGTCGACAGAGCAAACAATTTGTTTAAGCAGGTCAGTAACTATACTTAGGCCCACTTGCACCAACACGAATTTAACTATAAACCAGTTTAACTCGTTAAACTAGCACCCGTTGTATGTGGGAACCGCGTTTGAACCGCGTTTAAATCCATAACTCGCTATTTAACTCTAAACTCGTGTTGGTGCAAGTGGGCATTAGACTCACTACTAAATGAACATCTCTCACAAACAACATTATATCAGCCTCGGTACCTCAGTGGTGCGGTCGGTCGACTGTTGTTAAGCAACCCTGAGCGCGGTCAGTTCTTGGATGGATGACCGCTCGACCATTGGAGGCTGACCGTAGTTCGGATTCCAAGTTAAACTGTAGGTCCCTTCCCTTCTTACTTTACTAGGTGGCAGGGTTTGTCCAGTCCGGGTTGATACCGCCGCACTGAACGAAACGTCGGTCGGAACGGCTATGGTTAAATAGTTCGTGTTTTCCTTTCAGTTCAGTGTAGCCAACATGAAATGAAGGGAAGCACTGATGTTATGGGCTGACATAACGGATGTTGTAGGTGAGGTAGCCAACCGTGTCAGTTTCCATAAAAAAGAAAAAGTATTTCTCAAGTTTGCTGCTGTGGTATCTCACCGAGTGTGGTGTCGTGACCCTCGGAACATATATCAAAAAGAAATCTGGCTACCAAATTGTGAGTCGGTCGGCTTTTAGCGAATAAGTAGTTAATTTTGCTTTAGCTAAGTTCAAATTCCAAAAATACTGAACAATCGGTCAAGCGCGAGTTTTACTCGCGCACAGCGGGTTCTGTAGATCCGCTATACCTGTCAAAAAATCATATCCGACTATCTTTTGTATATCTGCCATACAAAGCTGCCCATTACGCCATCTATTATCGAGTAACGTATGTTTTGTTGTTGTGTGGTTATTAGCACGTTTCTTGTATGGGGATCCCTCATATTTTTTACTTTTACGTTTTTTTTATTATTTGTTGGCATATTGTCCATAATAAATAACATTATATTCTGTGAAAATTTCAAACCGCTACCTATTACGGTTCAAGAGATACAGCCCTAGGATGGGCGGACGGACAGACAGACGTTGTAGGCTTAGTAATAGACTTCCGTATGAATACGGAACCCTAAAATAGGCGAATGATGCGCGAAGCAAAAAGCAGTGTTTTTTAATATTAGTTTCAACAGGAAAATACTTTATTGTGGTGTAATGGGTTTTTATGAACATTGAACACTCTGTGAAAGGAATGCCTAGATAAACAACAGTGACTCAAAATAATACTAAAACTTTTTGTTTTTTATTTAACTGTCTATTACATTTACGCTTGTTTTTAGGTTCCATACCCCGTACGGGACCCTATTACTACAGCCTACAACATCTGTCTGTCCGTCCGTCCGATGGCTTTATCTTTGGAACCGTAATAGCTAGCTGGTTGAACTTTTTACAGAATATGTGTTATGTTGGCAGCTATAGTAAAAAAATTAAAAAGTGAAAAATTAAGGGGTCCCCTCCCCATACAAGAAACTTTTTTTTTTTGCAGAAACCTCGGTTCGCGAGTTCGACTCGCACTTGGCCGGTTTACGTGTCCCAAAACTCAACGTCAAGCGGGAACCAGGGAGTAGCCAGCCAGTTTATGACTACCCAGGGAAAAATAAGAAAAAAAATCTGAGTCATTTGTTTTTTATGATATGAGCATTTTTTGAAAAACGTAGATAATTGACATTTTTAGGTACTACGACTACAAATTTGCAAATATAATTGTTAAAATCTTTTTATTTGGAGCCTAAATAACTCTGCTATTGATCAGTATACCAAATAAAACCAGAATGTCTGTAGTTTTACCAAAAAAAAAATTCTGTTAAATTAAAAAAAAAAAATGACTGATTTTTTTTTCTTATTTTTCCCTGGCTAGTCATAAACTGGCCTACACCCTGGTTCCCGCTTGACGTTGAGTTTTGGGACACGTTGTATACATCTACACGCATAAACATTGAGCGATGAGCAGACTTTAGTAAATAATACGGCGAGCTTGTGTTTCAGGTGCACGACGGAAAGAACCTGAAGGGACGGGCGAACGACGCGATCGCGTCGGCCTGCCTGTACATAGCGTGCCGGCAGGAGGGCGTGCCGCGCACATTCAAGGAGATCTGCGCGGTCAGCAAGATCAGCAAGAAGGAGATCGGACGATGCTTCAAGCTCATACTCAAGGTAACATCCTACTTAAGAATAAGAATAATTTTATTTTTCTCATTATTGTACAAAAAAAATAAAAATAGGTCTCAACACTTTCATAAAATTTAAATACGGCATAAAATTTATATTGAGAAGAGTAGATCTAGGGCTGCCAAGATTGACGCTAAGCTCATAATATATGGAGAGAGCTTCGAAAACGTCACTGGAAGCATCCTACAGAATATGGATAGGTAGAGAGAGGGAGGTCGAGAGCGGGACTGGTGGTTTCCCCGCGTCCTATTCAACGCAGACTAGCTGACGAGGGCTTGATGCGAGCCGAAACGTGAAGCATGCGCGGGAAATTCAGAGTGGCCACTCGCTAGTCCCGACCTCGATTAACACCCACCTCTACTGCCGATGGGCCCGGATATGTTCGGTGAAACCATCGCAAGCTTAGTTCTACACCTTCCCAATCTTGTCAGTCTCGGTAGCTCAGTGGTGCGGTCGATCGACTGTTGTTAAACACACCTGGGCGCGGTCAGTACTCGGATGGGTGACCGCTCGACCGTTGGAGGCTGCCCGTGGTTCGGATTCCACGTAAAACTGTAGGCCCCCTTCTTACCTTACAAGGTAGGTAATTAACCCGTCCGATTTGATACCATCTAACTGAAACTTCGGTCGAAACAGCTATGTGAACAGTTTGTGTTTTCACGGAAATCAATAAAATATTTTTAACCTGTTTACTCCTTAGAACCCCGATCGGGGCCCAATTCGTTTTAATAAATAATAAAATACAATGAAATCACACGTCGGTTTCCAATAGGATGACTGTCCCAAGGTGCTGATTATGTTTGGTAAAGTAGTTGAAAGTCAAATCAAATTTTTTTTTATGGAAACTGACATGGTTGGCTACATCACTTACAACATCCGTGATGTCAGCCCATAGCACCTTGGTGAGCTAGACGCCACCGTGTCAGTGTTTCCCTTCGGTCGCGCCGTCTACACTGAACTACATTTTTTATTTGACTATGAAGTATCAGAATTGACGATGGCACTATACACCAGATATAGGTAATGGTGGTCAGATTCTTGAGTATTCATGTTTATGCTGTAAATATTAATGCTCTTGTGAGCGGTGGTATGGGTTAATTATTGTAAATTACTTTAATATAATACTTATAAGGTACTAACAAAACATTGTGACTTGCGAAGTTTGTTTGTCAGTTCTTCTTCCCATTGAATTTAGAACTGGCGGAATTTTCGACATATCCAAGCGTAGGTTACCTATCTATGGATGAAATTATACAATAAACAATAAGCTTACATTCTCACCTTCTCCATCGCCAGGCGCTGGAGACATCGGTGGATCTGATTACGACAGCGGACTTCATGTCGCGGTTCTGCTCGAACCTCGGGCTGCCGAACTCGGTGCAGCGCGCCGCGACGCACATCGCGCGCAAGGCCGGGGAGCTGGACATCGTGTCGGGCCGCAGTCCCATCTCGGTGGCCGCTGCCGCCATCTATATGGCGTCGCAGGTAACTATGTGGCTTGATTTTTTATAGTTCCGTATCCGTCGTACGGGACCCTATTACCCTAGTACCTATTGAAACTTAAAAAATAGTATTATAATCATTATGGTTTCAGTACCGCTCGGTCATTTTGTTACTGTTTCGCTCTAAGTACTTACCCTTCCTAGAACGATGAACATCGTACAGAGGTAAGCATATTACTATGATAAGGTTCTATAACTATATAACTTAAAAGTGATATAACTCCTAAAGTTTTTTTTTTTTATGGAATCTGACACGGTTGGCTACATCACCCGCAACATCCATGATGTCAGCCCATAACACCGGGTGAACTTGGTGCCACGTCAGTGCTTCCCTTCGATCGTGCCGGCTACACTGAACTGGACGGAAAACACAAACTATTTACATAGCCGTTTCGACCGACCTTTCATTCACTGCGGTGGTACCAACCCAGGCGAGTTAAACCCTACCACCTAGTAATATAAGAAGGGTGGGTCATATCCCTTAGTCGCCTTTTACGACATACACGGGGAGAGATGCAGTGGGGCTATTCTTTTAAAGTACCGGCCCCACACGGTACTAATAAAGTACTAATAATTGACGTTGGCTGCCATACTAAAAAATGTTCCATATAAATCAACCTTTCGATTAATATAACACTCACAGCTAGAGGAGGGGTAGACCAAACCGCTCATTCTCCTTTCAGGCATGCCTTGTTTTTCCTAAAATACTACAATAATGTTGCATTTTGGCAGGCGTCGGAAGACAAGCGGAGTCAGAAGGAGATCGGAGACATCGCCGGCGTGGCCGACGTCACCATCCGACAGTCCTACAAGCTCATGTACCCCTCCGCCAGCAAACTGTTCCCCGAGGACTTCAAGTTCGCGACGCCCATCGAATATCTACCGCAGATGTAGAGCACGACGGCGTACGCGTCCCGGGCTGTTGTTGTTGTTGTTTTGGTTTGGGGTTGGCTCTAGGCCTGCAAACTAATCCCGCTTGGTTGGGGACCTTCGTGCAAAAACCCCGCAGCCTCAAGCTACCCCAGCCAGCCTATGTCTTCCATGGAAGCCACAGGTGGACCGGGGTGTCTGCAGGCCGCTTATCCCTTAGTCGCCTTTTACGACATGCACGGGTAGAGATGCAGTGGGACTATTCTTATTAAGTACCGAGCCCACACAGTACCCGCGTCCCGGGCTGTCGCAGCGACAGTGATAACGCTTGCGGAAGCGGCTTGCCGGGGTCGTGACACGTGGAGAACCGCTGTCTCTTGTCTACCCCATTGGTAAACAGGTGTGACGATATGTGTATGTGATATGTAGCTACTCTTTCTCATTAGACATAGTAAAAATAACTCACGTTCGAGAGGGACAAAACATAATTTGACGAAAGCGATCGCGCGGTGTAAAACTGTAGGTCCCTTCTCTTGCCTCCTTAGTAGGTGGTAGGCTCAAATTGTGGCCGACTGGGTCGGTACCGCCGTACTGGATGTAAGATGGCCGCATAGCAGCCTCGGTTGCGTCCAGTGTAGCCAGCAATCCAGGGAATTCTCCAGTATGACATCTACTTTCTCGGAGGTGATGTTGGCTGGTCGGAGCATGCGCTTTGGCCCCTCCGACTCGGCCACCCATACCGGATTACGTAAGAAAAAATATAGCCTATAAAACAATAGTCCGGTTTTTGGAATGCCTTCTACTTTCAGCGACAGTTGAATCTCTACATTTTTATAAAATGCAAGGTCTACAGAGTGGAAGGGTCGCCGTAGACGCACGTACCTAGACCAGATCGCGCATGTGCTCAATAAGGGTCAAGTGCGTAGTGCCCGTAACTGACGAGCATGCATGAAGAACATGAGAGTGAAAGAGGCGGCAGAGGTGTGTCAGGATCGTGCGTGCCACGTGGAGATCCGTTGTATCTTCCTACCCCACTGGGAAACAGGCGTGACGCTATGTTATGTGTGTCTATGTCTACAGTCTGTGTGTGTGTATGCTCACTTGTAACTCGAGAACGGCTCAACAGATTTTGATGCGATTTCCGCCAATGCAATCTGACATAGCTCCGGACGGTTACGTGCTGTGTGAGCTTAACGCGAGAGGAGCCGCCGGCGCGTAGTTAGGTACTAACAATGCAGACAACTTAAAGAGACTATTATCTGACAGCTCTGTTGTGGATTTTGTACATAAGACTGAACAAATTTTTTTGTTCTATAACTTTTGGATAAATCAAAATTATCATTAAGAAGTTGGAAGTTTTCTACTTTGCAATCGGTATCGTAATGTGTAATGAATAGGCACCGCATGACAACTGTCATGTTGGTGAGACCACATGACAACTGTCATGCGGTATTGTATTGTTTATTGATCATTTATATGCCCGTTAGACGGCACAAGAATTTCACAATTTGTTGTATCGATGTAGTAGGTAGGTTTAACGATGATGCCAACATTATGACATGCATGACAGAAAAGGCATGTTACGGATGAAAAAATCAACCAACACACTAGCTATGTAAACAAAAATATAATTACAAATCTGGAAAAAGGTTCCTAGGGTCTAAGCCACGTTTCACACAAAGACATCATCTGTAGTTTTATGGAAAGTGACACTGTTGGTTACATCACCTACTAAATCCGTGATGTCAGCCCATAACACCTTGGTGAACTAGGTGCTGTATAAGTGCTTCCCTTCGGTCGTGCCGGCTACACTGAAGTGGACGGAAAGCGAGGAACTATTTACATAGCCGCTTTGACTGAACTTTCGTTCACCACGGTCGGTCTACGTGTGAAACGGGGCTTACTCTGATAATTTCTGGAGATATCATCAAAGTAAAGCTGAGACCGCTGTACGCGGCAGCGGAGCTGTGTGTGCGGTGACGCGTGCTACGGTCTCACCATACAAGGTTTCATTTTATCGGGACGACCGTTTTGTGTTCTCAAAAATCAACTAAACAGTTTTATAGTTGTAGTAATCTGTGGAAGGCAGGGTGGTTTTAGGGACCGTCCATATATTACGTCATCAATTTTTGCAGATTTTAGATCCCCCCTCCCGGCCCCCTCACAAACATCCACTACTTGTGGATGACCCTGTGGTCTTTAGAAACTGGTGGGACTTAGAAACTTCCATCATTATGTAATGAACCCCCACCCCCCCCCCCCCCCCCCTCTCGCGAAACTGACGTTATCCCCCCCGACTCTCCTTCGTGATATTACCATCATCCGGAGACCAGACCCTCCTCCGACCCTCCTTCATCATATTACCATCATCCGGAGACCAGACCCCCCCTCCTACCCTCCTTCGTCATATTACCATCATCCGGAGACGAGACCCCCCTACCCTCCTTCGTCATATTACCATCATCCTGAGACCCGACCCCCCTCCTACCCTCCTTCGTCCATATTACCATCATCCGGAGACCAGACCCCCTACCCTCCTTCGTCATATTACCATCATCCGGAGCCTAGAACCCCCCACCCTCCTTCGTCATATTACCATCATCCGGAGACCAGACCCCCCTCCTACCCTTCTTCGTCATATTACCATCATCCGGAGACCAGACCCCCCCTCCTACCCTCCTTCGTCATATTACCATCATCCAGACACCATACCCCCCTCCTACCCTCCTTCGACATATTACCATCATCCGGAGACCAGCCTTAATTTCAAATGACGTAAATATATGGATGGCCCGCTAGTTGTTATTAGTAACCGCTGCTTGGTAAAATGGTGCAAATGTAAGACGTGATAGAGCAGAGTTAGAATGAGAACATTCTGTGTACAAACGTGTGTGTATACATGGTGTATAAACACGTAACGTGGACCTTTCACCAGCGTGTACGCTGTACTATTTGGAGACGAAAATATAAATAATTTCTTTTAGGGTTCCATACGAATCCTTATTACTAAGCCTACGCCGCCGTCTGTCCGTCCGTCCGTCTGTCTTACTTTTAAAGGGATTTACTTTTTTTAACCCGATAAATTTCAACCTCTATGGTAGCCAGCCGGTTGAAATTTTCATATAATATGACATGTTATTTATTATGGTGGATATACTAACTAACAAATAATAAAAAATTTAAAAAAATTGGTTGTCTGTAAAGTCGGTTTACGGATGATAGTTTTACGTGATGACGTGGAATAATCGTAGTACATAGATCAAAGATCAGTAATTTATATTTCCAGTAGAAAGATTAATCATCTTGTGACTGGCCATCAATAAACTTCTGTTGTCTGATCTTGACAGTTTTACTTCTTAAGACGTTTCCATGGTAACTTTGAATATCAACGTGACACGCTTTCGTGCGTGCAGCTGGTGCTCATCAATTTATAAGACGGACGTCATCACGTCAAAAAGCGTTAAAAATTAAAGGGGATAATACATACATAGAAGAAAGGTACATAATATATAAAAAGGTTTTTTTTTTCAACATTTTTTTTTTGGTTTTTGCCGTAGGTATCTTAAAAACGGTTATACAAGCGTCAAAGTTGACGTGATTATAGTACAAACTCTAAACTAAAACAGCAAATAATAAAAAATAAAAAAAACGGTCAAATGTGAGTCAGGTCTTTTATTCACAGAACCCGGAATATGTGGAACGCACCATCCAACGCCCATCTATTTCCTACCAAATACAGCCTGGGGTTTTTTCAAAATGGGGCATGCAAAGGCTCCCTCCTCGCAGGTCGACATCGCAATACCCGTGCATCACAGAATGCCCATAGGCATCGTTAGGTGAAATGAAGCCACATGTCGCACTTTCCATAAAACAAAAAATATATATCACACAAATATATTTACGGAACCCTCGGAGCGCGAGTCCGATTCGCACTTGGCCGGTTTTTTTTTTTCTTTTTTTGTAAGTAATCCCAATACCTCTTTATCGAGATATAATGGTTTTTTATTTTGCATGAACAATGCCGAATTTTGTAGTTATTTTCACTTTTGTGCAAATAAAAAAATGGAGAGAAAAATGCTTTCTAAATTTTTACTCCAAATGACCTGGAGCGAGCCCTCGTGAAAGTTCCACGTATTTTGTGGAATTAGTTAAGGTTGTAATTAGACTATGTACTTCCTATGTATAATGTAGGCATCGGAATAGGTATAGTATAAATACCCAATGTTAACGAGAAGACATAACATGAAGTGGTTAAAACCACCTGTTTCGGGAATTCTGAAAATTCCTGGGAATTCTGAAAAATTCCCGGGAATTCCGGGATTTGAAAAGTATATCCTGGTAGTTATATAATTGGCAACTTTTGACACTTGTAACATGCTGTAATGTATGATTGATTACCTTATTGAAAAACCCAAAAAATATTTTCAAATCAAAATCACATCCATACCAGTAATTTTTTTCCAAATAATTTTTGGGTATTTCAATAAGGTATTCATACATTACAGCCTGTTACCAGAATATATTTCTCAAATTGCGGAATTCCCGGGAATTTTTCAGAATTCCCGAAAGAGGTGGTATTTACCACTCCATGTTATGGTTCTCGCCAACATTAGGTATTTATACTCTAGCTATTCCGATCCCTGACTGTAAGATTATATTTGCATTTTTTGTTAGCTGATAACTTTCTCAAATTGTGTGAGACCTATATAGCGCGACTCTTCGCTAATGCGAAGACGAAGAAATTTTAATTTAGCTAGAAACGGAAAATAATAATTTGAAATGTATTTATTTGTATTTTATATTTATCTCTGCGTCTCAATGTGCGTTTTGTACAATAAACTATTTTGAATTTGAGTTTGAATCTGCTATGTATATAGTTTTCGCAATCGAAATCCAGCGAAACCGCATAAAAGGTGAATTGTATTGCTGATTGCAAGTATGATATTTTTTAATTATGCCAAACTGAACTTTACCGCGGTAGACATAAGGACTGGTATCGGATGGCTAATCTTGCCGGTAACAATGAGTTAAAAGCAGACGAGAGAGGTTAGTCACCGAGTACTACGCTACGCCCCGTGTTCTCCGCCGACGTTGGTGACAGATTTTAATTTTTTTTTATGTTAATATGTGAAAAAAAAAATCACAAACGTACTACTAAATGGCCCTAAATACTCCAAAATGCTCTCTTTGTTTCGCAATTGCAGCTTTCTAAAACATTATTTTGAGTTTATACTAATTGCAGATGATGTAAGATAAAATTTTACTTCTTTTGACAGATTTGGATATTCGTTTTCTTTTTTTTTTTTATGGAAACAGACACGGTTGGCTACATCACCTACAACGTCCGTGATGTCAGCCCATAACACCGGGTGAACTAGGTGCCATGTCAGTGCTTCCCCCTTTGATCGTGCCGGCTACACTGAACTGGTCGGAAAACACAAACTATTTACATAGCCGTTTAGACCGACGTTTCATTCAGTGCGGTGGTACCAACCCGGGCGGGTTAAACCCTACCACCAAGTAAGATTAGGAGGGAAGGGACCTACAGTTTTACGAGGAATCCGAACCTCGGTCAGCCTCCAACGGTCAGCGGTCACCCATCCAAGTACTGACCGCACCCAGCGTTGCTTAACATTCAATAGCGACAGTTGACTGTCTGCACCACTGAGCTATCGAGGCTGACTGTAAGGCTGTAATGTAAATTGATTTAACAAACTTGGAACAAATACTATAAAACAAGCGAACGCTTCGCTATTGAAAATGCGCCATATCAGTGCGCATTTTGATGCTGTAGTACCGCGCTCCTAATGCTTCTATGGTTCTTCGCTGGCTGGGTTTAGAGGTCTGTATCAACTTTGGGACAATAATTTCAAACTCCAAACTTGTTATTTCTCTATTTAGAGTTGTTACCGTATGTGCAAGCGAGAGGGTTTGTGAAATTACAATTTGTTTTGTATTTTTGTTATTATGTAAGTATTAATTTACATTTAAGTAAAGGTTACTAAAAATAAAATATTTTTTTTAAATGTGCTGTTTTATTTCATAGTCACTTGGGGAAAGTGTTATATTTACTTTCCCCAGAACCCCCCCTTAGCGTACTATTAACTAATTTTGAAAGACCCTATATAAAAGTAGTTTTTTTATGGAAACTGACACGGTTGGCTACATCACCTACAACATCCGTGATGTCAGCCCATAACACCGGGTGAACTAGGTGGCGTGTCAGCTCTTCCCTACGTTTCATGTTGGCTAGACTGAGCTGGACGGAAAACATGAACTATTTACATAGCCGTTTCCACCGACGTTTAATTCCATGCAGTGGTATCAACCCGGGCGACATACACACGACCACATAACATAAGGCAAGAAGGGTAGGGCTGGGACTTACAGTCGGCCTCCAATGGTCGAGCGGTCATCCATCCAAGTACTGACCACGCCCAGGTGTGCTTAACAACAGTCGACCGACCGCACCACTGAGCTATCGAGGCTGACAACCTAACCGTACGTAGTTATGTATGAGCAACGTATCAACCCAACAGTTTGCTAATCAATATCAATAATAAATCTGTAAGGGATGGCCATGTAGTAAGTTACTTTGTTTTATGAGTTTGTAGACTCTATGTATGATACTAACACTAAATTAACGATTTTTAGAAATATTTTCTGTATGTATGTATATTCCTCCATAACTCTTAAACTGATCATCCGAATTCGATGAAACTTAGTACAAGCACATTTAACTATATGTGACACAGGATAGGCTAAATAATATTCAGTTCTGGCATAGTTAAACCACATTATATATTAGTCTCATTTTACTATGGTTCTGGTTACGCTAAGATGTGGCTCTCGTATAACCGAATTGTTTCGCGCGCCGAAATAAAGGTACGGTAGCGGGCTTATTTACTTTCTTTTTAGCAACGAATTTCACGCGAGCGAAGCCGCGAGCAAAACCTAGTATTGCATATTTTAAATATGACCGCCCTCAAAGGGCTTCCTGAGCTAGACATGTTTCATTTGATTACACGTGCGAGTGAGTACCTTTGTGTAGCGCACACGTGCTGACGAGCGCTTCGACTGGTATTATACTTGCACACTGGTGTATTGGGAGCTTGGGGGTACCACCGACCGACCGACCGACCGACGCGACGACCTCCGTCGTGGCCCTTTTCCGGCGAGTACTGCGACCAGCGCGAAGAGCAGTTACGAAAACGAGGGCTGTACCTTTCTTCGATATCTATAGGAGTAATATTAGTATAGTAAGTCAGAGCAAGACGAGTAAGATTCTACGCAGTAAGACGAGGGACATTCAGGGTAAGACGAGGAGCATTCAGAGTAAGTAGGACGCGCAACATCCAGATTAAGACGAGAAACAATAAGAGTAAGACGAGTAAGATGAATAATATTCACGCTGTAAAACGAGGAACATTCAGAGTAAGAGTAAGACGAGCAAGATTCAGATTAGGACGAGAAAGATTCTACGCTGTCAGACGACGGACATTCAGAGTAAGTAAGACTAGCAAGATTCAGATTAACACGAGGAACATTCAGAGTAAGACGAGTAAGTATTCACGCAGTAAAACGAGGAACATTAACAGTAAGATTTAGTTAGTAGAGTTAATGAGGTACGAGATCTTGGTGTGTTACTTGACAGTAAGCTGCTCTTTAAATCTCACATCGAATATATTACTAAAAAAGCATATAGGATGTTAGGCTTTATTTTTCGTACTTGCACCGTATTTAAACAACCATCCACGTTCCAACTGCTTTACTCCGCTTACGTTAGGTCACACTTGGAGTATGCCTCAATAATATGGAGTCCTCAATACAACATTTATATTGACGAGATTGAGCGCATTCAAAATAAATTTTTGAAATACGTTGGTTATCGAACTCAAAGTAAGTCTTCAAAACAATTTCGCGCTTACTTCTCTTGCTAACAGAAGACATATCACAGATGTTACCTTTCTTTTCAAAATCATAAATTCATTTGTCGAGTCACAGTATTTATTGGATAAAATTAAATTTAGATGTCCAATCAGAAACACACGTTCTACTGACACATTCTCATTGTACAGAAGTCATTGTAATTATAGCGAGCACAGATTCATAAATCGAAGTTGTAAGACATATAATGATTTGTTCTGCAGTGTCGACATTTTTAACACTAGTTTAGGTCAATTCAAAAAACTCTGTTATAATATTATACGATAGGTCATTGGTATCACTTGCTCAACAATTTTCTAAATCGCAATGTTTATTTTTCGTTTTTTCGTTTTCCTTTCTTGTCCAAATTTGAACAAATGTATACACTTTCTATATATATATTATCTATAAGTTTTGTTGATATTATTAATTGTAGGATTAAAATTATTTGTAGAAACTTTACTGGTTTAGGTGTTAGTCTAGAGTTAATTAACTATGTATTCATTTTGTAACTGTTTGTTTCTGAAAGTTTAAAATAAAATAAAATAAAATAAAGATATACAGAGTAAGACGAGGAACACTCAGAGTAAGACGAGCAACATTCAGAGTAAGACGAGCAAGATTCAGAGTAGGGCGAGAAATATTCAGAGTGAGATGCGTAAAATTCAGAGTAGATAGTCGAACTCATAATTCTAAGTATTTAAGTAAAATGTGTTTATTGGAATTATAAAAATACAAAAGCCGAAGTGGACTTGGCACTCTATTTGAGCTTGAGAACAACATTTCCAAACATTTCATTACGCTTCTTTGGCTGCTCTCTAGTTCACTCACACTTCACTCAAAGAGAAAATAAATGGTGATTGTTTTATAAATAAAATTTATTTTCTGAGATCTTATTAGTTTTATTAAAATTTAATAAACTTAATAACGATTTTAGTTCTAATACCTAACTTTTTTAAACGAAGTGTTCTACCATCGCACCAATCCAAAACAATAAATAGTCCTATCTAACAAATCAAGACAAATGTCCCGATTTGCAGTAAGTTTGACTTATAATTGAACAAACCGCTGGACGCAGTACTAAGGTCCCTCGTTAATTCGCTTCACGGGGGCTATAGTCGCTAACGCTATCGCTACCGCTAGCGACTCGTCAGTCAGTGTCAGTATCGAAGTCAGTTCAGTCAGCCAGTCAGTTCAGTTTCAATTATTCATTTCGTTCAGTCAGTCAGTCAGTCAGTAATTCAGTATTCCCGCGCGAATCGCCGCGTGCGGACGTGTTTGTAATTTTTTTGTGTATGTATTTTTTTCATTGCGCGAACTTCGTAACTATTCGTTTTGCTTAATTCAACTTTAATCCAATAAAAACGGGAATGCCAATAGCCCGGAAGCGGCTAACGTCCGATCGACGAAGCGAATAGTAACACCTGGATTAGCGTAATCCAGTTAACGTTGTGGAAAGTGGTGGAGAGTCGTGGAAAGTGGTGGCGAGTGGTGGAAATGTCGGTGTGTGGTGAGGGTGGGCTGGCTCGGAGGATGTGAAGAGCCATGGTGAAGCTGGAAGGGTCGAGCGGCCACGTGGGACTACTCCTGTTTCTATTCTCCTTCGGGAGGGTCACGCCGGGGGCCATAGGTACGAACGAACTCTACCAATATACCTAAGTACATTCATATATTTTTTTAAATACTTACGTATTTCCCAATGCATCTCTCCCCATGTTTTTTTCTTATGGAAACTGAAAAGGTTGGCTACATTACATCACCTAAAACATCCGTGATGTCAGCCCATAACACCGGGTGAACTAGGTGCCATATCAGTGCTGCTTCCCTTCATTTCATGTCGGCTACACTAAACTGGACGGAAAACATTAACTATTTACATATGTAGCTAGCCGTTTCGACCGACGACGTTTCATTCACCTTAGCAATCCGGGCGAGATAAACCCTACCACCTAGTAAGGTAAGAAGGGAAGGGACCTAAAGTTTAAGGTGGAATCCGAACCACGGCCAGCCTGTGGCTAGTCACTAAAGTACTTGTAATAATATGTAGAAAAAAAAAATACCCTGCGAAGTTTCCTTCCGGTTCTTTTTCGTGGGTGTAATCGAACCGATGATAGAACAAATTGTGACAAGTTCGAGTGCAGTCTTAACTGCCATATGAATTATTATCAATAAAAAAAAAACAATACAATACAATTAATTGCAGCTATATTGCTCAAATGATACGAAAGAATAAAACATTTGCATTCATCGATAAAAAAACAATTCTAAATGGTTTTCTGAATACATTTTCAGCATTACCTGAAATACCGAAGCAAAGTGCCATGTCAGTGTGCCTTCTTTGTATTCCACCCACTGAATTTAACGGAAAATATGAACAATGCTACACCTACAAATACATATACCAGTATATATAGTATATATATATCTACCTGTTTCGCCGGTTCAATGTGGTGCGTGGTATCCATGCAATAAGGGCGGGCCGCCCGCCCTATACCACCCGACCTGATAAAGTATGACCGTATGATTTTATTAGAGTTTAGAAAGTACGGATAGAGCAGGTACTTTAAACAAATAGCCCCACTGCATCTCTTCCCGTGCAAAAAGCGACTAAGTAATAAGGAGAAGATTCCGTGCTAAAGGGCGACAGGT
The DNA here is from genome assembly GCA_946902875.1 of Nematopogon swammerdamellus. Taxonomy (NCBI): domain Eukaryota; kingdom Metazoa; phylum Arthropoda; class Insecta; order Lepidoptera; family Adelidae; genus Nematopogon; species Nematopogon swammerdamellus. Next base: position 1,010,956 of record OX336334.1, read on the forward strand.
TAGCCACCTCTCACCTTGCCACGGTCCTTCCACCGAGTCATGAAGTGGGTAGGTTCTTCGTGCCTTAATTGCTGCTTGATAGTTATCTTGTTCGAATACTTTTCTAAACGTTGTTGGTCGGTGTTGTGCTCTAATTTGCCAGAGTACCTACCTGCAGTATAACACTGATTAATCTGCTTACCCCAATTTTCGGAATACAGCGTGTGGTATGTACGAGTATTTAAATATTGTTTCTAAATTAACGGAATGATGGGCAATGCAAACAATACATCCGCAATATTATCGGATTCTTAAGACGAAACTGAAGTTTACTTTCTCCATACAAAATCGTCTTTCGGCATTTATGTTTTCAAACCACCTAAACATTAACCGATTTAAAAAAAAATGTTTTTTCTCTTAAGGACTGTCCAATCTACGTTTCTGTCTTTGGTCGTTTTTGTTTGGATGAAATATACAACACCGGAGCTAAAAATTTGTATTTCGACCGAAAAAAATTAGGATTTTTTATTTTTTGATGTCATGAAGTTCATCAAGCTTTATTTAGTCATCTCATCACTTTAGATATAAAAAAAATAAAAAGACAAGAACGTAGATTCGACTGTCCTTATTACAACAAAAAAAGAATTGTAAAAATCGGATATGGTTTAGGGGGGTAAAAAATATAAAACCCGAAAGACGATTTTGTATGGAGAAAGTTAACTTCCGTCTCTAATAGCTCTATAGAATAAGCACGTACCTAAACTATACACTGTGAATATCTTTCAAGGTGATTATAACGTTTTATCGTAGAGCAGCTACGCTTCTAGTAGATTGAATCAGCTTATTCTGAAAGAATAAGCTAATTTAACAGATAATAATAAATTGTATTATACAACTTAAAATATTTGGTCGGTAAATATAATATAAAAAAAATCTTTAAAAGCGATGGTCATGGAGTAAGTTACTGGGTGAAAAACTAATTTTAAGCGAGCGAAGCCGCGGGCATAAGCTTGTATATATAATATTTTTTATGGAAACTAACACGGTTTGCTACATCACCTACAACGTCCGTGATGTCAGCCCGTAACACCGGGTGAACTGGTGCAATGACAGTGCTTCCCTTCATTTCCTTTCGTACCTAGGTACTTGTATTCGAAACTTTTATCCAAATGTTTAACTTCAAATTGTATTTCGCTGTTGTAAAATTTGTTTTTTTAGCCGACTTCAAAAAAAGGAGGAGGTTCTCAATTCGACTGTATTTTTTGTTGTTTTTGTTTATGTCTTTGTTTTTTTTATGTTTGTTACCTCAGAACATTCGACTGGGTGAACCGATTTTGATGATTCTTTTTTTATTTGAAAGCTGGTGCTTCCCGTTTGGTCCCATTTCAATTTGGTCAAGATCGTATTGGAAAGCGAGGCGGAATCGCGAGTCCGAAGGCCGAGCGATTCCGTCGAGTACATTAAGAGCAAAAAGTTACTAAAAAAAACTGTGAAATAAAAAACTACTATTTAAAAAAATATAAAAACCGCCTTCAAAAATGTATGAAATAAAAAAAATCGAACCCTAGAGTTGAAGGCGGTGCTAAAGCAAGCAAAAATAACCGACCGCCTTCAACTCTAGGGTTCGATTTTATTTTATTTCATACATTTTGAAGGCGGTTTTTATATTTTTGTTCCTCTGAGATTCGTCAATGTTGCTAAAATGCGAGCGTCTACCTCCATCAAGACGCGAATAGCAAAGTTTTCTTAACCGTAGCTTGTGTCAAAGTGTCACAGAGTTGAAAGAGAATCCGCCAGAAGTTCGAAAGCTGCGAATTTCAGAAGACGCCCTCCGTCCGTTATTATTACGCATTTAAGGGCGCATTAAAATGAATACGCAGAAACGCTATACATTTAACATTTTTAGGGTTCCGTATCCCGTACGGAAGCCTATTACCTTGCCTATTACTAAGCCTACGCCGCCTGTCTGTCCGTCCGAGGGCTATCTCTTGAACCGTAATAGGTAGCGCGTTGAAATTTTCCCAGAATATGTGTTATTATGGCCGATATAACAACAAATAATAAATAAAAAATAGAACAAGTAAAAAATTAAAGGGGGTTCCCATACAAGAAACGTGTTTTTTTTTCAATGTTTTTTTGTGGTGCGGAAACCTCGGTGCGCGAGTCCGACTCGCACTTGGCCGGTTTTTTTATGGTTCCGTGGCCATTTTTTAAATTGCTTTCGAACTGGGTGGCTGTGCCCGAGGTCGAAGCCGCAGGCGAAGCCAATTTCACACCCGAGGAGGTGCCAGTCCGGCTTGGAGGTGGACTAATGTCGCTGGGGAAAGGCTATTAAACCGCGATTTGAAGATCCGTGGACTGTATAGATAGGAGAGGGGAAAGATCGGAAGCCCGTTCCACACCTTTGCAGTGCGGCACAAGAACGGTTTAGAGAATCGTGCAGTTCGAAGAACTCTTCTGTCGGCTACGAAGGGGTGTTCCGCGAGAGTATGGCGTGTTTGGCGAAGGCAAACAGGAGGAGTAGGGATAAGGAAAGCAAGTTCGTCAGAGCAGCGGCCATAGTAGTACCGATAAAATAGGCTCAATTACCCAACGATACAACTGTGCTTTAGAGGTTGAAGGCTCTTTTTCAGTACAGAGGCACCAATGAGGCGAATGGCTCGTCGTTAGGGGAACCCTCCCAAAGATGACTGCAATATTCCATCACCGGTCTTACTTGTACTTTATAGAGATTACACCATATGCAAGTATAATTATCTAATTATATCCGGCTACCTATTCGCTAATAGGTAGCCGGTTGAAATTTTCATAGAATGTGTGTTATTATGGCGGATATGCCAAAAAATAATAAAAAAAAACATAAAGTAAAAAAATTAAGGGTCCCCATACAAGGAACGTGCCAAGAATCGATTAGTAAATATTAACGCTACTAAATAATAGATGGCGCCAAAGGTACTTTGCAGTACAGACTGACAAAAAAATTACAGATATGATTTTTTGACAAGTATGGTATAGCGGATCTACGGAACCCTCTGTGCGTGAGTAAAACTCGAACTTGATCGATTTGTTTTTGTTTGTTTTTGCTCTATCGTAAAAACGGTAATATGTACACGCAAGCGTAAAACTTGGTGTGATTATAGTGAAAACTCTAGATTGGTTTGGGGTTGGCTCTAGGCAACAACAACAACAACTCTAATCACACGAAGTGTTCCTAGTGTTCCCCCAAACAACCTGTTAAAAGTTCCATTAACTTCGGAATACTCTTCAGGTAAAAAGTACATAACTGCTGGACTATGCCACTTCTAGATAGATATTGATTGCGTCTCGGCGTTTATCCAGCTTCGTTTTTGATGCAAACAAAGAAATTAGGTCAAACTTGCGCAGGCAGTGACGCAGCGGAGTGTTACGAAACGAAAAGGGCCAGAGTTTTGGAAGAGTTTCGCTATTACGTAAGCACCTCGGGGTGCGCGAGTTTCAAATTTTGTTATTTTATTTCCTGGAAATAAGGTGAGGAAATTTTTAAGAAAATTTATTAGTGTGTACTACACGGCGTGTCCCGACAATCGGGATAAGCGGACTAATCGGTGTTGTGCTGCATGTTTTTTTTTAAACACACTTTGTGCAGTACATAATTATATAGGAGTATGGGTTTTTACCGAAATCCAGGGTTTACAAAAATACATAACAATATGAACAACTTGCTTGCTGGATTTATTTTTAGTTTAATCGATAAAATAAATAAATAACTGCTTAATTTATGGAGCGAATGCGAGTAGAAGAATCGGGAAGGGTCGCCCTAGATGCACGTACCTGGACCAGATCGGCCATGTGCTCAAAAAGGGTCAAGTACGTAGTACGCGTAAGCGACGAGCATGCATGAAGAACATTATGAGAGTGGAAGAGGCGGCAGAGGTGTGTCGGGATCGTGGCACGTGGAGATCCGTTGTCTCTGCCTACCCCACTGGAAAACAGTATGTACTTGGTTAATAATTTTTTCAACCGTAAAAATCTTTTTATGGAAACTGACACGATTGGCTACATCACCTACTAGTTGCATCCGTGATGTCAGCCCAGAAAACACCTTGGTGAACTAGTTGCCATGTCAGTACTTCAATTTGGTCGCGCCGGCTACACTGAACTGGACGGAAAACCGTTAAAGACGGAGACGGAGAATTTATTCGTTCTCTCCTCTTTTCCCTCTTAACTAAAACTGTATGCACCAATCATCACAGCGTGTTTAACAGATGCAAGCACATTTTATGTCTGTTTGACTTTCACACAACTTGCCGACTGCCTCGACCTATAAACATAATGACTGCCCCTACCACCGACCACTGACCCTGGGGACGCAACAAAGCAAAAATAATAAACGTGTCAGGCCGGGGCGCATGGCATTCGCAACCCTCGCATACGACCGAATGTCCATGGGCGTCGTTAGACATCTTATGGGTGCCATATATAATATAAGAATAATGTACAATTAATAAGACATAAGATAATCTAAAACTATTTTATGTTATTATGTTTGTTTCATCTATATTTAAAATTATATTTTTATTATAACGTAAAATGCATAGGACTATCAATTATTGTGCAAAATTTCATTATCTAATTATGTAAAACTTCAAAAAGCTTTATCTACATACGTACTAGTGTTACATTTTATAATACCTAAATAGTTTTAAAACATACAACAATTAATCCATAATAATTTTAAACGACGAATAAAACGTATGTCAATTAAAAGAGTTATTCTCGGAGTTATTACACCGTTAAGGATGCTTTGACCATAATTTTATCTAAGAGTCTGACTACTGTTTTTCCCGCTAAATAACTTTGACAATTGGATACACTTTGTATCTTTAAATTTTTTAATACTTGACTTGATATATTTAAGTATCAAAATTGACGATGAACTTCCACCAGATCTAGGTAAGTAAATGGCGAGTGGTCAGATTCTTGAGTTTTATGCTGTAATTATTAATGCTCTTGTGAGCGGTAGTATGGATTAATTATTTGTAAGTTATTATAATATAATACTTATTACTCGGTCAAATTCTGCGGCTTGGTAGACAAGGTCTGCTTAAGGAGGTGGAGAGACGAATTCAACTGGGTTGGGCTGCCTTTGGAAAACTAAAATTCGTCCTGAAGTCTGACCTTCCGCAGAATTTAAAGACCCGTATATATGACCAGTGTGTCCTCCCGGTTATGACGTACGGGTGTGAAACGTGGACTCTGACGGTCGCTGTTGTCCAAAGGTTGAAAGTTGCCCAGCGAGTAATGGAGCGAGCCATGCTGGGAATATCGCTACGTGATATGGTGCGTAACGAGGCAATCCGCCGACGCACCAAAGTAGTCGATATTGGACACCGGGTGACTAAGCTTAAGTGGCAGTGGGCTGGGCACGTTAGCCGAAGAGACGATGACCGTTGGAGTAACCGTGTCCTACACTGGCGGCCGTGGACAGGAAAACGGAGTGTGGGAAGACCACCCGCCAGGTGGGACGACGACATCAAGTACGCCGGCGGAAATCAGTGGTTCCGTATCGCTGAAGGCCGGGAGGACTGGAGGAAAATTGGAGAGGCGTATGTCCAGCAGTGGACGCTTACACGCTGACTGACTGACTAACTGACTTATTATAAGGTAACTAACAAAACATTGTGACTTGCGAAGTTTGTTTGTCAGTTCATCTTCGCTTTGAATTTAGAACTGGCGCGGAATTTTCGACATGTCCAAGCGTAGGTATGGACGAAATTATACAATCACCAATAGTTGCGCTATCAATAATAAAAAAAAAACATCTTTGCAATATTGAAAACGACGACTGCGCCAAAAATCGAGGGTGTACAGAATGAAACAGGAATTGGCTACGGCCAATCGAACGCGGCGCTCAGCGGGGCGGCGTGTGTCGGTCGCTTTGCATTTTATGCGCTTCCGGCGCATATGACTACTTAGACGGGATTAGACTTAATATGTGTGGTCTGTAGACTCAGTGGTCGGTTAATAAAACATTATGGCTGCCCCTACAGTCCACAACCACCCATACACACGTCTCATCCACCATTAATCAACACTGCCGTAATCAACGACCGGTGATTTCGTCAGTGGGGTGGGTACGTCTAGGGTACGCGCGTAGCGTTTATGGCGTGTTAATGACTTTATAATTTTGGACAGTTTTATGAATGATTTTTAGTGAGGGTTAACTACTTTACGTCAAAATTTATGAATCCTTATCCCTAACTCTAGAACCGCTTTATCGGTTTACATTCTGTCACGCGAAGCGAAGCCGCGGGTAAAAGCTAGTATCTATCACTATCTTTCTCTATCTCTATCTCTACTTATGTGTAAGGCCGGCACTTCAAAAGAATAGTCCCACTGCGTCTATCCCCGTGTATGTCGTAAAAGGCGACTAAGGGATGAGGACGAGATGCCGCGCTAAATGGCGACAGGATTGCCATCGCTCGACTTGGCACGGTCCTTCCACCGAGTCGTGCAGCAGGTGGGTCTTTGTGCCTTACTTGCTGCTTGATAGTTATCTTGTCCGAATACTTTGCTAAACGTGGTCGTCGATGTTGTGTTGCAATTTTCCATAGTTCTTGCAGCTCAACACCGATTACTCTGCTCATCCTGATTGTCTGTCAGTAATCGAAGAAGGTAAGGAACCTACAGCTTAATTTCATGTCGGCTACACTGAACTGGACGGAAAACACTAGCTATTTACATAGCCGTTTCGACCGACGACGTTTCATTCAGTGCAGCGGTACCAACCCAGGCGGGATAAAACCTACCACCCAGGAAGGTAAGAAGGGTAGGGACCTACAGTTTTACGCGGAATCCGAACCACGGTCAGCCTTAAACGGTCGAGCGGTCACCCATTCAAGTAATGAGCCCAGTTGTGCTTAACAACAGTCGACCGACCGCACCACTGAGCTACCGAGGCTGACAAATCAATCCTTCATCAAGGAACCGAGCATCACCACGCATCACCAAGAGCACCTGTGGGATGAAATATATCCAAGTAACCAAGAACTTAGTAGGACGCGTGCATCTACACTCACAACAGGCAGCCTGGACTGATCTATCTAAATCAAGTTCATATTTATTCATAGTTTATTGGTGTAGTTATAATTATTATTTTTTTACTTTACCGTGCCGGCCGGTACTTAAAAAGAATATCCCTACTGCACCTCTCCCCATGCATGTCGTAAAAGGCGACTAAGGGATAAGGACAAGATGCCGTGCTAAAGGGCGACAGGATCGCCACCTCTCACCTTGGCACTGTACTTCCACCGAGTCATGCAGTTTGATCAATTGAATCTTGTTCGAATACTTTGCGAAACGTGGCGGTCGGTGTTGTGCTGTAATTTACCAGAGTTCTTGCAGCACAACACCCATTACTCTGCTTACCCCGATTGTCGGGTTTCAGCGTGTGTGACAATGTATATGTATGTATGTATCCAACGACCAACAAGGTCTGTCATCACGTCACCATCCATCGCATTGTGTTCTCTGCCGCCCCCCGATACTTCGCTATTTCGTCTCTATCAAAACGTATTTTCACTAAACAACGGCCGAAATCTCTATATTCAGCCGTCCCGCGCCAACCCCTAAATTGAAAGAAGGGTCACCCCCCTTCATTCGCACAAAGTCGCACGTCCCAGTGACCGACTTAGAAAATTAAACCACAATGCATTGCGCTAAAGTGCTATTTACATGTGATCACGGTTCGTGAGGTAGAGTTGCTCCTTGTGAAATTGGCAGGGACGGCGGCGCGGCGGTGTTTTGGGCCAACGCCGCCGCCGTTGCCATGGAGACAGAAGATCCAAATTGGTCCCCCACGGGCGCAGGGGCGCACGGGGGTGTGAAAAGAGAGAAGTGAAGGGTGCCTAGCGAAATTGTGCACTGTCAAATTATATCGCGAAGAACTTTACTCGAAAGATGTTCTTTGTTTTGTATTTTATTTATTATCTTTTTTTTTATGGGTATATCCTTTATTCTTGACTTAATATTTTAACATTATTTTTAAAACAAAACAGCTTTACTCACGGTTCTGCCCGAGCTATGTGGCTCCTCGACGTTTCGGGCCAAGCGTATGGCCCATCTTCATGGAGCACTCTGCCTTGTGCGACGGTTGGCAGAGAACTGTCAGATCTCCGTCCGTCGTTGACGAAGATTGTAGCCGTTTCCGTAGACGAGGGTTCAGGTGCGTTCCGGATCTCGGCGGAGAGACAGAAGGCGCTGACGGTGTCCACTTCCGGCTGGTCGTGTCCGTCGTGTCTTCTTCTTTTGAGTGGCGTTATGACTGGGTTCCACATCCTTTTAACCATCATTTAAAAACCCATATTAATATTTTGAATTTTTTGCTTATATATAGTATATATATATTTTTTTTATGGAAACTGACACGGTTGGCTACATCACCTACAACGTCCGTGATGTCAGCCCATAAGACCGGGTGAACTAGGTGCCATGTCAGTGCTTCCCCCTTTGATCGTGCCGGCTACACTGAACTGGTCGGAAAACACAAACTATTTACACAGCCGTTTCAACCGACGACGTTTCATTCAGTGCGGTGGTACCAACGTTATTTTTAACATAATGAAAACTAAGTATGTATGTAAGTTATATTTAAAAAAAACGCTCTTTCTTAAAAAAGGTTTCTTACCCGGTTCTTAGATTGCTTTGCTGAACGGTACATGACAAAAAAATAATAATGACGAACCATACCGAATATGCATACGTCTCAATGAAATACCGAATATGCATACGTCTCAATGAAATACCGAATATGCATACGTCTCAATGAAATACCGAATATGCATACGTCTCAATGAAATACCGAATATGCATACGTCTCAATGAAATACCGAATATGCATACGTCTCAATGAAATACCGAATATGCATACGTCTCAATGAAATACCGAATATGCATACGTCTCAATGAAATATTGTTAATGTTGTGTGTTCTTTACGGCGAAATAAATATCTGAATCTGAATCTGAATTTGAAAAGGAATTCCGTCCAGCTGCTGCTTCGAACATCTTTGTTTTTTTTTTATGGAAACTGACACGGTTGGTTACATCACCTACAACATCCGTGATGTCAGCCCGTACACCGGGTGAACTAGTTGCCATGTCAGTGTTTTCCTTCATTTCATGTCGGCTATGTCGGCATGTAGAATATATTGTATCACGAGGTTGGTGGATGGTAAAGCTTTGTCGTATGTTTGATACAGAGTGGTTTGATATTTTAAAATAACTGAAACACAAACGCTTCGATGAAGGTGAACAAGGTGAAACGAACATTATTTCGATCACAAATATTATTGTTATGCTTCTTCAAAGAGTAGGTATTTCTTTTTCACCAGATGATTTCCAGATGTCTCGGCAGTTCTCACCTCGCGAATTCCGGCTCGGAGTCAGATATCTGAAAATAAACATTAAAGTAAATGGAATGAGCAATCTATGTATGACGAGAAATGTAAACCTTCATAATAAACCAGTTTTAGTTGGCCTCGCCTTGGTATCTAGGTGGTGCTATGGATCGAAGTCCTATAATTAAGCACAGCACACCCGGACACTAACTTAGGTGGGTGACCGTTTGGCCGTTGAGGCGGACAGTGGTTCCGATTCCAACTAAAACTGTAGTCTAAACGGTGTCGCAAAACCGAATTTGTCTCTGCAAAATTCATACCTACCATTTCGGTAGTATATTTTCACAGTTTTTATCATAGAAATAACTCTATCTAGGTTCTTATCGATTGTGGCCTGCTTCATGATGTAGGTAACTAAAACTATGAAATGTCAGCGTTCCACATTTGACACAACGAAAATAATTCAAAATTAATACACGGCACCCCCACACAGCCTACATTCACTCAGTAACACTCACCCTCACACACACACACACGCACGCACTCTCCCACGCACACACTTGTCACACGGCGGCGGGTGTCCGAGTGGTTTGGGCATAGGCTTCTCATACGAGAGGTCCGAGGTTCGAATCCAGTCGGCGTGTACCAATGAGTTTTTTCTGACGAAAAAATTTACGTGCATACCTACACCTGCTGCTTCACCGTGCGGAACCGGTGTAAAACTGTAGGTCCCTTCCTTTGCCCCTTATATACTAGACTAGGTGGTAGGCTCAAATTGTAGCCGACTGGGTTGGTACCACCGTACTGAATGTAAGATGGCCGCATAGCAACCCCGGTTGTGTTCTCCTCTAGTCCAGTATAGCCAGCAATCCAGGGAAGCCACCGGTATGGCACCTACCTTCTCGGAGGTGATATTGGCTGTTAGGAGCATGCGCTTTGGCCCCTCCGACTCAGCCACCCATACCGGATTACATAAAAGAAATAAAAAATAACACAGTTGTGTGCTATGTTAGTTATTATTATTATTTGTATGTGTTGTCATGTTTGTTATTTGTTTGTCTATAGCCTGACTGATAGGAAAGTAGGAAAGGCGAGCCATGAAAATCACCTTCATGAAATCATCATGCATAGTGATTCAGTTGAGCGGGCTTCCTTTTTAACCGACTTCAAAAAATGAGGAGGTTCTATGTTCGGCTGTATGTATTTTTAGGGTTCCGTACCTCAAAAGAGGAAAAACGGAACCCTTATAGGATCACTTTGTTGTCCGTCTGGCTGGCTGTCTGTCCCTCAAGACCCTTTATTCTCAGGAACGGGTAGACGTATCAATTTGAAATTAATAGCAAATATTAAGGTCTACGTTTCCTCGGAGGTGTAAAAAAAATTTAGTTTCTAAGTCAACGCAATCACAAGATACGGACATTTATGTCATAAATTTTGCTACCGGCAAATGAAATCAAAACCTATGGAGTACTTCCCGTTGACCTAGAATCATGAAATTAGGTACGAAGCAAGGTCTCATAGCACAAGTAAAGGAAAAAATCCGAAAATTGCAAATTTGCAGTTATGTCACATAAAAAAAAAGTTTGCTTGTTTTGTATGTCAAGACCCTTTTTCTCAGAAACGAGTCAAGATATCAAGTTCAAATTAATACAAAATATTAACATCTACGATCGCTTAGAGATGTAGGAAACTCAAGCTTCTAAATTAACACAATCGAAAGATACGGGTATTGATGTCAGATTTTGATACTCGTAAATTCATTCAAAACAAATCAAAACCTACAGGGTACTTCCCGTTGACCTAGAATCATGAAATTCGGTACGAAGCAAGGTCTCACAGCACAAATAAAGGAAAAAATCCGAAAATTGTAAATTCGTACTTACATCACATAAAAAAAAAGTTTGCTTGTTTTGTATGTCAAGACCCTTTTTCTCAGGAACGGGTCAAGGTATCAAGCTGAAATACCACCAGCGGCGCCGCGGCGGCGGCGGCAGGGAGAATAAAAAAAAAAAAAAAATAAAATTTTAAATTATTAAAATTGTTGCGCGTTTAAAATCACGCAGTCCAAAGTACAGGTTTCTTGGTCGTTGTTTTTGCGTCAACTGGCCGGTGACGAAATATTGGATTCATGGAACACAAAAAAATAAAATAATTTCAATTTGACAACGAAGAACTGTCATCTCGGCGTTAACTATAAAAATGAATGTTCGTTCGTTCGTTCGTCTTCTATCCGATTATGATGAAACTTTCGTGGGTTGTTGTGCGCGCACCCGCGAATGTAAAGAAAACTTAAAAAAGTTCAAATTAATTTAAGGGATGCTTTTCGTTACGTTCATTCTAATAATCGGCACAACAATCAACGCTGACGGCACGGCGGCGCGCGGCGCCGACGGAACCCTCGGTGCGCGAGTCAGACTCGCACTTGTCCGGCTTTTTTTATGTATGTTCAGCAATATCTTCCCCAATTGTGAACCGATTTCGATGATTCTTTTTGTGTTCGGTTCAGTCTAGCTCCAAGGTGGTCCCATTTTTTTTTGGTCAAGATCGGATTGGAAAGCGAGGCGGAATCGCGAGGCCGAAGGCCGAGCGATTCCGCCGAGTACATTAATAGCAAATAAAAAATACTAAAAAAACTGTGAAATAAAAAACTATTTAAAAAAATATAAAAACCGCCTTCAAAAATGTATGAAATAAAAAAAAAATCGTACCCTAGAGTTGAAGGCGGTGGTGCTAAAGCAAGCAAAAATAACCGACCGCCTTCAACTCTAGGGTTAGATTTTTTTTTTATTTCATACATTTTTGAAGGCGGTTTTTATATTTTTTTAAATAGTTTTTTTCTTCTCATGTATACATGTGTTCATTTATGTTGTTTTTAACCCCCGACGAAAAAAGAGGGGTGTTGTAAGCTTAACGTGTGTATGGGTGTGTCTGTCTGTGGCACCGATTTGGATGCGGTTTTTTTTTATTATTAGGAAGCTGGTTTAATCGGGATGGTTCTTTTCTTAGCTATGTTTGTAATGAAGATATAAAAAAATTATTATCTTAAAAAGTGGACCGAGTTGCATGCGGTTTTTTTAAAACTTGTGTGACTTATTGTTATGTGACGAATAAATAAATAATTGTCAGCCTCGATAGCTCAGTGGTGCAGACAGTCAACTGTCGCTATTGAATGTTAAGCAACGCTGGTTGCGGTCAGTACTTGGATGGGTGACCGCTGACCGTTGGAGGCTGACCGAGGTTCGGATTCCTCGTAAAACTGTAGGTCCCTTCCCTCCTAATCTTACTTGGTGGTAGGGTTTAACCCGCCCGGGTTGGTACCACCGCACTGAATGAAACGTCGGTCCAAACGGCTATGTAAATAGTTTGTGTTTTCCGACCAGTTCAGTGTAGCCGGCACGGTCAAAGGGGGAAGCACTGACATGGCACCTAGTTCACCCGGTGTTATGGGCTGACATCACGGACGTTGTAGGTGATGTAGCCAACCGTGTCAGTTTCGATAAAAAAAAAAAAAAAATACCAAATTTCATTTAATTTCAAATTTAAAATAAGAGTCGCTATTGGGACACCGGTTACTGTGGATGACGCATTATTAGTAGCTATACAAGTATATGCGTGCTGGGGAGCGTATGAAAATGTGTACCTGTTCGAATGAATTAGATTCCAGCGGACCCTTTTTGATTGAGGACAACAAATGCAATTTGTCGAAGCTTCACAATATGTACGTGCGTGCAAGAATTCGGGTCTGCCGTGTTATTATTCCCGATATAAAAAACACAATGAGTTAAATGGCCGTTATCGACCTTATTTAGTACATAGAGCGCAGATCTAATTGTTATTCTAAACAGTGTTTCTTTATTCTTTATTCTTTATTCATCATTCGTATGGTAGTACACTACGCTTGAATTTGTCCTGTTTAGTTTTTACAATCCGGTTCGATTACACCCACAACGAAGAGCCGGCAAGAAACTTCGCAGGGTTCTTTTTTAACGTCTTCAATTACAATACATTGTGACTAGCTACACAATAGACACCGCTTACAGTGTTAAGATATAGTTTGAGAGCTAGAATAACTATAATTTAAACTTGATAATTCTGACCACATAAAATCAAAAGTAAAAGTATAAATAAAATCAGGTGTATAGAGCCTTTGTCAGAAATTGTTGATACATATCGTATCAAGTCATGTCAATTATAAATATTCATACCACATTGTAGTACAATGTCAAAAAATAAATAAAATAAATAAATAAATTAATTTGATACTTAATGTATCAATTAGTCAAATTAATATTTTAGTATACGTGCTAAATAAATTTGATACTTGAGGAGCTGGGGAACAAAACGTCTCAACTCCACTTTTTCTTTTTTTTCAGAAACTAAAAAAAACTTCTCACTCTCTTGATATTTAATATAATACCATTTTTTTTTAGCAAATAGACATTCATAAAGTGCATTGTTCTACATTATTAAAATGTAAAAAAAGTTTAAGGTTTTTTTTTATTTTAAATAAAATAAAATGGATATGAGATGTTTTGATGAGGCAAAATGGACATGAGACGTTTTGTTTTTACTAACATGGAGATGTGATGTTTTGTTTTGGACAAAAATGGAGATGAGATTTTTTGTAATTTAAATAGAATAAAATATTGTGTATTGTACCGTGTGGGGCCGGTTTGTACCGTGTGGGGCCGGTTGTACCGTGTGGGGCCGGTACTTTAAAAGAATAGCCCCAGTGCATCTCTCCCCGTGCATGTCGTAAAAGGCGACTAAGGGATATGACTCCCTTTTTATATTACCAGGTGGTAGGGTTTAACCCGCCCGGGTTGGTACCACCGCACTGAATGAAAGGTCGGTCGAAACGGCTATGTAAATAGTTTGTGTTTTCCGTCCAGTTCAGTGTAGCCGGCACGACCACGGAAGCAGCACTGATATGGCACCTAGTTCATCCGGTGTTATGGGCTGACATCACGGATGTTGTAGGTGATGTAGCCAACCGTGTCAGTTTCCATAAAAAAAAAAAATATTGATATAGAAGTCCTAATACATATTTAAATTCTAACGAGGTCCGTGTCCATCTCCAAGCAGTCACACACCTCGTCCGATACGTCATCTTCTGGTACATAAACACCATCTTCGACAGTATCCATGATTTTCTTATACCACTTTAATTCTTCATTTTCTTTCCACTCATTGCCGTACTGCTTCTCCAATAAGTTGTTGTTGTTGTTGTTGTTGTTAATATTATTTTCAAATTTCAATATACGAACGACGACAATGCATCGGGCAGGAAAGGTCTGTCTGTATAAAAAAACCCCGGCGAATGTCAATTCAGTCGACGCCAAACTATTTATTTTCGTCTTTGGTAGGCAGGCAAAGGTCAGGGACCATAGAAGCCTATCACACCGTCCTTACTGCTTTGAGACAACCTGCAGTAATATGCAACATTACCAACATAACGAACATGACGACGTCTTAGCTATTGTAAAGTGGCGTGTAATTAAAAAATTAAACATTTTCATTGTGGATATATTGCGCTTTGGTCCAACCGGAACATAAATTTCCTAAATAGTATGGGATATGAGACGTTTTGATCAAATATATAAAACGAATTTTAGTATGACGATTAAAAATATGGATTTGAGCTGTTCAGGACGACGGCCAGCCGGAGCGGCGACGACGGACCCGGCCTAGGACGCGACGCGCACGTCGTCACCTCAGTAGCTTAGGGAAGTAGGAAGCGGCCAGCGTAGTTTAGTTTAGGTAATTTTAATATGTAAATGTATAGAAAATAAGTAAATAAATATATATAAAAATCGTAGATATAAGTTAGCTAAGATAGATAGGCGTAGTTATAAGATAAATAGGCTAGAATAAGATAGGTAGGCATAGATATAAGATAGATAGGCATAGCTGTAAGATAGATAGTCTAGATTATAAGTTATGTTGAATAAAAGTATAGTCGCTCACTGGGTTTCATTTGGGACGAACGGGAGATGCGCACTCGCCAAAATCGTTAGGAGACTGAGCCGGACCGAGGCGCGACGCGGGGGCGGGGCGTCGGAGCGCAGCCGCGAAACCGGACGGCTGCGTCCGCGGCGCCTCAGCGCGCCCGCGCGTATACAAATATAGCGCGTTTTGGCCGGTTCAGTCAGTACTCGCCCAGCCACCGAGAAGAGAAGACGTCCCGAGCACCGGCTCTCCGCTACGATCGACCGAGGAACGCGCTACAGTCGGGAAGCGATCTTCAGTGCGGAACGACTGCCTCGGCCGATCGGACGTTCTTCTCTCGGCGAGTGCTCACTCCACGTCTCGAGTGAAAGCCAGTGTGCGGCTGCATTATAGCCAGCACTGTGCATTTCATTTCGCTCTCCACGCCCTACACTACGCGGCTAAACTCCCGGTGCCCCGCGGCACGCCGGTCGAGGTCTCTCCCCGTGCCCCGAGGCACGTCAGGTTGAGGACGCGGTCGCGTAGTGCGTACGTTCGCGCTTGCCGTCGTGCGGATCGGTCCGACGGTACAGCGGTACGCGGTACGAGTTGCGGTACAGTGGTACGAGCGTCGAGTCAAGCAAGTACGGTACGGTGGTGCGTCGGCACGTGGTACGTCGGTACGTGGTACGTCGGTTGTGGTACGAGGGTACGTGGTACGCGAGGGTACGTGGTACAAGACCGCAGCCGGCCGCCGGGTACAGTGCCCGTGTGCGCACCGAACCGTCGGAGTGAACGAGACAGCGATATCGGCCATCTCTGTCGCGTGCGACAGCCGCGCACGCTTCACTCGCCGAACCCCATATTCTGCTCTGCGGGACGGGCATCAAGAAACGCCAGCGTAATTACAGTCCACCTCTGAGCATCGTCCCCCACATGAGCCTTGTTGATCCGGAAGGTGTTATTGAGAGTCATTTTTAAAGGGGATTTAATGCGTTTTGATCTGGTTTCGATGCAGAAAACGATGTAATTCAGGTCTGGGAGTCGGATTAAAAAAAAAAACGCAAACAGGCCGAAGTGGATTTGAGACGTTTTGTTCCCCAGCTCCTCACTTAATGTATCAATTAGTCAAATTAATATTTAGCATGCGTCAGCAGTATAAATTAAGGTACAGGTTGTACCCTGTCAAAATTCTAAATTTGTATGCAGTCAGAATCTCAAGTGAACATGTTTGTAGTATTTTCAGTGTCTGCTGCTTTGTAAAAAAATACTTAAATTTATCATTCCTTAGGTAGAATCAATGCAATGCAAAGCCGACCAAAAATCGGAGCATGTACTTTGGCTCCTGTGACTCGCGCATACCGGATAATTTTTTTTTATGGAAACTGACGCGTTTGGATGGCTACATCACTTACACCGTGATCTTAGCCCATAAAAACTTGGTGAATTGGATACCATGCCAGTGCTTCCCTTCGGTCGTGCCGGCCACACTGAATCTGCGGCGGTGGGACTAACCCAGCCGGGTTAAATCCTACCAACTAGTAAGGTAAGAAGGGAAGAGACCTACAACGACGACGCCCATCCTCGAACGATCGAGCGGTCACCCATCCAAGTACTGACCGCGCCCAGGTGTGCTTATAATCATGCACGATCGACAATCGACCGACCGCACCACTGCGCTACCGAGGCTTACATAAAAAACATAAATTCTGCAGTCTTCTTATCAGTTACCCAAAAAATTAATATTGCAATTGCAACACAAGAGTTTAGGAAAAGGTATATTTTGTACGTTCGTTTAGGCTTTTACCGCTGTTACATATTATTATCGTCATGTTTTCGGTTACGCGGTATATTACTCAAAGCGACTTACATTCGTCGTCGTTTCGTCCCTCGCTCTGGGTGACATTCGGTTACGCGGTATATTACCCAAAGCGACTTACATTCGTCGACGTTTCGTCCCTCGCTCTGGGTGACATTCGGTTACGCGGTATATTACTCAAAGCGACTTACATTCGTCGACGTTTCGTCCCTCGCTCTGGGTGACATTCGGTTACGCGGTATATTACTCAAAGCGACATTCATTCGTCGACGTTTCGTCCCTCGCTCTGGGTGACATTCGGTTACGCGGTATATTACTCAAAGCGACTTACATTCGTCGTCGTTTCGTCCCTCGCTCTGGGTGACATTCGGTTACGCGGTATATTACTCAAAGCGACTTACATTCGTCGTAGTTTCGTCCCTCGCTCTGGGTGACATTCGGTTACGCGGTATATTACTCAAAGCGACTTACATTCGTCGACGTTTCGTCCCTCGCTCTGGGTGACATTCGGTTACGCGGTATATTACTCAAAGCGACTTACATTCGTCGTCGTTTCGTCCCTCGCTCTGGGTGACATTCGGTTACGCGGTATATTACTCAAAGCGACTTACATTCGTCGTCGTTTCGTCCCTCGCTCTAGGTGACATTCGGTTACGCGGTATATTACTCAAAGCGACTTACATTCGTCGTCGTTTCGTCCCTCGCTCTGGGTGACATTCGGTTACGCGGTATATTACTCAAAGCGACTTACATTCGTCGACGTTCCGTCCCTCGCTCTGGGTGACATTCGGTTACGCGGTATATTACTCAAAGCGACTTACATTCGTCGTCGTTTCGTCCCTCGCTCTGGGTGACATACGGTTACGCGGTATATTACTCAAAGCGACTTACATTCGTCGTCGTTTCGTCCCTCGCTCTGGGTGACATTCGGTTACGCGGTATATTACTCAAAGCGACTTACATTCGTCGTCGTTTCGTCCCTCGCTCTGGGTGACATTCGGTTACGCGGTATATTACTCAAAGCGACTTACATTCGTCGTCGTTTCGTCCCTCGCTCTGGGTGACATTCGGTTACGCGGTATATTACTCAAAGCGACTTACATTCGTCGACGTTTCGTCCCTCGCTCTGGGTGACATTCGGTTACGCGGTATATTACTCAAAGCGACTTACATTCGTCGACGTTTCGTCCCTCGCTCTGGGTGACATTCGGTTACGCGGTATATTACTCAAAGCGACATTCATTCGTCGACGTTTCGTCCCTCGATTCGGGTGACATTCGGTTACCCGGTATATTACTCAAAGCGACTTACATTCGTCGACGTTCCGTCCCTCGCTCTGGGTGACTTGGTTACGCGGTATATTACTAAAAGCGACTTACATTCGTCGACGGTTCGTCCCTCGATCCGGGTGACATTCGGTTACGCGGTATATTACTCAAAGCGACTTACATTCGTCGACGTTCCGTCCCTCGCTCTGGGTGACTTGGTTACGCGGTATATTACTGAAAGCGACTTACATTCGTCGACGGTTCGTCCCTCGATCCGGGTGACATTCGGTTACGCGGTATATTACTCAAAGCGACTTACATTCGTCGACGTTCCGTCCCTCGCTCTGGGTGACTTGGTTACGCGGTATATTACTGAAAGCGACTTACATTCGTCGACGGTTCGTCCCTCGATCCGGGTGACATTCGGTTACGCGGTATATTACTCAAAGCGACTTACATTCGTCGACGTTCCGTCCCTCGCTCTGGGTGACTTGGTTACGCGGTATATTACTGAAAGCGACTTACATTCGTCGACGGTTCGTCCCTCGATCCGGGTGACATTCGGTTACGCGGTATATTACTCAAAGCGACTTACATTCGTCGACGTTCCGTCCCTCGCTCTGGGTGACTTGGTTACGCGGTATATTACTGAAAGCGACTTACATTCGTCGACGGTTCGTCCCTCGATCCGGGTGACATTCGGTTACGCGGTATATTACTCAAAGCGACTTACATTCGTCGTCGTTTCGTCCCTCGCTCTGGGTGACATTCGGTTACGCGGTATATTACTCAAAGCGACTTAAATTCGTCGATGTTTTGTCCCTCGCTCTGGGTGACATCGCCAGGACTCGCGGAACTCAGATGACATCTGACTGGACGACTTGTCGGGTGTCCTCCAGGTCGTCGCGTTCCGCGAGTCCTGCCCTGCCTGACTACTCCTAAGTTAGGAGTTCCTAACGATGGTACGAAACCCTAAAAAAATATATTAATGTTAATATAAACGCAGTAGGCATCGCGTTCGTGCGTACATTACTATGCGTTTCTTGTTTTGTCGAAATGTTTATATTCAGTATTAATAAGACATAAAGTCACACGCGTGACTTATTGAATGCACAGCACGATCCAAACGCGAGACTGCATTCTAAACAAATGAGTTTGTTGACTAACTTCAAATATTGTTACGATAGGAATTCGTCGATAAGTCGACAATTTGTCTTTATTAGTAGGTATGTAGTTATTTTTCAACCGACTTTCAAAAAGGAGGAGGTTCTCAATTCGTCTGTATGTTTTATTTTTTATTTTTTGTGTGTATGTTAATCGATTTCTCCGGCAATTCTCAACCGATTTTAATTTATTTTTTTCATGAGTAGGGTACATCTCAGGGGTGGCCCTTTCATACATTTTATGAAAGAATACCACCCCCAAAGGTGGGAAATTAAGGGATGAACACTTTCACACTAAGAAATTTTTCAATCACTCCACTTCCCGTCAACCGAGTTTGATATTATATGGTATTAACGAAAAAGAGTGAAATAAAAAAATAGGTACTGTTAAAACATTGAACCGACTTCAAACCCTCAAAAGTATTAAATTATATTTTGATCTTGAGTAGAAGGCGGTACAAAAGCACACCTGAAAATTTATAGATGGACCCTTTTGTGCTTTTGTACCGCCTTCTACTCAAGATGAAAATATTATTTAATATAATTTTTAGGGTTTAAAGTCGGTTGAATGTTTTTTTTAAACAGTTTCTTTTATAATGTTTACTGTTTAGTTTGATCAATATATTTTTATCTAACATTAGATGCTTAGTCAGCGAAGATTTCTAACTAATCCACATCTGCTAGATTTATATCGGCCCATTGCACCAAGGAAATGTTCTTATGTTGTGATTTATTTATTTATTTTAACGTCCATTCTTATCCTGCGATATATAATAAATAATTCTGAAATCTTTCTGAAAGAGTATAAATGTGCAAGTAATATACTCCAAGCAAAAATGTAGCCTTATTTAGAATATTTTACATTGTCTGTGATACAATTAATAAATTATAATTTTTTATTCATTTTATATTTCTGCAATGAATTAATTTAAACAAATTACAATTGTTCGTGACATTTTTTATTTATTTATTATCAAATTTTATCAGAACTTTTGCTTGATTTCGCAACGTACTATAATTCTTGTGGCATTTTCAGCAAATTTGAAAATCCGTACCGTGGGGGTCGGTACTTAAAAAATAATAGACCCCATACCATACTGCATCTCTCCCCGTGCATGTCGTAAAAGGCGACTAAGCGATAAGGACAAGATGCTGTGCATAAGGGCGACACGGTAGTCACCTCTCACCTTGGCACGGTCCTTCCACAGACTCATTTAGCAGGTGAGGTCTTCGTACCTTACTTGCTGCTTGATAGTTATCTTTGTCCTAATACTTTGCTAAATATGGTGTTCGGTGTTTTGCTGTAATTTACAAGAGTACTGGCAGCACAACACCGACTACTCTACTTACCCCCTTGTCGGTATACAGCGTGTAGTATGTATGTATATACAATGTATTATTTTCATAAATGTATATCTACGAAACTGAATTTAGAGTTGTGAATTTAAGACCAGACGGAAGTTAACTTTCTCCATACAAAATCGTCTTTCGGCATTTATGTTTTTTACCCTCCTAAACCTTATCCGAAATTACAATTCTTTTTTTGTTGCAATAAGGACAGTCGAATCGACGTTCCTGTCTTTTTATTTTTTTAATATCTGAAGTGATGACTCAATAAAGCTTAACGAACTTCATGACATCAAAAAATACAAAATTAAAATGTTTCTCCTTCGAAAAACAATTTCTTAGCTCCGTTGCTGTAGGTATATTTCATCTCAAACAAAACAATAACAGGAACGTAGATTGGATTATCTTTAAGACAAGAAAAAAATAATTGTAAAAATCTGATAAGGTTTAGGGTGCTAGAAAACATAAATGCCGAAAGACGATTTTGTATGGGGAAAGTTAACTTCCGTTTCGTCTTAAGGGAGTTATAGTGCGAAATGGTTGCGCACTCTGCTCAAATTAGTTCGTGACTGTGTAACGACACGGATTTAATAAACGGCTTAACCGCGGTAGCGTTCCCTAAAGCAATTTGCATACCAATTTAATTAGCATCAGTTTTTGTCATGAATCTGAAATGTTCTACGCATTAAGACCATAAGTAATTAAGAAAATCAACAAACAAAAAAGTTAAATTACAAATTAAAACACCCCCGACCCTTAAAAAGTCCAAAATAATTTCCAATAATTTTTTTAAATAGTTTTTTAAATTTTATTTTTTAATTCAACCTTTTTGTTTTAAAAACCGCATGTACATCGGTTCACTTTTTAAGGTAATTTATTTTTTGATTACTTAGTTACTTGATTGAAAACATAGTTAAGAACCATCCTGCTTAAATCAGCTTTCTAATAAAAAAAACCGGCCAAGTGCGAGTCGGAATCGCGCACCGAGGTTTCCGCACCACAAAAAAAGAAACATTGAAAAAAAACACATTTCTTGTATGGGAACCCCCCCCTTAATTTTGTTCTTTTTCTATTTTTTATTATTTGTTGTTATATCTGCCATAATAACACATATTCTGTGAAAATTACAACGGGCTACCTATTACGGTTCAAGAGATACAGCCCTCGGACAGACGGACGGACGGACGGACAGACAGACGGACGGACGGACAGACAGACAGCGGAGACAATAGGCTTCCGTACGGGATACGGAAACGTAAAAACGCATCAAAATCGGTCCATCCGTTTGGGAGCTACGATGCCACAGACAGATACACCCATGCACACACACACACATTAAACTTATAACACCCCTCTTTTTGCGTCGGGGGTTAAAAATACTAGAAATGTCGCAAACTATGTAGGTTCCAAGGGACCAGCTTAATATCTATTCGGTATTTAGGGTTCCGTACCGTATGTAACCCTAATTACCCTAATAGGGCTAAGCCTAAGGGTGGGTTGCACCATCTAACTTTTACCATAACCAATCAGTCAAATCTCCGGTTAAGCGAAAATTGGGTTGCACCAGTTAACGGCAGTTAAATTTACGTCATAACTTAACCTTAAACCTAAGCGCTCGAGTTGTGACCAGTTAAAGTAATAGTTACTGTCAATTTACGCATATTATAACCTCAAATGCCAAACTATGTCTCTTCTCCTCCGTGAAATACTTTTTGAAAGTAGTTCTTCCGAAGATGAAATGGATTTGGAGTATGCAGTAAATGTGCGTGCTAGAAAACCCAGTAAATGTGCGTGCTAGAAAAGCAAAGGTGTATTTTCCCAGAACGGACAGGTTCACAGGGTGGGATGATAAGTCCTTCTTGGCTAGATTTCGAGTATCGAAAAATCTGGCGAAGGCATTGGACGAATACCTGGAGGAGTAATTACTCGCATATAACTGTTTGTGACCTCACATGGGACCATTGCAATATAGCAGTCGAGTCAATTATAATTAGGTTAGTATGATAGTGAGTGACCGACTCGTATGCCTAGGTACCTATTTTTAACCGACTTCCAAAAAAGGAGGAGGTTCTCAATTCGAGTGTATGTTTTTTTTCGTATATAAAATGCACCATAGCGTATAATTTGATCATAGAACCATAGGCTTTTATTTTACTATGTTAACAATTTATTCATTGTTTTGAATGCAAAAAATTTCCTGCACGTTCTGCATCATACATAAGAAAATCTGCGAAGTACGATTACACGAAGAGAATATAACCCGCTGCGCTTTTCGATTACGAATGAACACATAGATATATATTTTTTTAATTTATTCGTCCCTTTCCGGGACAGTCAAACTAAGTATACAGCCTTTTCTGTTGTACTTCTGATGTCTGTTGTTTTCTTTTCGTATTGCAAGAATCTCAAAAATATTTACTCAAAAATACTTTTTATTTGCGACGACGCGGTAAACAAACTTATTCGGTCAGCCGCCATCGGCCAACCGGTTCAACCTTGCCTTATATATGAGTACAATAAGCAACAGACAGTGACAGCACAGCTGTTAAATGACGTTAGTTTGGATTGTTGCCATTGAAAAAAACGTTTCCCTCAATAACTTTGGGTCAAATTATGCTTCATTAGGCTAGCAACACTATTAACTTTAACTATAACCAGTAGTTTCGTGGTGCAACCCATAGTAGAGAATAGTCAAAGTTAACCATCTGGTCATGGTTATAGTTAATTTTAGCTATTACTATAACCAGGCTATTTGGTGCAACCCACCCTAAGCCGTCCGAGGGGTGTATCTTTTGAACCGTATTTGGTAGCCGGTTGAAATTTTCACAGAATATGTTTTGGTATGGCGGATATCTTAACAAATAAATAAATCAAAATAACAATTAAATAAAATGTTAATGTTAATCATGAAAATATTGGTAATATTTTTTTTTATATTGTTGTATTTGTGCCACCTTCCTCATTTTGCTGAATAATGTGTTTTGTACGTATGTGCGTTACTTAGAAACTAAGCATTGACTATTTTCCCGGTATACTATAATGTATCTATGAAACTGAAAAAGCGGCGGGTGGCCGAGTGGTTTGGGTATCGGCTTCTCATGCGAGAGGTCCGAGGTTCGAATCCGGTCGGCGTGTACCAATGAGTTTCGTCTGACGAAAAAATGTACGTGCCATACCTACACCTGCTGCTTCACCGTTCGGAGCCGGTTTAAAACTGTAGGTTCCTTCCCTTGACCCTTACTAGGTGGTAGGCTCAAATTGTAGCCGACTCGGTTGATACCTGCCACTATATTCTCTTTCAGACCACAGCGCTCTCGCACTACACTATCTTTCATTGTAACTCCACACATACTTCTCAACGCGCGCATTTCCACAGCATTAATCCTGCTTTCATGCATCATCTGCCATGCCCAACTTTCACTCCCGTACATAAGTGTAGGGGCCAGCACACCCCCATGGACAGCCAAACGTATCCTAGTTGACATACTTTGGGTGCTCATAATTGCGTGCAACGCCCCATTCACTTGGTTGTCGGCTTTCACTCTCTTTTCTACATCTACTTCACATTTTCCATCCCGCGTGAACATATTCCCCAGTCTCTTAAAACGTAGTGGTTATATTCTCTTTGATGGCGTTAAGGCCAGCCAATACGCACTTTCTTTAGATGGTTTTTCCATTTGTTCCAGAAATCGTAGAGGAGCAGTCGTGCGAGGACCAAGAGCTTCGATTGACGTGTCGAGAC
This sequence comes from Nematopogon swammerdamellus, assembly GCA_946902875.1. Lineage (NCBI taxonomy): Eukaryota > Metazoa > Arthropoda > Insecta > Lepidoptera > Adelidae > Nematopogon > Nematopogon swammerdamellus. Next base: position 1,035,577 of record OX336334.1, read on the forward strand.
CTCGACACACACATCGCTATCCTCGAGGCTTGGTTCACATCTCTGCAGCACCTTCCGTTAATTTCAAGTGCCTCAAGATCGCTCATCCAATCCGTGCCGCCTAGCAGACCGAGCGACGATCTCCTGAACCAAGTTCACGTCTATTCTAGTCCACAACATAACGGGTTCTACCAACAAGAGGAGAGGCCCACTCCGAGCATGAACTTAACGGATTTCAACGGAATATATGAGGGTGAAAATAGCGCAACGGGAAGTGGAGATAACGGGACTGCAAATGTTAGGAACGGAACTGGAAGTGTTGTTATTGAAACAGATAGTGGTGGTAACGTGATGGGAAGTGTAGGTAAAGGGATTAGTGGTGCGAATGGAACGCATACTTCGAATGTGACGTGTCCAGTGCCTCGGTTTCAGAACAGTTACGCGAGCGGTCGGGCGAATGAGAACACGTGGGCCGGGGTTTGGTTCTCGCCGGAGCTGTCGATCAATCTGAGGAGTCCACTCAGTTATAGGTGAGTTTGATATCTAACGCCTCTAGTCTATTAGCGTATTTTCTTTATGTAAACCAACATAAATAAAATGGGTCGAGGGACCAATAATGGTACAGTCGCCAGAGCCAAAAACACCACGCTCAGTGAGGCGCCATGCCAGCAGATTTGCGGACTGTTGCTAGGCTGTCTATACGCCTGCCTGGCGTGTTATGGTTATGGTTATGGCCTGTTAATACAACGTTTGAAGAGACCCAGATTAAAGGATTCAGGAAATACACTCGCCGGAAGACAGTTCTATACCCGAGCGGTGCGACAAAGAAACCATTTTGAGAGCCGATGGGTTCTTAAAAGGCCAATGTCACCATAGGCGCCGACTACGTGGGTGCTCGGGGGCTCCAGCACCCACGAGGGGTGAGTAGTGGGTGCGGAGCACCCACGACGATAGATATAAAAACTGATCAGTAATGGGATTAGAGCTACGATAAAAGTGCCATATTTACTTACAAGCCTTTGAGCGGCCGTATTTACACATTCGCACTAGTGGCGCGACCGAATAGCGAACGTTATAAGTAGTACTCCTATATTATTCTATAGGTACCATGCAATAGAATATAGGAGCACTACATGCGTAGGTACATCGTGAGAATGTGTAAATGCGGCAAATGCAAAACATTGTGCGAACGTTTTGCGAATCCATGCTGCCGGGTGCCGGGAGGATTAATGAAAAATTGGAGAAGCATATGTCCAGCAGTGGACGGCAACACGTTGATGATGATGATGATTGTTCAAAAATAAATTGCATGAGCACCCACGAGGATTTCTAAAAGTCGGCGCCCCTGAGTAAGTTACTTTGTTTTATGAGTTTGTAGACTATATAATATGATACTAAACCTAGATTGACGATTTTTAGAAATATTTTCTATATGTATGTATGTTCCTCCATAACTCTTAAACTGATCATCCGAATTCGATGAAACTTAGTACAAGCACATAAAAAAAATCGGTCCGTTTCAATAAAAAAAAAGGCGCGAAGACAGAAAAAAGTTATTTGATGACTATATGTGACACAGGATAGGCTAAACAATATTCTGTTTCCTGTTACGCTAAGATGTGGCTCTCATGCAAACCGAATTGTTACGCGCGCCGAAATAAAGGTACGGTAGCGGGCTTACTTACTTTCTTCTTTTTAAATACGAATTTCACGCGAGCGAAGCCGCGGGCAAAACCTAGTATTGCATATTTTAAATATCACCGCCCTCAAAGGGCTTCCTGCAGGGACATAGCTAGACATGTTTCATTTGATTACACGTGCGAGTGAGTGCCTTTGTGTAGCGCACACGTGCTGACGAGCGCTTCGACTGGTATTATACTTGTATACTGGTGTATTGGGGGTACCACCGACCGACCGACCGACCGACCGACGCGACGACCTCCGTCGTGGCCCTTTTCCGGCGAGTACTGCGACCAGCGCGAAGAGCAGTTACGAAAACGAGGGCTGTACCTTTCTTCGATATCTATAGGAGTAATATTAGTATAGTAAGTCAGAGCAAGACGAGTAAGATTCTACGCAGTAAGACGAGGGACATTCAGGGTAAGACGAGGAGCATTCAGAGTAAGTAAGACGAGCAAGATTCAGATTAAGACGAGAAACAATAAGAGTAAGACGAGTAAGATGAATAATATTCATTCAGAGGAAGACGAAGGACATTCAGGCATAGGCGCCGACTACGTGGGTGCTCGGGGGCTCCAGCACCCACGAGGGGTGAGTAGTGGGTGCGGAGCACCCACGACGATAGATATTAAAACTGATCAGTAATCGGATTAGAGCTACGATAAAAGTGCCTTATTTACTTACAAGCCTTTGGGTGGCCACATTTACACATTCGCACTAGTGGCACGACGAATAGCGAACGTTATAGTACTCCTATATTATTATTCTATACCATGCAATAGAAATAGCACTACATGCGTAGGTACATTGTGCGAATGTGTAAATGCGGCAAATGCTAAACATTGTGCGAACGTTTTTCGAATCCATGTTGCCGGGTGCTGGGAGAATTAATGAAAAATTGGAGTAGCATATGTCCAGCAGTGGACGGCAACACGTTGATGATGATGATGATTGTTCAATAAAAAAAAATTGCATGAGCACCCACGAGGATTTCTAAAAGTCGGCGCCCCTGGTCAACAACGAAAGGGTGCTCAGTTTCTCTGCGACTAGTGCTGCGAAGATAGATTGAATAGCATGGAATAAGGGAAGCAAATTCCTCCGAGCAGCGTTCATGATAGTACCTGTAGAACAGAGCGAGTGACGCTACAAATCGTTTGTGACTCAGTGACTTCAGATCATCAGTCAGTTTCTAAGAGTACGCACGCAGTACAGTCAATCAGTCAGCGTGTAAGCATCCACTGCTGGACATACGTCTCTCCAATTTTCCTCCAGTCCTCCCGGCCTTGAGCGTTACGGAACCACTGCTTTCCGCCGACTTACTTGATGTCGTCGTCCCACCTGGCGCGTGCTCTTCCCAAACTCCGTTTTCCGGTCCACGGCCTCCGCCAGTGCAGGACACGGTTACTCCAACGGTCGTCGTCCCTTCGGCTAATGTGCCTAGCCCACTGCCACCCTGAGCTTAGCTACCCGGTGTCCAATATCGATTACTTTGGAGCGACGAAAAATTTCAGTCTAAATAATATTATTTATATTTCATTATTTATCTATTTTCTATTTATTATATAAATTTTTTTTTTTTTATAGGCAGCCGGCGCGGGTGTCTGTGCCCAATACTTCAACGGAAGATCAGACACAGCCAATAACACCATTCCTCGCGAAACCACGCTTAGAGAGGCGCCGCCATGCCGGCTATGAGGCGGACAAAAAGGTTGTCGTCTAATTTATTGACACGCCTTTTGAAGATTCCCAGGTTATAGGTAGTGGGGAACACACTCACCGGAAGACCGTTCCATATTTTCGCCGTTCGACACAGGAAAGATTTCGAAAAACGATGTGTTCTTAGTAGTTGGGTGTCAACAACATATGGATGTTCCGAGCGAGTCCGGCGGGTGTGGCGGAGACGGATGGGGGCTGGAGGGATGAGAGAAGCCAATTCATCAGAGCAACGTGTTATTTATTCTTCTTCTTTTTTATTTTTTTTAAATAATAACTATTTATTGTATTACCTAACTTCTTAGTTTTACCATAGTTAAAACAGACTCCTTTTACTATGGTTTTACGGCACTGTGGTACGACTAATTCTTATACATCAATTTCTGTTAATGACTTCAACGTAAATATGAGAAAATCTCTTACTGATTTTATTTAAGAATTTATATGAAAAAGCGCTGGCATCATCATAGATATGTACTTATGTATAAACAGTTGATTTTCCAAATAAATAAAAAATCTGATTTGACGAGCGTTTCAAACATCGAGAATTCTCGTTGGTTTCAAATCACAATATTATTTGTGTACAGTTACTGTATTAAAACGACGTTTTTATGGTAATGCATTTACAGCTCGAACATAGTCATGTAGCTATTCGATTGGATGGACTATAAATTTTAACTGCATCTATCATAAATCTTACTTTTGGTTGGTACTTACTTAGCACGGTTCAAAATGTAGTAAGTAGCTTTAGGTGGCACGGCTAAATACTACAGGTGACTAAATACTTATTACTTTTACCCGACTCCGAACACGAAGTTAGGCGTTATTATAAGTTTAACGGTATGTGTGTATTGATGGCGGATGAAAGATCCATCTGACGACTTCAAATACCTAATACCTTTTTATTTTGTCATTCCATCCCTTCTGGCCCAAATCAGCCCTTTAAGTTGGCATGTTTTGAAAAATGCGAAAACACGCAAACTACAAACACCTATTGCGCTTTAGTCGTTAACGCTGTATAATCGAGACAAACTAACGAACAGACAAAGGTTTTAACTTTATTCGATACTTCAAACAAAACCTTGTATGAAGCCTAGGTGGGGCACATGGCACCTAGTTCACCCTGTGTTATGGGCTGACATCACGGATGTTGTAGGTGATGTAGCCAACCGTGTCAGGTTCCATAAAAAAAAAAAAAAAAAAAAAAATATGGGCTAACAAAGTTGAAAATTTTTCTTACGAAATTTTTTTTTCAAACTGCGCAAACATCAAATTCACAAACTAAGTTTGACGGCTGCATGTGTACATGCAGACACCCTCGATTTTTAGGTTTCCGTATCCCGTACGGAAGCCTATTACTAAGCCTCCGCCGTCTGTCTGTCTGTCTGTCTGTCCGTCCGTCCGTCTGTCCGAGGGCTGTATCTTTTGAACCGTAATAGGTAGCCGGTTGAATTTTCACAGAATATGCGTTACTATGGCGGATATAACAACAAATAATAAAAAAAAGAAAATGTTAAAAGTTAAGGGGGCCCCCATACAACAAACGTACAATAAAATCGATTAGTCACACTATTAAATAATAGATGGCGCCACAGGCTTTTATATATTGCAATGTTGAAAGACAAGATAGGCGGATAATAGCGGATAGATATTCTTGAATATTTACTTTTTCGAAATTTGAAAAAACAATTTCATTTTGGTTTTTCTTTTTTCATGACAGTTTTCACCACAGGTTTTCACATTGACGTATTTGAGTTTCCAGGGTTACGGTTACTTCCTTGGTTACCGTTGTTACTTCCTTGGTTACCGTTGTTATTTCCTTGGTTACGATTTTTGTACCAACAATCTAGATACGGATAGATACGGAAACCTCCGTGCGCGAGTAAAACTCGCACTTAACAGATTTTTTAGCTATTGACTTCACACTGACGGAGATAGTTGGCTGGCTGGCAGCCGGCAGGAGCGAGGTGTCAGTAAAGTGTGTTACGAGACACTGACTGATGATTTATGATATTCTTTTATTGTTGCCGCTTCTAATCGATAGTGGTGTAGCGTCCTAATTAATAATGATTGATAATATACACAATCAACGCATTACGCATTATGTACATACAAGCTGTGCCCGCGGCTCCGCCCGCTCTCATATTTCACTTCACTGCTAACCTCATAAGTTATTTAGCGTGATAGTAAGTAGCCTATAGTTGATGGGAAGAATCAAGCTATCCGTAGAATTTGGTTTTATTAAAATCGGTTCAGTGGTTCTCGAGTTATAAGCGGACAGACAGACACTCAGACAGACAGAAAGCAGACGTTGGATTTTATTATAGGTAATAAGGATGTTTTTTTTATTTTAAATTTAGAAATTTTAATTTCGTGTTTTAATGTTGATTTTTGATTTTATTATTTTGAGATGTTTTTAAAAGCTTACATTTTAAATGTTGTAAGTAAATTAATTATGTTGTATGTATCGGACATGTGCCTGCAAATAAGTAATGAGTTGATTTGATTTACGGGTAAACGAATAGTAACGTGAGGGGCGGTACTTAAAAAAAATAGCCCCACTGCATATCTCCCCGTGCATGTCGTAAAAGGCGACTAAGGGATAAGGATCAAGGTGCCGTGCTGTAAGGCGATAGGTAAGCCACCTCTCATCTAGGCACGGCCCTTCCACTGAGTCATGCTGAAGGTGCGTCTACGTGCCTTACTTGCTGCTTGATAGTTATCTTGTCCCAATACATTTCTAAATGTGGTGGATGGTGTTGTGCTGTAATTTACAAGAGTGCATGCAGCACAACACCGATTGCTCTGTTTCCCCCGATTGTCGTGATTATGTTATGTATGTGTAAACGTCTGTACGGGGGATTTTTCGGGGCTAAAGTGAATGCGATTTGATAACGGTGACAGTAATTGTGACACTTGCGAGTGATGATGACGACGAAGATGACGAACCATACTGAACATGCATAATTATATCTCAATGAAATATTGTTAACTAGCTTTTGACCGCGGCTTCGCTCGCGTGAAAGTCGTATTTAAAAAGGAGAAAGTAAGTAAGCCCGCTACCGTAACTTTATTTCGGCGCGCGGACCAATTCGGTTTGTATGAGAGCCTCATCTTAGCGTAACCGGACGGAACTGAATTTTATTTAGCCTATCCTGTGTCTCATAGGTATAGCGAAATGTGCTTAATGTGCTAAGTTTAATGGAATTCGGATGACTGTTTAAGAGTTATGGAGGAACATATTATATTACATACATACAGAAAATATTTCTAAAAGTCATAAATTTAGTTTTAGTATCATACATAGAGTCTACAAACACAATATCTCATAATAAAACAATGTAACTTATTCCATGACCATCCCTTACATATTTATTATTAGTATTGATTGATATTGATGATTGATGTTGTGTGTTCTTTATGGCGAAATAAATATCTGAATCTGAATCTAATGTTATATATATAACAACACATCTTATAACCGTGAGTCCCGCCCGGCGCCCGGCACACATGTTTTTTTTATTGTAAGCGAATTGGGTAGCTGCACTCGAGACTGGAGTCTCAGGCGAAGCCAATTTCACCCCCAAGGAGGTGCCAGTCCGGCTTATGAGTAAGGTAGTAGGGTCAAGGGGAAAGGGCTGTTTACCCGCGATTAGAATTAATTAATTTTGTAAGTCGCGATTTTCTTATCTGTCTTCGAAAGCAATATAAAGGATGCCAGAATATTAATGCCAGAAAACTTCTAGGAATTCCGCTCGTATTATTTATGTCTGAAATTTCATGATAAGATATTTGGTTTGGCTAATAAGGCATAAATCACAGATTTCAATTCTTTCACCAGGCATAGTCAGTAGCAGGCTGGAATTGGTGTTATATAAAAAAAAAAAAACATTTAACGGACTTCAACCCCTAAAAAGTATTAAATAATATTTTGATCTTGAGCAGAAGGCGGTACAAAAGCACAAATGGGTCCATCTATAAATTTTCAGGTGTGATTTTGTACCGCCTTTTGATCATGAGTTCAAAATATTATACCTATAATAATTTTTCGGGGTTGAAGTCGGTTCAAGGTTTTTTTTTTTCATTCAGTTCTTTAGTGCAAGAGCGACTCAAATTTGACCGGTTTTTATAATTTTTATTGTTTTGTTTTTTTTTTTCATTTTATAGATCAATTGAATTACTCATGCTAGGTAGTACCAGGTCAATCAGACCAAATAAAAATCCCACGAATGAATGGAGAGTTTCAGGTATATACCACATTGCCTCGGCAATTGGCCTCACCAACGAGATGGTTCATCATCAATACTAATAATAAATCTGTAAGGGATGGTCAGGTCTTGGAGTAAGTTACTCTGTTTTATGAGATACTGCGTTTATAGACTCTATGTATGACACTAAAACAAAATTGACGATTTTTAGAAATCTTTTCTGTATGTATGTATGTATGTTCCTCCATAACTCCTAAACCGATCATCCGAATTCGATTAAACTTAGTACAAGCACATTTTAATATACGTAACACAGGATAGGGTAAATAAAATTCATCTCCGGTTACGCTAAGATGTCCCAACAAGCAAAAAGCGGTTTTATAATCATCCCAGGAGCACTATTTTGTCATACTTGTAACGAAATTATAAGCTGTTACTAGCCCGGAAAAGGGCCCATATTATAGGTGTATTTGCACTTGTATCACACTTATTGGTGCACTGGCTGACTGCCACCTACACCTATAGTAACCTTGTAATAGCATTATGTAAAACAACCTGCTCCTGCATGGCTCCTGCGTAAGTAGCTAACAGAACTAACCACGACTATTACGCGCTTCGTGATTCTTTAAGAGGTTCATTTTTTGTTGTGGAACTTGGAACGCAATTCTCGTATGTTGTGTCTCGCGTGAAACGGAAAAGAAAGGAAAGGCATACATATTCAATTTATTTTATTGTGGCTGTGTCAGTGTGGCTTATTTTATATGTTACAATCTTATTGTATGCCATTTTTCGCAAGGCAAGGTATATTTGTCGTGAAGTATATTATGTTTGATGTTAAAATTTTAACGGCCCTTTTGAAGTACGTTATAATGCCATTATAGGTACTCTTGATTCTATTACGGCACGCGTCAATCTCAAAGATGGCACCATCATACGCCATGTTGTTATCAATTAGGGTTTCGTATTGCCTATAAGGAAACCAAAACAATGTAATCTCGGGAAAATTTGAATCAGTGGTTAACTTTTAACGAGCCTCTGCTGCTGTTTTCCCCTCCTAAGGAGACTTAAAGGAGAATAAAATCAGTCACAATTTCTTAACATATATTAGAAATAATATTGAAAATAAATATATAATAAGTTGTATTGCATTTATACATACAAATGAAATATTTATTTTTTATTTATTTACTTTACTATTTTAAAAAGAATAGCATTTTTTTGCATTACATGCATTACTTACATGATTAAGATCAGGTATGTTATTTTATAGGGTTCCGTATCCGTACGGAACCCTATTACTAAGCCTACGTCGTCTATCTGTTATCTGTCCGTCTGTCCGTCCTTCCGTCCTAGGGCTGTATCTCTTGTACCGTAATATGTAGCCAGTTGAAATTTTCACAGAATATGTGTTATTATGGCCGATATAACAAATAAGAAAAATAAAAAAAAGTAAAACATTCACGGAGGTCCCCATACAAGACACTAAAAAGTGTATGTGCGCCATCTACCGAAAACAGTATGAAGCATTTTAACTATTCCATAGATGGCGTGAGTGGCGCTGACCATGACGTGGCGATACGGAACCCTCGATGCGCGAGTTCGACTGAGAAGCATTTTCAAAACCATAAGAAATCTATTTTTGCCTATAACGTTATTTTCAATTGTAACTAGACTTATAAGGGATTTGACGAAGTTAATTTAGGATTCATTAATATTATCTAATTACTCTTATAAATGCGTCAAACTTATAAAAGCATCCTCGCAACATGCCGTTATAAAACTCTTATACTTATAATAGAATCGAATAATCAACTTACAAGCGCTTATAACACCAAGTAACAAGTGTAAATAGTTATAAGCAATTTGACTCTTACATATGCTCTTATAGGAGACCTTTACTTATAATAGCCTTAAAATATTACCTTATAAGCGCTTAAAAGTTTAACTTACCAGTGTGACTACTCCTCAGTGTGTTTAATCTTGTTATTTGCTATTATAAGAGACTTGAACTCATAGTGACCGGTAAAAATAATCTTGTAAGCGCTTATAAGTCTAAATATAAGAGTAAATGTACTTGTAGTCAAAACAACCTCTTACCATGCTATTAAAAGTGCAGTAGTAAATACCAGAATCGTTATAGGAGTTTTATAAGTACAATATTCCTATAAGGTATGCGTTCTAGGATAATTTTGCTTGTTGGGGTGGCTCTCATAATAAAAACCGAATTGTTCCGCACGCCGAAATAAAGGTAACGCAGGAACCCACCACAGGCAGCTGCAGCCACGCTGCAGCAGTCGAGAGACTGCAGAACGTGCCAGCAGCAGAGCGGCTTCGATGCCGCTCGCCCCTAGCCAGCAGTCGGTCACTGCGACCGCCCTAACTTAGGGCGGACAAAGTGGCCGCTACTAAATCGCCAGCCGGCCGGCCACGGCGACTGCCCTATTTTATATAGGGCGGACAAAGTGACGGCAGGCCTCGCGCGGTCTACCGCGCAAAAAAGACCGGTTGCGGTGTGATAGTCTTACGACTAATACCTTTTTTACAGATTCAGATACCAGTGATACCAGATACCAGATACGAGCTCGGCCTTCTTTCTCACTTACTCTCTTACTTTCTTCTTTTTAAATACGAATTTCACGCGAGCAAAGCCGCTGACTAAAGATAGTAGTATCATACATAAGCCAGAAATAGTTTTAAGAAAATGTGGAAATGTTAAAGAAGTTAGTTTTCAACAAGATAAAAGGCGAGAGAAATTCCTTATCCGTCTCGGCGAGATCTATTCCGCGCCCTATAAATACGAGTAGAGAGTGATAAAAGTGAGTCATTAAAGTGAGTGCATACCGAGAGCCGAAGAGGTCATAAAAATAATAAGGGCGCTGCTGACGTAATACTTCGTACCTACTATCTCCGCTCGCGGCATTGTAGGTCATGTTTTAGGGTTCCGTATCTATACGGAATCATATTACTAAGCCAACGCGGTCTGTCTGTATGTCTGTCTCTCCGAGGGCTGTATCTCTTGAACCGTAACAGGTAACCCGTTGACATTTTCACAGAATATGTCTTATTATGGCCGATATAACAACAAATAATAAAAAAATAAGAAAAAGTAAAAAATTCACGGGGTCCCCATATAACAAACTAAAAAGTGTATGCGTGCCATTTGCCGAAAAGAGTATAAAGCATTTTAACTAATCATGAATTTTAACTAATATGAAGCATTTCATAAAACACGCCATAGATAGCGTGAGTGGCGCTGACCATGACATGGCGATACGGAACCCTCGGTGCGCGAGTTCGACTCGCACTTGGCCGGTTTTTTAGGGTTCCGTATCTATACGGAAGTAATCTATCCGTATATATATTTTTTTGTGCTTGCACTATTTATTTTTTTATGTAATCCAGTATGGGTGGCTGAGTCGGAGAGACCAAAGCACATGCTCCGACCGACCAGCCAATATCACCTCCGAGAAGGTAGGCGCCATACCGGAGACTTCCCTGGAATGCTGGACTGGACTAGAGGAGAACATAACCGAGGCTGCTATGCGGCTTATATCTTATATCCAGTACGGTGGTACCAGCCCAGTAGGCTACAATTTTGAGCCTACCGCCTAGTAAGGGGCGAGGGAAGGGACCTACCAGTCTTACACAGGTTCCGAACGGTGAAGCAGAAGGTGTAGGTTTTTATTATGTAAACAATTATGCTTACGTTACTCGATAATAGATGGCGCGACGGGAAGTTTTGTATGGCAGATACAAAAATAGACGAATATGGTGTTTTACAAGTATTGTATAGCGGATCTACGGAACCCTCTGTGCGCTAGTAAAACTCGCGCTTGACCGATTTTTCGTTGTCTTAATATCTCCGCAATGAACATTAGTGGTTATTTTATTACTTACAAGCTGTGCCCGCGGCTCCGCCCGCTCTCATATTTCACTTCACTGCTAACCTCATAAGCTATTTAGCGTGATAGTAAGTAGCCTATAGTTGATGGGAAGAATCAAGCTATCCGTAGAATTTTGTTTTATTAAAATCGGTTCAGTGGTTCTCGAGTTATAAGCGGACAGACAGACACTCAGACAGACAGAAAGCAGACGTTGGATTTTATTATAGGTAAGGAAGGATAAGGATAAGGATTTGATAAACATTTCCCCGAAGATCTTCGGAAAAACTTCCCTTTAAGTAAAAAAACATAAAACCGACTACCAAAAAAAAAGTAGATAGTTTTTTAGCTATTTAAAATAAAAATATAAAAACCGCCTTCAAAAATGTATGAAATAAAAAAAAACGAACCCTAGAGTTGAAGGCGGTGCTAAAAAGGCTACACAAATCACAAAGGATTTCATCCACTCATGTTTTCTTTCATGCATCATTTTTGCTTGCTTTAGCACCGCCTTCAACTCTAGGGTTCGTTTTTTTTATTTCATACATTTTTGAAGGCGGTCTTTATATTTTTATTTTAAATAGTTTGTTGAGTTAAATTGTTTGTTGAGTTCTACTTTTTTTTGGAAGTCGGTTTTTATATTTTTTAAACAGTTTTTATTTCATTCTTCTTAGTAATATTATCAGTAATATTACATAAAAAAGAATAATCGAAATCGAATAATCAAAGTCGGTTGAAGTGGTACAGAATTATTCGCCATATGTCTCAAACTGCAAATTGCTGAATAAGTCCACATGACAAAAGTTTTGCTGAAGGTAACCACACACCATAGTAATTTATCAAACTTAAAATTGCTGAAAAGGACCACATCACAAGTTTTGCTGAAGGTAACCACACACCATAGTATTATATTGATTTTTCATAAACCGCTCAATCAATTTCGATAAAATTTAAATGGGACCACCTCTGAAGTATGACCTACCAAACAAAAAAAGAATTTTCTAAATCGGCCCTCAATTGACGGAGAAATCGCGTAACAAACATAAAAAATCTGAGCGGCGGGTGGCCGAGTGGTTTGGGCATCGGCTTCTCATGCGGGAGGTCCGAGGTTCGAATCCGGTCGGCGTGTACCAATGAGTTTTTTCTGACGAAAAAATTTACGTGCATACCTACACCCGCTGCTTCACCGTTCGGAACCGGTGTAAAACTGTAGGTCCCTTCCCTTGCCCCTTACTAGGTGGTAGGCTCAAATTGTAGCCGACTGGGTTGGTACCACCGTACTGGATGTAAGATGGCCGCAAACAACCTCGGTTGTGTTCTCCTCTAGTCCAGTATAGCCAGCAATCCAGGGAAGTCTCCGGTATGGCACCTACCTTCTCGGAGGTGATATTGGCTGGTTAGAGCATGTGCTTTGGCCCCTCCGACTCAGCCACCCATACCGGATTACATAAAAAAAAACAAAATATATATATAAAAAATGAAAAAAACATATCAGTCGAATTGATAACCTCCTCCTTTTGGGAAGTCTGTTAATAAAATAGATGAAAATATGGTGTTTATAGATTTACATATTACTCATTATTATTGTCATTCTTCTTTATTATCTTCGGGTTTCGTTCTTGGATATCCTACGTTTCCATTTTTGCTTGGTATGTTTATTACAGTGTATTACAAACAGACTGAAACATAATAAAGAAAAAAGAACAACCCCGGACCAATGATATGAACGAGATCTGTAAATCAAGTTGATAAATAAAAAATCTCATCCATACCGACTCTCTATGATACCGACCGATCCCGGGAAAGTTCCCAAGACACTCAGCGCATTAGCCCTCTTCTGTATGGCCAAGCTAATGCCATATGCGTCGAGAGAGGTAGGGAGGGAGGGGGCCCCAGCCCAGCTCGGGCCTCCCCGGACACTTAATCAAGGAAGGAAAGGAAGGAACCATATTTCTGAATATTTCAAAAACGGGTTCCCTTACAAAAATACATTGAATAATTTTTGAATTTTAAAATATGCCTTAAAATTCTAGACGCATGCGCTACTATCATTGTTTAGTTTTCAGAGAACGACAACGCACAGTATTATTACTAGGAGCGCCATCTATTGGAGAATGTGGATTGCTGGCTATAGGATGGACTAGAGGAGAACACAGCCGAGGCTGCTATGCGGCCATCTTACATCAAGTACGGTGGTACCAACCCTGTCGGCTACAATTTGAGCCTACCATCTAGTAAGGGGCTAGGGAAGGGACCCACAGTTTTACACCGGTTCCGAACAGTGAAGCAGCAGGTGTAGGTATGCACGTAATTCGTTATCGTTAGACACCTACTTGTAGGTGAAACGATGCCACATGTCGCGCTATTAATTAAAAAAAAAAAAAAAATTTCGTCAGAAAAAACTCATCGGTACACGCCGGACGCCGACCGAATTCGAACCTCGGACCTCTCGCATGAGAAGCCGATATCCAAACCGCTCGGCCACCCGCCGCTTAAACGCACATACGTGCGAATATGACGTAAGCAACATACGTGTGGATATGACGTAAGTACGCAACTTGTTAGTGAATGCCTTGCTGATCCAAATATGCCAGATCACGTGACGATAACAAACTCGAGTAAACACGCGCCGCCCCGTAATCAAAGCGGGCGGTGGCCGGACTGTTTGAGAATATTGTACCTACATATCTAATCTAACCGTTGACGAGTAATGTAAATAAATGACCACCATTTACCTAATCATAATTTTTTTACGTGTGTGAAATTTTACATTTTCAATTACTAAAAATCTGTAAGGGATGGTCATGGAGTAATTTACTTTGTTTTATGAGATACTGCGTTTGTAGACTATACGTATGATACAGAAACTAAATTGACGATTTTTAGAAATATAATCAGTATGTATATAAGGTGCTACGTTAATCATGCAAAAATTTCTGGAGGATTACATACACACTCAAATAAACACATTACGTAAAAAAAACTTATGTTTCCAGGAGCATTTTTTCTCCTAACAAAAAAATAAAATGAAATAAGTAGCTGTAAAAACCAATCATAGTGACCTTGTGACTTACTTACAACAAACAGCTGTTCTGCGTTTGAACATAGTACGGTCATGGAACCCGTACAATGCAAGTTACCTACTGCTACACAGGTGAATGTTTAGGTAGCAAACATGTTTTGTTAAATTTCTCGAAAAGTAACGGTAAAAACATATAATTTTTTTGAAGTGAAAACTTTTAAGTGGCACTTTTTGTATGGGGGAAAAATGAACTCGCGACACCGACGGTGTCGCGTCAGCGTCATTTTTAAAATGAAACGTTAAGTCATTGCATTAAGGGTTAAGTTAGAGTGGCACGGGATCTGCCGGCATTCCCGGAGTGCAACTGTTAAGTAGGGTTCGATAACACGTTTATGTCTGTCCATTCTACTAAGTTCTGCAAAATGAATGAAGGGTTCCGTGACAAATGCATGTCTGTCCATTCTACTAAATTTTACAATTTTCAACCTCGTTTTCAACCAAGGTCCTCCGACGGTTATTCTATAATAATGAGGTTTATTTGATATAAAATGAATACAAAAAAAAATATAATAAAAGTAGGGTTCCGTAACACGTTTATGTCTGTCCATTCTACTAAGTTCTGCAAAATGAATGTAGGGTTCCGTAACAAATGCATGTCTGTCCGTTCTACTAAATTTAACATTAATTTTTTTTTATAAATTTTTTTTTTTTCATAATTTTTTTTTAAATATTTTTTTTTATTTATTTTTTAATAATTTTTTTTTTTTTTCATATTTTTTTTATATATATTTTTTTTTTATTTTTTTTTCATTATTTAATTTTTTTTTTAAACCTTATTTATAAATAAACTTAAAACTAAATTTTTTTTAAGCAATGTTACGGTGTTGTTTTCACTTCTGCCGGCACTCCGAGCGGCACTCCCGGAGTGCACCGAAGGATTTTTTTGGGTAACGTGTTTATTTGAGTGTGTATGTACAAGAAATATTTGACATGACTAACGAAGCACCTTATATGTGTTCCTCCATAACTGTTAAACCGATCATCCGAATTCGATGAAACTTAGTACAAGCACCTACACGTGACAAAGGATAGGCTAAATAAAATTCAGTTTCGGTTACGCTAAGATGTGGCTCTCATACAAACCGAATTGTTCCGCGCGCTGAAATAAAGGTACGGCAGCGGGCTTACAATTTCACGCGAGCGAAGCCGCGGGCAAAAGCTAGTGATAAATAAATACAATACAATAGCGCATTTCAACGGAACCTCTTTCGGAAGACGTATTATCATTGGTTTGATGTGATGGATGACTGATGGATGACACATTCAAGATTTTGACAAATCTGTCTTATCGGCGCTTTCCCCTTGTAGTAATGTTTATTGTGAAATAATTAATTATTTTATAACGGTCTCGATCGTTTGTCAAGTCTTTCTGGCCAAACGTATGGGTTGAACGGGAGGTGGCCGAGTGGTCTGGCCTTCGTCGTTTCGGCTTCTAATGCGAGAGGTCCGAGGTTCGAATCCGGTCGGCGTGTACCAATGAGTTTTTTCTGACTAAAAAATTTACGCGCTTACCCACATCTGCTGTTTCACCGTTCGGAAGCGGTGTAAAACTGTAGGTCCCTTCCCTTGCCCCTTACTAGGTGGTAGGCTCAAATTGTTGCCAACTGCATGGGTTCTTACCACCGTACTGGATGTAAGATGGCGGCATAGCAGCCACGGTTGTATTCTCCTCTAGTCCAGTATAGCCAGCAATCCAAAAGGATGTCTCCGGTATGGCACCTACCTTCTCGGAGGTGATATTGGCGATACTGGTGAAACTGGTCGGAGCATGTGCTTTGGCCCCTCCGACTCAGCCAACCATACCGGATTACATTAAAAAAAATAAAAAAAGGTTCAAATTCTGGTTTCAAGGTTTCGGACTTCTTGCGGTAATTTCTTGTATAGATTTTTCCTCGCATATAGTTTGCATCGCATACGATTAGCGAATGGAATACGTTGTATTTTTACGCGCATGCTTCACAAATATGGAGCATCCTGAAAATAGCGTACCGTCACACGTTTCTAAATCTGTATCTTTTGTTCGACGCAGGCGCAGACCTGGGGCGCCTCTCGCTTGAGAGAATAATTCACTAGTTTACAAATGATTATTTTTTTCAATACCCATAGAAAATTTATAGTAAATTTGATTTGTGTCGACCCTCATATCATTATAACTTAAGCCATATATTTTTATCACGTCACGTTTTTTAAATATACCCTAAAGTAGTTTTATACGGATTTATACTTCGTGTCTAGTTTGTTACTATAATATTGTAAGATTAAAGTAATTGTTGAAAGTCATTTCCTTTTAAATATATCTTCAAGACAGTGTAAATTAAGCCCGAATAGTTTTTGTTATGTTTGCGGTAAATTTATCATAACAAAAAAAAAAGAGAAATATTACAGAAGCGGTAAAATGAGCCTACTTCCAATACTTTCAAATTCCTGTATCAAATCTTGATAAAAAATGGGTACCTGGAGTAGTGTGTGATTATTGCAGAAGTGTGCTTACTGGGCAACAGGAAAAAATAAATACTTAACATTTGGCATACCAATGTAATGGAGAGAACCAACAAATCACGGTTGTGAAAATTTTCTTAGGTAACCACAAAGCAGAAAATTATAAAGAAATTGTTTCCAATTTATTACAAAATTACCACAAAGTGGGAGTGCATATGTCCCTTAAAATCCACTTTTTGCACTCTCACTTGGATTTTTTTCCCGAAAACCTAGGAAGCGTAATATATATAAGTGTCGAGCATGGCGAACGTTTCCATCAAGATTTAAAGTCATTTGAAGAGAGGTACCATGGTTTGTGGGACAAAAATATGTTAGCTGAGTACTGCTGGTCTATCTTGAGAGAAACTGACCCCGACCAGTATAAAAGAAGAAGTACTTTGAGTCATTTTTAATTTTTTTATTGTATAACTAAGCAAAAAATTTGCAAATTTTTTTAAATAAATATTTTCAAAATGTGACGTGCTAATTATTGTTTACTTCAGTATCGAACTAAGGATGGTTTATTCTAAAGATACACATCACTTTCATGCGTGGGTATTTTTTGTTGTAAACTAGTGATTAGTGGCTTTGTCGGAACGCTCCTGGCTTCAAATGGATTAGAGTAATGATGGATTTTATTGCCCTGAAATGTATCGGGCTTAACTTTAACGACGACAAATTTTAAAGATTTGTATGGGGAAATATTTTAGAAAACGGTTCGTTTGAAGCGGTTGGAATGCTTATGTTAGCGGCGAAGTTCTATTAATGGTGAGGTTGAGAAACATATTTTTCAGTTTGGGAATTTCGAGAAATGTAAGTATTTTTTTATTTTCTGGAAACTGACACGGTTGGTTACATCACCTACTACATCCGTGATGTCAGCCCATAACAACTTGGTGAACTAGGTGCCGTGTCAGATATGTTGCTCTGAATCGTCCGAACATGTCTGAGCACGTGTGTCGTCGGTTAGAGACTGACTTCAGGTAGGACAAGTGTTCTGATGTTAAAGTGCCACTTGCGGAGTTTGGATAACACGTCTACCATTCATCGCACGCCGTATCCCGACAATCAGGTAAGCAGAGTAATCGGTGTTGTGCTACAAGTACTGTGGTAAATTACAGCACAACACCGACCACCTCGTTTAGCAAAGTATTCGGACAAGATAACTTCGATCAGGCAGCAAGTAAGGCATGCTGCAAGACTCGGTGGAAACACCGTGCCAAGGTGAGAGGTGGCTAGCCTGTCGCCCTTATGCACGGCATCTTGTCCTTATACCTTAGTCGCCTTTTACAACATGCACGGGGAGAGATGCAGTGGGGCTATTCTTATTAAGTATCTAT
Source organism: Nematopogon swammerdamellus (assembly GCA_946902875.1). Lineage (NCBI taxonomy): Eukaryota > Metazoa > Arthropoda > Insecta > Lepidoptera > Adelidae > Nematopogon > Nematopogon swammerdamellus. The sequence goes on from OX336334.1 coordinate 1,053,938, forward strand.
CGGGCACACACAATTTTTCATCACACAATGTAACATGCGCCGGGCCGGGCGACCTGCTGAGGCAAGACGGCCGCCGAACGCTGTTCTATGGTTCATATTGTTATCTATGGTACGAGTGGGTCTTAAATTACGTAGTAAACCGGTTCGCCTATGACAGCTAAATTATTGTTCTCAGAATTAGACCAATCAATTCCGTCAAACTACCAACTACAATGCAACGCCGCCGCGGGAGAAATAAGGATTAAATTACATTCGAATCTTCCGACTGGTCGAGTTGAAACTCAGTCGGTAGCAGGACTGCGCGGTACAACTTAATTAAATTTATTATCCTCATAAAAGTCAATTACACGGACTGACCCCCCCCCCCATCTCGCGTGCCCCCTGTAACTCCCTACACAGCCTGATTTAATCGCTTCATTAAGTTTAAGGTTTTTACTTAATTTTCTATTTAGCTCGTCATAAATATAAATAAACGTTATGTTCAGTTGATGTAGGTTTATTTATAATTTATTACCTCGTTTCATTACCATATCCATTACTTTGTTTTTAATATGTAATCCGGAAATTTATTACATTTTCACTCGTCAGCTTTAAGTAAATAAACTGAAATTATTACAAAACAAATTTATGTACTTGCAACCTTACTTATCTAACTTAAACTAACCTAACCTAAACTAACAAAATTATTACGTCTCTTAAAAAACTTGAAATAAAAGTTAAATTAATTAACAAATTTAAAAAACGCCCGACACATCAGCGACCCTTAAAAACTGATAAATAATTTTCACTTAGTTAATTTAAGGCGTCGGGAGAGCGCTAAGTAATACAAATAAAACTCGGTCCCCCGACTACTTCAATTAACTAAATGGAAATCGTTTTTGTTTTTTTTTTATTTGTAATTTAACTTCTATTTCAAGCTTTATAAGATACTTTATATAATAATTTTGTAGTTTAGGTTAGGTTAGTTTAAGTTAGATAAGTAAGGTTGCAAGTATGAACTAATTAATTAATTGAAAATAATTTATCGGTTTTTAAGGGTTGCTGTTTAAATTTGTAATTTAACTTTTATACTGTGAACTTTTTGTCAGCTCTGGTAGCTCAGTGGTGCGGTCGGTCGACTGTTGTTAGCAACGCTGAGCGCGGTCAGTACCTACTTGGATGGGTGACCGCTCGACCGTTGGAGGCTGACCGTGGTTCGGATTCCACGTAAAACTGTAGGTCCCTTCCCTCCTTACCTTACTAGGTGGTAGGGTTTACCCGCCCGGGTTGCTATCAACGCACTGAATGAAACATCGGGGTCGAAACGGCTATTTAAATAGTTCGTGTTTTCCGTCCAGTTCAGTGTAGCCGACATGAAATGAAGGGAAGCACTGACACGGCATCTAGTTCACACGGTGTTGTGGGCTGACATCGCGGATGTAGGTAGTACATTGGTGATGTAGCCAACCGTGTCATTTTCCATAAAAAAAATCTGTTTTAAGTGCGAGTTTTACTCGCGCACGGAGTTTTCCGTATAGAATCTATCCGCTATCAATAATATCCGCATATCTTTTGTCTTTCAGCAATGCAATGTACCTATAAAAGCCTGTGGCGCCATCTATTATTCAGTAGCGTGACTAATGTATTTTTCTCACGTTTGTTGTATGGTAGCCCCCTTAATTTTTCACATTTTCTTTTTATTATTATTTGTTGTTATATCCGCCATAGTAACACATATTCTGTGAAAATTTCAACGGGCTACCTATTACGGTTCAAGAGATACAGCCCTCAGACAGACGGACGGACGGACAGACAGACAGCGGAGGCTTAGTAATAGGCTTCCGTACGGGATACGGAAACCTAAAAAAGAACTTGTTAAGAAAACGGCTAGACTTTTCCCAAAAATTCGCATATTTCCAATATGTAGAGATTGCGTCGATGGTAGAGTGAGAATCTGATGAAATTTCCTATTTTAATACTCCGAGAGAGATTTATAGTGTACGTATATCAAAATAAAACATTTGCAAGCTCGTTGCTTTGCGCCGGCGCGGCGCGGCGCGGCGAGCGAGCGCATCCTGTCATCTGCGTCGTAAAAACGCGATATTTCAAATTTATTAGATTACCGAATGCCGCTGCACAAAGCTCGATACTACTCTATTGGGGTACCTGAAGGTAGTAACGAAATAACGATTCGGAGATGTACCCATTTTGTAATTTTTTTTAGGGTTCCGTCCGTACTGTACGAATACGGATCCCTATTACTAAGCCTACTCCGTCTGTGTGTCTGTTCATCTGTTCGAGGGGTGTATCTTTTGGACCGTAATAGGTGTAGCCGGTTGAAATTTTCATAGAATATGGTGTTATTATGGCGGAAATACTACCAAAAAAAAAAAGAATAAAAATAAATAAATAAACATTAAATTTTTTCATCACCTCTTACATCCGTGATGTCAGCCCGTAACACCTTGGTGAACTAGGTGCCATGTCAGTGCTTCCCTTCGGTCGGCCCTTACATACAAGAAACCTCTCTTGAATTGGGTGTATAGTTACACAATGATTTAATTTATTAGTAAATAATTTTCTGAGCGGTGTTTTCAAATATTGTAAAACATTAATTTTTTTTTTCTTCATTGATAAATTTTGTGATTATAATTAGAATAAGTAGGTTAATATTAAGTAGCATATGTCCAAACTCCATATGTGGACACTTCACTGGTTTCGGTATCTTTTAGATTAGATTATCCTTAATGTTGTTTTGTGAAACTATTGTCCCAAAAAAAAACATAAAAAAAAACAGTTTTTTTTCAAGTTTTTTGTTATTGTTTTGTTATTTTTGCTCTATCTATCGCAAAAACGGTTATACTTACACAAAACCGTCAAACTTGGTGTGATTAAAAATGCAAATTCAAACGAACAATTTATAAAAACCGGCCGAATGTGAGTCGGGCTCGCGATCGGCTCTCGATCAAGAATTTAATAAAAGAAAACAAATTTGTTTTGTTAAAAACATAGCACGAATATATTGTGTGGTGGGTACGGAACCCTCGGTGCGCGATTCTGACTCGCACTTGGCCGGTTTTAAAGAATACTCCCTATGCACAGTGAGTGGACGACGACTGCCGCTATGCTATTCCTAATTAATTCACTAGAAACATCTTCCCGAATTCTTTGTATTGAGATTAAATCTTACCACGAAATGTTGGAATTCTGTAGCAGGGCCTAAAATAACTGACATCTCACCGTCCCCTTCTGTTGCATTGTCCTATCAAAACAACATACCGCAGTCCTTAGCCAACTCTGCTTCTGTGAAATTCGGCATATACATTTATTTTAAGTTAACAAAATCCCTTTACAGACACGCTTAAGCTTCACGGATTGATACCACCCCACTGAATTACAATCGGTTGAAGGACTGACTGATGATTCAAATTGTTTAAATGTACTTTTATTAATGACTTGATTGAACGCTATGTTCTTTGTATTTTACTATCTTTTATTTTCTTTTTTACTTAGACATGTAAGTAATATTAAAAAAAAAGCTCTATAGGTTACCTTACCCGGCTCTTCCTTATAGATTACATTGCTGAACGGGACATGACAAAAAAAATGATTACGAACCATACTGAATATGCTTAGGTATGTCTCAATGAAATATTGTTAATGTTGTGTGTTCTTTATGGCGAAATAAATATCTGAATCTGAATCTGAATCGGAAGTGATTTTAAAATTGTTCGTGTTTCCAGTATAGTCGGCACTCGGCTCCACCAAAGGAAATATATTGACATGGCACCTAGTTCACCAAGGTGTGATTCACAGACATCGCTGGTGTAGCAAACAATCTCAAGTTCGATAAAAAAAAAGATAGTAACAAACAAACAAATATACGGAGTCAAGCTAAATAAAACCGTTAAAAAAAAAAATTGATCGAGACTTGGCGTCGCAGATGGGGCACCGGTAAAGTTCTTGTGAAAATTGCGGATGGAATGTTCTTACAAATTCCTTCCTTCACGGCAGCGCAGGCACGTCCCAAGTCCCACCGCCACAAAAGGAGTCCGGAATCAATTTCTATTGTGAGTTCGTACTCCGAGACGCTCGGGGGCTCCGCTCAGGGACCGCCGGGCCCCGATGAGAGCGCCATTGTGCAACTGTGCATTCAATATATTTAATGCTAGCTTTTGCCTTCGGCTTCGCTCGCGTGAAATTCGTATTTAAAAAGAAGAAAGTAAGTAAGAAAGAAGGCCGAGCTGCGTTCCTGCGTTACCTTTATTTCGCCGCGAGGACCAATTCGGTTTGTATGAGAGAGAGCCACATCTTAGCGTAACCGGAACTGAATTTTATTTAGCCTATCCCGTGTCAACTATAGTTGAATGTGCTTGTACTAAGTTTTACCGAATTCGGATGATCGGTTTAAGAGTTATGGAGGAATATACATACACCGCACAGAATGAAACGTCGTCGGTCGAAACGGCTATGTAAATAGTTCGTGTTTTCCGTCCAGTTCAGTTTAGCCGACATGAAATAAAGGGAAGCACTGGAATGGCACCTATTTCACCCGGTGTTACGGGCTGACATCACGGATGTTGTGGGTGATGTAGCCAACCGTGTCAGTTTCCATAAAAACATAAAATAAAAAAAACATACAAATTTTTTTTTCTAAAAATAGTTAATTTAGTTTTAGTATCATACATAGAGTCTACACACGCAGTGTGTCATAAAACAAAGTAACTTACTCCATGACCATCCCTTACAGATTTATAATTAGTACTGATTGAAAGCAAGAGTTGAAGGCGGGTTCGATGTTCGACTTATTTATATGGTTTACGTTTAGTCGGTTCTCGTTCTGTTTGATGGACAGTTCTATTACGTCTCCATTTGTGGATAAGTCGGCCTAATTTAAACTTAGGTACTGGTGTTATTGTTAAAAACGTTGCCTCTTATAGAAGAAATTTAATCAGATTCTTTTTACAATCTTTGTAACATTATTAACAGTCCCTATCCCTACTAGAGAGCGTTTCAACTAAAAGTTCCCTTCGCCGTTATGTTGGCTCCACTGTATCTGTCAAAATAGCGCTAAGGGTTGCTATGTGTACAGATTTACCCGTAATTATAGGTATTTAACGTATTTATTATACGGTAAATACCGATTACATTATTAGGTAATATAATCTTCACAATCTGGCAGCACGAATTTAAGCACTGACAGTGACACTGACAGTGGAGCCAACATAACGGCGAAGGGAACTTTTAGATGAAACGCTCTCTACAAGAAACTCGCCATGCCGATGGATATTGAAATGCGATGAAAATAAACTGAATTACACAACTGACCACGGGCGTGTCCAGAATATCGGCTCGGGAGGGTGGTGGTGGCGGGTGGTTTTCAGATTTTGATCAAACAAAATTCTAATACTGGAAAGGGCCTGGAAAAAATTCTAGGTGGTCGAACCGTTGCATGCCTAGTTAGTGTGCATAAAATTAATAATGAATATTGTAGTTTAAAGAAAAATTACGCTCACCCCCCTCGGCACGGCTGTGCAATTGACTGAAAATCGGGGACTATACTGAAGCGATCGAAAACACATTTCCAATGTCAAAATTCAAAGTCGATCAATATTGGTAGAATTGCTAGGCACCAATTTTAACGAACATTATTTCTGTAGTGGAGCAGAAGGCGTGGTGGGTGTTAGTTTGCAAACATGCCAATCTGTTCAGATGGCTTCACTGTTATTACGGAATTATGTTGAACGTACAACTGTTTGGAAGCGATAAAGTCTGAATTAGACCTATATTTTCGTCTGTACATTGTATAAACGGATGTGAAAATTACAAATTGACCCGGCTGTCGCACGGAGACGTGCGAGTTGGTGCGACAGGGACGACGCTCTACGACCGGATTGTCTCTTTCTAAAGCTCTACACGCATTATTTGCTGCCGGCAACTGTACATATACTTGAGGAGCAACGGAACAAAATCACACATGTCCACATTAACTTTTTTTTACAGGAGAGCCAAAAAACTAATATATGTGTGATTTTGGTGCAAATTTTTCCAATCCAATGATTATTCTATTTCATTTGTGTGATTATGATCGCAAGTTTAGAGTTTGACATCAAAATACGACTTTGTACCAGGATATGTGTGATTCTGATGCAAACCTTGCATTTCTAGCGATTATACAAGAGCGATTAGTGTGATTTTGAATACTATAAAACTGCTATTCGATAGGTTTCAGGCTAATGATGTCGAATCGATAAAAAAAAACACTTACGGAAAAAGTGGATATGTGTGATTTTGTTCCGTTGCTCCTCACTAGTGTCTCTTGTTCTATTGAAATGTACGACTTTTTTAGCGGAATACTCACGTCCGTGAAATCGGAGCCGATATCAGGGCATCGGCGGTGCCCACCAATTTGGTTGCTACTCTACACACGTCCTATTCTTCTTCGCTGTGATAATCGAACTGGCGGACTTGTCCCTTCTAGCACCGTCGCCCCGGCAGGCGCCGCGGACGATGTCGAGCAAGCAGGCGGTTCGACCGACATTCACGACTCATTCGCTTTTCTCTTCACCACAGGCAGCTGCAGCAGTCGAGAGACTGCAGAACGTGCCAGCAGCAGAGCGACTTCGATGCCGCTCGCCCCTAGCCAGAAGTCGGTCACTGCGACCGCCCTAACTTAGGGCAGACAAAGTGGCCACGGCGACTGCCCTATTTTATATAGGGCGGACAAAGTGACGGCAGGTCTCGCGCGGTCTACCGCGCAAAAAATACCGGTTGCGGTGTGATAGTCTTACGACTAAGTAATACCTTTTTTTCAGATGCTGATTCCAGATTCCAGATTCCAGATGCTCGGCGAAATCGCTCTGATTTCGCTACACACGTAGTTAGCCGTTCGCCAATGAATCGTCGCGTCGCGCCTAAATTTCAGTTTTACCTGCTTTTTTGGCATTAGTTTAAATTCTATTTATAGCAATTGTGGGGAGCGCCGCCGCCGCCGCGCGCCGGTACTTAAAAAGAAACCGTATGTGGGACAGGTACTAGCCCCACTGCATCTCTCCCCGTGCATGTCGTAAAAGGCGACTATGGAATAAGAACAAGATGCCGTTTCAAAGGGCGACAGGATAGCGACCTTTCAGCTTAGCAAAGAAAGAAAGAAAGAACGAAAGAGTTTATTGTAAGTATGTCTTTCTTTAGCACGGTCCATCCACCGAGTCATGCAGCAGTTGGGTCTTCGTTTAACTCGCTGCTTTATAGTTATCTTGTCATAATATATACATATAATAATTGATAATTATTTGTAAGTTACTATAATATAATACTTATAAGGTACTAACAAAACATTGTGACTTGCGAAGTTTGTTTGTCAGTTCTTCTTCGAATTGAATTTAGAACTGGCGGAATTTTCGACATGTCCAAGCGCAGGTTACCTACCTATGGGTGAAATTATATAATAAACAATAAACAATCTGACATAATCATGCATTGTCATGCACGCATGACACATTGTGTAGTTAAACGAAGGGACGATAGATTTAGCACAATGCTAGTAAGTAGGTAGGCTTCGACCGCAGTGCAAGCACATTCTGCGGTTGATCCGGCCGGACCAAGTACTCGCCACTCGCCCGCCCCTGGATTATGTAAACACTGATCGGCTGCTACAGGTGGTATTACAGATATTCTATCTCACGAAGTCCGTTTGGCTATGAATGTTGTCAGGCGTGCACATGCACATTGTTTTAGTGTGCGTGACCTCGAGAGCGCCCAGTCACGATCGCGATCGCGACGCGGTCCACGCACACCAACACACACAAGCGCGCTTGCCAGTACACGTCACTACTACAACCCGAGCCAAACGGACTTTGTGAGATAGAACACCAGTAGCGTCTATCAGTCGCGGCTTAAGGTGGAATGACACCCGGAACGGAAAAATATTTTTGCAAAAAAAAAAAAACTATGTTTTATGCAAAGAGAATGGGCTGAAAAATATAACGTATTTTAATTTTTCATTGTTTGAATTATATAATGTTGGTTCTTAAATGTGTTTGCGAGCTTTTATTTTACTGAAAGTTAACATTTGTTTCCTCTTATTTTTCAATTGAAAGTGTTGCAAAATTTGTTAGTCTAGCCTGGGTCACAGTTGACCTTAGGTAACTTTTTATACATTTTAATTTCCGAGAAAAAACAAATTTTATCGGATAAGGTTTACGGAGCTAAAAAATATAACTGCCGTAAGACGATTTTGTATGGAGAAAGTTAACTTCCGTCTCGTCTTAAAAACGATGGGTAAAAATCGCGCAACTGTAAAGTATACACAATCGACTGACTGCCTGTGTACTACTGAGCTTATTCTCGACAAACATTGTACTGGATGTCATTAATCTTATTCGAAATTCGAACATTTTGTCCTTGAGCAGCCCTCTGGTAAGCCGGGAACTTGCTCAATTACTCCGAATTTTCCTGAATCGCTGACTAAGAAATAAACGCCAAAGCAAGAAGGCTCAAAATTCGTAAACTGTATTTTAAATATTGAAAGGATTTGTTTTATTGATTCACTAGCTTTTGCCCGCGGCTTCGCTTGCGTGAAATTTTAATTTCAAAAGAAGAAAGTCACCCACTAAGGGCGAGACCGAAGGCCGAGCTTCGTTCAGGTAAAAGATTAACTACTCTTCTTGGATGACGACCCTTAATTTTGATTTTTTTTTTTAATTTTTTTATTATTTGCTGTTTTATCCGTCAAAATAACACATATTCTGTGAAAATTTCAACCGCTAGCCGGTATTAAGCGGCTATTAAGGTTCCAAAGATACAGCCATCGGACGGACGGACAGACAGACAGACGGATAGACAGACGTTGTAGACTTAGTAATTGGGGTACGTACACACCTAAAAAAATGATAACGAACCATACTGAATATGCATAAGTATGTCTCAATGAATTATTGTTAATGTTGTGTGTTCTTTGTGGCGAAATAGATATCTGAATCTGAATCTATTGTTCTTCTATATGTTTTTTTATTTATTAGTGTTTTTAGGGTTCCGTATCCGTCGTACGGGACCCTATTACTAAGCCTACGCCGTCTGTCTGTCAGTCCGAGGGCTGTATCTATTGAGCCGTAATAAGTAGCCCGTTCAAATTTTCACAGAATATGTTTTATTATGGCCGATATAACAACAAATAAGAAAAATAAGAAAAAGTAAAAAATTCACGGGGTCCCCATACAAGAAACTAAAATGCGCATACGCCATCTACCGAAAACAGTATGAAGCATTTTAATCAATCCATAGATTGCGTGAGTGGCGCTGACCATGGCATGGCGATACGGAACCCTCGGTGCGCGAGTTCGACTCGCACTTGGCCGCTTTTTATTGTTTGGTGTGCAATAAAGAATTTTTATTCTATTCATCACACCTTAGCGGTTAGGCAGGGACAACGGATCTCTACGTACACAGTGACCGCGATATCGCTCAATCTAGCAACAACAAACAAATGAAATTAGTGCGACCACTCAATTCATCGGGCGGGACACTTGTACAATTTCCCCGCTTATTGTAGAAGCCGTACTCCGTCCGTACTGCAATCAATACTAAACAACATACCGCACTTCGGCCACCCCCTGCCACCCCGCGGCGCGTGCCGCACCCCCTGCCACTGGACTAGGTGGTGAACTCTGCGGGCTTTCCCACCTGGTTATGCTTTTTAGGGTTCCGTATCCGGTACGGAACCCTATTACTAAGCCTACGCCGTCTGTCTGTCTGTCCGTCTGTCTGTCTGTCTGTCTGTCTGTCCGTCCGTCCGCCTGTCCGAGGGCTGTATTTCTTGAACCGTAATAGGTAGCCCGTTGAAATTTTCCCAGAATATGTGTTATTATGGCCGATATAACAACAAATAATTGAAATAAGAAAAAGTAAAAAATTCACGGGGGTTCCCATAGAAGAAACCAAAAAGTGTATGCGCGCGCTCCATCTACCGAATAGATTATGAAGCATTTTAACTAATCATGACATTTAACTAATATGAAGCATTTCATAACACGCCATCTAGATGGCGTGCCACCCACGCCATCTAGAGCTAGCCATGACATGGCGATACGGAACCCTCAGTGCGCGAGTTCCACTCGCACTTGGCCGGTTTTTTTTGTGCATATCCCGACATGTGGCATCGTTTCACCTACAAGTAGGTGTCTAACGATGCCCCTTGGACATTCTGTGGTGCACAGGGATTGCGAATGCCATGCCGGCCTGACAGGAGCCTTTTCACGCCCCTTTTGAAATACCCCAGGCTGTATTTGGGAGGAAATAGATGGGCAGGGAGATGCTTGTTAGAAGCTTGTCTTTTTTTATTGAAAGCGCAACATATGTCGCCACCCATAAGGTGTCTAACGACGCCCATGGACATTCGGTCGCATGCGTGGGGTGCGAATGCCATGCCGTCCTGACAGGTGCCCATTCACGCCCTTTCTTGAAGGACCCGAGACTGTACTTGGGAGGAAATGATGGGCAGGGAGTGCGTTCTACATTTCCCCGGTTCTGTGAATGAAAGACCTACAGAATCGGTTGGTTCGCCATCCGTGTTAGGTCGATTGAATAGGGGTGCATCCCCTGCCAAGTACGTGTAGTGCGTAGGTGGAATGGGGACGGCGCCGAGCCCCTCATAAGGTGTCTAACGACGCTCATGGACATTCGGTCCGATTGGTACGCATCCGCGGTAAGGGCCAGCGTGTACGGATGCAATCCCTGCCCAGTGCACGTGGTGCGGAGTTTTCTATTGGCGAGTGAGGCGTGTACGCATGGGGGCAGGAGGGATGAGGGAATCCAATTTATCAGGACACTGCCATCGACCGTGGTAGTACATATAACCTGGTTTTACCTAAATGTGAATTTATGAATGCGGTTAAAGCGGTGGTTAAAAAAAAGGTTTTGTTGAGCAATGTATTTTCTTATGGTTAAAAAAATTTCAGCACCTACGCCTAATTTCACGAATCGTTCTCAAATAATTAATATCACCGAGATTGTAATGTCTGAGTCAGTTGAGAGATCCAACTTTAGTTTTTTTTTTTGGTTTGTTTTGTAATGTAATCCGTTATGGATGGCTGAGTCGGAGGGGCCAAAGCACACTCTCCGGCCAAACACAACCGCGGCTGCTATGAGGGCAACTTCCAGTACTGTGGTATCAATCCTGTCGGCTACAATTTGAGCCTACTACTTAGTAAGGGGCAAGGGAAGGTAACTACAGTTTTACACCGGTTCCGAACGGTGAAGCAGCAGGTGTAGGTATGCACGTAAAATATTATTTCGTCAGAAAAAACTCATTGGTACATGCCGACCGGATTCGAACCTCGGACCTCTCGCATGAGAAACCGATGCTCAATGGCCACCCGCTGACGATAAGCCGTTTGATAAGCCTTCACACAGTTTATGCAATGGAAATAATCCCAGTTGGAATTCCGGGTGCGTGTGGTCTGGCGGGGATGTTAGTGAACACTTAAGTACACTTAGAACCATATCACACTCGCAGTTTTTACCATGTTGTGTATTCAGACGTGAGCGCTGCAAACAAATGATTGCGACAAGGTTCTATTTAATAATTTCACTTGAAGAATCGATCTTACCTGCGGCCAGACAGTTGGATAGAATAATAAATCAGTCACAATGAAGCCTTCGTAGACCCTCGCTTGTATACACCGAGGTAACGGAGCGTGGAAAGTAAGACATGTTAGAAAAACAAGTTCTGGTTTTTCTCTTTAGTGATTTTCTTTGCTCTTCTTCTTAGTTCTCTGTTCGGATGTGCGAGAAAAAAGTAAAAAAATTAAGAGTGTCCCCATACAAGAAACGTGCTAAGAATCGATTAGTCACGCTACTGAATAATAGATGGCGCCACAGGTTTTATATTTTGCATTGTAGAAAGACAAAAGATAGACGGATATGAATTTTTAATGATTGTATATTAATTAATTTTCTACTTACTTTTAATCACTCAATTTTCTACTTTTTATTTATTTTTATTATTTGTTAGGATATCTGCCATAATAACTTATATTGACAATTTCAACCAGCTACCTATTACGGTTCAAAAGATGCAGCCCTCGGACAGACAGGCATACAGACGGCGGTGGCGCGGCGGCGCGGCGTAGGCTTAGAATAGGCTTCTACCGAAACCTAAAAACACATTGTAAAGAGACTTTAACGGCACAAGAGTCAGGGCTTAGTAGTCTGAAATAACCAAGAGCTAAAAGGGTATAAAGAGGTGTGGTAAAAAATTCAAATTATGTTGACCTACCCGCAGTTTGTCTATGCCCCGTGGTGACGTAACCTTCACCCCCCAGAAAGCCTCTGCCACGGACGCCCGTGTTGGCGTGGCGCCAGAAGTAAGCCTTCCGCCGCCACGGAGAAAGAGAGGTAAGAGAAGTTGCTTTAAACGAACTGGGTACATCGCCACCAACTGGGCTCATCCCCAATCAAAGTGGGCGTAGCGTTACGTCAGCCAGCGCACTACGAAGTGGTGGACTTCGAAGTCGTGCCTCCCCCTGCTACTTCCCACACTGGCGCCACTTGTTTTATTAGAGACTAGCTTTATCCCGCGGCTTCGCTCGCGTGAAGTACGTGTCTAAAAAGAAGAAAGTAAGTAAGAAAGATGACCGGGGTTCGTTCAGGTAAACAATAAACCTTCTCGATCATAGGCGCGCGGAACAATTCGGTTTGTATGAGAGCCACATCTTAGAGTAACCGGAACTGAATTTTATTCAGCCTATCCTGTGTCACGTATAGTTAAATGTGCTTGTACTAAGTTTCATCGAATTCGTATGATCGGTTTAAAGTTATGGATGAACATACATTTCTAAAAAGATTTCTAAAAATTGTCAATTTAGTTTTAGTAGAGTCTACAAGTTATAGAGTCTACAAACGCAATATCTCATTAAAAAACCCCGACCCTTAAAAATCCAAAAATAATTTCCGTTTACTTACTTAAAGGAGTCGGGAGACCGCTAAGTAAATTCCCGCGCAGATCTGAGTTTTTATATTTTATTTACTTAGCGGTCCCCCGACTCCTTTAAGTACGTAAACGGAAATTATTTTTGTATGTTTAAGGGTCGGGGTTTTTTAAGGGTCGGGGGTTTTTTAAATTTGTAATTTAACTTTTATTTCAAACTTTTTTAAAAAAACCGCATGAAAATCGGTCCACTTTTTAAGAGAATAATTTTTTTTATTACTTAATTACTTGATTACTTGATTACAAACATAGCTAAGAACCATCCCGATTAATCAAGCTTCCTAATAAAAAAAACCGCATCCAAATCGGTCCATCCGTTTGGGAGCTACGATGCCACAGACAGACACACACATACAGACACACCCTCTCACACACAAACACACACACACACACACACACGTCAAACTTATAACACCCCTCCGTTTTTTTCGTCGGGGTTAAAAACAAAGTAACTTACTCCATGACCATCCCTTACAGATTTATTATTAGTATTGATTGATGATTGATGATATTTATTATACATTATTTCTTTATGCTTCTTCTTTTTCACTTTATTTTAAATAATAACTGTCTATTGTACTCGTATTAATATTTTTGTTTCACAGCACTGCGGCACAACAGTTTTTGTAAATGTCTTCAATGTAAACATGAGAAAATCTTTTACTGGTTTAGGAATTTATATGAAAAACCGCTGGCAACATAGATATCTATTATAAACTGTTGATTTTTCAAATAAATATAAAAAAAAGTAAGTATCTGTAATCAAAACCCCGGTTTAAAACTGTTTCAACCACCAAAAACGCAGCAGCAACTAACATGAAGTTAGTCTCGCAGTGTGTGATAATAATAAAGTCCATCTACCTAGTAGGCAACATCTGCAAATAAAGTTCGGTATTTCCTTCCGGCAACGCGGGTCGGGCCCGCCCGCCCAAGTTTCAAACTGGAAGTCGGGCGAGGGCGGGCGGAAACAAGGTTCTTCCTTATCGTGATAACTTAAACTGTACGGCAACTTTTCACGGTATGAACGCATTTTGGCAAACAGTATTTCGTGTTTACAGGAGAAATAAATATTATTCATTGCATTTAATTTCATTTTATCTTTACGTTTTTGACGTGATAACGTCTTATAAATTGGTGAGCACCGGCAGCACGCACGAAAGCGTGTCACGTTGATATTCAAAGTTACCATGGAAACGTCCTCGGCCCAAGCGGCAGTGTTGCCAAACGTACGGTAATTGCCGTATCGTACGGTAATCGAGGCTAGAAATGTACGGCGAACGGCAGTGATAGGGGTGCCGTACGAAGAAATACCGTAATTATTATAGCTGTGTTTCTTTATGACGTTATCACGTAAAACTATCGTCCGTAAACCGACTTTACAAACAACCAATTTTTTTTTAGCCGAAAACCATATTGTGAAGTTACTAAAGTGGTTCTGGATTTATAAAGATATTCATATATTTGCGCAGAGTTTGCATCCCTAGTCGTTGGATTTACCGCGGTTGCGTACCAACCGATTCTGCAGATCTTTCCTCTATAGAACCGGTAAACTCTGGAAATGTCTCCCTGCTCATATATTTCCCCCCCAAGTACAGTCTCGGGTCCTTTAAGAGGGGCGTGAATAGGCGCCTGTCAGGCCGGCATGGCATTCGCAACCCCGTCATACGACCCAGTGTCCATGGGCGTCGTTAGACATGTCGCGCTTTCAATAAAAAAAACCGGCCAAATGCGAGTCGAACTCGCGCACTGAGGATTCCGTATCGCCATGTCATGGTCAGCGCCACTCACGCCATCAGAGCATGTATTATGAAATGCTTCAAATTAGTTAAAATTCATGATTAGTTAAAATACTTCATACTCTTTTCGGTAGATGGCGCGCATACAATTTTTACTTTCTTCTATATTCTTTTACTTTTTCATATTTTTATTATTTATTGTTATATCGGCCATAATAACACATATTCTGTGAACATTTCAACGGGCTAGCTATTGTGGTTCAAGAGATACAGCCCTCGGATAGACGGACAGACAGACAGACAGACAGACGGCGTAGGCTTAGTAAGAGGGTCCCGTACCGGATACGGAACCCTAAAAAAAGGTACATAGCACTACTCACGTCTTCATCAATTACTTCCCCTTGTCTTACAACTACAAATGAACTGTTATTGCCTCCACATTACCAGGAACTAGGGTTGGAAAGAATATCAACTTAAGGGCGTCACACACGACTCAATTGACCGAAGACGGGCCCCCGCTGCAAGTGCAGTTTGGGCGAGTAATGGCCAATTACGGACCCAGCGGTGATCGTTTTTCGGGACCATTTGGCGAGCGATGGGGGCCCTGTTTGGCCGATTTGGGACGTTGGAAGACTGCAATGCGCCATTTCTGGACCCACTTTTGATGAAGCTTCACTATGAGCAAATCTTTTGCTTTGTTTTTAAACCCCGAAGCAAATGGACCGACGTTATAAGTTTAACATGTGTGTGTTTATGGGTGTGTCTGTCTGTGGCATCGCAGCTCGTATGAACCGATTTGGATGCGGTTTTTTTGTTAGAAAGCTGGTTTAATCGGGATGGTTCTTAGCTATGGTTGTGATCAAGTATTTATGAAGTAATAAAAAAATTACATCTCACGGATGGACGGATTTGGATGTTTTTTTTTTAAATAGCGTGTAATAAAATTTAAATTATAAATTAAAAAAAACCCGACCCTTAAAAAGTCAAAAATGATTTCCTTTTACTTACTTAACCGGACCGCTAAGTAAATAAAATATAAATAAAAATTCAGGGCTGCGCCGGTATTTACTTACCCACTTTACTTACCCCCGACTCCTTTAAACGGAAATTATTTTTGACTTTTTAAGGGTCGGGGTATTTAGGGTTCCGTATCCGTCGTACGGGACCCTATTACTGAGCCTACTCTGTCTGTCTGTCTGGCCGAGGGCTGTATCTCTTAAACCATCTATGTATTAGTTAAAATGCTTCATACTCTTTTCGGTAGATGGCGCGCATACACTTTTTAGTTTCTTCTATGGGGACCCCCGTGAATTTTTTACTTTAAAATTTTTTTTTCTTATTTGTTATATCGGCCTTGTTAACACATATTCTTTGAAAATTTCAACGGACTACCTATTACGGTTCAAGAGATATAGCCCTCGGACAGACGGACAGACAGACAGAAAGACGGCGTAGGCTTAGTAATTTCTTACATCCAACCTAGTCGGCTACAAATAGAGCCTACCACCTAGTAAGGGGCAACGGATGGAACCTACAGTGTCACACACGGTTCGATTCGTTCACCATTCGGTGAAGCAGCATCTGTGGGTATGCACGTAAATTTTCCATCAGAAAAAACTCATGGGTACACGCCGACCGGATTCGAACCTCGGACCTCTCGCATGAGAAGCCGATGCCCAAACCACTCGACTACCTTGTCGTTTCTTGTGGAATTGGTAGAACGTAATTATGTGTACGTTGTAAAAACAAAAGAGAATGTATGAGTAAATAAATTGTTGTGTAAACAAATTTTACCTGGCACGAGGACGAGTAAACTCATCAAATATTAAAATACTTCCTGCAATATTCGTAACGGAACCCTGTGTCTGTGTACACAGTGCCTGGAGGCGAACGTAAATTCCAAATTTAATAATATTAAACTCAAAAACATTCATTCAAAATAAAAAAAAATTTCGGAAGGAAGAAAATAGCTTTATTTTTAACTAGTTTTTGCCGACGGCTTCACTCGCGGTAGACTCGATGTAAATAATAATAAACGATCGCTTCTCTTATATTCTTTCTCTCTCTCCCGTCTATACTATACTTTCTTTGATACTGCTCAGCCCTACGGCTATTTAGCATGATGGTATATAGCCTATAGTGAGCATGAAGAAATACTTTTTCTATCGGTGCAAACCGCATCGAAATCTGTTCAGTGGTTCCGGAGTTAATAATATTTGCGTTTAAATCGGATTTGATATTAAACCGAGTCTACCAAAAGCAAAAGCTAGTTTTACAATAAAAATAACTACCAAGGGATGACATGAAATTCGTGAATCATAATACTGATGACACGTCTTTCAGAATTGAAAGAGTTTCCGTTGAAATGCGCGAATGCTATTTTATTCCACCTCACTGGAGTGTTTCAAATGAATCTTTGAAACCCTTAAGCCTCTTCCACACATATTGACGTCATGCGCTCAGCGGAATGGGGAGCGAAGAAAGAATATAAAATTGTATTTGGACAAAAATTATAAAACATATACATTAATCCTTACCTATAATAAAATCCAACGTCTGCTTTCTGTCTGAGTGTCTGAATGTCTGAGTGTCTGAGTGTATGTCTGTCTGTCCGCTTATAACTCGAGAACCACTGAACCGATTTTAATAAAACCAAATTCTACGGATAGCTTGATTCTTCCCATCAACTATAGGCTACTTACTATCACGCTAAATAGTTTATGAGGTTAGCAGTGAAGTGAAATATGAGAGCGGGCGGAGCCGCGGGCACAGCTTGTTCTTTATATTTTTACAATAGAAATTGCCGCAAAAATAGATACATGTTTGGATTTTTTTTCTATCGATGGAAGTTAAAAAACTTCCTGTTTCAACGTCGAGGTTCACTAAAGATAATGCTTTTGATTGAAAACCTAGAACATTCCCTATACTTATCTCTAACTTTTCATATGTCTGCATCAATCCAACGGTACACGAGTGGTAGAGGCTTAAGGCCGTGACAAACGCCAACGACCTTGAGCATTCGGGAATTCTACATAATGTACCATGCGACTGCTAATTTCGCTTCGCACGTTCAAGTCACATTTAGCGTAGTTTGTCGCTATCAGCCTAAAGAGTTGATGGTTCGGGGTTCGAATCCCACTTTCGTATGTTTTTTTTTTTGCTTTTTTATTATTTTAATTATTAAAATGATTGTGGCTTATGTAACTGATGCGTGATTCTAATTTTTTATTTTTTATTATTTTACCTAAATAACATTTTATTGTAATTTCTTCCAAATTATTTTAGTTCATGTACTTACCACTTTTTATAAACCTCTAAATAGACTATCGATGAAAACTAAAATAAAAATAGGTAGGTAGGTAATAGGTAGATAGGCATTTAGGTATGTATGGCAAATATCATAGCAACATAGGTACCGGCCGGCGCGCGCGGCGCGCGCGGTGGCAGCATGGCACGGTGCGGTGGGGTGCGGTGCGGTGCGGTAACTCAGTAGCAGCGTGCGGTGCGGAGGCGGCACGGCGGCGGCGGAGGCGGCGGCGCGGCGGCGCGGTGGAGGCGCGGGAGGCGCAGACAGCGTTATACCACAGTACCTATTAGTTATCCTGTGGTTATACCAACGAAAGCCATGCGTATAACGCCCCGTCAAGTTACGTACCGGAGCGTATACTGATAGATACCACAGAAGAGAGATATTACTGATACGGTCGTACTGTATACTGGTACGGAAAATGACACGGTGGCAACATCACCTACAATACAACATCCGAGATGTCAGCTCGTAACAACTGGTGAAGTAGGTGCTATGTCAGTGCTTTTCTTCGGTCGTACCGGCTTCACTGAACTGGACGCACTCGGCTAAGCACTGACATGGCACCTAGTTCACCCGGTGTTATGGGCTGACATCACGGACGTTTTAGGTGATGTAGCCAACCGTGTGAAGTTTCCATAAAAAAAAAACAAAGTAACTTACTTCATGACCATCCCTTACAGATTTATTATTAGTAGAATTGATAACTTCGAAATGTTTTTTTTTAACTTAATTTTTTTGGCACTTTGTTCTTTCGCTGAGAAAGTTAGATAAATTCAACTAGAGTTTTGTTTGAAATTAGTACGTGCGTTACGTTTGAGATTAGGTCGACATTTCCAGGACTCGGAGCGAACTCGTTAAAGTTTTTTATTTTTGCCGAGTGTCAAATTATTCTCGTCCAATTTGTTTTTCTTACCTCGTTCTTATTTTTGGGGTTTTTAGGGGTCCGTATCCGCCGTACGGGACCCTATTACTAAGCCTACGCCGTCTGTCTGTCTGTCCGTCTGTCCGAGTGCTGTCTCTCTTGAACCGTAATAGGTAGCCCGTTGAAATTTTCACAGAATATGTATTATTATGGCCGATATAACAACAAATCTAAGTTTTATTCTGTATAAATTTTAAAATTATTTTTACATATGTGTCTTTTATTGCCTAATATTGTTTTTTTTTTGTGTTAATATGTTTTATGTTTATCTATTTTTTAAGTTATGTATCTGAGCCAAAAATTAATATATTTCATTTAATTTCATTTCAACTAATAATAAAAAAAGAAAAAGTAAAAAATTCACGGGGGTTCCCATAGAAAAAACTGAAAAGTGTATGCGCGCCATCCACCGAAAAGAGTATGAAGCATTTTAACTAATCATGAATTTTAACTAATATGGAGCATTTCATAAAACACGCCATAGATGGCGTGAGTGGCGCTGACCATGACATGGCGATACGGAACCCTCGTTGCGCGAATTCGACTCGCACTTGGCCGGTTTTTTGTAATCCGTAATGTAATCCGGTATGCATGGCTGAGTCAGACACAGCCGAGGTTGCTACGCGGTCATCTTTGGTCCACAATTGTATCAACCCAGTCGGCTACAATCTGAGCGTACCACCTAGTAAGCGACGATGTAAGCGACAAGGGAAGGGACCTACAGTTTTACACCATTTCCGAACGGTGAAGCCGCAAAGAACTGCATAAGATCGAATTTTCATGAACGTCGTTAGACACCTTATTATGGGTGGCTTTTATTTCAAGCTTTAAAAAAGCGCATGCAAATCGGTCCACTTTTTATTAAGATAATATTTTTTTTATTACTTAATTACTTGATTATTTTATTACAAACCTAGCTAACAACCATCTCGATTAAACCAGCTTTCCAATAAAAAAACCGGCATCCAAATCGGTCCATCCGTTTGGGAGTTACGATGCCACAGACAGACACACACATACACACAAACGTTAAACTTATAACACCCCTCTTTTTTCGTCGCGGGTTAAAACATAAATTGAACTAAGCTATAGTTTTAAATCAACGAGAATCTAACATCTAACTTGCAATAATGTATGAATAGTGGTTCCGGAACGGGTGGCCCGCCCAGGCAGGCTAGGGCGGAAAGTACTCGCAGGCGGAGGGGAGGGCGGGCGGCGCGCTAGGGCGGTTTGATTAATAGCCACATATTCCGTTATATGAGTTTGTTTGGCTTGCTCGGGAGATTTTGGTCTGTTCTATATGTGACCACAAAACATAACCTACCAATGATTTAGTAGTTTTCTTTACATTACCACACGCTGTATCCCGACCCGACTATCGGGGTAAGCAGAGTGGTCGGTGTTGTGCTGCAAAGAATCTCGTAAATTACAGCACAACACCGACTACCACGTCTAGCAAATTGTTTATTGTTTATTTATCATCATCTCATCACTGTAATTCATATGTATTTAATTAATTACTTTCATGTATTTAATTTAATTTATAATTAGTAATTTATACGTTTAATTAATTAATGCGTACTTACATGTAGTGTATATTATAGTTTATCATAGTTATTTTCCTTATTATATTTTACCTTCCCACACATGCTAGTACCTACTTATATCTCACAACATACGACTCTCGAACATCCAAAGGTTGACTGGGAGAAATTCCTGTGAGGGATAAGTCCGCCTTTGCCCCTCATGTAAATTACTTATCGTTTGTTACTGTAAAATGTTTTGGAGCAATAAAGAATCTATCTATCTATCTATCTCTTGGCACTGCGCTCAGATTTGTCATATTTACATTGTAACATTCCGCCAGTTCGATTATCACAGCGAAGAAGAACTGACCAGAAGCTTCACTGAAAATTATTTCAATGTTCACATAGTCTACTTTAAAAAAAAATTTTGTCACTGCCTAGACACGCACGTGCTATCACCTACCATCTCTAATTACTCCTTTACTCATCCATCATCCAAAACTGCATATTGCAAAATGTATGACAGATGCTGCAATTCATAACAAAATGAAAATTTTTAAATATGAAATTATATGAAGTTATATACTCACAACACTGCCACATGAAGCAGACCACGTCCATGTTAAACGTAGCAATCGACGACGTTAAAATCTAGGGATTATCCCGGCCGGGTTGATACCCCAGCACTGCACTGGGCGAAACGTCGGTCGAAACGACTATGTAAATAGTTCGTGTTTTCCGTCCAGTTCAATGTAGCCGACATTAAATGAAGGGAGACACTGACATGGCACCTAGTTCACCCGGTGTTATGGGCTGACATCACGGATGTTGTAGGTGATGTGGACAACCGTGTCAGTTTCCATTAAAAAAAACAGTCTCAAGAAACAGCACCCGTTCACGAGCAACAAACCGGGGCCAGCAATCACCTCCATCAACCATATTATAGGGTGAGAGACGACTCGGGCCAATTGTCAAGTATTAGTTAGTAAAGACAATAATTTATCAAGCAGCAAGCAAGGCACGAAGACCCACCAGAGTTTATACAACTTGAATATCTAATACACAGCTTGAAATGACAATTCATATGCAAACAGTTCATGCAAAACTTTGCAACGAAAACAGTTGGTCCCGCGATGGCTCCGTTCTGCATATAATTAGGTCATCTTTATGCAAATGGACTTATTTCTAAACCTACTCCATGCACCATGGAAAAGATAGTTTAGAGGAATTTTTACAGACATACATATTTACAATGCAGTTTGGCTTAGGTATACTTAAATACTAGGTGGTAGGCTTAAATTGCAGCCGACTGGGTTGGTACCACCGTACTGGATGTAAGATGGCCGCGTAGCAGCCTCGGTTGTGTTCTCCTCTAGTCCAGTATAGCAAGCAATCCAGGGAAGTCTCCGGTATGGCACCTACCTTCTCGGAGGTGATATTGGCTGGTCGGAGCATGCGCTTTGGCCCCTCCGACTCAGCCAGCCATACCGGATTACATAAAAAAACCCACTTCGCTGACGTATGCGCCCAGTTGGTGGCGACGTACCCAGTTAGCTTAGACCAGCTCCTCTCATATCATTCTCCGTGTCTAGCACCCTCTGTACGCCGCGTCAATAGTGCACAAACGTACATACCTACTACATAACGGCAGCTCGTGCACTCATGGGTAATTCCTGAAGCGAACAAATGAAAACTGTAGTTAATCAAAAATATATCCTACCCTTTTGTAAATTAGATTCAAATTCCAGTGCGTTTTATAAAATCGCGAAAGCAAATTTTAGTTGGGATGTTCGGCAACAGCTGTGAATAAATAAAAATCGCTTTCATTTGTTAGGTTAGACTGTTGTAGAGATAAAACTACTTATTATCACTTTTTTGAGCGCAGGTGGAATTTAGTGCTTTTCATTTATGCCGCGAAACAAACTAGGTGTAGTGGAATGTAATAGACAATTTGTATACAAGCCTGTGAAGAAGTGTAATTTGTAGGGTTCCGTATCCGTAACAGACAGGCGGACTAAGCCTACGCCGTCTGTCTGTCTGTTTGTCCGTCCGTCTGTCCGAGGGTGTATCTCTTGAACCGTAATAGGTAGCCCGTTGAAATTTTCACAGAATATGTTTTATTGTGGCCGATATAACAACAAATAATAAAAATAAGAAAAAGTAAAAAAAATCAATGGGCTTCCCATAGAAGAAACTAAAAAGTGTATGCACACCATCAAATTATTACGGTTCAAGAGATACAGCCCTCGGACAGACAAACGGTGTAGGCTTAGTAATAGGGTTCCGTACGACGGATACGGAACCCTAAAAACATTAGCGAAGGAAGTGACTTTGATAACTGTACCGCCAGTCAGACAATGACTTGAAGACAAGACTGGAAGCCTCTGACCCAATTCTCTGTTAATTGGTAGTTCCTTTGTGCCCTAAGTTTGCTCCACGTCGCCGCCGCTTGCCGCAGCGATGTGATGCGGAACTGTGGAGCAGTCACGCCAAGGGCGTAGCCAGGTACAGGCGGGGGGGAGGGGTCGCTGCCACCCTCTAGCAGTATTTTTTTTTATTGTTTCCGAACTAGCTGGCTGTGTCCGAGGTCGAAGCCTCCGGCGTAGCCAATATCACCCCCGAGGAGGTGCCAGTCCGGCTTGGAGGTGGACTAATGTCGCTGGGGAAAGGCTATTTACCCGCGATTTGAAGATCCGTGGATTGTAGGAGTGGGGAAAGATATTCCCGGAAGCCCGTTCCACACCTTTGCAGTGCGGCACAAGAACGATTTAGAGAATCGTGCCGTTCGAAGTACTCGTCCACTACAAAGGGGTGTTCCGCGAGAGTATGGCGAGTTTGGCGAAGGCGAAAAGGAGGAGGAGGGATAAGGGAAGCAATTTCGTCAGAGCAGCGGCCATAGTAGTACCGATAAAACAGGCTCAATGACCCAACGATACGTCTGTGCTTTAGAGGTTGAAGGTCCTTTGTGAGTAGAGAGTCGCCAATGAGGCGAATGGCTCGTCGTTGAATAGAATCGAACGCTGAAAGAAGGTACTCAGGGGAACCCTCCCAAAGATGACTGCAATATTCCATCACCGGTCTGGGGTATGTGGATGTGGGTAAGTGCTCGCGGAGTGCTCCCGAACCGAGTTAAAAAATTAATCATTAAAAAATCGCAGTCCAATGTAAAATTGTCATTGGTTGAAAAATCACAAAGTTTCTGCCAATATTACCATTTAGAATTCTACATCTCTCCCCGTGCATGTCGTAAGAGGGTACCGTGTGGGGCCGGTACTTAAAAAGAATAGCCCCACTGCATCACTCCCCGTGCATGTCGTAAGAGGCGACTAAGGGATAAGGAAAAGATACTGCGCTAAAGGGCGACAGGTTAGCCACTTCTCACCTTGGCGCAGTCCTTCCACCTAGTCATGCAGCAGGTGGGTTCTTCGTGTCTTACTTGCTGCTTGATAGTTGTCTTGTCCGTATACTGTGCTAAACGTGGTGGTCGGTGTTGTGCTGTAATTTACCAGAGTCCTTATAGCACAACACCGATTACTCTGCTTACCCTGATTGTCGGGATACAGCGTGTGTTATGTATGTATGTAGAATTCTCCGTTTATGGAGCCGAACAATGTTATAAATTATCGTTCTAGGGTACAAACTATGGAATGACAAGAGAATACCTCGATCTACCAAGAATACTGATTGCGATACGGATACTGAATATTGATTGTGTACTTAATAAATAAATATTTGTTTCCATTACATAATAAACATATTTACCTATTAGTTTTCCCTTGTCTGCCCCCCTCTGAACAAAATCCTGGCTACGCCCTTGAGTCATGCGATTTCATTATAGGGGTATAATCTTTTGAATGCCAACTTAGTTTCGGTCTGCGGAGATTGGAGTATTAAATACGATTATCATGTATCGTTGGCCGGATTTACTTTGTGAAACTACACACATACCGCTATTTAAATAGTTAGTGTTTTCCGTTCAGTTCAGTGTAGCCGGCACTACCGGAGGGAAGCACTGACATGGCACTTAGTTCACCAAGGTGTTATGGGCTGATATCACGGATGTAGTAGGTGATGTAGCTAACCGTGTCAGTTTCCATAAAACAAAAAAAAACCGGCCAAGTGCGAGTCGAACTCGCGCACCGAGGGTTCCGTATCGCCATGTAATGATCAGCGCTACTCACGCCATCTATGTGTGGTCGTATGTATGTGGTGGTCGTTGTTGTGCTGTAATTTACAACAGCACTTGCAGCACAAAATCGAATAATAATAGCCATATCCATAAAATAAAAATATATTGTGTGGTGGTACGGAACCCTCGGTGCGCCACTCTCACTCGGCCGGTTTTTAAGGATACTCGTATATCTATAGTTAACAAAGTTTTGCACAAAACTTCTCCATAGTTTTATTTGTTTCAAATTGTTTACTGTATACAGGCTGTTGTAACGGCCAGTACATTAATTTCGCCAGCGCAATCCTCATGTTTTTCCGAGACAAAAAACGGAACAAAGTTTTTCTCTAAAGTGTCTAGTTTTAGAGATATTAATTTTTGAAATTAATATTTTCGTCAAGTGTAATTTGACGCGCGCAGGGGGAGGGTGCTGGCGCGGTCAACGGTAGGGGTCGAAAACTCACGGCGCTCCGACGTCGCCGCGCATCTCCTCTCTCCGTGCACTCGCCCCTGCTCGCTCACTCACCGCGAGCCTTTCATTCCCACGTTCGTGCGGAACATTAGATCCTTTTTATTACTGTGCTTTACACTAAATAAATCAATTAGTTTGTATGAAAACTGTATCTTTTTATTTAAAGGGAATTCAGAAAACAGTTATTTGACTTTTATGTTACTATATAAGGTCTTTCAAAATTAGTTCATAGTACGCTCAGGGGGCGTTCTGTATCAGAAAAAGATCACTTTTGAAGAACGAATAATTTTTTTTTCCAAATTTTTTTTTTTTAATGTACAATGTAAAAAAAATATTTTCTTAATCGTTTCATTTTCATGCCAGGAACAAAAAAGTCTTCCAACACAGATCTCTTTCTTTCAGAAATTGTGAAAAACCACAATTTTAGTTTTATTAGTATGGAATAGAAAGAATTTGATTTTTTTTACCAACTTACACGTGTTACATCACAATGGTAATCAAGACTTTTTTGTTACTGTTATGAAACTGAATCGATTAGGCTATAAAAATCAACCACCTATTTTTTTATTTAAATACATAAAAAAATATTTTACATAAAAAAAGTCCAAGGTCCAAAAAAATTTATATAGGTTTTACTCCCTATATGATACAGAACCCCACCTTAGCGTACTATGAACTAATTTTGAAAGACCTAATATCTCCCAATAATAATTTCCTAAATTTAATGCAGTGCCCGTTACAACACACTGTATACGAGCAACCCATAAGGACTTGTTAAATTGTACAAATTTCGGGCGTTGAATTTCGGGATCGCCGCCACATTTCATTTAGTAAAACAAGTCATTCGAGATAATTAAAGGGTCTTTCCGAGGCGAGGCGCTCTGCCCTGCGCCGGGCGAAGCCAACCTGAGCCTTTATTTAAACCCTTTGGGTGTTTAAAAAGTCACGAACGAAGTGGAGGGAGATACATCTTTGGAACTTACTCAGCACGGCAGGAGGGGGGGGGGGGGGGGGGGGGGAGGGGGAGGGTTCGTTTGGGGGTAGTCTCCCCCGCGAAGGGGGAGGGGGCAAATAAGGAAAGCAAAAACCTTATCATTCAGTGGTCGAATGGGTGAGGGGGGTTGAGGCTATGGGAGAGGGGAGGGCAAAAGGGTGAAGAGATATGGGAGGGGGGGGGGGGGGAGACATAAAAGTACTTTTAGTGGTCTAAAAAAAAATATCCGTCGACATGAGTCGGAGCGGCGCGTACTTTTGATTTGTGAACAAAAACATTGTTTTTGAATATAAATGTATGCAAAAACGAGGAGGGTGGTATGAGTAAATGTTTTGGTGGTTTAAAAAAAAATCAACCCTAACCTAATGTTGAGGCAGTCCATGTCGTTTTTGCATAAGTTTCTATTCAAAATCAATGTTTTAGTGATTTAGAAAAAGTTTATCAATAATACATTTTCTATGGAAAATATGTTTAAAAAATAATAAAACATTCTCCGAAAGTATAAGTCTCTGCGGATTTTTTTTTGCTAATAGCTCCTTAGAACCTCGCCTAAAAGTCCCAGCTACCAGAAATCTTCTAATAATGCCATGCTCTATAAACTCCTGGACTTTCAGAACAGTCTTTAACGAATTATGTTGGTTTAGATTTTTAGCGCTGTTACACATTATCGTAACGTTTTCGGTTCTCACATTCGTCGACGTTTCGTCCCTCGCTCCGGGGACATCATCAGGACGCGCGGAACTGCGACGACCTGGAGGACACCCGACACGTCTAATCCAGTCGGATGTCAACTGGCGGTCGCCGCTGACGTAGATTGTAGCGATGCGAGGTTACTTCGGCCGATGCGGGTAGATTCGACATCTCTTGCTGGAAAAGATCGGCGCACACGTCCAGTTCCCTCAAAACTTAAATGCCGCTCGACCGCAGTCAACGAATTTTAGGTCATCACTCGTAGACCATAAGGTACATAATTGCTTCACTGCATATGCGCGAACCCAAGATGTCTAACCTATGTGCTACGAATTATGACCTAAAATTAGTTGACTGCGCAGCTAGGTCGAGCGGCATTAAAGTTTTGAGGGAACTGTGTAGCTCACTGTGTTTATGGCTACCAGAGCTTGATGCTGTTTACCACCCGAGCCGTGCATCGCCAGCAGAGGGAGGGACGAAACGTCTACGAATGTAAGTCGCTTTGTAATATATCGCGTAACCGTAAACATTACGATAAATTCTCTAACGAAGTCGTGAGTAACTGTCGAGTGGGAAACAATTCCACAAAATGGTCTTCATTAAAAAAGTTCCTGTCTGCACCTGCCTACAAGAGTGTTTAGATGATTAGGGACATTCAGTCTCACAAATTTTGGCCCATATTGTAATATTTATATCTGCCAGAAAGATAAACGCAACTGGCGAAGCTCCAAGAGTACTCAACAAGTAAAAGAAAAAGTGTCTTTTAAAAGAACGTATCTCTTAATGCGTACACGTATTCTTTTACACGTTGAGTTAAATTCGGAAATAACTCGCCCTGCTGCGTTTCTTCAGTTCGGGAATATCTGCTCGAGTGGGATTTTGAGTTTCAGTTGGTTTTCTACTTTTGTTTCAAATGTCCTTCCGAATAAAACTGTAACTTAATTTTTATGGAAACTACATAATACGGTTGGCTACATCACCAACAACATCCGTGATGTCAGCCTATAACACCTCGGCGGACTAGGTGCTATATCAGTGATCCCCTTTGGTTCTGCCGGCTACATACCATGCCCGGGAATACCTTGAAGGACAAGATTTTCAAAATTGTTATCACGTTGACTCGGTAGGTTGTTCTTAATCTGGAATGTCGATGATCCGACGTGAAAAGCCAAAGCAAACGCAATCAGTAGAAATAATAATCTCAAGGCCCTCAGATTCAACTCGTAAGCCTCTAGAGCGAACCTGCGGCGTTCGCCTTCTCAAGGACGTAGACACAAAATCTTAGGTGATAAGGTACTTTCACTGGATAACTTCACTAGAATTTTTTTCAACCTGACATGGTCGGCTACTTCACCTAGTACAGGCCTGCTAAATCTGGAATGTCGATGATCCGACGTGAAAAGCCAAAGCAAACGCAATCAGTAGAAATAATAATCTCAAGGCCCTCAGATTCAACTCGCAAGCCTCTAGAGCGAACCTGCGGCGTTCGCCTTCTCAAGGACGTAGACACAAAATCTTAGGTGATAAGGTAACTTTCACTGGATAACTTCACTAGAATTTTTTTCAACCTGACATGGTCGGCTACTTCACCTAGTTCAGGCCTGCTAAATCTGGAATGTCGATGATCCGACGTGAAAAGCCAAAACAAACGCAATCAGTAGAAATAATAATCTCAAGGCCCTCAGATTCAACTCGTAAGCCTCTAGAGCGAACCTGCGGCGTTCGCCTCCTCTAGGACGTCGACACAAAGACCTAGGTGATAAGGTAACTTTCACTAAATAATTTCACTGGACATTTTTTCAACCTGACTCGGTCGGCTGCTTCACCTACTATAGCCGTGGTGTCAGCCGATAACACCTCGAGTCCTCGACGGACTAGGTGCCATTTCAGTGCTCAACTTTGGTCGTGCCGGCTACATACCATGCCGGGAAATACCTTGGAAGTCAAGATTTTTCAAAATTGTTATCACGTTGACTCGGTAGGTTGTTCTTAATCTGGAATGTCGATGATCCGACGTGAAAAGCCAAAGCAAACGCAATCTAGAAATAATAATCTCAAGGCCCTCAGATTCAACTCGTAAGCCTCTAGAGCGAACCTGCGGCGTTCGCTTTCTCAAGGACGTAGACACAAAATCTTAGGTGATAAGGTAACTTTCACTGGATAACTTCACTAGAATTTTTTTTCAACCTGACATAGTCGGCTACTTCACCTAGTACAGGCCTGCTAAATCTGGAATGTCGATGATCCGACGTGAAAAGCCAAAGCAAACGCAATCAGTAGAAATAATAATCTCAAGGCCCTCAGATTCAACTCGTAAGCCTCTAGAGCGAACCTGCGGCGTTCGCCTCCTCTAGGACGTCGACACAAAGACCTAGGTGATAAGGTAACTTTCACTAAATAATTTCACTGGACATTTTTTCAACCTGACTCGGTCGGCTGCTTCACCTACTATAGCCGTGGTGTCAGCCGATAACACCTCGAGTCCTCGACGGACTAGGTGCCATTTCAGTGCTCAACTTTGGTCGTGCCGGCTACATACCATGCCGGGAAATACCTTGGAAGTCAATATTTTTCAAAATTGTTATCACATTGACTCGGTAGGTTGTTCTAAATCTGAAATGTCGATGATCCGACGTGAAAAGCCAAAGCAAACGCAATCAGTAGAAATAATAATCTCAAGGCAGGCCCTCAGATTCAACTCGTAAGCCTCTAGAGCGAACCTGCGGCGTTCGCCTCCTCAAGGACGTCGACACAAAAGCCTACGCTGAAAGGGGAAGGTAAACAAACTCGAAGGATATTGCCAGGATCGTGACGATCGTGCGATGCGACAATTTAGCTCGAAGGAGGCCGGGGCGGCGGAGTGGAGTGGCGGCGGAAATATCGAGGTATATCCTTTCCTTGATGAGTTTGTAGAACATCTGCACGATAAAAGAGAAGGATTTGTACGTACTACGCTAACGTTTTCATCGCGTCCTCGTGTCGTTGCTGAGCCTTTTAGGTGACGGATGGCTTCATAGAACATAAAAAATTAAACCGGCCAAGTGTGAATCGGCTCGCGCACCGAGGGTTCCGTAGTATGGAATCCGTACCACCGCGTCAATGACTGGTTTTTATTATTTGTTGCTTTACCATAAATGGGTCGGCACTTAAAAAGAATAGCCCCACTGCATCTCTCCCCGTGTATGTCGCAAAAGTCGATTAAGGGATAAGGACAAGATGCCGTGCATAAGGGCGAAAGGTTAGCCACCTCTCACCTTGGCACGTGGCTGGTGGTGTCTTCGTGCTTTACTTGCTGCTTGATAGTTATCTTGTCCTAATACTTTGCTAAACTTGGTGGTCGGTATTGTGCTGTAATTTACAAGAGTACTTGCAGCACAACATCGCCTACTCTGCTTAACCCGATTGTCGGGATACAGGGTGTGGTATCTGTGTGGTAACTGAATGAAACGTCGGTCGAAACGGCTATGTAAATAGTTTGTGTTTTCGTCCAGTTCAGTGTAGCCGGCACGACCGAAGGGAAGCACTGACATGGCACCTAAGTCACCCGGTGTTATGGGCTGTCATTACGTATGTCGTAGGTGATGAAGCCAACCGTGTCAGTTTCCATAAAAAAAAGTGGTATGTATGCTTTAATTTAGAGTGTGCACTATAATCAAAATCAGTTGGACGCATTTATATATTATCATTTTTACGATATATCACAACCAAATAAAAGAAAAAACGTTCAAAAACACGTTTCTTGTGTATGTATGTCTGTCTAGACTAATAAATAATTTTTTTTTATTGTTAGGACATACGCTATAAATGACACATATTCTGTGAAAACTTAATTCAACCTTCAAACTTATTACGGTTTCAAAAGATACAGACGGACGGACGGACAGACTAAGTGCGAGTCGGATTCGCGAACCGAGATTTTCGTACGACAAAAAAAATCCTGAAAATCTAGAAAAAAAAACACGTTTCTTGTATGGCGACACTTATAAAGAAAACAAACACAAACAAAATCATTTATTGAGTAAATAAATTAAAAGATATAACAGATGTGTTTTATTTATAAGCGAGGAAAGAAAATACAAAAAAATATTTTAATAAAATAAAACATTATGACTTTGTAAATTTTATTTTTTTTATGTTATAACACCGCCAAAATAACACATATTCTGTGAAAATTTCAACCGGCGGCATTGTAGGCTTAGTAATAGGCTTCCGTACGGCGGCGCACGGAAACCTAAAAAAATGTTTTCACAAACAACCGTCATTCGCTACTACAGACAAGAACTAAACCAACTCTCTATATCTAGCTAGGTAATAGATAAATAATTCAGGTAAGGATTCCGAGCGCGCGCCAGTAATTAGCAGAAGTTTGTCCGAGAGGGAGCCCACGAAGGCAATCTAACGGCAGTCTGTAATGATCACTAAAGGGATCGCTGGGCCCTTTCACAATCCAATTTGGTCTACTCATTCATTAACCTCCATTGTAGAACCATTTATAGTAGCCGTGAATTAGAAAATTAATATTGGGTCACGAGTCACGACTCACAAGTATGTACCGTCAATTAATTATGTACCTGGCTTTGAAATGGCGGAATTTTCGACATGTCCAAGCGCAGATTACCTATCTATTGATGAAATTATACAATACACAATAGTATAGGTATATTTTTTTATTCAACCCGAATCCTTATCAATACTAATAATAAATAAATAATTGGTTGGTCTTAATTATTAATAATAATATTAATTATTAATAATATGGTTGGTTGGGTTGGTCGTGGAGTAAGTTACTTTGTTTTATGAGATACTGCGTTTGTTTTTGCTTTTATTGATTTCTACAAATCAAGTGTATTATAATATTTTTCAATAATAATAACTCTGCTGTTTGACAGCAGCCATGGTAACCATTACATTTTTTAGATATTTCCACATGCCCCCCTCAAGAAAACCCCCTAACATAAAATAACAACGAACACTAGTGATAGACGATCCTTTCAGGAATTCGCCTATCACGCCGCCGTGACCTCCTGACATTAAACTTTATTGGTACCAAACTAAACAGTAATACAAAATACAACTATGCACTAATACACTAAAACTAATCTAAAATTAAATTTAATTTACTAAAACTAAATTTACGATTTTTAGCAATCTTTTCTGTATGTATGTTACTCCATAACTCTTAAACCGATCATCCGAATTCGATGAAACTTAGCACAAGTCTATTTAAAACTATACGTGACACAGGGTAGACTAAATAAAATTCAGTTGTTTGAAATACGAATTTGACGCGAGCGAAGCCGCTGGCAAAAGCTAGTATTATATATGATTGAAATTAAGTATGTATGTGTACACGTGTGGATGTGAGTGTAGTGGTGGAGGGTGAAAAAACTATAAATAATGTTTATTCTATTCTACTACTACCTGCATTCTATTCCTTCAACAATATACTGTCAGCCTCGGTAGCTCAGTGGTGCGGTCGGTAGACTGTTGTTTAGCAACCCTGGGCGGGCGCGGTCAGTACTTGGATGACCGCTCGACCGTTGGAGGCTGACCGTGTTTCGATTCCACGTAAAACTGTAGGTCCCTTCCCTTCTTACCTTACTAGGTGGTAGGGTTTATCACGCCCGGGTTGCTATCTCCGCACTGAATGAAACGTCGTCAGTCGAAACGGGTATGTAAATAGTTCGTGTTTTGCGTCCAGTTCAGTGTAGCCGACATGAAATGTAAAGGGAAGTACTGACATCGAACCTAGTTCACCCGGTGTTATGGGATCACATCACGGATGTTGTAGGTGATGTAGCCAACCGTGTCATTTTCCATTCCAAAACTCTTGTAAACCACCCCACATCATCCTATAATCAAAATGTTTGTTTATTTTCAGACCATAACTCTACGAATTATCGCGCAGAATAAAATTAAACATTTAGGTAGACATAATGACAGACATAACTCACGCTTTTGTATCCCGACAATCAGGGTAAGCAGAGTAATCGGTGTTGTGCTATAAGTTCATACATACAAAGCAAAGACAACGGACCCAACCCACGCAAACAACCCAACCCCCACGCGCCACGATCCTGACCACAGATCTGTGATCCTGACACACTTTTGCCGCCTCTTCCACTCTCATAATGTTCTTCATACATGCTCGTCGGTTACGGGTACTACGCACCTGACCCTTTTCGAGCACATGCCCGATCTGGTCCAGGTACGTGCGTCTAGGGCCTAGGGCGACCCTTCCCGACTCTTCCACTAACATTCGCTCCATAGATTTCTTTTTTTTAACATTTAGGTAGGTGTTGGTATTTTAGTTAATTTTAACCATTAATTACGTAAACTTGATAATTTCATGTTTCACCCCTAATTATGCTAATGTAGATTTTATCCACCATGCTACGTACAATCTGTAAGCTAATTTTGGGTCGTATTCTTAAATTTACATTAAACACGAATTACAATGCTAAATGCCGACCATTCCTGTCTGTTTATCGCGCTCATATTGCAGGATGCATTTGATATTTTTACGTTGGTATACTCTTTCCTCTAAGTTTACCATGTTTCGACCTAAATCGAATTCTCGTAAATAAAAAAAAACGCCCAATCGCGAGTCAGACTCGCGCACCGAGGGTTTCGTACCACCACACAATCCTTATCCTTACCTTTAATAAAATATAACGTCTGCTGTCTTTCTGTCTGTATGTCTGTATGTCTGTCTGTCCGCTTATAACTCGAGAACAACTGAAACGATTTTAATAAAAAAAAATCTACGGATAGCTTGATTCTTCCCATCAACTATAGGCTACTTACTATCACGATAAATGGCTTATGAGGTTAGCAGAGAAGTCAAATATGAGAGCGGGCGTAGCCGCGGGCACAGCTAGTTATATTATTTGCACCAAGTCTGACACTTGTATGTACATAGTACCGTTTTTAAGATAGAGCGAAAACAAACCAAAAACAAAAAAATCGTCTTTTATGTGATTTAACTATAAATTTACTATTTTTCGATTTTCTTCCTTTACTTGTGCTGTTACGTCTTGCCAAATTTCATGATTCTAGGTCAACGGGAAGTACCCGATATGTTTTGATGAGCTAGTTTGCGTGTATCAAAATATGTGACATAAATAGCCGTATCTTTTGATTGGGTTGACTTAGAAGCTTGCATGTTTTACACCTGTAAGGGACCTTAGACTTTAGTATGTGATATTAATTTCAACTTGATACATCTACCAGTTTTGAGAAAAATTGCCTTGACTTATGTTAATTTTTTTTTCCTTTTGAGGTATCCGAACCTAAAAATAAAAAATCGAGAACTCGACTTGGATCTCAAAATTTAAAGAAATACTCATACATAATAGTAGTTTTTCAGCATATTTTGAAAATAAATAAACAGTTACATTAAAAAAATTTAAAAATTTTATCGGTCCCACACCTTGTTCACTGAAAATATTTCCTTCGAAATATAATCAACTTTGCATTAATATGAAATAAAAAATTACCACTTTAGACAAGACACCCTATATATATATATATTATATTATATATAGATACTTAGAATAATTATTTTTACGTTCTCGCGCTTTTTTTATGTTAAGGGGCCAATATTTTGAGGACGGGGCAGCACGATGGAACTGGTCGCTGTTTATTAATATTGATGGCTGCACTCGATGCGCCAACAACGGTACAAGTATTTATTTTACTTTATTTGATTAGTAGATACCGGTAGGGTGAGGTGAATAACAATTTGTCTGTTTTGTGATAGCATCGGCGGCGTTAGAAGTCGCCGTCGCGGCCGCCGGGGCGGGGCGGCCACTATAGGATTTATTTTAAATAAACTGGTCATATATCAAATATTCGGTTTTTAACATATGGCAACACTATAATGCTTAAGAGTGAGAGAGATAGACGTAGAATGATAGCACGATGGCGTTAGACCTGTCACGTGTCGCCATTTTGTGGAATGCTAATCGTCATCCGACAATTGCGCGCGGTGCGTGTTTCCGCCGATAGTCGCTCTTAACTTTGAAAAATCATTGCGAGGGAACTGTGCTAGTTAGTGATAACTTGCAATATTATTCCACAATGGGGACTGAACGCGGAGATAAGTTGTCACAAACATGATTATTTTGTCTTGGAATTCATTACCATATAGTATGGTAATCAGTAATCACACAAACAGTTTTATTGTCGAATTTAATATTATTTCTTGATATTTAGTTAGTTTCCCACCATTTCCCGAGCGCAAATTATTTTTTCTTGAGAAGGCCATTGCTTGAGGTATTATGGCTGATATCATTAATTTGCGGAAAATTGCGGGTTTGTGGTGAAAATTACTCAAATCTATAAAAATTATTGGGGCGGGTTTCCAACACCTGATCCTCTTAAAAAAAAATACAAAATACAGGAGCATAAAGGATCACAAAATACTGCTATTAGAAAAGACTTAGCCTGCGGAAATCAAAATTGGGGCCAAAAAGAAAATTTCACGAAATATTTCATACAAAATAATAATTTTTTGTTTTTTTTTAAGTCACCAAAACATTGGTTTAGAATATATATGTATGTAAAAACAAAGGAAGTGGTATGGGTGAATGTTTTGGTGGTTTAAAAAAAAAATAACCAGGGTTAATTCATAGAATATGCGTCGCTACGCGACGCATATTCTATAAATAAACCCTAACCTAATGTTGAGGCGGCGCATGTCGTTTTTGCATAAATTCCTATTGACAATAAATGTTTTGGTGCATTTAAAAAATAAATAAAAAAATTCGAAAATTAATTTTGTATGAAAAATATTTTTTTCCAAATTTTTTTTCTCCGAAACTACGCATTTCCGCAGAAAAAAAATTACATCACCAGAATCGCAAAAGCCTACACTACAGACCTATTGTACCAGTTAGTTGAAATAAAGGATCAGGTATTGTAAACCCCAGCCAAATTATTACTATGAAAAAATTAAATAAATAACTATGACAAGATAAAATTCATATTTTTAAATTTGCACATTCACGATAATAAAATATAATATGTACCCCCAATATCCATGAATGTACAGGTTGCAAAATAAATACCATATCTTCACATATATGCACCTACATACATACATGTACTTGTACATGTATACTTACATACATATCAACATATATAGTACCTATAAATAAGAACATAAAATAATCATACATTATAAAGTGATCAATTGATTATTGGCCAGCTTTTATTTAATTTCACCCATAGTGGTGGCGGTCGCGGGGGCGCGTGGCGGGGGTGTTAGCGGCCAGGTGGACGGTTGAGAAGTGGTTCAGCGGCCCGAAACAGAGGGGCTCGTTCCGAAAATGTTGCAGGATACTTTTATTCGGCGTTTGCATATAAAAACCTTTTTATATCGGTTCCAGTAAACTATTTTTTTTTATAAAATCCGATTAAAAAAATAGGTCAAGTTCGAGTTGAACTCGCGCTTAGAGGGTTCCTTACCATTCAGTTTTGGTGAAAACTGACAAAACTATTCTTGTTTTGGTTTTCCTGTAAACTATAATAGAGGCCCTATATTTTAATTTTTACTATCAATTTCAGTACACCAGACTTACAAAATGCACACTCGACACTAATTGACCTATGTAAAATATCTTAAGATACCTAAATAAAAATAAAACCATTGCATTAATTCTCCTTTCTGGTGTTTGAGTAAATTAAGTTTTAATTAAAATTCTAATTCCAAATTCCAAGTCTGAGAGCGACCTATTAACTTCAAAACCTTCTTGCTCCTAAGACTAGAACTTACGCATTAGAGAATTACAAATGATTCTCCTATCTCCCGTCATCCTAAGCCCACCTTTGACCCGACTCACCTTTTAATCGTATATAGCTTGCAGAGTTCATTTATTATTTCCAAAGTGGAGTAGCGGTGGGGCCACGCAAGAGTTCATAACATAAAATACCACATTCTGTATCCCGACGAACGGGGTAAGCAGAGTAATTGGTATTGTGCTGCAGGGACGTTATCTTGTCCGAATACTTTATTCGGACAAGATAACTGTAACCTTCCCTTCTTACCTTAGTCGTAGGGTTTATCCGGGCCGGGTTGGTACCACCGCACTGAACGAAACGTCGATCGAAACGGCTATGTAAATAGTTCGTGTTTTCCGTCCAGTTCAGTGTAGCCGACATGAAATGAAGGGAAGCACTGACATGACTCCTGTTCACCCGGTGGTGACATCGCGGATGTTGTAGGTGATGTAACCAACCGTGTCAGTTTCGATAAAAAAAAACAAGGAGGAAGTAAGGCACTAAGGCCCACCTGCTGCATGAGCATGACTCGGTACAAGGACCGCGCCAATGTGAGAGGTGGCTAGCCTGTCGCCCTATAGCACGGCATCTTGTCATCATCGCTTAGTCCCCTATTTTTAAGGCTATTTTTTGCTCGATGCACAATACCACATTATAATATTATTTTTAAATACAATATGACTTGTCCGAGTGTGCACAGACACCTAATGGATGCACTATAAATAAACAAATAAATAAATAAATAAATATTACGACGTGCTCGGAGGGAGATGCCGTGGGGCCATTGTCTTTAAGTATCGGCCCCACACAGTACAGTTTGTTACACCATATTATAATGATTACTACCCTTCTATACTATTTTAGGTTCTAGCGTTCTAGGTGGGAAAGGGAGCGGCGGAACAGTTGCGATCTTAGTGAGAGATATCAATTGTAAATTATTACTGTTTTATGAGGGCACAGGAAATTACACGGTCGGATTCAATCAAACAGAGGGATCATTAAATAGAAAGTATATAAAAAGTTGTAGGTTAGTTAGGCATGCCATACGTCCGGAATTAGGCCGGACACGGCATTTGGACTGCCCATCCGGAATTGCGTCCGATTTGTATCATTTTTGCAAGATGTAACGTTTGATATTACGCTACAGATGTATGTAAGTATGTACGTACCTATCTTTATTAGTAAAGTGTCGACAGAATTAATTAGTTAATCATTTTACTTTATTCTTTATTCTTTAGTCATCAGCATCACATCATCCATAGACAGTACACTGCACTCAGATTCGTCATATTTTACCATTTAACATTTTGCATTTTGCCAGTTCGATTATCACAGCGAAGACAAATCCAACGATCCCAAACACGATGGGATTATCATGTGTAGTTTAGGAGATCCTATGCTTCCGTCCGGCTACATCATCAGAACCCAACTAACAAACTAACAAAGTCACCCGAGGATCTGCAGAGCCGTGATTTGATTTTTCACAATTTATTTCATACGTTCGGATACTCCTCGCTCTCTACGCTGTCGCACTTCCAAAAGTCGATTTCACACTCTCAGCGAAAATGGGAAAAATTTGAGGGACCACCTACAGGACGAACCATCATCGATAGGCGAATGCTTTTTTTTAAATGTAGCCCAAAGTCCAAATCTAAACAGGTTTTTTAATAAAAAAATGAATTTTTCATATTTTTGCATTTAAATTATAATTTTTTTACTTTTTCGAAAAAAAAAACACCATCTTGTAGCCTTAGCTAGCCGATACGCGTCTTTTGAGCCCTCAACCACTCGCGTAGCCCCAAAACTTGCGACACCAGGACGATTTCACACTCTCAGCGAAAATGGGGGGCTATACTGAAGCGATCGAAAAAACATTTTCAATGTTAAAAAAATTATTAAGTGCAATAAATATATTTCGATATGATTTGATTTGATGTCGTGCTTCTCATAACAAACTATTAAATATGCATAATGTTTTTGAGGTTTGGTGTGGCATCCGGCATTGAGATTGAAAAATTATGGCAACCCTAAGATTAGTTTAAAATGGCGGTAGCTCAGTAGCCGGTCAGGTTGTTTGTTTTTAGCGGCGACCGAAATTATGAAACAATTTAGTTTGTGATGGTGGTAGTGGGATTATTTATAGTGTGGGTAATTATACGTACCACAAAGGGGTGATAATGTATTTGAAAATAGACCATTTTGGCCAATAGATTATTTTTTTATTATTTG
Source organism: Nematopogon swammerdamellus (assembly GCA_946902875.1). Classification (NCBI taxonomy): domain Eukaryota; kingdom Metazoa; phylum Arthropoda; class Insecta; order Lepidoptera; family Adelidae; genus Nematopogon; species Nematopogon swammerdamellus. The sequence goes on from OX336334.1 coordinate 1,092,732, forward strand.
GGTTTGGAAAATATCTATTTCAGATTTTTAGGGTTCCGTATCCATACGAGCCAATTACTAAACCTACGCCGTCTGTCTGTCTGTCTGTCCGACTCGTGGTCTGTCCGTACGTCCTAGGGCTTTATCGTTTGAACCGTAATAGGTAGCCGCTTGAAATTATAACAGAATATGTGTTATTATGGCGGATGTGCCAACAAATAATAGAGAGAGCAAAAAGTAAAAAATTAAGGGGTCCCCATACAAGAAACGTGCTAAGAATCGAATAGTACATATTAGACGAATATGGTTTTTGACATGTATGATATAGCGGATCTACGGAACCCTCCGTGCGCGAGTTAAACTCGCACTTGACCGATTTTTTTATCTTCTCATCCCCCAAGACGTTAACCGACAGAATTTGTACTTACGTACCAATTCCGAGACGTTTTACATCGGTGTTAGCATTAATCACGCCGACGTTCTGTCGTGTCGTGTCGTGTCGGATCAGCGGGTCAATTCACTATCGGGAAAAACGATAATCGAGTTCGTTCGATATAAAATAAAAAAAAATCAGCCTCACTCTCTTGTATAGTGAATTAGTGAAACAGATGAGTGGGTTCCATCGTCACCATGTGTTTCTTTATAACTGAATTTTTTTTTATTAATTTTTTTTTGGCACGGAAATTCAACAGCTTATACCAACATACATACAGCACGCTGTGTCCCGACAATCGGGTAAGCAGAGGAATCGGAGTTGTGCTGCAGGTACTCTTGTAAAATACAGTACAACACCGACCACCACGTTTAGAAAAGTATTCGGACAAGATAACTATCAAACAGCAACTAAGACCCACCTGCTACATGATGTCGGTGGAAGGACCGTGCTGAGGTGAGAGGTAGCTAGCCTGTTGTCCTTATGCACAGTATCTTGTCCTTGTCCCTTCGTCGCCTTTTGCGACATGCACGGCGAGAGATGCAGTGGGGCTATTCTTTTTAAGTACCGACCCCACACAGTACTAAATAAATACAAAATATGTTTTATGATTTCATTATTATTCCTAAGCAAATACCTGTTGCTCTTGAATTTCTCATCTTATTTATATAGTCATCGCATCTATACATCAACAATAATGACAAATAAGACAAACAATGACAAGGACTGAACAAAACTAAGAGGTGGAGTGGTGTTATTGGCTGTGTCTGATATTCCGTTGAAGTTTAGGACACAGAAACCTGCGACGACTGTCTATAAAAAAAAGAGAAACTAAGATAAACATTACAACAGATTAAAATAAATAACAAATAAATCGTACTCCATTTTATTATTATTTATTTTAATCACGCCGACGCACAGAGGGGTATTTGTCTATTTTAACTGGCCAAAATTAGTTTTGTGTGATTATGGATTCAAAATAATGAGTTTCATGTATTTAAAGTCTAAACTAATGAAATTACATAATATGTAGTGTAAAAATCTTTATTACGTATAAAAAAATCAACAATTTATTTGCGATCCCATAATATCGTACATCTCTGCGAATTTTGACAGACATGACATGCATTTGTTACGGAACCCTACATTCTTTTTTTTTTTTTTTATGGAACCTGACACGGTTGGCTACATCACCTACAACATCCGTGATGTCAGCCCATAACACAGGGTGAACTAGGTGCCATGTCAGTGCTTCCCTTAATTTCATGTCGGCTACACTAAACTGGACGGAAAACACGAACTATTTACATAGCCGTTTCGACCGACGTTTCGTTCAGTGCGGTGGTACCAACCCGGCCGGGATAAACCCTACCACCTAGTAAGGTAAGAAGGGAAGGGACCTACAGTTTAACGTGAAATCCGAACCACGGTTAGCCTCCAACGGTCGAGCGGTCACCCATCCAATCACTGACCGCGCTCAGCGTTGCTTAATAACAGTTGACTAACCAACCGCGCAACTGAGCTACCGAGGCTGACGAATTTTCTTATCCCTTAGTCGACTTTTACGACATGCGACGGGGAGAGATGCAGTGGGGCTATTCTTTTTAAGTACCGACCCCACACGGTACAACATTCATTTTGAAATAAATGTTAAATTAAGTAGAACGGACAGACATGCATTTGTTACGGAACCCTACATTCATTTTGCAGAACTTAGTAGAATGGACAGACAAACGTGTTACGGAACCCTACTTTTATTATAAAATAACCGTCGGAGGACTTTGGTTGAAAATTGTGAAATTTAGTAGAACGGACAGACATACATTTGTTACGGAACCCTACATTCATTTTGAAATAAATGTTAAATTTTGTAGAACGGACAGACATGCATTTTTACGGAACCCTACATTCATCTTGCAGAACTTAGTAGAATGGACAGACATAAACATGTTACGGAACCCTACTTTTATTAAAAAATAACAGTCGGAGGACCTTGGTTAAAAATTGTAAAATTTAGTAGAACGTACAGACATGCATTTGTTACGGAACCCTACATTCATTTTGAAATAAATGTTAAATTTAGTAGAACGGACAGACATGTATTTGTTACGGAACACTACATTCATTTTGCAGAACTTAGTAGAATGGACAGACATAAACGTGTTACGGAACCCTACTTAACAGTTGCACTCCGGGAGTGCCGGCAGATCCCGTGCCACTCGTAACTTAACCCTTAATGCAATGACTTAAGGTTAAATTTCGCTTTTCGAGATCTAACAATGACGCGATGACGCGAACAGAATTGATCCCGTGCCACTGTAACTTAACCCTTAATGCAATGAATTAAGGTTACATTTCGCTTTTCGAGATCTGACGAGGACGCGATGACGCGAGTTTAAAATTTTTTACCCAAGCGCCGCTAAAGAAGTCTTCACTTCAAAAATATAAATGAAACATTAACTTTATCTGTGAATTATCACGAGTACGACTTTAAAGTTTTAAATTATATAATTATATTACTTCCGCAAAAATCGCACTCCGGTTTTTAGGTATTTAACAAGGGTAATAGTACTACTTTTTATTGATATATGAATAGACACCCAGAAGTACCCAGAAGTATAACAAAAACCTTAGAATTCCTTTTAAATAAATGAAAAATTTAACACAATAAACCTTCTGTAATCATTGTACTGCCAAATTTTTTTAATGTATTGCAATTTAATTAAAAATAACTAATACACATTCGTAAATACCTGCTTTGCAACTGTCCATCTTTATGTTTTTTTTTCCACACTCAACAAACTAAAATAGCCCCATTAAACTTTTAACACTCTGATAGCAAAACGATAAACATTACGTGCGCAGGCACCGACATCAATATTGCACACTAAGTGGCGGGCGGGATAAGAGGTGCAGGGTGGCGGTAAGTGTCAAATGTCGTTGTTTGGTTTGTGGAGAATAGGTTATGTGATACAATACTGAATAGGAACAGTTTGATGAAATTGAATATTGGCCAGTTAAAATAGACAAATACCCGTATGTGCGACGTCGCGTCGTCGTGTCGTGTCATGTCGGACCAGAAATATAAATATATCGTACTCGACTCTCGATATCCAAGTCTCGCTAGTGAATAGAACTCCAGATCGGATCGTAGCGGGCGCACAAAAAATGTGATAAATTATAAACGCAACCGAACGCATTAGCAGCGACACCTAGCGACACTCGCGAGCAAGCCTAACTTGTATATTGTGTCGCGGTCGGAGCTGTTGTGTTGGACATTTACATAAAAGCCTAGTAAATTCGTATTAATTCATACTTTGTTCGCATTATAAGTTATAACATTAAATTACAAATTTAAAAAACCGCCGACACCTTAAAGAGTGAAAAAGAATTTCCGTTTAGTTCCTTAAAGGCGTCGGGGGACCGCTAAATAAATTATAAAATATAAAAACTCAGAGCTGCGTGGTTATTTATATTTATTTATTTATTTATATATTATACATTGCATTATTGCTATAGGGCAAGCCCCAAAATATAACAATATCATCAATCATCAATATCATATCATCATCAATCATCAATACTAATAATAAATCTGTAAGGGATGTTGATGGAGTAAGTTACTTTGTATTATGAAATACCGCGTTTTTAGACTCTATGTATGATACTAAAACTAAATTGACGATTTTTAGAAATCTTCTCTGTATGTATGTATGTATGTTCCTCCATAACTCTTAAAGCGATCATACGAATTCGATGAAATTTAGTACACGTTTAACTATATGAGACACAGGATAGGCTACATGAAATCACTTCTGGTTACGCTAACACGTGGCTCTCATGCAAGCCGAATTGTACCGTGCGCCGAAATAAAGGTACGGTAGCCGGCTTACTTACTTTTTTCTTTTTAAACACGAATTTAACGCGAGCGAAGCCGCGGGCAAAAGCTTTATATAATATATAAGTCGGTATTTGCAACTTTGATGTGGATGTGGTGGTAACCTTTCCTATCACACGCTGTCCGGCCGGACGCACTGATCGAAATTTACAAAGCGAAGACATCGTTTCACATTTTTTAAATAAAAATATTGTTCTCAATTTCTTTCATAATATTATTGCTACTATGTACATCGAAAAACTAAATCTTTATATCCTCACATAATTTAACTTTATCACTCATCGACGCATTTAGCTTTTTTTTGGAGTGATGACGTCACGTCTTATAAATTGATGAACACCGGCTGCACACACGAAAAAGTGTCACGTTCCATCTGAGCCTGTGTGTGCAAGCGAGAGCGCGTAACAAGCGATAGAGAGGCACAATCGGTATAGTCAAAGTTACCATGGAAACGTCTTAAGAAGTAAAACTGTCAAGATCAGAAAACAGAAGTTTATTGATGGCCAGTCACAAGATGATTAATCTTTCTACTGGAAATAGAATTACTGATCTTTGCTCTATGTACTACGATTATTCCACGTCATCACGTAAAACTATTGTCCGTAAACCGACTTTACAGACAACCAATTTTTTTTAATGTAATCTGGTATGGGTGTTCTGAGTCAGAGGGGCCAAAGCACATGCTCTGACTAGCCAATATGACCTCCGAGAGGGTAGGTGCCATACCGGAGACTTCCCTGGATTGCTGGCTATACCGGACTAGAGGAGAACACAACCGAGGCTGCTATGCGGCCATCTTACATCCAGTACGGTGGTATCAACCCAGTCGGCTACAATTTGAGCCAACCACCTAGTAAGGGGCAAGGGAAGGGACCTACAGTTTTACACCGGTTCCGAACGGTGAAGCAGCAGGTGTAGGTGTATGCACGTAAATTTTTTCGTCAGAAAAAACTCATTGGTACACGGCGACCGGATTCCAACCTCGGACCTCCCGCATGAGAAGCCGATGCCCAAACCACTCGGCCACCCGCCGCTTTAAGCTGTTAGAAATTTTATAAAATATCGCGACTCGATTAAAAGACTACAACGTTGCCACCGTGACCCCAACTCACTCACAGCGGGAAGTGACGTGACGGGCGCGCACGCGACCGGAAGTGGCGCCATGCTGTTTTTAAGCGCTGTCATCGTCGCGTCATGATGACCGGAAAGCGATAGAGATTCTGCCGTGTCACGTTTAATTTGGATTCCTTTTAAGAATTCAAAGGGAAAGTAATAAATACAAATTGTAATGGAATGTAAAAACAGTTCATATAAGATAATTTAGATATATAGATAGTCAGCCTCGGTAGCTCAGTGGTGCGGCCGGGCAACGGTGAGCGGTCATTACTTGGATGGGTGACCGCTCGACCGTTGGAGGCAGACCGTGGTTCGGATTCCACGTTAAACTGTAGGTCCCTTCCCTTCTTACCTTACTATGTGGTACTTCAAGTATCTTAATATTCATATATTTTTATTTTTTATTTTTGACAATAATTATACTACATTGTAGTATGTTAGTAATTATGTTGATACAAATTAGGTACGTATCAAAGTTTGACAAAGGCTCTTTACACCTGATTCACTCAATTAATAAGTCTTTGTAGTCAGAACTCTCAGCAAAATTGTTAATCTTGCTCAGGCTGTGTTTTCGATAGACGAGTCACTAAATACTTGTAAAAATATGCATAAAAAATACCCTGCGAAGTTTCTTGTCGGTTCTTCTTCGTGGGTGTAATCGAACCAGATAGAAAAAATTGTGACAAGTTCGAGTGCAGTCTAACTGCCATATGAATGATCAATCCTTACCTATAATAAAATCCAACGTCTGTTTTCTGTCTGAGTGTATGTCTGTCTGTCCGCTTATAACTCGAGAACCACTGAACCAATTTTAATAAAAAAAAAATCTACGGATAGCTTAATTCTTCTCATCAACTATAGGCTACTAACTATCACGCTAAATAGCTTATGAGGTTAGCAGTGAAGTGAAATATGAGAGCGGGCAGAGCGGAGCATTGTAAACAATACAATACAATACAGTAGGCTTTATCCCGGCCGGGCTGGTACCACCGCACTGAGCGAAACGTCGGTAGAAACGGCTATGTAAATAGTTCGTGTTTTCCGTCCAGTTCAGTGTAGCCGACATAAAATGAAGGGAAGTACTGACATGGCACCTAGTTCACGGTGTTACGGGCTGACATCACGGATGTTGTAGGTGATGTAGCCAACCGTGTCAGGTTCAATAAAAAAAAAATACATTCACACACACACACACACACATACACACCCTTAGTCATAGTATGATGGATGGATACTCGATATACTACAAGGTCGCAGAAGTCAGTCCCTATGCCCTACTACCCTATAATTATGACAGCAGGGAGGCGCGGTGACGGATGGCGGGGAAAGGGGAGGGGGAACACGCGACCGACAAATTAGATACGTCACACGTGCACGACGCTACGTTCTCGTCACCCACCATTACGTAACATTCGACATGACTACGTAACCATGGCATTGTGTTGCTATAATGTTAATGAGTCATCAATAATTTGTTACTAAAGAAAAAAGTCATTTTTAACCCCCGTCGAAAAAAGAGGGGTGTTATAGTTTAACGTGTATTTGTATGTGTGTATGTCTGTATGGGTATATCTGTGGCATCGTAGCTCCTAAACGGATGGACTGATTTGGATGCGGTTTTTTTATTGGAAAGCTGATTTAATCGGGATGATTTGTGACAGCGCCGCGCCGCCCCGCCGCGCTATCAGCCGCGCCTCGCCGCCCGCCCTACGACTGAATTCAGATTCCACAGATTGTGTGACCTCATTTCGTACGAGATTTAAATATACCACACAAATATGAATATTTCGTCATTGCTCTCAACCTGTAATAAATTGCATAGAAAGTTTGTGGAAAACACTTTTAACACTATACTATACGATTTACTAGTTCCAATGCAGTTGTACTCTCACGATCTTTGGACCCTAAAATTTAGTTGTATGGTCTTATGTTTTAATTTTTTTATAATATGTTAGTACTCGCTTTTTCTATTTCTTCATTAGATACATGAAAAGCCGAAAATGAAGAGAAAAAATACGTGCCGACCAGGATTCGAACCTGAAACTCCGGCTTGAGCCGCCAGCGCGTTACCAATTCCGCCACCGGGCCGATGGACCTATCTCTCTAAATTTTCGAACCACTAGTAGGTATGTCGCATCTTCTGCGTTTATTAAAAATGTTTAGTTGCGTCGTAAACAGCAACGTTGATGAAACTTGACTAGGCCTGCGCTGGAGTTAACAGAAACTGAATCCGACCTGACAGCCCGCCTGCCCTGGCGTCCCGCCCGCCCATCGCGACGTGGCGTTTAAAAATTGCTCATAAATCTGCTTCTATCGACTCACGCGCCTCCCCCCCCCCCCCCCCCCCCCACCACCACCCGTGGACCCCCCTCCCCCCCTCCGCCGGCGCAATCATTATTGTTTGCAACCAAGTAACCGTTATAGTTTTTCCGGACCGCACGCTGATCAAGTTGTTGGAGTTTATGTGGCACTTTATGGCTCGTCCGCGCTGACCTAAACCCGTGTTTATGACTCGCTCAGTACTTATTATACGGGTTTATGTGGATGTCGGTGGGCCTTTACGAGAGGGACACGTTTTTTATTTATTTTTTAAATAAACCAACATGGATCGCTGTGCCGAGAGACCAACAACGGTGCAGTCGTCAGTGCCAAAATCACCTCTCCTCGCGAAATCACGCTCAGTTAGGTGCCATGCCAGCAGATTTGCGGTTTTTCTCTACATTGCATACATACGTACATACCACGCGCTGTATCCCGACAATCGGTGTAAGCAGAGTGATCGGTGTTGTGCTGCAAGTACTCTTTTAAATTACTCTGCTTAACCCGATTGTCGGGATACAGCGTATGGTATGCACGTATATGCATATCTACACTAATATTATAAATTGGTAAATTTTTGTTAGTTTGTAAGTTTGGATGTAGGAGTTAATCTCCGAAAATACTCCTGTTCGCCTTCGCCAAACCCGCCATACTCTCGCGGAACACCCCTTTGTAGTCAACAGAAGAGTTCTTCGAACTGCACGATTCTCTAAATCGTTCTTGTGCCGCACTGCAAAGGTGTGGAACGGGCTCCCAGGGAATATCTTTCCCCACTCCTACAATCCACGGATCTGTCCACCTCCAAGCCGGACTGGCACCTTCTCGGCGGTGAAATTGGCTGCGCCTGAGGTTGCGACCTCGGGCAGAGCCACCCAGTTCGGTAGCAATAAAAAAAAATACGATTTTACGATTGATCAATATTTAGTTTCCCAGTTTTAGTTTCAATATACTTTCAGGATGGGCATAGGCTATTATTGCGAGCGAAGCCGCGGGCAAAAGCTAGTTAATTACAGAGTATTATTTAATTAAGACGTCTGTTTTCAGATGTACGGGTGTGAACCACTGCAGTTTCCACCTGCCGCAAGACCACGCGCCGGCGGCGGGGTGGGGGCGGGGCGTTCTCTACATTAAGTACGCCTGCTTCGACGGTACGTCAATAAATCGTTCATAACCCCCACTTAGGACAAATCGATCCTGTAAATCCTTCATTTAAAGGGTTGCCAGCCAACATGTGGTATTGTGGTATGCACTCCCACCTGCATCCTTTCCTCTAATGTACAGTCTGGGGTTCTTCAAACATAATGTTAAGGTTCACCTAGCCGGCCGACAAGGTATTCGCAGCCATCGTAAATATTCGAATGCCCGTGGGCGCCGTCGGACTACACCTCTGCGTTAGTCTGGCGAGCGCCATATGTCGTGTTTCCCATAAAAAAAAAATATCTAGTGGTTTTAGGGGCAATAAGAGTTTATACATTATTTCAAGCTTTTTAAAAAAAATCGCATGCGCACATCGGTCCACTTTTAAGATAATATTTTTTTATTACTTTATTAATTGATTACTTGATTATAAACATAGCTAAAAACCATCCCGATTACACCAGCCTTCTAATTAAAAAAAAACCACATCCAAATCCGTCCATCCGTTTGGGAGCTACGATGCCACAAACAGACACACCCATACACACATACACACACACGTTAAACTTATAACACCCCTCCGTTTGCGTTGGGGGTTACAAAATAGGATTAGATCACAAACTGACTGCGATCGAGATGAAACCTGCAAATGTGGAAGGCTCTTCCTGCCCATATATTCCCCCCAAGTACAGTCTCGGGACCTTCAAGAGAGGCGTGAATAGGTACCTGTCAGGCCGGCATGGCTTTCGCATCTCCCACATACGTCCCAATGCCCATAGGCGTCGTTGGACACCTTGTGGGTGGCTCAGCGCCACATGTCGCGCTTTCAATAAAAATAAAATGTGAGTTGTGCGGGGTCAGTACGATCGCTCTGAATGGAAGGTCTTAAACGCCAGATTAATAAATCATTAATTGAACGCATGATATTATATACAAATACTAAATTATTGAAGCGAAACTTTTAACGAACATTTGGGATAGGGATCTCAGAAAAAGTGAAACGTCACGAAAGTACGAACGGAAGTTACAACGCTCGAGCGTTGTAACTTCCGTTCGGCGCTCCTCTTGATAAATACAATTTTTAAGTTTTCGTAGCAGCAAGAGTACCGCGGATGCGTACAAATCGGTTCTGCAGATCCTTTCTCCACAGAACCGGCAAACTCTGGAACGCTCTACCTGCCCACATATTTCCCCCCAAGTATAGTCTCGGGTCCTTCAAGAGAGGCGTGAATGGGCACCTGTCAGGCCGGCATGGCATTCGCAGCCCCCGCCTGCGTCCGAATGTCCATGGGCGTCGCTAGACACCTTATGGGTGACTCGGCGCCCCATGTCGCGATTAGTATAAAAAAAAAAAAAGAGAGAGCAGTGCTATTTACGATCTAGACGACGTCTGCGATTGGTCCACTGTGTCCAGCCAGTTCCCATTTAACATTCTATGCAGCGCTCGTTCCAGCTCACAGCGTCACTTTTAAAATCCTAAAATCCATACCCATTTGTTTCATTTCTTTACGGTGCAGTTCACCGGATTAGTACCACCTCACTGAATGAGACTACTTTACTTCAGAAGATGTTTTAATGACGAAATAAAAAAAAAACCCAGCCAAGAGCGAGTCGGACTCGCGCATCGAGGTTCCCGCACCACAAAACAAGTTGAAAAAAGAAAACGTTTCTTTTATAGGAGCCACCTTGAATTTTTACGTAAATTTTTTTTTATTATTTGTTCTTATATCCACCAAAATTACAAATATTATATTATGAAAATTTCAACCGGCTAGCTATTACGGTTACAAAGAATACAGTCATCGAACGGACGGGCAGACAGACGTTGTAGGCTTAGTGATAGGCTTCCGTACGGGATACGGAAACCTAATAATTCAATTGAAAATCTATACACACATATCGTGTAAAGGTCACACAGGCAAAATCCTGTTCTCAGCAAAATCGAACGCAAACGAGGTCGACGCGGTCCCGAAAACGCGCACAATATCCTCATCAGTGGTCCACGCTTACAGTAATTGCCCAATCCCACTTGCCAGTTCCCACCACCCTCATCTGTGTCCGGAACAAGTGACGCAAGATTGCGAAGCCTTCTGTACTCGACGTAGGACTTCGCCGAGATGTGACGTTAGATATGCGGTGTACCACAGAATAGCGATCGGCGGCCGGCTTCCTACGTTGGAGAGGGACACACGTTTTACGACTTTTTGAGGCGGTCGCTCGATCGGGGGGGGGGGTAGGCACACTTTTTACGACTTTTTGAAGTGATCGCTCACTCGATTACGGTGGGGGGAGCACATTTTTTACGACTTTTTGAAGTGATCGCTCGATCAGGGGGGGGGGGGGGGGGAGGCACACTTTTATGACTTTTTGAAGTGATCGCTCACTCGATTACGGTGGGGGGAGCACAAAATTTTTACGTCTTTTAGAAGTGATCGTTTTATCAGGGGGGTGGGGGGGGGGGGGGGGGGGGGAGGCACACTTTTTACGACTTTTTGAAGTGATCGCTCAGTCGATAACGGTGGGGGGAGCACACTTTTTACGTCTTTTTGAAGTGATCGCTCGATCAGGGGCGAGGGGGGGAGGCGCACTTTTTGCGACTTTTTGAAGTGATCGCTCACTCGATTACGGTGGGGGGAGAGCACCTTTTTTACGACTTTTCGAAGTGAATCGCTCGATTACCATGGGGGCGGCACAATTTTTACGACTTTAGAAGCGCGTATCTCATCAAATATTGACTTAACCAAACAGTCATTTTGAATAGTCATTTTGAAAATTATTTATAATTTTCCTAGACCTAACCAAAGATAACGCTCAACCTTATGTGCATAGAATTCTTTTTTATATCCTCAGTTGCACGTATTGTGTGCCGCCACAATTTTTTTTCCAAATTTACCCCACCATTGTATAGCGGTTCATAGAATACATGTTCATTCCAAATTTCATCTATATAGTGCCAATAGTCTCTAAGTACAATGGCTGTGACATACGGACGAACGGACGGCCAGGCAGACAGAACGAGAAAATAGCTACGGAACCCTGACGAAAATACTGGTTTATAAAAGCTCCCGCCCGCCGCAGGAAGTGTCAATCTGTCTTGCACGGGTCAAGTCAACTGCAACAATATGTGTACACGGTGTGTGTACACCCATCCCCCTTACACGCAGAAATACCCCCTCACCACTACACACGCACCACACCCTCACACCCTCACACACTCCCTCACCCACACCCTCACCCTCTCTCACACACACCGACACTGTCAAACACAGTCCACACTGTCAAACACAGCCCACGCGCTGACGGAGAGCTTAATCGCCCGTGAAATAAATTTCACATTTCTATTTTAGCGAATAATTCGGAATTTCCGGGGTATGAACCCACTCCGTCACGCTCCCGTCTGTCTGTCCACAGTCGGTCAGTGCATCACACAACGACTTATATAAACGTAAAGTATATAATTCGGTGTACCGCGTGGGGCGGGTACTTAAAAAGAATAGCCCCACTGCATCTCTCCCCGTGCATGTCATAAAAGGCGACAAAGGGATAAGGACAAGATACCGTACATAAGGGCGACAGGATAGCCACCTCTCACCTCGGCACGGTCCTTCCACCGAGTCCTGCAGCAGGTGGGTCTTCATGGCTTACTTACTGCTTGATAGTTATCTTGTACATAGGCTGTTCCGAAAATTGTTAGTGAAATGAAAAATAGTTAGAATATGAAACAAATTTATTTACAGCTTTTCAAAATATTTCCCTCCAATCCCTATGCACTTATGCATTCGGGTGAACCAGGTTTCAAAACATTTAAAAAACGTATCTTGCGGGAGGTCGAAAAATAACCGCCGAAGTTCTTCGACGGCCTCGTCTGCAGTGTTGAATTTTCGCCCGCGAAGCATTTTTTTTACCGTGGGAAATAAAATAAAAATCGCATGGAGCTAAATCTGGGCTGTACGGAGGATGGGATAACTTTTGTACCCCCGAAGTTGTTAAATAGTCCATGTTTCTAGCGGTGTGTGAGCGGGCGGTTATCTTGGTGAAAAAGAATGCCACGGTCGCCGCTCATTGGGCGCTCGCTATTCAACTCCCCGAAAGCTTGAGGCAGACAAACTTCACAATACCAATCTTCAGTTCAGCCTGAATCTCCCGATGTGTAATGTGTATATTCTCCCGCAATAGCCACTCTACCCTGATGACGTTTTCATGAGTGACTGGAGTTGATGGTCGGCCGGGTCTGGAGTCATCGTTTAGGTTCTCTCGACCACGTTTAAATTCACGAAACCAATAAGTAATTGTTGCTAACGCAGGAGCAGACTCCCCAAAAGCAGCTTGCAAATTTTCGTGAGATTCCTTGAATGTTAACCCAAGTTTATAAGCATAGAAAATCATAACACGAAATGCTTCTCGCGAGACGTCCATTGTTGCAAATAAAATATGAGTGACGGATAACCGTTAAAAATATTTAAAAAAAATAACTACACATAGGTGGCCAATAATTTACATCAAGGAGATTTGTATTTAAATTAGCCGTCAAATCAAAATAGTTTCAGGAAAAAAACATTTTTATTTATTCTGTGGCTAACAATTTTCGGAACAGCCCACGTATTAATACTTATGTAGGTAAGCTGTGTGTGTATACATGTATACATATGTTTTGTGTAGTATGGGTTAATTTAATATAATACTTATAAGGTTAGGTACTAACAAAACATTGTGACTTGCGAAGTTTGTCAGTTTTTCTTCGCATTGAATTTAGAACTAGCGGAATTTTCGTACATGTCCAAGCGTAGGTTACCTACCTATGGATGAAATTATACTATAATTATTACATATGTATGTATGTGTGTATTTCGCAAAGAACGACGAGTGAATTGTCACGGATACCGCACGGTCAAGGATTATTTCTCTCTGATGATGACATTATATCATTTCCTGAACAAACAAAGGACCAATCGGTAAGGGAAACAGTGAGACACGCTCGAGCAGCGATAATATATTATTTCAGGAGGGGTAGGAACAACAGTGTGATTGATATCAAACGAGAGAAAATTATCTTTCAATTAAGCGTTAATCAATACTAATCATATATCTGTAAGGGATGGTCATGAAGTAAGTTAGTTTGTTCTAAAAAAGTGGACCGATTTGTATGCGGCTTTTTCAAAAAAGCTTGAAATAAAAGTTAAATTACAGATTAAAAAAACCCCACCCTTAAAAAGTACAAAATAATGTCCGTTTCATTACTTAAAGGAGTCGGGGGACCGCTAAGTAAATAAAATATAAAAACTCAGAGCAGCTGGGGAATTTACTTAGCTCTCCCCCCGACAAAATTTTTTTTGTACTTTTTAGGGGTCGGGGGATTTCTAAATTTGTAATTTAACTATTACAGAACCTGCACACTCTAGCGTCTCACTGAGGCCCATTCGGTGTAGGTGTTTGTTTAGTCTGCAGTGTCCTGTTAAGGTCCTTATCAGGATTCTTATGTCGTGATGCGACCATATAAACGTCATAAATAAAGTTGGCCTATAGGATGGCGTAGACAGAACTTTTTGCCCTATCGCCTCGAGCACAGCCTCAGGGTGCGTTGTGATGTGTACACTCACGCCAGGGAGGGAAACGAGCTCATCCATCACAGGGTCTCCGGTTCAGCACACAGCGTCCCCGGCATGGAAATATATATGTAGACGAGACAAGTACAAGTTGTATTGTATTGTATTGTTTATTGATCATTCATATGGCAGTTAGACTGCGCTCGAACTTGTCACAATTTGTTCTATCCGGTTCGATTACACCCATGAAGAAGAACCGACAAGAAACCCGAAGGGTATTTTTTTATACATATTTTTACAAGTATTTAGTGACTAGCCACATAATAACACTGCCCATAGTCTATCGAAAACACAGCTTGAGAGCAAGATTAACAATTTTGCTGAGAGTTTTGACTACAAAGAATTATTAATTAAGTGAATCAGGTGTAAAGAGCCTTTGTCAAACTTTGATACGTAATTTGTATCAACATATTTATGTTAGTTTATTAAACATAGTAGTATAAATTCTCGAAAATAAAACATAAAAATATATGAATATTAAGATACTTGAAGTATCAAGTTGTCAATGGGTTAATAAAATTGAGGTTCTAATCCTATTACTATGTCTGTCTGTTCGTCCGTCCGTCTGTCTGTTCGACGACTTTGACAGCTCGAAGTGCAAAGTTACAAAAACGGGGTTATACAAGAAACGTATTTTTTTTTTCAAAGTTTTTTTTGTGCGTATACCTCGGTGCGCGAGTTCGACTCACACTGGGCCAGTTTTTTTAGTATCTTCTGTCTGCTGCAAATGGAGTGTACGCCGACCATCTGGTACCGACGACCGGTAAAATGTATGAAAATGTTCGTTTATCCCGTTTCTATGCGTGCATGTTCAGCGGTGCCGCAGTGTATGACGGCCGCCGCGACATGTTGAGATATTGCTGGGCAAATGCGATGTTTATCAGCGCATTTTCGCTCCTGTTTTATGGTGATGGGTGAAGAATAAACATTGAGTAAGTGCAGATATAGCGACTCTGGAGAAAACATTCGGGGAAAATCTGACCACTTCTTTTTTTTTAGGTTTCCGTATCCGGTACGGGAACCTATTACTAAGCCTACGCCGTCTGTCTGTCTGTCTGTGTGTATCTCTTGAACCGTAATAGGTAGCCCTTTGAAATTTTGACAGAATATGTGTTATTATGGCTGATATAACAAAAAATAATAAAAAATACGAACAAAAAAAAAAATTCACGGGAGTTCCCACAGAACAGTATGAAACATTTAAAAAAAATCATGAATTTTAACTAAAAAGAAACATTTCATAAAACACGCCATAGATGGCGTGAGTGGCGCTGACCATGACATGGCGATACGGAGACCTCGGTGCGCGAGTTCGACTCGCACTTGGACGGTTTTAATTATTTACGTTCATTTATTAATACTTTCCGAATGACGTTTCTTTATCAATCTTATTTAAAACTCAGTATGCACTTTTGCTGACATGAATATTAACCAAAAATAGTTTTAATCTCACGACAATAATATCCTATTCACCCGTAGGCGGTAAAAATAAATATTAATTAAAAATGTTAATTTATAAATATTAATCTCTATTTTATGATCGAGGTCTCCCCGTATTATTTCCACAGTCCATTATTATTTATTCAGCTAAGTACCTACCATTATATGTAAGTGTGCCTGACTTCCTACCATTTGAAGGAAGTTCGTTGGTTTTTCCGAGCTAAGTTCATCGAAGTAATAAACACGCCATCTAGCGGAAATCCCTCCGCACCAGCCCTCCCTCACTCGGCCGCCCTTGACCTTATAGCACCTACGTGATGTTAGCAACAGAAGTTTCCTAATATAGCACACGATGTCGTCAACGGAACGACCTAAGTTTGAGTGTCTTCCGAGATTTTGTCCAAAGTCATCAAGATAATATTAAATTAGAAATACTTTATTGCTCCAAAACATTTACAGTAACAAACGATAAGTCATTTACATGAGGGGCAAAGGCGGACTTATCCCTTACAGGGATTTCTCCCAGTCAACCTTCGGATGTTTGAGAGTGGTATGTTGTGAGATATAAGTAGGTAGTAGCAAAAGACTTGAGTGTGGGAATGTAAAAAAAATATAATACAAGGAATATAACTATGATAAACTATAATAAATACTACACATGACTACGTATTAGTTAATTAACAGTATAAATTAAAAATTATAAATAAAATAAAATATATTGTTCAGTTTTCGTATGTGTAGCCTGTAGCCTTAAAACTATCCAGTGTACCCTGTGGTATGTACGCCAGTACACTTTTCTATTCTGTGCCTGTGGGTAGAATGAAAATAATCTCCACAGGTCAATATTCAATATAAAATATTTTTAATTTTTCCTTTTTTCGCATCATCATTTTGATCTACCTTCATTCGGCCTCTTCTCGTTATAACACCGTGTGTGCACAAGCTTCTCGATAATTCTTAATCATAAAAATTCTTCCTGCGAAAAGGTGTCTAGCTTGGCGATCTCCACGGCGCGGCGGGGCCCCTAACCGGCGGAAGGACCCAGGTAACGGCGTCCCAGGGCGCCAGTAAGCACCTCCGACTCCACAGCAAGGTAGCCCTTTCCTGTTTGCTTATTTGTACCAAATATCACATTTTTAATACAGTCCATTTCCAATTTTCGAACAATATAAAAGTATGAATTAAATACTTATTAAATTACAGTTTATGTAATATATAATATCAATATATATATATATATATATGTATATACATCCTTGTCCATTCAGGATTAAAGGATTTTAAAGGAATATTACTAGAGTGCGCTACGAAGGATAGTTTCAATGAAATCAAGTCGCAATAACTGAGGTGTGAAGGAAGGAAGCGGTGTGACGCGGCGCGGAGAGCCGAGGAGCAGAGGGGTGCTGGCGCGGGCAGCGAGCGGGAGAGGGGAAACGAAGTTTGAGGCAGGCACGGAGGCAGGTGATGCGCGCAAACTGCGCGTGTAGCGACGTCGGCTGATCGCGAGCGACTAATTCAGTTGCGGCTGAATGTCCTCAACTCGGTGGAACATGACGCGCAGTCCAAATGCACTCTCTACTAAGGGACCATATGTTGAAAATGGATCATGACTTCATGACATGATTGAGCAGCTGGCGAACAAAATTCGATGATTTCGATTTTGATCGATTTTGTTTATATTTTATAATTTTTTTGTGAATTTTTAACGCTGAATTAAAAAAAAACTCTTTGAATTTAAAAAGAATTACTTACAATATATTGAAATTTATTATATTTGCAACATCATCAAGATCGATCGAACAAGATTGGTTAATTATTATATTTTCAAGATCGAACATCACTATTCGTGTGCTACCATCGATGGTGCTACGACCAATAAAGTATGACATTGTCGTGCATGCATTTTACTGTAAAGAATACGGAACTTCATGCGCGTGTTTTCGATGACATCTGTCACAGAGATCAAGCTATATTTAACGAACTATAAGTAGTCGAGATGGCCGTCACTGGATACTGGCAGCAATAAACGAATTTCCTATTCGATTGGTTGCCACTATTTAAAAACAAATTGAACAAATTACACAAAAACTATTATGCATGTAGATAGTCATATACCGATCCTCTCGAGCCAAAACTCACCAACTAACAAAAACCTAATACTGAGATATTAAAAAATTTTAGTTTTTAAATTTTTTTTACTTTTATAATTAAAAAACTAAAAAAAGGTAATGAAGTTATTCCACTTTTGTTGTATTCGTAATTTTGTATGCAAAAACTAACCAAGTACATTGGTGAGTCTTTCCTTAACAGAAATTACGATACATCGCAACTTGTTTAATTTTTTTTGAACTATTAACTATTTTTAATTTTTTTATTTCTCATTGAAAACGTTGAGATATAATTTTGGTGATTTTTTCTTAAACAGAGCTAAAAATTTGAAGTTTGCAAGTACAAAAAACTCAATTTTGATAAAAACTGCATTTGGCGAGTTTTGGCTCGAGGGCGTCGATATATTCCTTGTCACACGTAAGCCAAAGTTCTTTTTGGGCATTTTTACTTGCTTTTCACGAAGGTCGAAGAGTTAGTAGACTATTGGGTTAGTCTGTCGTCGCTCTAAATTGAAGGGATCACTCGACGAATAAAAGATGGTATCGGACAAATACAAATTGTCCTATTTTAATTCAGCATGTCTGCTTAGTTAGCAATACAGTAAATAAAAGAAAATACACTTTTTTGGCTGGAGTTTTTTTGTAACCGACTTCTTAAAAAAAAATGTGTTTATCAATTCGAACCGAATGTATGTAATATCGTTGGAATTGCACAATATTCGTATATGTTAGTCTATGTGGACTTCTAAACAGGTGTGCCAAATTTCAAAAGTGTGTGTGTGTGTGTTTGTCCACGAAATATTCAGACCCTTGAGTTGAAGGCGGTACAAAAGCATACCTGAAAATGTATAGATGGATCCCTTTTGTGCTTTTTTACCGTCTTCTACTCAAGAAGTTCTAGTTGTTTATTGAAGTCGGTGCAATGTATTTTAAAACAGTTATTTTTTTTCAATATATAGTAACAGGTCGAAATTTTTAGACAATGAAAATCTGTGTAAATGGTCCATATCACAGAGCATCAAATGCGCGCGCCCGCCCCTCCTAGAGGCGCCCTGAGCGCGATTTCCTTACAACGCCGTTGAAGCCTGTGGGCGTGGCCTATGACTTACATATGTGTGTTGTGCGTGTGCATTTGTTTTGTGCGTGTGCATTTGTTTTGTGCGTGTGCCTAACTTGCTCCTCTTTGTGTGTAGTGTCGATACTAGCACACACACACATACGAAGCGCTAGCAGCATTGCGTGTAGTTTTTGGGTTTCAAATATTATCGCTTAGGGCGTCTCTAGTAGGGGGCGCGCGCGGTAGGTATTTGATGCTCTGTGGTCCATATCATACAGCACACTCCGATGAAGCGAAACCATACAACATAACTACATACACTCCAGCTGCGCCGCATCCACTCACTGACAAGATAATCCTCGTGAATTACGATGTGAAAACTGGCTGTTAATGACCCACCATCGTTCCGCCTCCGAATGTTATCGCTTCCTAGAACTTTGGAGTTTAATTTCATTGGTGACGGAGATTCGCTTTATCTTTGAGATGTAATCAGTAATCAGAATCACACACTGGTGTAAGCAGGTTTTCCAGTAAAAAATGTATTACAAAATAATTGGCTCAAGTGCGTAGTACCCGTAACCAACGAGCATGTATAAACAGAATAGGCGGCAGAGATATTATGTCAGGGCCGTGGCACGTGGAGGGAGATCCGTTGTCTCTGCCTACTCTACTGGGAAACAGGCGTGACGCTATGTATGTATTTAGGTATGTTGTAAAGAAAAAAGAAACCACATACTTTTTCATATTGGTATATTATCCACCACTGAGTAAGCCGAGATAAAATAAAATCAGTGTTACTAAAACTAATCACAAAACCATATAAAAACTAAATACATACAAAGAGGAAAAACCGGATAAATCCGTGTCGAAATCGCGCACCGAGGGTTCCGTACCACCAAGGAATTGACCGGTTTTTATTATTTTTAGGGTTTCGTGCCTCAAAAGATGAAAAAAATTCACAGATCTCGTGCATTACATGACCTTCGGGTACTTTGAAAATTACTTTTAGGGCGTATTCAAATATAAGCGTATAGCGAGTCGCCGACTGTGAGCGTGAAAATATCCTGGTGTGGCTGAAGCGACGAACTCAACGGGCGAACGCACTCCAGATTCTAACAACGCGCATCTGTTCACTATATAATTACTCCTACTCCTCTGAATACTAACATGTATTCATATTTAAAAATTTTATTATAATTTACTTGGTTTTTCATACTGAAATATGTAAATTTTGAAAAATTTACAAAAATTGTCACAAATAAAAAAAAATCTCAAAACAAACTATGTATACTGAAGCGAGCGAAGACATTTTCAATGTAAAAAAAAAATTGTGATTGGAGCACGGTAGCTAGTTACGCAATATTTTGAAACCGTGTGGGGTCGGTACTTAAAAATAATAGCCCCAATGTATCTCTGCCCGTGCATGTCGTAAAAGGCGACTGAGGGATAAAGGTGCCGTGCTAAAGGGCGACAGGATATCCACCTCTCACAGCAGCAGTCATGCAGCAGGTAGGTCTTCGTGCCTTACTTGTTGCTTGATAGTTACCTATCTTGTCGTAATACATTGCTAAAAGTGGTGGTCGGTGTTGTGATGTAGTTTACAAGAGTACTCGCAGCACAAGACCGATTACTTTGCTTACCCCGATTTTCGGAATACAGCGTGTGGTATGTATGCATGTATGCATTTAAAAAAAAAAAATATTTATAACATGATTTTACAAAATATGTATGTACCCCATCTCGTGCGTAACTACAAGAGTACATACGATATAAACACTTGCAGCTTAACGGATAAATTCCAAACCACTCTGTATCACGAAATAGATTTACGATTGCAATGAAAATTGTGAAGCCACGAACCACACGAGGAGTAGACGAGGTAGAGGTTACAATCAGTAATATTATTTTTTGCGTGTGTAGTTGTATAACCCAATTCTTTTAACTGTGCACTTCGAGCTGTCAAAGTCGTTAGGTTGGCAGGACTGAATGTACCCTCGCTGCTTACTTCCTCACCTCTCCGCCGATGCCTATCAGTACGGCCTGCACTCCGTACTCATTAGGCGTCGGCGATGAGGTGAATAAGTCAAGCGGGGGGTGAATTCAGTGCTAAAGCTAAGGGATATATTTAACTAATTAGTAAGTCTTTGTAGTCAGAACTTTCAGTAAAATTCTTAATCTTGCTTGCTCTCAAGCTGTGTTTTCGATAGACTGTGAACGATGTACCGTGTGGGGCCGGTACTTTAAAAGAATAGCCCCACTGCATCTCTCCCCGTGTATGTCGTAAAAGGCGACTAAGGGATATGACTCCCTTCTTATATTACTAGGTGGTAGGGTTTAGCCCGCCCGGGTTGATACCACCGTACTGAATGAAAGGTCGGTCGAAACGGCTATGTAAATAGTTTGTGTTTTCCGTCCAGTTCAGTGTAGCCGGCACGATCGAAGGGAAGCACTGACGTGGCACCAAGTTCACCCGGTGTTATGGGCTTACATCACGGATGTTGTAGGTGATGTAGCCAACCGTGTCAGTTTCCATAAAAAAAAAAGAAGATGTTATTAAGTGGTTAGTCACTAATAGTCACTAAATACTTGTAATAATATGTATGAAAAAAAAACCCTTCTAAGTTTCTAGCCGGATCTTATTCGTGGGTGTAATCGAACCGTATAGAAAAAATTGTGACAAGTTCGAGCGCAGTCTAACTGCCACATGAATGATCAATAAATAATAAACATATTTACTTTGATCGTCTGGCATTGCGCAACACTCCTGACTCCTCGTCTCATAAATCCGCTAATCCGACCTCTATCAAAACACACATTTCGAAAGCGACGCGAGATTCCAAAACATTTCAACTCGCCTAAATCACTATGTTAAGGCGATTTGCATTTACATTGAAAAAAAGGGGTTGATAAAATATAAAATTCTTATGAGATTTACTTTAAAGAAATATCTAATTAATACTGAGTTAGTTATGTAATAATAAAAACTAGTCATGCATTTTTCTAAATGAAAATGTTAAAAGTGTTGTATCAAACGCGACGAGACAAACATTTCTGTTTTGACAATGTTTTTCAGTGCCAATTCTTAGTTCAATTATTATTTATTTATTAAAATACTGGCATAGGTATATTTTTGTTCAGTTTATAAAAAAATAAATAAATAAATAAAATAAAAAAAAAAAACAAAAATTTATATTTGTATAGGTATACAAACGGTGGGTGGCCGAGTAGTTTGGGCATCGGCTTCTCATGCGAGAGGTCCGAGGTTCGAATCCGGTCAGCGTGTACCAATGAGTTTTTTCTGACGAAAAAATTTACGTGCACACGTACCGTACACCTTCACCGTTCGGAACCGGTGTAAAACTGTAGGTCCCTTCCCTTGCCCCTTAATAGGTGGTAGGCTCAAATTGTAGCCGACTGGGTTGGTACCATCGTACTGGATGTAAGATGGCCGCATAGCAGCCTCGGTTGTGTTCTCCTCTAGCCCAGTATAGCCAGCAATCCAGGGAAGTCTCCGGTATGGTACCTACATTCTAGGAGGTGATATTGGCTGGTCGGAGCATGGGCTTTGGCCCCTCCGTTTCAGCCACCCAGACGGGATTATATAAAAAAAAACATATTGATTTTTAAATAAAATAATTTAAGATATAATACCTACCTACCTCAAAAAGGGTCAAGTGCTTAGTACCCGTAACCGATGAGCATGCATGAAGAACATTATGCGAGTGAAAGAGGCGGCAGAGGTGTGTCAGGATCGTGGCACGTGGAGATCCGTTGTCTCTGCCTACCCCACCGGGAAACAGGCGTGACGCTATGTATGTATGTATGTATGTATGTATAATACCTACCTGTTGTTTCAGATTTATTTAATAAAAATTGATTGTCTGTAAAGTCGGTTTATGGACGATAGTTTTACGTGATAACGTCATAAAGTGGTAAGACTACTGGGAACGGTTATCGCGATATTGTGATACATATTCGGACCCTTGTTTCATGAATATTCTAAATTTGAAATCTTTTCCGACCGGCCAGATGCGCTTAATATATTATGGTACGAGTAACCTTCTTTCAATTTGTGCTGCCCTGGTACTTTAGAACCAGAGAGATAAATATGCACAAGCCGACGCTTGGGCCGATTGTGCCTCTCTATCGCTTGTTACGCGCTCTCGCTTGCACACACAGGCTCAGATGGAACGTGACACTTTTTCGTGCGTGCAGCCGGTGTTCATCAATTTATAAGACGTGACGTTATCACGTCAAAAGATAAAGATTATTCCTGTGCGTGCACTTATGTAATTTGTAAAGACATAATACGCTTCTCGCCGTAGTTAACATAATTTATAAAAATATAAGACATCTTAATTCCGAGAAATGACGATCAAAATAAACTATGTCGTTCCGACAGTTTTATGACTTTGAAAATAAAAAGAAGTTTAGAATTTTACAACCGCTAGTTACGGTTCTACGCAAACGAGGGATCAGATATTATATTGCAGCAGCGTAGTGACCAAGCCAATTTACAAAGATAAAGAATTTTATGAGCGCATGCATATTTCCCCTAAAATTACAGGGGTCCTTCAAGAGAAGCGGGAACGGGCACCTGTCAGGCCGGCATGGCATTCGCTATCCCCGCGTACGACCGAATGTCCATGGGCGTCGTTAGACACCTTACGGGTGTCTCGGCGTCATATATTGTACATTCTATAAAAAAAAGTTTTTTTTCCGAATGTTCTCCGACAAACATCGACCGACAAAATTGTAAAATTTTAGGTTTACATGCCTCGAATAAGATACGCTAAAAAGTTCAAATTAATGTTCTGTTTTCTAAAAAACCGGCTCTGAGTTTTTATATTTTATTTACTTAGCGGTCCCCCGGCTCCTTTAAGTATGTAAACTGAAATTATTTTTGATTTTTAAGAGTCGGCTGTTTTTTAAATTTGTAATTTAACTTTTATTTCAAGGAAAAAAAAACGCATGCAAATCGGTCCACTTTTTAAGATTATATATTTTTTTATTATTACTTGCTATACAAACATAGCTAAGCACCATCCCGATTAAACCGGCTTTCATCATTCATCTGGAACCTCGGCGCAGACCATTCACCCGGCCTAAATATCGTACATTGAATCATAGATAGATACATTCGAAAAATCCAAACCCATGACAACGGCATCTATCATTCATCATCATCATCATTTGACATATTAAACTTGTTTATATATAAAACATTTTTATCTGACGACGACAATGAGTTGAAATATCACGAAATGTGTGTTTTTTTAAATTCGAATGTACATAATATACATACATATACATACATACCACACACGCTGTATCCCGACAATCAGGGTAAGCAGAGTAATCGGTGTGGTGCTGCAAGAACTCTGCAGAATTGCAACACAACATCGACCACCACGTTTAGCAAAGTATTCGGAGAAGGTAACTATCTAAGCAGCAAGTAAGGCACAAAGACCCACCTGCTGCACCTCGGTGGAAGGACCGCGCCAAGGTGAGAGGTGGCGTGCCTGTCGCCCTTTAGCACGGCATCTTGTCCTTATCCTTTAGTCGCCTTTTACGACATGCATGGGGAGATATGCAGTGGGGCTATTCTTTTTAAGTACCGGACCTCACACATTACATGTACATCCTTATCCTTACCTATAATAAAATCCAACGTCTGCTTTCTGTCTGAGTGTCTGAGTGTCTGTCTGTCCGCTTATAACTCGAGAACCACTGAACCAATTTTAATAAAACAAAATTCTACGGATAGCTTGATTCTTCCCATCAACTATAGGCTACTTAATATCACGCTAAATAGCTTCTGAGGTTAGCAGTGTAGTGAAATATGAGAGCGGGCGGAGCCGCGGGCACAGCTTGTAATATATATTAATAAAAATAATTTTAGTAAATCAATAAGCAACATAGCTTTAAGCCTGACCCACTTTCCCCTAGCCCTGTCAGTAATAGAGTTCGCAAGTCACCCTGCTAGGGGCCGCGACTGCAAATCCCTCGAAGTATTGATACGCTGCATTTATGATTTTTTTTGTAACCCCCGACGAAAAAGAGGGGTATGTTATAAGTTTGACGCCTCCGTCTGTCTGTGTGTGTCTGTGGCATCGTAGCTCCCAAACGGATGGGCCGATTTGGAAGCGGTTTCTTTTATTAGAAAGCTGGTTTAATTGGGATGGTTCTTAGCTGTGTAGTAATCAAGTAATTATGAAGTAATCAAAAAATTATGTCTCACAGATGGACTGACTTGGATGCGGGTTTTTTTTTTTAACTTGAAATAAAAGTTAAATTACAAATTTATAAAACCCCAACCCATTGAAGCAGTTAAAAATAATTGTAGTTCAGTGTAGCCGGCACGACCAAAGGGAAGCACTGACATGGGACCTAGTTAAACAAGGTGTTATGAGCTGATATTAGTAGGTAGTAAATGAATTAAGCAACCAACAGGTTATAAAAAAGTCGACAAAAAACAGTAAATTAAATTACACCATCCCTCTCACAACACCGATTACTTTGCTTACCTCTTGGGATACAGAGTGTTGTATGAATGTATGTAAGTACCATCGATCGCTCGCTTAAAAATTGCTTCACAAAAAATATGTCGAAATTTACTCAGACAGGACGTAATATTTTCACGAAATTCCCCAAAATATGTTTTTCTCGTTAAGTTTTCCCTTCAAGGACTGAGACACGCCTAAGCCTCTAACCAAATTTTATTGGGTCGGCGGCGTTCTCAAATTCATCTCCGGCCGAGTGAAGTGTAGTGGGGCACTCGACGGGATGAAAAGCGAACTGGGAAAAATAAAGGAAGCAAACTGGCGAGGAACTGTAGAAGGGAAGAGTACGGGGCAACATGTTCGGAAACAAAATATAATAATATATATAGATAGATAGATAGATATGGATGCGGATGGACCGATTTGGATGCGGTTTAAAAAAAAAACAGGTTGAAATAAAAGTTTAATTACAAATTTTAAAAAACCCCAACCGTTAAAACGTCAAAAGTCATTTCCGTTTACTAAGTAAATAAAATATAAAAACTCAGCTGCGCGGATATTTACTTAGCCGTCCCCCGACTCCTTTAAGTAGGTTAAAGTAAATTTAAAAAACAAATTTGTAATTTAACTTTTTAATAATTTTTTTGTACGGAACCCTAAATCTATTCTAATCCTTCATTATTTTGTACATTATTGTACGAAACTACCTAGATATTTTAATTCAATAATATTTACTAACTAAATGAAACGTAATTTCTCGATAAGAACATGTTAGCCTAAATTAAAAATATTATCGGAAGGGATGATTAATGGCCTTGGTAATTTCATCACCCAGCGCCGTTTATTATGCCACTATTATAGTAAGCTATTATCGCAAGCGATTGTGCACACAGCTTGGCTCTACATATCTGTGGCTTGGGGCCAGGGTTAACGGCTTATGTATACGAGGTACATACAAGTACCACAGAATATAGAACAGAGGGCACTCTACTATAGAAACGACCAAGAGCTGCAACATTTTTGCTTCACTGGTAACCCTAAATGGGCTACTGCACATAATATTCACTTGATTGATATTATGATAAATTATAATACTTGATTTGAAAAAAAATATTTAAAAATAATTAAATCTTGACCTAAAAATAACTAAATTAATTATAAAAATTAATTAATTATTAATTATGTTAGTATTTATTTATTTATTTTTTTTTTTTTTTTAATTTATTTATTAGGTTAATTTTGTCAATGTTATACATTGTTAGTTAGGTTTTAATTATTTAGTTATTAGTATTTATTTTTTATATTTGATGCAAATTAAATGGTCATTAAATTAAAAAAAAAAAAAAAAATTATAAAAATAATTATAACTATTAATAAAAATAATAGTCTTGATTGATTGGGATACGATTTTTAGGTTAGTTTTTTTTATATTCTTTATCTTTATTCAAAATTAATAAAAACTAAATAACTAATACACTAAAACTAAAACTAATCTAAAATTAATATTAAAAAAACCTACAAAAAATAAATTTCTGAAAAGTCCGCCGAAGCCCGTCTCTGCCGACGCCAAGTGTACCCAGTGCACTTGGCGTCGGCAAGTGTACTGAGTGAGTTCTGAGTGTTTATCTTTTACTAACGTAAGTAAACGGAAATTATTTTTGAGTTTTAAGGGTCGGTTTTTTTTTTTTTTTAATTTAACTTTTATTTCAAGCTTTTTAAAAAAAAAACATCCAAATCTGTCCATTTGTGAGACTTATACCCAGTCAATTGAGTTCCATACCTTGTAAGGTGCCCAAACTCAAATTATGTAGGCAGTCAAGTGCCCCTCACATACATATACACGCACATACACACACATAATATATTTTTGTATTCCGTGGTACATACCAACTTATCCTATGGTACAATACGTGGCGGTTCGCAGCGCCTGCGACGACCTCGTGAATATAATATTTTATGTGCAATAATATTAGCGAATGCGATGTTATCCACGGGCATTTTATGCACGATTTTAGGGTAATTTCGATTTATGATAATAGTATGTAAAACCACTGCTATATGTATATATGAAATATATATATTTTGTCGAAAGCGACCATATCAATACTACTAATAATAAATCTGTAAAGGATGGTCACTGTATGCATAACTAAATTGACGATTTTTAGAAATCTCTTCTGTATGCATGCATGTATTGCACTGCCAGTTAGCCACCGCGAGATTCTATACTTTTACCATAGAGCCAATTTAGAGTTAATTTTCAAATTCAAAGTAGTATTTTTTTATAATGTTTCGAATGTGTCGTTTTACCTTGTCGATTTTATTTGTAAACAGCTCAGTTCAGACCCCCCTATATTACTTTACTCTTTGGTTCAGACCCACACTCCAAAATCTCCATATGTATTAAAAATATTGATCATTGAATAATTTTAAAATTAATTTTTTTTATAAATTTAAAAGAAATTATTGATTTCTTTTCGCATCGCACAGTGTCAAATATGACCATAAAATCGGACACGTCCTTTTTATTCCAGAAATTTATAGATTTAGTTATTTAAAATGCTAGAGTAAAACTCCCCCGCCTCTGCGACTTTTAGTTTAGGAGAAATACATTTTTGAAAATTACACTTTTTTAGTTTCGAAAAAACGAAAAATAATTCTACAATTAAAACTAAGCTACTTATTTAAATTTCACTCAGCCTTATCCAAGACCCTTTCGAATATCCACATTTTAAAAGTTATTCGAGGCTGTGAAAGTTTGCAGAAATCGAATTATATATTTTTTTAATTATTTTTATTTAATTTTTTTTCTCCTAGATCCCGTAGTAGTAGGCGGAGATATTTATACCGAAAATAGTTCACTATTTCCTCTGTCCGTTAAAAAAAACCGACGCCTAATTCCATGGGTTTAAGAAGTTATGCTCATTTTAGTGCAATTATCAAGTTTCGGGCAATAGGGTTGGCACTTTACAAAATCTTTTATTTTTCCGCAAAATGATGATATGGTCCCAGCAGTGGATGTATATGGACTGGTCAGTTAGTCAGTCAGTGTGTATGTGTTCACTGCTGGACATACGCCTCCCCAATTTTAAACATAGTAGCCGACATGAAATGAAGGGAAACACTGACATGGCATGCATACCTAGTTCTCCCGGTGTTATGGGCTGACATAACGGATGCTGTAGTGTAGGTGATTTAGCGAGCAGTGTCAGTTTCCATACAAAAAAAAAACAAAAAAAAAAACAAAAACAAAAACCAAAACAAGCTAATCACTAGTTTACAAATTATTATTTTTTTTAATACCCATAGACAATTTATAGTAAATTTGATTTGTGTCGACCCTCATATCATTATAACTTAAGCCATATATTTTTATCACGTCGCGTTTTTTAAATATACCCTAAAGTTGTTTTATACGGATTTATACTTCGTGTCTAGTTTGTTACTATAATATTGTAAGATTAAAGTAATTGTTGAAAGTGATTTCCTTTTAAATATGTCTTCAAGACAGTGTAAATTAAGCCTAAATAGTTTTTGTTATGTTTGCGGTAAATTTATCATTACAAAAAAGAAGATAAATATTACAGAAGCGGTAAAACGAGCCTACTTCCAATACTTTCAAATTCCTGTATCAAATCTTGATAAAAAGTGGGTACCTGGAGTAGTGTGTGATAATTGCAGAAGTGTGCTTACGAACTGGGCTACAGGAAAAAATAAATACTTAACATTTGGCATACCAATGCAATGGAGAGAACCAACAAATCACGGTTGTGAAAAATGTCTTTTTCACAACTGTGATAAAAAAAAAGACAAAATTATAAAGAAATTGTTTCCAATTTATTACAAAATTACCACAAAATGGGAGTGCATATGTCCCTTAAAATCCCCTTTTTGCACTCATACTTGGATTTTTTTCGAAAACCTAGGAAGCGTAAGTGACGAGCATGGCGAACGTTTCCATCAAGATTTAAAGTCATTTGAAAAGAGGTACCAAGGTTTTTGGGACAAAAATATGTTAGCTGATTACTGCTGGTCTATCTTGAGAGAAACTGACCCCGACCAGTATAAAAGATGAAGTACTTTGAGTCATTTTTAATGTTTTTATTGCATAACTAAGCAAATAATTTGCAAATTTTTTAAAATAAATATTTTCAAAATGTGACGTGCTCATTTTTTTTTTACTTCAGTATCGAACTAAGGATGGTTTATTCTAAAGATACACATCACTTTCATGCGTGGGTATTTTTTGTTGTAAACTAGTGTTATTATTAAAAGAAATCACGAAACAATACAATAAAATTAATCAAATGTCAAAAATAAATAAATAAAAAATGGGAAAATTTTTATTCATTCTAGTAACAACCCTAGCCCATAGCGAATAACTCCTGTAACTTCTTAATCCCATGGAATTAGGCGTCGGTTTTTTTTTAACGGACAGAGGAAACAGTGAACTATTTTCGGTATAAATATCTCCGCCTACTAATATGGGATCTAGGAGAAAAAAAATAAAATAAAAAAAATAAAAAATAAATATAATTCGATTTCTGTAAACTTTCACAGCCTCGAATAACTTTTCAAATGTGAATATTCGAAAGGGTCTTTGATAAGGCTGAGTGAAATTTAAATAAGTAACTTAGTTTTAATTGTAGAATTATTTTTCGTTTTTCCGAAACTAAAAAAGTGTAATTTTCAAAAAATTATTTCTCCTAAACTAAATGTCGCAGAGGCGGGGGAGTTTTACTCTAGCATTTTAAATAACTAAATCTATTAATTTCTGGAATAAAAAGAACGTGTCCGATTTTAAGGTCATATTTGACACTGTGCATCGTCAAGAAGTGTATTATTTCTCAAGAATATTCACTGGAGCTGGAAGTTCCAGTACGGTATGTTCCCCCATAACTCTTAAACTGATAATCTGAATGCGATGAAACTTAGTATAATCAAATTTAACTATACGTGAGGCAGGATAGACTAAATAAAATTCAGTTCCGGTTACGCTAAGATGTGGCCCTCATACAAACCGAATTGTTCCACGCGCCGAAATAAAGGCGCGGTAGGGCGCTTAATTACTTTCTTCTTTTTAAATACGAACTTCACGCGAGCGAAGCCGCGGGCAAAAGCTGGTATAATAATAAAATAGGTTGAATAGGTGAACATCTATAACATTTTATCGAGCAAATATTCATAAATCGACAGAATAAACGGCTATAAGAGCAGATTTTTCCTTGAAAATCCTCGTTTGCTCAAAATTACTTTGTTATTCCCGCCAGTTGAACGGAAGGCAAACCTAGCAAGTTTGATATTTTTTTGGTTTTTAGGGTTCCGTATCCATATAGAAAATCTATTACTAAGCCTACGCCGTCTGACTGTCCGTGTTACGACTGTATCTCTTGAACCGTAATAGGTAGCCGGTTGAAACTTTCACAGAATATGTGTTATTATGTCGGATAAACCAATAAATAATTAAAAAAACAGCAAAAAGTAAAAATATAAGGGGCGTCCCTATACAAGAAACGTGCTAACAATCAATTATGTTTACGTTACTCGATAATAGATGGCGCGACGGGCAGTTTTGTATGGCAGTTATGAAAGATAGACAAATATGGTTTTTTGACAGGTATGCTAAAGCGGATCTGCGGAACCCTCCGTGCGCGAGTGAAACTCGCACTAGACTGATTTTATTTAGTTTGTTTCCTCTTTTGGTGTTAACGTGTTTTCTTTCATTTAATTTGTTTGATCATTCCGTGTATTTGATGAAATAATATATTACTTTTTTTATGGAATTTGAAAATTTCTTCTGATTCTCAAAATGTTTCTTATAGCGAACTACAAAGGTGTGGAACGGGCTCCCGGGGAATATCTTTCCCCATTCCTACAATCCACGGATCTTCAAATCGCCCAGCACGGATCTTCAAATCCACCTCCAAGCCGGACTGGCACCTCCTCGGCGGTGAATTTGGCTGCGCCTGAGGCATCGACCTCGGGCACAGCTACCCAGTTAGGAGACAGTCATAAAACTAGTTAACTAGGTACCATGTCAGTGCTTCGCATTAAAAATTATAACTTTCATAATACTCGTTTGAAAAATTATTCCAAAAATTGTGTCCGAATTATTATTGTAATCGAATATTTTATAAATTCGACTCGCCGATCGAGACTCGATACCCCACATAATTCTGATTGGCAGATCAGGGTGAGGGTCGACGGGACTTTTTTTTACGTACCCTCCGGCAAATGCTCATAATACTAAAGGCAAATACCTACTGGCTTCTATACTATCCGTGAAATTGCATTATCGACCGCACGAACTATAATTACCTATATTTTTATGATTTTTTTAAGTTTCCGTGCCTCCGTACGAAAGCCTATTACTAAGCCTACAACGTTTGTCTGTCCGTCTGTTTGTCTTTCTGTTCGTCCGTTCGTCCGAGTGCTTTATCTTTTTAACCGGTTTATTTAACCGGTTGAATTTTTTTACAATAATGTGTTATTTTGGCGGATATAATAATAAATTTATAGAAAATTCACTTTAAAAATTAATTAAGGACCGTGCCAAGGTGAGCGGTGGCAAGCCTGTCGCCCATGAACACGGCATCTCGTCCTTTTCCCTTAGTCGCCTTTTACGACATGCACGGGTAGAGACGCAGTGGGGTTATTCTTTTTAAGTACCGGCCTCACACGGTTTACATACATGCGTATGTGCATATACAAGCGATCAAATACATAGATAGATAGATAGAAAATTCTTTATTGCTCCAGTAAACATTAAACAGTAACAAATACATTGAAAAATTTACATAAGGTGCAAAGGCGGACTTATCCCTTACAGAGATTTCTTACAGTCAACCTTTAGATGTTTGAGATTCGATAATATGGTGGAATGTAAGTAGGTAGTAGCAAAAGAGTTGAGCGTGACAATTGAAGATAAAATAATAATAAGAATACTTATTAATACATACATATAATTACATGCTAGTAAAATATAAGCCATACATGTTTAAATACACATAAATTACTAAATATATAGAATATATAATACATACCTACACACATACATAAATGCGCACCGAAAAGCGCATCTGCGGTTTAAAAGCGTGCTATATTGAAAGTTGAAACGCACCATTTCCGATTTTCTGCCGATTTGATAAAATTCCCTTTTATTCTGGAAGTAGAATGGGAAAGGGCTACGGTAGCAATATCTGCGACACATAATTTTGCGACAAAACTCATAGAATCGATCCGGCGAGACGAATCTGTACACTTTGCTCTGCTAATCCGGCAGAGGGGTGACTGTAGCCCTTCCACAGAGCTAATACGATGTCAGAACAGCTCAATTGAGTATAATTTATGGGATGGCTCGGCAAAATACCAGCTTGCGCCTCTGGAATCGATCCAGCGTCGAGCCGTGCGACTAGTGGGTGACCCTGAAGTGTCCAACTAGAACCACTGCAACTCAGTAGGGATGTCGGCTCCCTAAGTGTGTTCTATCGCTTATTTCATGGAGAGTACACGGAGGAGCTGTTTAACGCGATCCCGCCGTCCCCTTTCCACCTTCGCACCATGCGTACTGGGCAGGGATTCCATCCCTACACGTTGGACTTAACGCGGACCAATCTTAAGGCTTAGTAATAGGCTTCCGTCCGGGGTACGGAAACCTAAAAAAATTTGTACACTAAAATGCATTTGTGCGAGTGCTGCGAACGTGCTAGCTTTATTAACCGACCTGTAAGCAGGACGATCGGTGTTGTGCTTCAAGAACTCAGGTGAATTACATCACACCACCATTACACTCTAATACAACTAATAATTACCACTCAAAACATGACCTATGCCGCTTCTACTCACACAAAACACTACAGTCCGCCCCCACCACGCCCCCACACACCACACTTCTGTATATCAACCTACCCCCAATATGCGCACATGTGTTCATAAACGCCACG
Organism: Nematopogon swammerdamellus; assembly: GCA_946902875.1. Taxonomy (NCBI): domain Eukaryota; kingdom Metazoa; phylum Arthropoda; class Insecta; order Lepidoptera; family Adelidae; genus Nematopogon; species Nematopogon swammerdamellus. Next base: position 1,126,268 of record OX336334.1, read on the forward strand.
CACTTCTCAAACTGTGTCTCACGTACCTCCAATAAACACACATCTTCTCTATCTCTATTTCTATCTCTATCTCTATCTCTATCTCTATCTCTATCTCTATCTCTATCTCTATCTCTATCTCTATCTCTATCCCTATCTCTATCTCTAGCTCTATATCTATCTCTGTATCTGTATCTATCATCTCTATGTCTATCCCTATCTCTATCTCTGTCTCTGTCTCTGTATCTATCTCTATCTCTATCTCTGTCTCTTTCTCTGTTTCTGTTTGTGTCTATGTATCTATCTCTATCTCTAGCTCTGTCTCTTTCTCTGTTTTTATCTCTGTCTATGTATCTATCTCTATCTCTGTCTCTGTCTCTGTCTCTTTCGCTGTCTCGACTTATAAAAGGGAACGTCTGTCTGTATGTATATATGTTTGAAGTAAACTCCGGAACCACTCAACAGATTTTGGTGCGGTTAGCACCAATGGAAAGAGTAGTTCTTGAATCTCACTATAGGCTATATACCGTCACGCTAAATGGCCTTAGAACTGAGCAGAATCAAAGAAATTATAGTATGTGTGGCGGACGACGATTACAAAAGTATCTTGCATGAGCGAGATTATGAATAAAAAAACGGTGCTGTCCATGGAGGTGGGGAAGATTAACTCCATGGTGCTGTCACGATCTGACACGGCTAGCATAGCGGCACATTAAAAAGTGTTCAAAATTGCTCTCTGTTTTTCTTTTCGTCTAGTTCAGACCAGGGCGTCTTCATCCATAAATAAAATACAGTCCACAACCAGAGCATCGATCTTTCACAGTATGGATGGGAGAGAGAGAGAGAGAGAATAATAAGAGAAGCGATCGTTTATTACCACATTTGCGTTTAAATCGGATTTGCTATTAAAGCGATTTTACTGCGAGCGAAGCCGCGGGCAAAAGCTAGCATGTGTTCATAAACGCCACGCACTTCTGAAACTGTGTCTTATATTGATTTGCGCGTACTTGTCGCACATGAAACTGCGTTCAGCAGGTAGTTTGATTACGGAAATGGTGGGGAAAACTTCAATATATGTAGGTGTAAAAGAATTTTTTTTTTCATAGATTTTGGTAAGAAGTTAGGCCGCGCAAAATACACGCAGTGTGACGTTAGGTTAAATCTACAGGTCAGCGTATTTCCCGACCACTTAAAAAGTCAGAAATAATTTCCGTTTAGTTACTTAAAGGAGTCGGGTGATCGCTAAGTAAATATTACCCTGCGAAGTTTCTTGCCGGTTCTTCTTCGTGGATGTAATCGAACCAGATAGAACAAATTGTGACAAGTTCGAGCGCAGTCTAACTGCCATATGAATGATCATTAAACAATACAATTCAATACAATCCGCACAGATGTGAGTTTTTATATTTTATTTAAAAACTCACACCCATACGTTTGGGAGCTACAATGCCACATACACACACACACACACACACACACATACAGACAGACAGACGAATGCGTAAAACATATAACACCCCTCTTTTTGCGTCGGGGATTAAAAAAAGAGACATATCTCAGCGCTGTAATTATCGCAATACTTCTAGTAGGTACCATGTCTAGTACAGTCATTTCTGGTTACACCGACTTGCAAATTGTATGTACCACTGGACGCGGTACTATTGTTATCGTTCTTAGTTTATCGTGCAGTAGTGGTGCAGCCCCCAACTTGCGTCGCGACGATAAAATCGAACTTTGCGTTTATTTTATTGCACTTTCTTGGGCAATATTGGGGGAGGACACGCCGCCGGCGCGGGCGGGGGCGGTAGTCAAGGACAGAGTGTGGGAAAGGAATCTTTTTGGGTGATATTTTTGAAACAATTTTTGTTATATAAAAATATTTTCTTTGTTCTGTTAATTGCGCACGTAACTGTTCGTTTTAAGGGTTCCGTACCTCAAAAGTGGAAAAAAAGGAAACCCTTATATATATACCCTTATATCACTCTTCTGTCTGTCTGTCAGTGTGACGAAAAAAGTTGAAATTTGGTACATATTATGTAGAGTTTCATGACCCAATCACGGACGTATAGCATAAATGAAAGAATTTAGATTTTGGGCGTCAGTTTTGGTGCACACATTAGCCAGTGAATTTTTTTTTCAAAGTGCATCATGTGAGATGTCAATGAAAAGAGCTCATTATTAGGAATACAATTTTTTTTTATAATTTTAAAAGGCAAAGTTTAGCAAGGCAGTACCTATTAAAGAAAATATTAATTATCTACCCCCCCCCCCCCCCCCCCCCCCCGAAACTACTGAGCCTAAAATTTTGAAAAATATGGGGTTTATAGTTTAAATTTTATTTATTATAGTTTATATTTTGATTCTTATATAGGTTCACTTTACACAGAGTGGGGTAGGTACCCTGTACTTTTTTCATCAAACTTTTAACATAACTTTGAAATTATTACGTATACGTATTTTGGCATCAGTTTAATCGAAATCGGTTCAGTATATCCCGAGATATTTGCGTGTGACCGACAGACGGACAGAAAGACAGACACGCAAAGCGATTCCATAAGATTCCATGTTTCCGCGATTTGGCGACGGGACCCTAACAGCGAACAATAAGCTATTCCCACGCACTAGTGCTGTTGACAACGTCTCGACTATGCCGGTCGAGCCGCTCGCGACACTCGATGACCGAAAAGCAAATGGATATTGGCGATATGTCAGCCAACCCCTCCTGCCCTCCCCTACATAATATATCAGACACGGGCGACGGTTTCAGGCTAAAAGCCGGCTTTATGACCGCATTTTGCGCTGATACGGGTGCAGTTCCGGCTATCTACGCCGAATGATTATATACTGGGCTTATTTATTGCGATATGTATTCATTTATTTATATAATTTGCGTTTAAATTATTATTTTTCTTTTACATTTATGTTTCTTTAAATATTTATTTGAATTCAAAATATTTTATTTATTTTTCTAGTGATGTTGAAGGTTCCGTATCCGGTACGGGACCCTATTACTAAGCCTACGCCGTCTGTCTGTCTGTATGTCTGTCTGTCCGTCCGTCCGTCCGTCCGTCTGTCTGTCCGAGGGCTGTATCTCTTGAACCGTAATAGGTAGCCCGTTGAAATTCTCACAGAATATATCTTATTATGGCCGATATAAAAAAAATAATAATAAAAATAAGAAAAAGTAAAAAATTCACGGGTGTTCCCATAGAAGAAACCAAAAAGTGTGTGTGCGCGCGCCATCTTCCGAATAGATATGAAGCATTTTAACTAATCATGACATTTAACTAATATGAAGAACATAGATGGCGTGAGTGGCGCTAGCCGTGACATGGCTATACGGGACCCTCGGTGCGCGAGTTGGCCGGACTTGGCCGCACTCTCGCACTTGGCCGGTTTTTTTAATTTTTGTTTTTATTATATTATTTGTTGGCATATCCCATAAGAACACATGTTATGTGAAAATTTAAACCCGCTACCTATTACTGTTCAAAAGATACAACAGTAGGACAGACAGACGGACAGACAGTCGGCGTAGTCATAGTAATTGGCTTCCGTATGTATACGAAACACTAACAAGGCAAGTGAAACTTCTAGAATACTACTGTCCCTTTAAGTACTGTCCTTTTGTGGTTCAACGAATGTTTATAATAGAATTAACACAGGTTCAAACATTATTTACTTTCCAAACAAACTTCGTGAAATATTATTTCAATACACACCCGCATAAAATAACTATGTAGAGCCCGAACCCACGCGCCCGTTTGACTTGTGTGTATAAACGGCACTGCGGCTTAGTCTTGTTAATTAATGCGAAAAAGCATTCATTTAATTCACTTGTGAATCTTACACCATTCGCATGCTAACTTTGAATGCGAATGCGAATGCAAAATATCGCTTGTCAGTTCAACACACATCATTTTGACAATGAATGTAGTGCGAATTCACTGAAGAGTGAATGAATGAACGTGCATTTTAATTAATAATGAATAATATACATCTGGGTGGCTAGGCGCCACATGTCGCGCTTTCTATAAAAAAAAGAATTATTAATTGATATATATATATTTTTTTTTTTATGGAACCTGACACGGTTGGCTACATCACCTACAACATCCGTGATGTCAGCCCATAACACAGGGTGAACTAGGTGCCATGTCAATGCTTCCCTTCATTTCATGTCGGCTACACTAAACTGGACGGAAAACACGAACTATTTACATAGCCGTTTCGACCGACGTTTCGTTCAGTGCGGTGGTACCAACCCGGCCGGGATAAACCCTACCACCTAGTAAGGTAAGAAGGGAAGGGACCTACAGTTTAACGTGGAATCCGAACCACGGTCAGCCTCCAACGGTCGAGCGGTCACCCATCCAATCACTGACCGCGCTCAGCGTTGCTTAAAAACAGTTGACTAACCAACCGCGCCACTGGGCTACCGAGGCTGACGAATTTTTTTATCCCTTAGTCGACTTTTACGACATGCGACGGGGAGAGATGCAGTGGGGCTATTCTTTTTAAGTACCGACCCCACACGGTACAAATTGATATATTGAAATGAAATTTTTACTGATTTATTTTCCTACTTAAACGAACGAAATTGTTATTTATTATAATAGAGTTTGTTTAAGTATCTGAATTTAATTGGGTCATTAAATGTCATCAATCAGTCCACGAAATAAAGAAACAACACTCCAAACATCGAACCACAATACTAACAAATGTAAACAATCCCACTCGCAATCCCAGCTGTCCAGCGATACGCGTCCTCGTCATTGGACGAACTAATTCGCTCGCTCGCATCGCATTCGCATTGATTAGCTGTCTAGCTGCTAGCGCAGCTAGCACTAGCACAGAACAATAGCACATACAGCCAATAAACACAAAGTATGTGCTAGCACATAGCACATACTTTGTGTTTATTGCTTAGCGTTAACATTCATTTTTATTCATCAGGGCGCTTAGCAGTGCTAAGCGCTAACGGGGTATTCATTATGAATTCATTTTGTTAATGCTAAGCTTAACATCACTACTGCGGCTCCGATCTGTCTGTCCGTCCTTGCGCGTGTCGTGTTGCTCTCTCGGGAGCATCCATTGTGTCGGCAACTGTCGCGACTGTCGCGCTGATGTCCCGAGTGGGCAATAAGAGTGCCTACATTGGAAACTATTTTATATCGGCCATGTCAGCCGATACCGTGAGAGTATTTTTGTCAAAATCGACAGAGCCGTTCACCCCGGAGACTGTAATAAAAACTTCGTAATCACTCGCTTCTCTACATATTATCGCTTGTCTTTCTTTAAGCTATATTTATTTATTAATACACAGACAAAGAGTCTTGCGACAAGGGTTCCTTTTGTACGATTATAGTACGGAACCCTAAAATGATGTAACACATGCCGCATTGAAGTAATTGTTTGCAAATAATGTTGTCCCATTAGCGAAAATGCGAACATGTCGATTGCTTCCATCTGCGCGGCGTTAGTGTGTGAATACTGCGCCCCAGTACGAATCGGTGTCCCGAAGGAATTTAAAGGAATTTAATGTTAGTTTGACAAATTTATATAAATTATTGTTAGTCGTAAAGTTGGTTTCTGTAGCGTTGTAAACGTATACAGGTTGTCCCAAAATTCAACGTCAAGCGGGAACCAGGGAGTAGGCCAGTTTATGACTAGCCAGGAAAAAATAAAAAAAAAATCTGAGTCATTAATTTTTTTAGAAAAAAAATTAACTGAATATTTTTTTTGGTAAAACTTCAGGCATTCTGGTTTCATTTGGGATACTGACCAATAAATTTTTTTTAACAATTATATTTGCAAGTTTCGAGAAGAGAAATTTTCAACGTTTTTCAAAAAATGCTCATATCATGAAAACAAATGACTCCGATTTTTTTTTTCTTATTTTTCCCTGGGTAACTGGCCTACTCCCTGGTTCCCGCTTGACGTTGAGTTTTGGGACACGTATGTATGTATATAGGTCTTTCATTAGTAGGTTACTTTACGCTAAGGGGAGTGTGTATCAGATACTGGTCACGTTCCCATAGCCATTTTTTTTTTCGGAATCAAATACTAAATCATCCCACTAAAATAATAGTTTATTGAACAATTCATTCCATTTTCAAATCATTTCCATAAAAAAAAAACAAAGAAAAAGTAGGGTTGCCAGACTTGAAAAGCATATTCTACGTTACTTACTTATAAGTATTTTTTTTATGGAAACTGACCCGGTTGGCTGCATCACCTACAACATCCGTGATGTCAGCCCATAACACCGGGTGAACTTGTTATCGCGTCAGTGCTTCCCTTCGGTCGTGCCGGCTACACTGAACTGGACGGAAAACACAAACTATTTACATAGCCGTTTCGACCGACGTTTCATTCAGTGCGCTGGTGGTACCAACCCGGGCGGGTTAAACCCTACCACCTAGTAATATAAGTAGGGAGTCATATCCCTTAGTCGCCTTTTACGACATAGACGGGGAGAGATGCAGTGCGGCACAAGAACGATTTAGAAAATCGTGCAGTTCGAAGAACTCTTTTGTCGACTACAAAGTGGTGTTCCGCGAGAGTAAGGCGGGTTTGGCGAAGGTGAACAGGAGGAGTGTTAAGGGATGCAAGTTCGTCAGAGCAGCGGCCATAGTAGTAACGATAAAACAGGCTCAATGACGCAACGATACGTCTGTGCTTTAGAGGTTGAAGGTCCTTTGTGTGTACAGAGTCACCAATGAGACGAATGGCTCGTCGCTGAATAGAATCCAAGGCTGAAAGAAGGTGCTCAGGGGAAGCCTCCCAAAGATGACGTTACTTATAAGTCTGGTGTATTGTTGCAGAGGCGCACGCGACGCGGTTCTGCAACCGCGAGGTGGACGCTGCCGGCACGGGCGCGGCGAGCGAGGGGTACGTGCGAACCCCCGGCTACCCTCACTACTACGTGGGGGAGGCGCAGTGCATGTGGCGGCTGCGAGCCCCGCCGGGACAACGCATCAGACTAACTCTCGTCGATGTTAGCTTGCGAAGTAAGCACTCCACAAGGATTCATAATACTTTTTAAGGCCATTTCAACCCGTATTCACCCGTACTCCTCTTTCAAGGCGCCCCGCTTTCGCTGGTTGGAGTAGGATGCAACACAATCAATCAAACAAAAATTAGGTCTTTATTTTTTTATTCCAAAACTACGGATCGAAACAAAAAAGTAAAAAATTGTTTGTCTGTAAAGTCGGTTTACGGACGATAGTTTTATGTGATGACGTGGAATAATCGTAGTACATAGATCAAAGATCAGTAATTTCTATTTCCAGTAGAAAGATTAATCATCTTGTGACTGGCCATCAAAACTTCTGTTGTCTGATCTTGACAGTTTTACTTCTTAAGACGTTTCCATGGTAACTTTGAATATCAACGTGACACGCTTTCGTGCGTGCAGCCGGTGCTCATCAATTTATAAGACGTGACGTTATCACGTCAAAAGCTACCGATTTAGATATAAATATTCAACAAATAAAATAATTTTTTTCCAAAGCCTTGATTTTTTTCTATCGAGCGAAGTTGATCAAATCGTTTTTTCACGCAAAAGCAAGTACTCTAGTCATATATGATTTCCAGGGTCCTTATGATAGAGCCGGAAGGAAGCCATAGGAAGATTAGGTTAGGTAGGTTATCTTCTAACCTACCCTATACAATGACCATATATTATATTTTTAGATTTGATATTTATTAATTTGTTACTTTAGTTAGACATAATGTCATGCTCATCTCTTTTTCTGTCTAAATTTTAGTTTACATTTTTTAAGCTGCTTGTGTTTTTGAAAAATAATAAAAAATATATAAATGTATAATTTTATTTTTATTTTGTTGAGTTCATTTTCAATGTACCTCGAAGGTCGTGTAATGCACGAGATCTGTGAATTTTTAATTTACGTTAAGCTTAAAATCAGCTAATTATTCCTTCTTAAATAAGCAATCATTGCTGAACTGGAACTGAAGCCGAAAACGGTGTCTCCGCAGGCATAGGACCGTTCGAGGACAAGTGTACGGACTACGTGTCCGTGTGGGACGCGGGAGCTGGCTACCAGCTACTGTCGACCTGCGACCAGCCCGAGCTGCCGCTCGCGATCCAGTCCCACTCCCACGCCATCGATGTGCTCATTGAGACGCACTCAGAGGGCGCTTACCCCAAGAGAGGAGTGCTTATGCATTATAAAAGTGAGTTTACTGTATTTACCAGCTTGCGCTTCTGGACTCGATCCAGCAGCGTCGAGCCGTGCCGTGCGACTAGTGGGTAACCCCGAAGTGTCCCGCGATCTAGAATCACTGCAACTCCGCAGGGATATCGGATTTGCTATTAAACCGAGTGTACCGCGAGTGAAGCCGCGAGCAAAAGCTAGTCTTATATAAACATACTGCGAATTTTTCGATGTCTTAGAAGTTGTCTAGTACAGTACAGTTTATTTTATTGTGCAAATATCTTGTGAATAAACATGACATGACTTCCTTCTACTACTCAACTGCAAGGGCTTGATTGAACACTGATGTGTTCCTACTTCTTTGAAGTCTAAAGTGTATAATTCGATAAAAATATTTTTGAATACTTTCCGGGGACTTGGTGTACTTGAAATAATATGGATTCCAGATCTCCGACGCGTATTCTAAGTGCGATCGTACTCATAAGTTAAACAGTGTAATGTAGCTGTTTATGGATTTCTGAAATCCTTAGTATTCCGCAACACAAATCTCATCATACGGTTAGATTTGTTGAATATGTTTTCAATGTGCTCATCAAAATGCAACTTATTATCTACAATTACTCCTAAGTCTCTTGCCTCACGTCCTATTTTGAATGTAAAATTCACAATTTTTAAATTTTTGGTTATTGACATTTTTTACACTCTAGTATGTTAAGGTGCATTTTGTACCATTTACAATAAGAAAACAATCTGCTTAGATCTTCTTGCACACGAAGACAGTCTGATATACAGGCAATTCGGAAGAATATTTTTAGGTAATCTGCGTATTGCAGATATTTGCAAAATTGGCAACACTTGCCAATGTCGTTATGAAACAATAGAAATAAGAACGGTCCCAAAATAGACCCTTGAGGTACGCCAGATGTAACTTCAATTGTATGAGAACTGTAGCCATTTATAGTGACCTTTTCGAGATAATTACTAAGATAGGAAATAAACCACCTGAGTAAATTACCCTTGATTCCATTAAAAGCCAGTTCTTCTTCGATTTTGATTTTTTTATTTCATACATTTTTGAAGGCGGTTTTTTTTAAATCAGTGTAAATAACATCATCTTAGGACCACAAATAAACATCCATTACCGATAAACTTAAAAATATTTTTCATGCCGTATAAGGACAAAATGGATTACTTTATTTTTAATTTGCTTTTAAATTCATTGAACTTTACGTCACCACGATAAGCGCGTGTGACAGAGACAGACGGACTGACGGACACTTGACCTATTTATAAGGGTCCCTCATTCCTGCCAGAGTCGGTCGCTCGCTGGCTCCAGAAGCTTAAAACGCAACATGCCGCGCCATCTAGCGGCCTTCTGGAGAACTAACTCTCCCGTTCGTCCGCCTGACAGGTATCGGTTGCGTGACGCAAGCAGCGCCATCCGACGGTTACCTCGTGTACCGCGAGCCCGGAGTCGCTCTCTACATGTGCGACGTCCACCTCGTGTTCCCGGACTCGCGGCAGAGGGCGCGCGCGGTCGGCTGTGTCGACGACAACCGCTGGAACGACACGGTCCCACAGTGCGTCGGTAAGTTTATTTTTGTAGAATTAATTCTGTTGACTATATTTTGGTATGAGAAAAATACAATGCACTTTTCAGCACTTATCAATGTATTGAAAGAGGAGAGCCCGTGTGTTTTGTTTGAAAACAATCTGCATTTTAAGGATGGAGTAAAACAAACGACAAGGAGATAAAACCCCCCCCGGAAGGATCAACATTAAAAGGGACGCGCGACGATGACGACATCTGAACCGTAAACATTTCCTTCAAATTGTCAATATTGACAAATAGAGAAACAAATAAAACGTTTCATGGATGAAAATGCCGAATTTCACGTACCGCGCGGACCGAACGGCGCATGTGCGGGACACCTTCCCTTTTCTACATTTCCATACGTACGTGTTCCGCGTTAGTGCGAGCTGGATGGCCGCGTTCCGCCATTATCTTGTCCCTCGTGCTTCCATTCAGCTCGCGAAGACAAGGTCGCATACGAAATTGTAATGAATACACAAATTGGCCCTAAAGTCGTGGCGTCTAGGGTCGGTATTGTGTGAGATGTCGCGAGAAATTTACGGTCGCAGGGAGTCGTGTGCGGGCTGAAATTCGCTGGTAAATAAAGTGACGGACGCGAGCGTGGTGTGGCGCCGTACCAGTCGTACGTTCGAGTTCTACTAGTTCAGTCTAATCGCGTCGCCTGCCCGAGCGATCGTTCGTGTTGTGTTTGCCGCTCCGAACGGGCCACGTGTGAACGCATTCCCGCTACTCCGACCCACCACGTGAGTATTTTGTTGACAAGCTTTCTTGATCAAACTTAACGCTCGTCGCCGATGGAAGCAGATGGAAAAGCGAGTGGGATGAAAGTTTTTGAAGGAAAACTGAAGTGAATAATATCGCGGTGTTTTCAGTCGCAAGCGTCTGCGGATGTCTAGACGAGGATAAAATATGAATTTAAATAAAAAATATTATTACTGAAAAATGTTTGTGGGTTCATAAGCTATTGTTGACGTTTGTCGCGCGTGAGTACTTATTCGAGTTTCGAACTTATTCAAGTGTACCGTGGTAGGTACCAAAGGAATTAATAAAAATATGAATATGAATTTGAATATAAATAAAGTAAAGTACAGTATGTGTATTCTTATCAGACTGCTGGCGGGTGTTTGTTAAACATGTACTTTGTTCTTTTATTCAGTAATTCGTTTATTATACTGTATTATTTATTCATAGACCTACTCCCACAATATTATAACCACCTTAGTATGATATCTATTATTATATATTATATAATTTACATCACCTAACTTCTTATCTCTATCTTAACATAATTAATGTCTCCTAATTTCTATTTATTCTTACGTAGTATTACTTATATAAATATAATTATATTTTTCAGGCTTTCATAAATCCTTATATGTATTTTTAAATAACAATTGTCACATCTTATCTTTGCTACTACCTACATTCAGTTTTTTACACATTTCACACACCTTAAGGTTGGCTGTAAGAAATCTCTTTAAGGGATAAGTCCGCCTTTGCACCTCATGTAACTGTATTCATTGTATTATTCTTGTGAAATATTTGTGGAGCAATAAAGAATTTTCTATTCTATCCTTCCTTACCTATAATAAAATCCAACGTCTGCTTTCTGTCTGAGTGTCTGAGTGTCTGAGTGTCTGAGTGTCTGAGTGTCTGAGTGTCTGAGTGTATGTCGGTCTGTCCGCTTATAACTCGAGAACCACTGAACCGATTTTAATAAAACAAAATTCTACGGATAGCTTGATTCTTCCCATCAACTATAGGCTACTTACTATCACGCTAAATAGCTTATGAGGTTAGCAGTGAAGTGAAATATGAGAGCGGGCCGAGCCGCGGGCACAGCTAGTCTTTCATAATCATAATATTCGGTCAGAAATTTTGAAATATTTTTATTTTGATAATTCTTCGATGTGCCGCGCGTTAGTGATAATAAGTGATTAAGTAAATTACTTTAAACATTTTTCTCAGTCGTTCGTTGTTATCAGTTCGTTATTGCTTGATATCGACCTCTCTTATCTATCAATAAACGGATATGGTATTTATGTCGTGGGTGTTCCTACACAGTTATGCAAATATTTACAAATGTTTGTGTTGTGGCTTAATTATATTGACATGCATTGGATACATCACCTGCAACATTCGTGATGTCAGCCCATAACACCGGACCGGGTGGACTAGGTGCCATGTCAGTGCTACCCTTCATATTCATGTCGGCTACAATGAACTGGACGGAAAACACGAACTATTTGCATAGCCGTTTCGACCGACGTTTCATTCAGTGCGGTGGTACCAACCCGGGCGGGATAAACCCTACCACCTAGTAAGGTAAGAAGGGAAGTGACCTACAGTTTAGTAACTTTTAGGTTATTTATTATGAATAGGATAACTATTTAATCCATGCACATTATGTGAGTTCGTATCGAACCCGCCCAAGGTTGCCATTGTTTTATATTTGTTATCTCTACCTCTTTTTTAAAAATTTATTTTTTATTTAATCCGGTATGGGTGGCTGAGTTGGAGGGGCCAAAGCGCATGCTCCGACCAGCCAATATCACCTCTGAGAAGGTAGGTGCCATACCGGAGACTTCCCTGGATTGCTGGCTATACTGGACTAGAGGAGAACACAACAGAGGCTGCTATGCGGCCATCTTACATCCAGTACGGTGGTACCACAGAGGGTGGTAGCAACCCAGTCGGCTACAAATTGAGCCTACCACCTAGTAAGGGGCAAGGGATGGGACCTACAGTTTTACACCTCTATCTCTACTTCTTATAAAAGGGACCGTCTGTCTGTATGTATGTTTGAGGCAAACTCCGGAACCACTGAAAATATTTTGATGCGGTTCGCACAAATGGAAAGAGTTTGTTCTTGAGGTCCACTATAGACTATCTATAGGCTATTATATGCCATCTCTACTTCCTTACCTATAATAAAATCCAACGTCTGCTTTCTGTCTGAGTGTCTGAGTGTCTGAGTGTATGTCTCTCTGTCCGCTTATAACTCGAGAACCACTGAACCGATTTTAATAAAACAAAATTCTACGGATAGCTTGATTCTTCCCATCAACTATAGGCTACTTACTATCACGCTAAATGGCTTATGAGGTTAGCAGTGAAGTGAAATATGAGAGCGGGCGGAGCCGCGGGCACAGCTTGTCTTATATAAAAAGGGAATGTCTGTCTGTATGTATTTATGTTTGACGTATATTCCGGAACAGATTTTTATGCGGTTTGCACAAATGGAAAGAGTTTGTTCTTGAGGCACATTATAGGCTATATGTAATCATCACTCTAAATTAAATAGCCTTAGGGCCGAGCAGTTTCAAAGAAAGTATGTATGGACGGAATGCAGTGTCGAATGGCGGATGGAGAGGGGAGAGAAGGGCGGAGGGGAGGGGTTAGGAGAGGGGAGGGAGTGAAGGAGGGGTTGGAGATATGTATGAAAAAAATAAGTTAATACTGCGAAGTTTTTTTTTTAATGGAAACTGACACGGTTGGCTACATCACCTACAACGTCCGTGATGTCAGCCCCTAACACCGGGTGAACTAGGTGCCATGTCAGTGCTTCCCCCTTTGATCGTGCCGGCTACACTGAACTGGTCGGAAAACACAAACTATTTGCATAGCCGTTTCGACCGACGACGTTTCATTCAGTGCGGTGGTACCAACCGAAGTTTCTTGCCCATTCTCCTTCGTGGGTGTAATCGAATCGGATAGAACAGATTGTGACAAGTTCGAGCGCAGTATAACTCGAGGTCTAACTGCCATGTGGGTGAATGATCAATAAACAATACAATACAACGGAAATACCCAGTTTCCTATAAAAAAACAATCGTGTAAACTATTGAAAACCTAGGTTGCCGATTATTTTACCCATTTTCCAAATTTTTTGACCTACTTATATCTATATCTCATACAATAATTTTCTGTATGTGGGTCAAACCTCAGTCGTTCACCGCGCTCGTGGGTGGGTGGTATAACTCTACCACATTAAATCGGACTCAGTACGGATTGCATAAACATTTAGTTTCGAAAAAAAATTTCTAGGTACATTTTAAAAGTTTTGTCGACATTGTCAGCCTCGGTAGCTCAGTGGTGCGGTCGGTCGAATGTTATTAAGCAACCCTGGGCGCGGTCAGTACTTAGATGGGTGACCGCACGACCATTAGAGGCTGACCGCGGCTCGGATTCCACGTTAAACTGTAGGTCCCTTCCATTCGTACCTTACTAGGGTAGGGTTTATCCCGGCCGGGTTGGTACCACCGCGCTTAGCGAAGCGTCGTCGGTCGAAACGGATATGTAAATAATTCGTGTTTTCCGTCCAGTTCAGTGTAGCCGACATGAAATGAAGGAAGGCACTGACCCTGCACCTAGTTCACCCGGTGTTATGGGCTGACATCACGGATGTTGTAGGTGATGCAGCCAACGGTGTCAGTTTCCCCGAGGAGGTTCTAGTCCGATTTGAAGGCGGACTAAAGTCGCTGGAAGAAGTAGAGTAGGGAATTCGGGATATTCCCCGGAAGCCCCACACGTTTGCAGTGCGACAAAAAAACGATTTAGAGAATCGTGACGTTCAAAGGGTTGTTCCGCTTGAGTATGGCGGGCGGATTGAGGAATGCGAATAGGAGAAGGGATAAGGGAAGCGAGTTCCTCAGAGCGGCCGCCCCAATAGTCCCGGTGAAACAGGCGCAATGACCCAACGATACGTCTGTGCTTTAGAGGTATTGAACGTCCTTTGTGAGTAGAGTCACCAGCGAGGCGAATGGCTCGTCGCTGAATACAATCCAAGGCTGAGAGAAGGTACTCAGGGGAACCCTCCCAAAATGACTGCAATATTCCATCACCCACCGGTCTTACTTGTGCTTTATAGAGTGTATAAGCAGTTGGACCGGCGTGAAAAATCGCCGACATCGGTATAAGTTCCCTAATTTTCGAGACCCTGGTTTCGCTTTGGATTTGGGCATGAACGATCGAAATGCAACGTCCATGTACTGGAGACCTTACCCAGGACGGCCAGACTACCATCGTTGGCGACTTGGACTCCATCTGTGCTTCAGTGGTCGAACGTCCTTCATTAGTACAGAGTCGCCAATGAGACGAATAGCTCGTCGTTGAATAGAATACTTCGTACTAGGGTACGTTGCAGCCTTTCCGATCGTAATCGGGTACGTTGCGGCGTTTCCGATCGTACTCGGTTACGTTGCGGCGTTTCCGATCGTATTTGGGTACGTTGCGGCGTTTTCGATCGTACTAGCGTACGTTGCGGCGGAGTTTCCAATTGTACTCGCGTACGTTGCGGCGTTTCCAATCATATTCGGGTACGCTGTGGTGTTTCCGACCGTACTCGGGTACGTTGCGGCGTTTCCGATCGTACTCGGGTACGTTGCGGCGTTTCAGTGCGTACTCGGGTACGTTGCGGCGTTTCCGATTCTAATCGGGTACGTTGCGGCGTTTCTGACCGTAATCGGGTACGTGGCGGCGTTTCGAACCGTACTCGCTTGGCGAGCGCGGGGCAGCGGAGTAGCTGGCGAGCAACTGACTCTGATTTAAAGTAGTCGCGTTATAATTGCAGTTACGCACGGTGAACAAAACGAGTGTGCCCAACTGCCCGAGCGAGCCACGCGATGACGCGAGCGTGTACACCCATAAACCACTACCCTTATCACGAGATTTACCCTACACCGCGTACTACGCTACGCCATGTTCTCCGCATCATTTTGTATGGAGAAACGAAGTTCGCAAATCTATCGCTAGAGGCGCTGCTCCGTTTCTCCATACAAAATGATGCGGAGAACACGGCGTAGCGTAGTAGTATCTCGTGATTAGGGTACTGGTCTCGTACGATACGAACAAGGGTACTTAGTTCGTGACCAAATATTAATTCCCCCTGGGTAGAGCATACGGGCAAAATTAATTGGTGCGTTAAACCCGTAGTTTGTTTCCACGGAATTGGGGACAATAAATGTTATTTCGGAACTGACGTGTCGGGCGAGCGGTGAGGCAGCCTGGCTCGCACATGTGTGTGTGATGTGTGCGCCTTAAATGAATTATTACCTATTTATTAGCGTTAACCTGCGGCTCCGCCTGCGTTAAATTCGGGCTTGGACAATAGTGTTTTTTTTTATTGATTTTTTATTGAAACTGACACGGTTGTCTACTCTACATCACCTACGACATCCGTGATGTCAGCCCATAACACCTTGGTGAACTAAGTGCCGTGTCAGTGCGTCCCTTCGGTCGGGCCGGCTACACTGAACTCGACGGAAAACACGAACTATTTAAATAGCAGTTTCAACCGACATTTCATTCAGTGCGATGGTAACAACTCGGGCGGGTTAAACCCCTACTTAGTAAGGTAAGAAGGGAAGGGACCTACAGTTTTACGTGGAATCCGGACCACGGTCAGCCTCCAACGGTCGAGCGGTCACCCATCCATCCACTGACCGCGCCCAGGTTTGCTTATGGTCCGACCGATAGTCGACCGACCGCACCACTGAGCTACCGAGGATGGCAGTTGAGGCTGGGTTAATCAAGAAGAGACGTGATTAAATAAATTAATAAGTGTGAAAAAAAAAACATTATTAGGGGGACAGTCGTCTTGACTGCCCGCCCACTCTCTTAATCGTTTCTTTGTCGCACCGCTAGGGTGTGGAACTGTCTTACGGCGTGTGCGCTCTAAACGTCCTCAGACGGAAGAGTCAAACTTATAACACCCTTCTTTTGCGTCGGGGGTTAAAAACGATGTGCACGTGCATACCTACACTCACACAAATAAAACGAATCTGCCTTCGTGTAATAAAAAAAAAACTACATATAATGACGATGAAGATGTTGCGACCGCGACGACGAGGAAGAGCTCACTTTAACGCTTTCGCCCAAAATACACGCACCTATATATAGACTCATCGTCCGTTCCTCGTGCATTGTGGTGAGAGCGAGCATAAAGTTGGAAACGTATGAATAATAACCTGTGATTCAGAACTTACACGTAGCCAACGCGACGCGGGGTCGCCATACGTCACATGTTCTAAGGACACATTTTATTCACCGTGTCGCGTCGTCGCGGAATTACATACATACATACATACATAACACACGCTGTATCCCGACAATCAGGGTAAGCAGAGTAATCGGTGTTGTGCTATAAGGACTCTGGTAAATTACAGCACAACACCGACCACCACGTTTAGCACAGTATACGGACAAGACAACTATCAAGCAGCAAGTGAGGCACGAAGAACCCACCTGCTGCACGACTAGGTGGAAGGACTGCGCCAAGGTGAGAAGTGGCTAGCCTGTCGCCCTTTAGCGCAGTATCTTGTCCTTATCCCTTAGTCGCCTCTTACGACATGCACGGGGAGAGATGCAGTGGGGCTATTCTTTTTAAGTACCGGCCCCACACGGTACACGCGGAATTTTTTTTTAATTATCGTACGGGGCCGGTACTTTAAAATAATAGTCCCACTGCATCTCTCCCCGTGCACAGGCGTAAATGGCGATTGAGGTGTAAGGACGAGATGCCGTGCTACAGGGCGACAGGACAGCCATCTCTCTCACGTTGGCGCGGTTCTTCCACCGAGTCATGTAGCAAGTGGGTCTTCGTGCCTTACTTGCAGTGGTGTTTGTTGGTGTTGTGCTGTAATTTACAAGAGTACTTGCAGCACAACGCCGGTTACTCTGCTTACCCCGATTGTCGTGCAAGTTGAGTGAACGCAGGAGATTGTGTCGTACCTACTAGAGAAGGTGCAACTGTTTGAAATTTTGAGAGAATACGTCATCGTGGCCGATAAAATGATAACGCGATCGCTGGCGGCTCAAGCTGGAGTTCCAGGTTCGATTCCTGGTAGGGACGTATTTTTTCGCTTCATTTTCGGCTTTTCATCTAAAATAAGAAATATAAAGCGAATACAATGCTTAGTACTAACCATTGATTTTATAGGGGGAGTCAGATGTACCGTCAGCGATGTTTTAAAGGTAACATGAAATTAGTCTTCAATTATGTCCTAAGATGGCGACAGGAGTGTCGAATTTGAATTAAATAATTATTATATTTTTAAATCTGCTAATTATAGAACGATGCTAAGTGGGAACAGCATAGCTAAATTTAAAGATTATTTTATATTAAGTAGAAATTTCAAAATAGTGTATTTTAAGGTTTTCATAATTTTTCCAATAAATATTTTCATGTTTTGTCAGTCAGTGAGCTTGGCGGATAAAATGTATAATTTCGTCGCTTCTGCATCATAGATGTCAGACCAAAGTTAACTTGTCCTATTTGTCTATAGATGGCATGCCTATTTCTTATTATATTTTTAGTTGCCAAATACCCACCAACCAAACCTGCGTGCAATTCAAATACGTGCGTGCGGTTAGGATAAAGTGGAGATACCTTCTTTCAAATTATATTTTTTTACGTCACCACCTTTGAAAACGGAAACAAACACGATGGATTCCCAAAAGAATTATTTTATAATAATATATTTTTATTGTTTTAATATATTATATGGAAATTTGAAAAGCTAGAGTACATTCAACAAAATACCAGAACCCCTAAACATTACTTTTATTTATAGATTTCTTTTTGTGTTTTCTTTGTTTTTGACGTGAATCTGATGAAACGTCTTTAGCCTGCTGCCGAATGTATTTCACAAAAAGTTGCGTCACGAAAATGATTTGGTTTCATAAGGGGCACTATCACTTGAGGCACTGCCATAGGCCCCGCTTAGTGTCCCTTATGAAACCAAATCACGAAAATTATGTACTTTTGGCGACTTAGATCTCAAAAACAATAACAGTTACAGGAAGGTGAGGCATATCGTCTTAAAGGTAGTTCTTCCGACTTGCTAAGACGACATACCCGAGAGTCGCATATCAAGCCCTTCTATATATGGCACTTAGAAAAAAGGCTTCGAAAATCAATAAATGCTTATAACTCCTGAACTACTGGTCAGATCGACTTGCAATTTGTTTCTTTTCGTAGAAAAAAATTGCTCTTTTTGAAATAGTTGTTTTTTTTTTCAAAATCAGTTCAGCCGTTTCAGAATAAAAAATTAAAAAGTGTTTGAAAGAGGGCATATCTCGGAAACTACTGATCCACGACTACTCATCCGCTGGAGGAAATGATAGGCCTCGATAGGATTTATTTTTTCGAAAACTACTGCTCCCAAACTACTCGTGTGGTGGGACAAGCAAGGATAGGGATCGATGAGATCTTCATCAAATTCACGAATCTGCGGCCGTGTCTCCGACACAGCCCACTCGCTTTTTTTTATTGAAAGCGCGACATGTGACCCCGAGCCACCCATGGTGTCTAACGACGCCGATGGACATTCGGTCGTATGTGGGGGTTGCGAATGCCATGCCGGCCCGACAGGTGCCTTTTCACGTCCCTCTTTAAGGGCCCGAGACTGTACTTGGGGGGAAATATATAGGCAGGAGAGCCTGCGTGTAGGGATGCAATCCTTTTTAACAAATTGCTGTTTTCAAACAATTTCCCTTTTAAAAGCTGATATTTGGCAGAGCCATCCCACAGGTGCAAGCAGTACTCCATCCAAGCAAGACCTGATCTGCGATTTGTGCAAAAGGACATTACGTCCATAAAAAAAAAAACGTGCACAAGAAAACTTGATTCTTTCTTGGTTGTTGTTTGTTTGCTTCTGAATGTAATATTTACTTGATTTTATGACAAAGTGGTTCAAAAAAGTTTACTTTAAAGGGAGGAATTCGAAAATATGAAAAACTGGTCTCGTTTAAATAGTTAGTGAGAAATTATTATTTAGGTTGACCGCAAAATTAAGTTTGTTTGTAATATATTTATGTATCACAAATTTAATCTTGAGATGAACTTAATTTACATTGTGTGTGTGGCTTTGAAGTGGGAGGTGATGGCCGGGGGTGAGGAATGTTAATTTTTTTTATAACCAGTTTGATGGTTTAAAAAAATTATAAGGGTTAATTTATAGAAGATTCGTCACTACGCTCCGCACCTTCTATAAATTAACCGTACCTAACTTAATAGGGACCATGTCGAGGCGGCCCATGTCGTTTTTGCATAAGTACATGTCTATTCAAAATCAATGTTTTTGTGGTTAAAAAAAAGTAAAGTTTCCATTTTTCATGAAAACTTTAAAATTAAATGTGTGGAAAATCTGTTCCTATATATGTTTTAAGTAAACTAAATAAACTACGCGCACAGTAAAACACTAAAATTCCTATTTTAACTTGGTCTACGCAATAAGCTTACTAGCAATTTGCTAGCAAATCTCCCCACTGCAAAGCCACGCCCCCCATCGTATTTGTGCGGAACCCTCGGTTTACGGGTTCAACTCGACTTGGTCTGTGTTTTTAATGTTAGTAACATATTGGCTTTATTTCCAATAGACACTACTAAAGCTAATATTTAGTTATTCCTGTCATTGTTGTCATTTTGGGAAAGAAAGAAAGACAGGAGTGAACGAATTATTTAAGAATCTTAATTTTAAGCACATCTGTCAAATTGTAGGTGATTTTAGTTTCAAGTGATATAAGACATGTCTGAACTAAAAAAAAAATGACAAATGCGCTTTAAATTTTTATAAAATAATTCACTCATCGTCCATAGGTTTTATTTCACAAATAAACGAAAAAAATTGCAATAAATGTTTTTAATAAATAATTTAATAATAAAAAAATTGGTTGTCTGTAAAGTCGGTTTACGGACGATAGTTTTACGTGATAACGTCATAAAAAAACACAGCTATAAGAATTATCGTATTTTTCGTACGGCACCCCTGTCGCTGCCGTACGCCGTACATTTTTCGATTTCTAGCCTCGATTACCGTACGATACGGCAATTCCGTACGTTTGGCAACACTGCCGCTTGGGCCGATTGTGCCTCTCTATCGCTTGTTACGCGCTCTCGCTTGCACACACAGGCTCAGATGGAACGTGACACTTTTTTCGTGCGTGCAACCGGTGTTCATCAATTTATAAGACGTTATCACGTCAAAAAGTAAAAAGCCACCTCCATAGTTTTTAGCCGTTGCGGCAATTTATCGATCGACGCGCGACGTTCGCTTGTTTTGGAACACGCAATAAATGTTTGCGTGGAGCGTGCAGGCAAGCGATACGGGTTACTGCGCGTGGAAAAAGGATGACACAATATCGCTGCGATCTCTTGAGACGGTCGGTTCTGTATTCACGCGATACGCACACTACCATAATCGCGGTGTCTTGTTTTAGTAATAATTGAAGTATGAAGTACGGAGTCCAGCACCGAATAAAAAAAAGTTGAGTCCAGGGCAAAGAGATTTTGTCCAGGGCTATTTTTTCCATCTACGATGCTGCTGGTGGTGTTATACCAAAGAGATTAAAAGAGGGTGGGTTTAATGTATTTGTGTTATACTTTACAGAATATATAAGTCAATGATATTTTGTGTATTATATTTATATAAAATAGTAGATTTTACCGACGACGACGAATAGAATAAAAAAAAAATTAAAAAAATAGTAAATCTGATTTAAATGCAAAATTGATAATAAACCATCGCTTATCTTATATTCTCTATCTCTTTCTCCCTTCCTTCCTCGTCCATCTCTCACTCACCTCTCTCCCTGTCTTCTCTCCTCGATCCCGCCTTCCTCCCCTCCTTCCCCTCACCCTTCACGGACCCCCTCTTTGCCACCTTCCCATTCGCCCATTCCCTCCCTCTCTCCCTACTTCCCTTCCTCCCCTCATGCCGCCCCTCCTTCCCATCAGCCTCGCATTCCATTCCTCCCCTACTACCCCTCATCCTGTCCGCAACCCCCTTTTACCCCGCCCCTTCCCCCTTCCAACCTCTCCCTCCCTCGATCTCCATTCCTCCTCGTTCCCTCTACTACCTCCCTCCCTCACACCTACCCTCATTCACTAACCCTTCCTCCCTCCATACCTCTCCTCCTCTTCTTCTTTTTTTATGGAAACTGACATGGTTGGATACATCACCTACAACATCCGTGATGTCGGACATGTCGTGCCGGCTATACTGAACTGGACGGAAAAAAATAACTATTTACATAGCCGTTTCGACATACGTTTTATTCAGTGCGGTGGTACCAACCCTAGTAAGGTAAGAAGGGAAGGGTGCTACAGTTTTACGTGGAATCCGAACCACGGTCAGCCTCCAATGGTCGAGCGGTCACCCATCCAAGTGTTGACCGCGCCCAGTGTTGCCTGCACCACTGAGCTACCGAGGCTGACAAACGTACCTCCCACCCACTCCCCCCTCTTTTCTCTCCCCCTTCCTCTTCCTGACCATTATTCATTATTTCTTACCAAAAGCAGTAACTATTGAGTAATCTGTGCCAAAAGCCTAGATACAAAGACATTAACTTAATCTCTTTGCCTAGATATTAAATTTTCATATCGTTACCTTGAGAAATCATGGATTCCCCATACAAAAACTTTCACGCCTATTTCACCCCTTATTTTTAGGTTTCCGTATCCCTGTACGGAAGCCTATTACTAAGCCTCCGCAGTCTGTCTGTTCGTCCGTCCGTCTGTCTGTCCGAGGGCTGTATCTCTTGAACCGTAATAGGTAGCCCGTTGAAATTTTCACAGAATATGTGTTACTATACCGGATATAACAACAAATAAGCGGAGCTAGGTACAACCAAAGAGTTTGTAAACTCTTTGGACCGGAGTAAAACCGCAAACAGGAAATTACAATCTTACACGTTCAACGCCACATGAAAAATCCAGTATTTCCGTTTGGGCCACGGGGCTCACCGCTCACCGGTGAGCCTTTCCTTACTGAACCATTCAGGTGATGGGGGTCACCGGTGAGCCGCGTGAGAGGTCCTACGTAAACGCTTCCTACAAGCCACAGAGCGCAGCTACAAAGCCAATATGCAAGTGAGCCGCGTGGCCTTGTAGTCGAAGCGGACGGCGTGGTTTTCAAATCCAATAGAAACTTGTATTTTTTTATTAAGTTTTTGTAACGATGCTAGGACTGCTCTTAACGATAAGGTAGAAAATAATATTTTTATTAATAGAATTAATAAAACCAGAAAATACTAAGAAAATATTTGTCAAAATAAAAATGAACATAACATTTTCTTCATTACCAAATAAGAAGACATTATTTATTACGAAAATAATTTATGAAATTGAACAAAAGAAAATATTTATGAAATTGAACAATCACAACATTATGACACTTCAGTATTTAAAATAATCAATCATCTTAACCCTTTGGCTCTCAACCATAAACAATAAAGAATTATCCGTGAGTCTTGTTAAAACAAGGCAAACAAAGGAATGGTTTAGTTGGGCTGCTTTGGCAATAAGTGGATACTTTTTTCGACTTGGTTTTAGCCTGTTTGCTACCCATTATTGGTACGTTCTTTGCATAACATTGGTGACATGTTCTTCTCACTTTTCTGGCCAATCCCTCTTTCCTTTCCAGAGTGTGTTTCATTCTCTTCCGTCTTACTATACGCATTTCATTGTCGCTATCCTCACTCTCCGACAAAAGAATTCGACAGCATCTTCTTTTCGTTGGTTGAACTACGTCTTCATAGAATCTATTCCGAAACTACGGTTCAGAAAATCTATCTCGATGTTTTCTAACTGCGTTAGCGCTTCTTGTGTTAACTCGAAATCTTCAAAATAATCCATTTTTGGCGAGAAAAGCGTAAAACATCCTCAATTGTCGACGCAGCCGGACCGGGATTGAGCGCTGCGTTCGCGGCGCGCGCGCAAGGGGTGGGCCGCGGCGTGACCCGGCGGCCCCAGCCAACAGAAAATTACAAATCCTTCATAGGAGGCCACACGATCCACCCGTGAGCCTTTTGCTATATCTCGAAAATTAAACGGTAAAAGTCGCAAATTTTTATTTTCCTTACAAATTACCGCATTTTATAAACTTTGTGATGAAAATCTCAAGTTGATGAAAATTACGGATATAATGAGTTTGGCTTGGCCCGAACGGAAAAGTACGCTAGGCCCACCGGTGGGTCGTATGGTGTTCAACGTGTTAATTGTGGGCTGATTTTGAAAATTCTTTTTTTGTTTGGTAGGTCATACTTCAGAGGTGCTCCCATTTAAATTTTATCGAAATTAATTCAGCGGTTTATGAAAAATCAACAAAATGCTATTGGTGTGTGGTTACCTCCAGCAAAACTTTTGTGATGTGGACTTTTTCAGCAATTTACAGTTTGACACATGGCGAATAATTCTGTACCACTTCAACCGATTTTGATTATTCGATTTCGATTATTGTTTTTTATGTAATATTACTAAAAATAATGAAATAAAAACTGTTTTAAAAAATATAAAACCGACTTAAAAAAAAAATTAACTAGAACTAAAAAGTATTAAATAGGTACCTAATTGCCTAATACCTAATATTTTGAAATTTTCTGTCATTATATTGAAATACATGAATCGATATTGTCATTCATATTCGGACTCTTGTTTCATGAATATTCTAAATTTGAAATCTTTTCCGACCGGCCAGATGCGCTTAATATATTATAATACGAGTACGAGTGCCATCGAGCTGGTCTGATGATGGAGACGGAAGGTGGCCATAGGAACTCCTAAACTACACATGATAAGCCCATCGTGTTTGGGCTCGTTGCATTTGTCTTCACGAGCAATTTACTTTAGACCTAGGAGATTCTCAATTCGACGGTATGTTTTCTTTTTTTGGATGTTTGTTACGGGTTACTCCGTCAATTATTGTGGGCCGATTTTGAAAATTCTTTTTTTTGTTTGAAAGGGGATAACCATGAGATGGTTCCATTTTAATTTGTTCGAGATCAGATTGGAAAGCGAGGCGGAATCGCGAGGCCGAAGGTCGAGCGATTCCGCCGAATACATTAATAGCAAAAAATTACAAAAAAAAACTGTGAAATAAAAAACTATTTAAAAAAATATATCAAAAAAGGCCTTCAAAAATTTATGAAATAAAAAAAAATCGAACCCTAGAGTTGAAGGCGGTGCTAAAGCAAGCAAAAATGATACATGAAAGAAAACATGCGTGGATGATATCCTCTGTGATTTGTGTAGCCTTCTTTAGCACCGCCTACAACTCTAGGGTTCGATTTTTTTTAATTTCATAAATTTTTGAAGGCAGTTTTCATACTTTTTTTTTACATACAATGCTGACATTATTAGAATGAAGAGTGACGAGTATTTGTTTAACTGTTCAACTAAATAAATACGTTCTATCCACAGAGCACGGAATACCGCGCGCGCGTGCGCCGGTGTATTCCGTGCTCTGTGGATCTATCTATTAAAAGCGCACAAACAGGAAATTACAATCATAATAATATTTTGTTCCGTATACCAAATTATTTTCAAAACATTTTTTTATTTTATTTAATTTGATAAGAAGTTTTAGTTTAATTGTAAATTGTCATAATTTTATTATCCAAATATAATTAAAAATTTTGGAATTTACATAAATAATTATCTTTGTAAATATAAATGAAAGCGTCATCTCTTGTCTAGTAGCAGTAATTCTACAGCCTAGTGACAATTAAAGGTAAATGTTCCATTTATTTCAACTAGATAGCGCCCTTAGTGTAGAAGTATTAACAAACATTAACGCCACCTGTTTGTTTTACGACAACATCAAGAAAAATTATTAACGCCCCCTGTTGGTTTTACGATTTACAACGTTACCAAATTTTTTATATGGAGTGGTCTATCTGTCCCGACAGGGTTATAAAATCAATGGTACTAACATATAAAAAAATATTGACAGATAATAAATGAAAAAATATTTCCCGTGTTTGTAGTAGGTGGTCAGTTCGTACTTTACATACGAGTCTCCGGCATGGCACCCGACATCCTCGGAGGTAATATCGGCTAGTATGACGAAGCATGTACTCTCGGTCTCGCTCTCGCCCAACCAGCGTGCCAGTTTCCCTGTAAACAATAGTTTTAGGCAATTTAATTCAAATATACTTTATTTTACACCAACATTTTGCATAAAATATTGACTTATTGAAATAAATAATGTTAAATAAATATTATCATAAGGAATATTATTCTAGGTAACCTTTGGGATGTGGGAGTGGTGAATTTAGACCGACACGAGAGCGAGACACGACAGAAAAGTTAAACAAAAACTCGTACATTGGACACATTCGAAATTTGAATTGTATGATAGAATGATACTTGCCAAAATTCTGGACTGTCCGGAATATATCCAGACGTCCGGTTACCCTACAATAGAGCGATGTTAAATAGACGATAATGTATCTCGCTGATACATAAATTTATTGGAATGATTCTCCATTAGATGGAGCAACATCTTCAATCACACAATACACTGGAGTAAGTATTGAGTCAGAATAGTTTCATTTTGTTTAGTCATTGGCGTATCTAGAGTTATTTTCCAGGGTGGGCCTGGCCCCCTGAAAAGCGATGGCCGATGATGCCGCAACCCGATGTACCTACGCAATAAAAGTAGGTAATTTGAACTTGAAGTGTTGAGCCGTATTTCGACCATTGATTTCGGAAAGTTTCTTTACCTAAATAAAATTAAACAAAACAATTTTTTGACGTGATGACGTCACGTCTTATAAATTGATGAACACCGGCTGCACACACGAAAAAGTGTCACGTTCCATCTGAGCCTGTGTGTGCAAGCGAGAGCGCGTAACAAGCGATAGAGAGGCACAATCAATCAAGTCAAAGTTACCATGGAAACGTCTTAAGAAGTAAAACTGTCAAGATCAGACAACAGAAGTTTATTGATGGCCAGTCACAAGATGATTAATCTTTCTACTGGAAATATAATTATGATCTTTTCTCTATGTACTACGATTATTCCACGTCATCACGTAAAACTATCGTCCGTAAACCGACTTTACAGACAACCAATTTTTTTTTTAAGTCTTTATTTTTATTACCTGGATGGAAATGGAATTTTATGTTGATTCCTCAGCTGTAGATTATTTAAGTGTTTTTGTGTGAAATTATTTAAGTGCCCACCCTAGAATTTTGTGTTGTCAACCCAACATCCTGGGGTGGGCACCAGACACTTCTGGGGTGGGCCGTGCCCACCCGGCCCCCCCTCTATATACGCCAATGTGTTTAGTCATATGCCACTTATTAGGGGCTTATTACTACTTATTAGTGGTATGGTTTTGTTTGTCAGCCTCGGTAGCTCAGTGGTGCGGTCGGTCGACTGTTGTTAAGCAACCCTGAGCGCGGTCAGTATTTGGATGGGTGACAGCTCGACCGTTGAAGGCTGACCGTGGTTAGGATTCCACGTAAAACTGTAGGTCTCTTCCCTTCTTACCTTACTATGTGGTAGGGTTTATACCACCCGGGTTGATACCACCACCGCACTCAATGAAACGTCGGTCGAAACGGCTATGTAAATAGTAGCCGACATGAAATGAAGGGAAGCACTGTCATGGCACCTGGTGTTATGGGCTGACATCACGGATGTTGTAGGTGATGTAGCCAACCGTGTCAGTTTCCATAAAACTAAAAATGCAAATATTAGCCCTTATTATTATTATTTTTTGTTTAAATATGAATTTCACGCGAGCGAAGCCGCGGGAAAAAGCTAGTATCTAATATTGTAATTCATTTTGATCACTTGAGTGTGCCAGTCCGCGTCGCGAAGCGTTACGTTACATAAATGCGATTTTATTAAATTCTTTGTTCGTTCAACGGAGCCGAGCCGTCCGCACATCCAGCATTGATAACATTCCAGCCCCGTAATCGCGCCAGATGTATAATATTTCTGAGGGGATTTATTCATTTTGCCGGGATTAGTTTGAATTAATAACTACATTTGCATGTAAATAATACGGCGGGCCGGCCGGGCCTCGTCCGCGGCGCGCGGGCTAAATGTTCATTTTATTTTTCACGGAGCACCAAAATTAAAATATCTGAAATAATCCATACATACATACCATACGCTGTGCACTAAGTAACGTTAGACATTTTATTTTAAGGCCCAATTGCGCCAACACGAATTTAGAGTTAAGTAGCGAGTTATGGATTTAAACGCGGTTCCCACAGTCAACGGGTACTAGCTTAACGAGTTAAACTGGTTTAGGCCCACTTGCACCAACACGAGTTTAAAGTTAAGTAGCGAGTTATGGATTTAAACGCGGTTCCCACAGTCAACGGGTGCTAGCTTAACGAGTTAAACTGGTTTATATATTAAATTTGTGTTGGTGCAAGTGGGCCTTATATCGTTAAATTCGTGTTGGTGCAAGTGGGCCTAAGTATTACAACAAAATTTCTAACATTACTTTAAAATTTTGCAGTGTGTGCGGTTATGTTAGTAAATTGATTTGGAAGTAATCGATTAGTGCTAAGAACGTAATTTAATTTGAACTCTTGATTCAATAAATTAAATTGTTTATTTTATAAAAATATGTTTTTATTACTACTAAATGTCAGACATTATATTGTAAGTACATATGTAGGTACATACCACACGCCGTCCCGACAATCTGGGTAAGCAGTGTAATCGGAGTTGTGCTGCAGGTACTCTTGTGCACAACACCGACCACCACGTTTAGCAAAGTATTCGGACATGATAACTACATCAAGCAGCAAGGCATGAAGACCCACCTGCTGCATGACTCGGTGGAAGGACCGCGCCGCCAAGGTGAGAGGTGGCTGGCCTGTCGCGCTTTAGCACGGCATCTTGTCCTTATCCCTTAGTCGCCTTTTACGACATGCCCGGGGAGAGATGCAGTTGGGCTTTTCTTTTTAAGTACCGGCCCCACACGGCACTTGATTTTTTTTTGTTTTATGGAAACTGACACGGTTAGCTAAATTACCTACTTTATCCGGGTGCCGTGTCAGTACTTTCCTTCGGTCGTGCCGGCTTCATTGAACTGGTCGGAAAACACGAACTATTTACATAGCCGTTTCCAGCGACCTTTAATTCAGTGCGGTGGTACCGGACATATTAAAATTTTGTTTTACAGAAAGCACGATATGTGACGCCGAGCCACCCATAAGGTGTCTAACGACGCCCATGGGCATGCGGTCGTACGCGGAGGTTGCGAATGCCATGCCGGCTCGAAAGGTGCCTATTCATGCCTCTCTCGAAAGACGCGAGAGCGAGACTATACTTGGGGGGAAATATTTGGGCAGGGAGAGCGTTCGAGAGTTTATCAGTTCTGTTCAGTTTTAAATGCGGACACAAAGAGAAGTTCAAACTGTAACTTTACTATTTCCTTCCTACTAATCCGCCGAAGTTGTCTAACTTCCTACCGCGACCGTAGATTGTGGTTACATACATCGACTATAAAGTTTATAGTATATAAAACAAATATAGTCGACTCGTCAAAATTGGACAAAAGTACTTCACACTTTACTTTGATGACGGATTGTAACTTCGTTGATGGCTCAGTGGTTGTCGAAACTTTGTAACTAAGTGTATATACCTACGTGGTTACATTTTGGTTGGTACGTTTCACTTAAAACTGAATCTCTATGTGAACGGTGAAACAGGACAATATTTTGAACTCCGATTTTGACCTATAACTAAGTTATTTTTTTCTAATGAAATTTTTATTTTTAGGGTTTCGTATCTGTCCTACGGGACCCTATTACTAAGCCTACACCGTTTATCTGTCTATCTGTCTGTCTGTCTGTCTGTCCGAGGGCTGTATCTCTTGAACCGTAATAGGTAGCCCGTTGAAATTTTCACAGAATATGTGCTACCGAAAAGAGTATGAAACATTTTAACTAATACATAGTTGGCGCGAGTGGCGCTGACCATGACATGGCGATACGGAACCATCGGTGCGCGAGTTCGACTCGCACTTGCCCGGTTTTCTTTGTACCTATACGTGAGAGCCAATGAGTGCCGTAGCAAACAGCGCTGCACCACTGGAGTCTCCGTGCCAGCATTCGTCGTAGCGACGACACAAGTGGCTGCCTAATCATATTATTGAGCTGATCAACGCTTGAATAGCGCTCGCATCTTTGAATGTTATCTCCAACAGTGCACTCCGACGCCTCCCGAGGCGCGCCGAGAGGGGGACCCGGACAATCACTCTACATACAGTCAACGATCTATTTAGATCATCGGGGGCCCCCCCTTCCG
Organism: Nematopogon swammerdamellus; assembly: GCA_946902875.1. Taxonomy (NCBI): domain Eukaryota; kingdom Metazoa; phylum Arthropoda; class Insecta; order Lepidoptera; family Adelidae; genus Nematopogon; species Nematopogon swammerdamellus. The sequence continues at coordinate 1,156,081 of OX336334.1, forward strand.
TGCGGACCCGGTGGCGGAGGGGAGAGCGAGCGGCGAAGACAATCCGTTTTGAATGCAGTCGGCTTTGGCCCGCGGATTCGCTCGCGTCAACTTTGGATTTAAAAAGAAGAAAGTAAGTAAGCTCGCTACCGTACCTTTATTTTTGCCCGCCGAACAATTCAGTTTTGTATGGGAGCCACATCTTAGCGTAAACTATTTTTTGGAACTGAATTTCTATTCAGCCTATCCTGTGTCCCGTATAGTAAAATGTGCTTGTACTAAGTTTGATAGAATTCGGATGATCGGTTTAAAAGTTACAGAGGAACATACATACATACAGAAAATATTTCTAAAAATCATCAATTTAGTTATAGTATCATACATAGAGTCTACAGACTCAGTATCTCATAAAACAAAGTAACTTACTCCATGACCATCCCTTACAGATTTATTATTAGTAATAATAATAATATTGACAAGATTTTGCTAAATAAATTTGATTGCTAGTATCACCGATCGGAATATCGATGAAATATAAAACGAAATGCTTTTTCATTCGATTGAAACGTGGCCAGAAGTACGTTCGGACACCGCCGAGAGGATCAGGGACTGTATTATACCGCAATAACTGTTCCAAATTTGAATGCGATGCGACCGATATATTATGGCGCTGGCGTGGGACGTGGCGGCCCAATTCGAATTTCGAATATGAACGTTGAATGGGAGAATGGATCAACCGACGCATTACAGAGCTGAAGCCCACACGGCTGAATGGGGGAAACATGAAATTGTATCGAGCGATCGCCCGGCGGGAGCTTTAGGTGGAAATAAGTTAAACGGCACTTAGGTATAGGTCTATTTCGGACATCAATATCGTCATCAATACTAATAATAAATCTGTAAGGGGTGATCATGGAGTAAGTTACTTTGTTTTATGAGATACTGCGTCTGTAGACTCTATGTATGATACTAAAATAAAGTTACGATTTTTAGAAATCTTTTCTGTATGTATGCATGTATGTTCCGCAATAACTCTTAAATCGATCATCCGAATTCTATCAAACTTAGTACAAGCACATTTTACTATACATGACACAGAATAGGCTTGTGGTGATAGCGACACCTATCCCACAACTGAATAATAAAGATCGATAATAACCTGCATCGCTTCGCGAAGAAGAACCAAGAGAAAGATTCACTAGCAGACCAACAGGTGGCGAATAACGAGTAATTAAGAATACCATACGCCACTCAACACATTGTTGAAATATCAAATACGCCTCGCATAAATACAGATCGCTTGGCAGAACAACCGGGCACTAGCCCATACAACATCAGCTGCAGCTACACGCGGAGCCAGAGGACACAACGCCGCTTCACCTTTAACCTCAGCTCTATAGGCTAAATTAAATTCAGTTACGGTTACGCTATATCAGTACCTAATCTGTGGGTTACGCTAAGATGTGGCTCTCATACAAACCGAATGGTTCCGCGCGCCGAAATTAAATACGAATTTCACGCGAGCGAAGCCGCGGACAAAAGCTAGTTTTGCATAAATTTCGCGTCGGATGCGCGCAAATATGCAGCTGCGCTCGTATCGCGGACGTTTTATTCGGGAGCCGGCGATTTGATTTAAACACAGATAGGAAATTCACTCCCGGTCTGATGCGACACGTCACGAATGATGTCGACGTGAATTAGAGCAGTGGCAGTGGGTGTCCAAACGGTCGATCGCTTTTACCTCGTTCGCTGAAAATATCTAGAGGAAAAAGTGACTCATAATATTCATAATTAATTCTATTTGATGTGACTTAACATTTTCCGGGTGGTGATTTACGGTAAAATAAACAAAAAAGTTAAATCACAAATTAAAAAAACCCCGAACCTTAAAGGGTTGTGCCACTTTAGGCTAGGCTAGATAAGCTAGCTAGACTGTGGCCGAGTCTGTAGGATATTATTGTTCGGTATTGGAATAAGGCACCAGTGAAGTTATGTAAGTTAGTTTATTGTGAGAGCAAAGGAAAGAACACGTGTAGCGCGCGCAGACGTTTTTACGTTTACTTAAAGGAGTCGGGGGACCGCTAAGTAAATATTCGCGCAGCTCTGAATTTTTATATTTTATTTACTTAGCGGTCCCCGACGGAAATTGCAGACTTTTTAAGTGTCGGGGTTTTTTAAAACTTGTGCCATGCCGCCGCCCTGACATGTCCCTATTCACGCCCGAGACCTGAGACTGTGCTTGGGGGGAAATATATGGTGTTTCGCTGACCATGTCATTAACTTCGGGAGGGTTACATACACACTGAAATAAACACATATGTTTATAGGAGCATTTTTTCTGCAAACAAAAAAATTAAATCAAATAAGTAGCTGTAAAAACCAATCATAGTGACCTTGTGACTTACTTACAACAAACAGCTGTTCTGCGTTTGAACATAGTACGGTCATTGACCCCGTACAATGCAAGTTACCTACTGTTACACACAGGTTAATGTTTAGGTAGCTAACATGTTTTGTTAAATTTCTCGAAAAGTAATACTATAAACATATTTTTTTTTTGCGTAACGTGTTTATTTGAGTGTCTATGTAACCCTCCCGAAGTTAATGACATGGTCATCGTAACATCCTATATATGAGCAGGGAGAGCGTTCCAGAGTTTACCGGTTTATGTTTAGTTTATGATTTTGTTTCTTTGTTTGTTTGTAACTACACGAATAGGTATAACAAAACCTGATTGTGTAGAGTGTACATAGAACTAGTAAAACTTCACATTCCGATTATTTTTCATGTCTTTCTTTAATATCACACCAGAATACTACGCGTACCGACGACAACGTCCTAAAGAGTCGCAAATGAAAAATATTTCAAATTAACTTACATATGTACGCATTTTCGTCGTTCTTTGAAGTCTCAGAGCAAGCGATAGGGCCTAATAGCCATCTGCCAGAGATGAAAGAAAGGGTACGACTGCGGCGGCGCCGCGCCGCTGCCGAAATGAGACATGCTCGTATTTTTCGAGTTAGCCTGGTATTTCATTACATGCCAAACTAATTTATTTCTCGTACGTATTCTGAAGGAAGCCTAGGAAAGGTCTGGGAGCGAGTGGAGTGTCTCTTCGGATTTCGCATAAATTTAATCTCGCGTCGCGCGCAAGTCCGTACCTGCCCGTGCGGGCGCCCGCCTTCATATCAATATTGATTACACATGTGCTTACGCACACACTCCTTGCGTACTTACTTACGCGTACACGCGGATCTAAAGGGGGCGGCGGCGGACCCGGGAACATGTATTTCTCTCCATCGTTATTGTTTCCCGTACGGGTAATTTGGTCTCTACTGTAATACAACTAACACGTAGTCTTGTTGCAACGTTTGAACTTCCAATTTGGGATTCTCGTGCAAAAGTTGTTTTTTATTTATTATATATGTTTTTTATATATTATTCAATCCTTAGGTAGGTAACCAATGGATTGAAATTAACCTGAATGATGATACCTCGAAAATTTCACTTTCGCCAGTTCCATTTCCATGCAAAACCAACTTCACAAGTCACGATACTTATATTACAATCTATATATTTATATCTTTGTTTTTTAGTACAACTGAGATGTCATCTGCAAACAGTGCTATCGCTATATCGTATGTTATGCAGCTTGAGATGTCATTAACATAAAATAGTAACAATAATTATGGTCCCAGTATAGAACCCTGCGGCACACACATTGTAATTGATTCTACGTTAGATTTATAAGGCATGACGTCAAATATTTAAGCTAAATATTTTTCTAAATATTATTTGAATTTACGCAATTCATTGTTTCTTATAACGTATTTTTCTAGCTTCATTAACAATATTTCGTGGTTTACACAGTCCAACACTTTGGACAGGTCACAAAAGATGCCATAAGAATACTAAGAGTTATTTACAGAAGTTCATGTTGATTTTAACATAGAATTTCTGTGAATTGTTGCAAATAAGTAGCTTTTAAGCAATGATAAGTTAGATTTAAGAAAATTGCATGCCTCCTCAAACATCAAACGTAAAATGAGTAAAGTTTGAAGTTAAAAAAAAAGAAGCTATAGCATCAGCTGTTGACAGTTCGAAATTCGGGTTCGTCTTCCGAAGGCTTAATACCGTCATTATTACCAGGCCGGGAAGAAGTCTCAAATCATACGTCAATGCCCCTTGAGTCCCCCCACTAGAACTAAGGTCTATATGCGCCAGTGCCTAAGCTGCGTCTTCAATTACAGGCGGGTTCTTCAGCCGCGCGCGTGTGATGTCATGCTTCACCAGCCAGGCTTGAGCGATGGCGTTCGTGGAAATATATTTTCCTTGTGAAATAAAATTAACGTATTGTTGACACATTGAAACCACTGGTTTACGTCTCATCTAGTTTAAATCTGGAAAAGTTAAATTTGTTTCAAGCTTTTTAAGAGACGTAATTATTTGATTACTTTTACCCTTTTGTTGTTGACATTGGGCTTTTGAGAACCCATCGTTTCTCAAAATAGTTTCTTTGTCGCACCGCTAGGGTGTGGAACTGTCTCCCGGCGAGTGTGTTTCCCGAATCCTATAACCTGGATGTCTTCAAACGTCGTCGTATCAACGGGCTAGACAGCCTAGCAACAGTCCGCAAATGTGCTGGCATGGCGCCTCACTGAGCGTGGTTTCGCGAGGAGAGGGGTTTTTGGCTCTGTCGACTGTACCACTGGTCCCTCGACACATCCACCCATGTTGGTTTACATAAAACAAACTTGATTACAAATTATTTAAGAGTCATTCCGGTTAAACCAGCTTTGTAATAAAAAAAACCCGATTACCTCAATTGTCAAAATACAGCGTGGGGTATGCATTTTTCTAAGTATGTCAGAAGCATTACCAGAGTACGAAGAATCTGTATTTGGGACTGTGAAACAACAAACCGAGCAGTATTCACCAAATAAGCTTACCTGTTTGAATGAACCTCTAGCGATCTCTCAGCGTGGTTGATGAATTTCTCCTACACTATCTTCGCAAGTCTGCCGAAGCTCTTGCCATTTGCATACTAAGGGAGATTGTAAGTCGGCTCACACAGCGTTAACTAACCCAAGTATGTTACCCGCAGAAGTTAGATGCCCTGGGGTGTGATTTGAACTCTTGACGCCTGGCATCACGCTACGCCCACCACCCGTCATGTTAAATCGCTGTATTATTTCAGCATTCCAACTTGGACGTCGAAAGTAAAATAAGAATAAACCGGCCAAGTGCGAGTCGGTCGGAGCGAGGTTTCCGCACCACAAAAAAAAAACCCACGTTTCTTGTATAGGGACCTATTTCATGGGGAGTGTTCGGAGGAGCTGTTTAACGCGATTCCGCCGTCCCCATTCCACCTCCGCACTACGCGCACTGGGCAGGGGATGCACCCCTATTCAATCACCAATGCGCACCAACCGGTTCTGTAGATCTTTTATTCACAGAACTGGGAAAATGTGGAACGCACTCCCTGCCCAACTATTTCCTCCCAAGTACAGCCTGGGGTTCTTCAAAAGGGGCGTGAAATGGCTCCTGTCAGGCGGGCATAGCATTCGCAAACCCCGTGCATCACAGAATGTCCATGGGCATCGTCAGACACCTACTTGTAGGTTGTAACACTTTTGCCATCGGATGGACGGTCGGACGGACGGACAAACAGACAACGTAGGCTTAGTAATAGGGTTCCGTACGGGATACGGTCACCTAAAAAAAGAACGAGAAACATTCGCCATTATTTCTGACCCCGACTAAAAAAAAATTAAACTTCTCGGGAAGCTCTCATGCTGTTTGTTATCAACTCTCAGCTGAAATATTTTCCGTGTCAAGCTCAAAAATTTGAATCACAAAACACACAATTTCAAAACTTTTCGAACACGCGTCGATCTGAGCAAGTTTCCCCAGTTTTTCGAGTTCGAATTAAGAAGAACCCTACTGTCCAATAAATACACGGTCTCGCGGGCACAGTATTGGTAATATTTTCATGCATTTTTTTATGTATAAAACAGCTGTAATATATTTATATGTATCTCTATGTGCCTGACCAATAAATACTTTTTTACTAAACTGGACAATCTGTAACGACTCTATGTTCGCTTCAGTCAGTCAGTCTGACAGTCAGTCAGTCAGCGTGGTGTTTGCGTCCAATTCTGGACATACGGCTTTCCAATTTTCCTCCAGTCCTCCCGGCCTTCAGCGGTGTATACACTACACCTCATTGCTTATTTAAGCCTATTAATTAAATTAAAACTGAACTACGAAAAAGTGAAATGAGTGCTTACCTGGGTGAGCATAGGTACCAGGAGAAATGTGCTGTAGTTGGAGGGAAATATATTGACAGCGATTGCTGGAACGCTCGCGCTAGAGTTTACTTGTTCTATCATTAGGAAAGATCTGCAGAACCGGTTGGTACGCATCCGCGGTAAGTCAATATCTGCGGTCGCTCAATATTCAGTGCGTCGTTTGCAGCATGATGTGACATTTTGCGTTTCAATTTCCCCAACGCTAGATGCAGCGTGGACTTATCCCGCCGCCGTCCACGTCGCGTGTAGCAGAGATAAAACAAAAGAGTCGCCTTGTGAATTATCTATGCCTTTAACTCGAGCGCTCGCCGGAAGCTCTCCCCGGTAGCGTGTGAGGGCGTGAATATTTGAAACGTGCTCAGTAGCGACTCGCACGGGACCGACTCGCGAGCGACACGTAGGAAACTTGGCTCGTGAAACAATGTCTGATGGCCGTTCGGCAAGTTGGTCGATGAGTTACATTAGGTTCGGCAAGTTGGTCGGCTGAGCTGTAGTTAACCGACTTATGAGTTACATTAGGTAGTTACGTTCGGCAAGTTGGTCGGCTGAGCTATGACTTACGAGTTACATTAGGTAGTTACGTTCGGAAAGTTGGTCAGCTGAGCTGTAGTTAATCGACTTATGAGTTACATTAGGTAGTTACGTTCGGCAAGTTGGTCGGCTGAGCTATAGTTAACCGACTTATGAGTTACATCAGGTAGTTACGTTCGGCAAGTTGGTCGGCTGAGCTATGACTTACGAGTTACATTAGGTAGTTACGTTCGGCAAGTTGGTCAGCTGAGCTGTAGTTAATCGACTTATGAGTTACATTAGGTAGTTACGTTCGGAAAGTTGGTCAGCTGAGCTGTAGTTAATCGACTTATGAGTTACATTAGGTAGTTACGTTCGGCAAGTTGGTCGGCTGAGCTGTAGTTAACCGACTTATGATTTACATTAGGTAGTTACGTTCGGCAAGTTGGTCGGCTGAGCTGTAGTTAACCGACTTATGAGTTACATTAGGTAGTTACATTCGGCAAGTTAGTCGGCTGAGCTGTAGTTAACCGACTTATGAGTTACATTTGGTAGTTACGTTTGGCTAGTTGGTCGGCTGAGCTGTAGTTAACCGACTTATGAGTTAGATTAGGAATTACGTTCGGCAAGTTGGTCGGCTGAGCTATAGTTAACCGACTTATGAGTTAGATTAGGAATTACTTTCGGCAGGTTGGTCGGCTCAGCTATAGTTAACCGACTTATGAGTTACATGAGGAAGTAACGTTCGGCAAGTTGGTCGGCTGAGCTATAGTTAACCGACTTATGAGTTACATGAGGAAGTAACGTTCGGCAAGTTGGTCGGCTGAGCTATAGTTAACCGACTTATGAGTTACATGAGGAAGTAACGTTCGGCAAGTTGGTCGGCTGAGCTATAGTTAACCGACTTATGAGTTACATGAGGAAGTAACGTTCGGCAAGTTGGACGGCTGAGCTATAGTTAAGCGACTTATGAGTTACATTAGGAAGGTGAATTCGAGACGCCGCGCGACTGCCTCGCTATTGGGGTAGAGCGTAATGCTGAAGGCCAGGAGGGCTGGAGGAAAATTGGAGAAGCGTATGTCCAGCAGTGAACGCTTACACGATTACTGACTGACTGACTGACTGTAATGTTGTACGCCCAACGAGCGGACATAAGTGTAATTACCTCTGATCGGTAAATTAAAAGTTTTACTGATCTGAGGTAATGATTGTGGTAATTATAAATTTGGAACAGTGTTTTAAATAGAGCCGTAAGGTAAACTCTGGAACGCTCTCCCTGCGCAGATATATATTCGTATGGATACGGAACCTTAAAAATTATGAAAAGTGAATACTTTTCATTCCAAAAAGTGTCCGCAGAGTAGAGAGTAGGTACGAGTGGGATTATAGGTAGTTTATAGTTCAGCTTGTCCCAGGTGAAAATATGTTATCCTACGTTACTATATCAGACCAAGTTCGCTCGTAAAAAGCACTTTTATAACGCGACCGGTTAGAGCAGAGATGGACAAACTTTTTTCTACGCGGGCCAATGTTTACAAACATGATCTATGGGGGCCAGGTTTTTGAATTTTGGACTATACGTATTATAATACTTTATTGAAATAAAAATATTTGTATTTTCCGAAATTAAGTTATTTATTGACTGTTTCAACAACATTAAATTATTATTTATTCTTTATTTTTTATTCATCATTCGTATGGTAGTACACTACGCTTGAATTTGTCGTGTTTAGTTTTTATAATTAATTTATATGAACTATCTATCTATAGATATTCGAATCAGATGCAGTGTACATGGTGCACTATTTAAATAGAGAAATATATATTTATTGCAGGTAATCTATAAAATAGGACAAAGATTTATTAATTAATGTAACCAAGTACACTATTTAATTTTTACGAAATGTTTCCATGATTTATGTTATTCTGTGCCGATGGTCGCTGGGCGGATTGCAACCGTTCGCGGGCCGGAGATGGCCCGCGGACCGTAGTTTGCACATTCCTGGGTTAGAGTTTACTATAAGCAGGCGGGCGGGAAGAAACACGCCGAGCCGGCTGTCGTACACTTTCATCTAATAAGCAATAAACATTTCTTTACAGAAATATGCATTAAACTTGGTAAATATTAAAATTTTAAGCGATCACTTTACCGACATAGACATTGATCAAAGAGCAAAGACACGTAATTGCATATTAAACCGTAAATTAATTGACCTGGGGCGCAATTTAAACTTAATTCGTTATTTAAAATATTGTGTTTTTGTGTTAAAACTAACTTTTGCCCGCGGCTTCGCTCGCGTGAAATTCGCATTTAAAAAGAAGAAAGTAAGTAAGCCCACAACCGTACGTTTATTTCGGCGCGTGGAACAATTCGGTTTGTATGAGAGCCACATTTTAGCGTAACAGGAACTGAATTTTATTTAACCTATCCTGTGTCTCGTATAGGTAAATGTGCTTGTACGAAGTTTCATCGAATCCAGATGATCGGTTTAAGAGTTATGAAGGAACATACATACATAAGAAAATATTTCTAAAAATAGTGAATTTAGTTGTAGTATTATATATAGAGTGTACAAACTCAGTATCTCATAAACCAAAGTAACTTACTCAATAACCGCCCCTTACAGATTTATTATTTGTGTTAATTAATTAGTTTTACTCAATATGAAAGTTGTATCTACATAATATATTGTTATACCATGTGATTGGAGATAGGCACTTGATTTCGCCTGTATTGCCTTACTCCAGAATTCACGTCTACAACGTACATCCGTGAATGAACGGAGCCGCGGGCGAGGCGGTGTGCCCGACACGCGTCTAGGACAAGGCGCAATAACCTTTCAGCCGTTCGCCGCCGCTCATTATCAATAATTGAAAGCCTTCCGAGGCCGTCCCGTCAACCCTTGCCGGCGCGGCGGCCCCGCTCGACCGCCTCGGCCGGCCGCCCACCAGCCTGATCCGCTTACCGCCGCCCTCACGCGACCTACCTACTATGTACCTACTCCGTACATACATACATAGCGTCAAGCCTGTCTCCCAGCGGGGTAGGCCGAGACAACGGTTCCCCACGTACCACGACCGTGACACATCTTAAATCAATACTAATAATTTAATCTGTAAGGGATGGTCATGGAGTAAGTTACTTTGTTTTATGAGATACTGAGTTTGTAGACTCTATGTATGATACTATATATAACTAAATTGACGATTTTTAGAAATATTTTCTGTATGTATGTATGTTCCTCCATAACTCTTAAATCGATCATCCGAATTCGATTAAAGTTAGTACAAACACATTTTACATGTACATAGGCATGTGCTCAAAAATGCATACATACAGAAAATATTTCAAAAAATCATCAATTTAGTTTTAGTATCCTACATAGAGTCTACAAACGCAATATCACATTAAAAAAAGTTATTTACTCCATGGGCATCCCTTACATATTTATTATTAGTATTGATTCCAAATTTTCCTCCCAAGTACAGTCTCGGGTCCTTCAAGAGAGGCGCGAATGGACACCTGTCAGGCCGGCATGGCATTTGCAACCCCACGTCGCTAGACACCTTATGGGTGGCTCGGCGCCACATGTCGCACTTACTATACTTATATTATGTAAAAAAAATTAAAACAGTTTGGGTGTGATAAAATTCTTCACGTGAATTTCCAATTTGTGTCGTGACTGTGTAAAGTTCAATAGCATTACACTCTCAAGGCTTCTGATTTTGAGGGGAAGGAGAATAGTTCAGGGGAGATTAAAGGTTACTTTAGTTTGAGCTTTTGCGAGACGAAGGAAAACGCCAATTGAAGATGTTGTAATGCGTCTGTGATTGCACCAATATCAATTCATTTCACGCGATGTGATGTGGTATGTTGTCTCTTCTCAAAGTCGTTCCTTTGTCGCACAGCTAGAGTGTGGAGTCTGTTTCCCGAATACTGGGTGGGTTTCTTCCAGCCTAGCACCAGTTCGTAGATCGGATGGCATGACATCACAACAGTACCATTATCGTCGACTGCACCATTGGTCTCTTGGCACAGTCCTCTACGCTGGTTTTCATAAAAAAGGGTGCGCCCGTTAGAAGCTATACTTCTCTCTCTCTCTCTCTCTCTCTTTACCTCTACCTCTGCCTCTACCTTTACCACTACCTCTGCCTCTGCCTGTTCCTCTGGCTCTGCCTCTGCCTCTACCTCTGCCTCTGCATCTGCCTCTGTCTCTCTCTCTGCCTCTGCCTCTGTTTCTACCTATACCTCTACTTCTGCATCTGCATTTTCATCTGCCTCTGTCTCTGCCTCTACCTCTATCTCTAACTATATCTATACCTCTGTCTCTACCTCTATCTCTACCTCTATCTCTACCACTGGCGGCCGGTCCTAAAGTGCGCCCGTGCGCCGCACTACCATACCACGAGAAGTCTTCACTTCACTCAAAATAAATAATATCTTACAATACAAAATACCTACATTAAAACCATAAAGATCGTACTCCAAATAAATACGAATGTGAATTCGACCTTATTTTATAGATCATAAGGCACGTTTTTGCGAGTAAACCGCGACCCGTGCGGAATCGAATAACGCACGTGGGTTTCCCATCTGAATGTATGGGGATCGACAAAACACGGCTGGCGCGTGAGACAAAAGATACTTCATAGAAACAGTATGGGCCGAAATGGAGTTCTGCGTGCGGCGCACGAGCGCCAAACAAGGACGCTATATCGTGAACAGCCGCGCGTGCGACACGTTGCGAGCGATTCCTTTTCCTTTTCGGACGGACTCGTGCGTCCGTCTACCTAGAGTCAGCGCGCTGTCATGTGATGTCACGTATCCGTTAGCGCGCGAATATTTAAAATGGGATATGGTTAGGTTTTGTGCTTTCTGTCCCGTGATACTGTGAATTAAATGGTGCCGATATTTGCCTAAGAGTTGGTTAAAGGTAAGGCTTTATAAACAGGCGATCCCGGGCTCAATTCCTACTTTTGAAATGTTTTTTTATTATACATTTTTTAAGTATTTTTGGGACATTGCTATTGTTTTATTTTTGAAAGCTTCAGCAGTGTTGTGGTCTATGGGTACTATATGGTTTTCATAAAGGTACTATATGAGTTAAAAAACTTGTTTGGATTTATTTTCTTGGTTTTTGCAACTCATTGAGTGTCTTGAGAATATTCATACTAGGTAGGTACGTACATAGTACAACGCGGCGTTTAAAAAATTCGGAAGTCGCGATCTTAAAATAACATTGGGAATGTGTTGGGAAAACTTAGCGCACTACCGGTCACTGAAGTCACCAGCCGCCACTGATCTCTACCTATACCTATACCTCTGCCTCTACCTCTACATCTACATCTACATCTACCTTTACCTCTGCTCTACCTGACCTCTCCCTCTGCCTCTGCCTCTGCCTCTGCCTCTGCCTCTGCCTCTGCCTCTGCCTCTGCAAAACACCTACATAGAATGCACAATACCTACATACAAATAATGCACAATAGCTACCTGCATATGAAAATAATTGCATGCGGTGACGATTGACCGTGACGACGACGGTGACGTGACGGTTTTTCTGAGTTTACTCCTCATTTTCATAACGCCCTAAAGCATTTCAATTTATTTCATAACGTCCGTAAAGAAGTTTAACTTCAACAATCGCGTATTAGGTGACGTGGTAGATGACGTAGTGGTGACGTAGCCAACAAAGTCAGATCCCCTAAAAACACTATTGTAAGCAACGATGTTGGTTGTTCCGGCCCAACTATATGAAGAAATATTGATTATCTATTTTAATACGTGCGTATGTGGGGGTACATAAAAAGCTTTATCGCCAACTGCGGCACTGAGTTAAAATTGGTCAAGCTGGTATTAATTTGTAATGGTGCTGTCTGCTCCGACCCGACCAGCCAGTGAGTGAGGCGAGCGAGGTCATACGCATTACTGTGAATTATACATTTCTACACCACTAAACATACATTTATACATCGATACTAATAATAAATCTGTAAGGGATGGTGATGGAGTGAGTTACTTTGTTTTATGAGAAGTTGCCCCCGTAATATTTTTAACTGACATAAGGGGGTTATTCTATGTGTGGAACTAAACAACTTCTGTGAAGAAAAATTTTTTTTTTGAAAATACCTATTCTCAAAATGTATGGAGAAAAAATTGTATTGTATTGTATTGTTTATTGATCATTCATATGGCAGTTAGACTGAGCTCGAACTCGTCACTATTTTGTTCTATCTAATATTAATATTTTTTTTTTTCAAATACAAAAGTCGTAGAACAAAAGTTGTTCTATTTCACGTACAGAATCACCCCCTTTCGGGTTTTACGGTTGGGGTTGCAACACCGTGTATATATAGTATATAGTACTAGCTTTTGCCCGCGGCTTCGCTCTCGTGAAATTCGTATTTAAAAAAGAAGAAAGTAAGTAAAGCCCGCTATCGCACCTTTATTTCGGCGCGCGGAACAATTCGGTTTGTATGAGAGCCACATCTTAGCGTAACCGGAACTGAATTTTATTTAGCCTATCCTGTGTCCCGTGTAATCAAATGTGCTGGTACTTAGTTTCATCGATTTTGGGTGATCGGTTTAATAGTTATGGAGGAACATACATACATACAGAATTAAATTTTAGTATCATACGAATACATACAGTCTACAAACTCAGTATCTCATAAAATAAATTAATTTACTCCATGACCATCCCTTACAGATTTATTATTAGTAGTAGCTTTTGCCCATTGCATCTCTCCCAGTGCATGTCGTCAAAGGCGACTAATGGATAAGGACAAAGTATATAAGACATAGTTACCTCACACCTTGGCATGCTCCTTCCACAGTCAGTCACATAGAGTATTATTTTGCGCATATTTACGTTTTTATTTGCGGCATACTCGTATTTGCTTCCGTACTGAGTACGGAACCCTAAAAATGTAGAATACCGAATAGTGAACGATACTGAAGTTTGTTCAAGCGAGTCTACAAAGCTACAAAGCAAAGGCGCCGGGTGACGAGCCCCAGTTAAAGCAGGGACGATATTAATTGGCGGAGTTAAGAACTAGCTCCAACTTCACAAGCAATTATGCTGAGAGCTCGACAACTTATAAAAGACCGAGGCTTCGCTCGCGTGAAATTCGTATTTAAGAAGAAAGTAAGTAAGAAGACCGAGCTGCGTTCCTGCGTTACCTTTATTTCGGCGCGCGGATCAATTCGGTTTGTATGAGAGACACATCTTAGCGTAATCTGAACCGAATTTTATTTAGCCTATTCTGTGTCACGTATAGTTAAATGTGCTTGTACTAAGTTCATAAAATTCAGATGATCGGTTTAAGAGTTATGGAGGAACATACATACATACAGAAAATATTTCTAAAAATCGTAAATTTAGTTTTTGTATCATACATAGAGTTTTCAAACTCAGTATCTCATAAAACAAAGTAACTTACTCCATGAACATCCCTTACAGATTTATTATTAGTATTGATGATAAAATGTAAATGTAAAAAAAAGTATTTAAGCTCTACTATCACTTGAAATAGAACGATAGTCCGGCCGCTGAGAAAATGCGTTCCTGACGTCTGTCAGTTGGCCATGCATGACTAGTGATAGGCAATAAGTTTTCACTCACTACTCCTGCAACTGCAAGTTCGAACTAAGGTAATTATGAACATTTTCTATTGTTTATACGGTTTCGTACTATTTTTAACAAGCTTGTCGTCCTTTTTAGGCAATCCAGACTGGCATCACTGTGACCAACTGACCAGACGACAGGAAAGCATTCTCTCAGCGGCCGGACTATTGTTTATGCGGTTTCGTACTATTTTGACAACCTTGTCGTACTTTTTAGGCAATTCAGACTGGCATCACTGTGACCAACTGACCAGACGACAGGAACGCATTATCTCAGCAGCCGGACTATTGTTTATACGGTTTGGTACTATATTGACAAGCTTGTCGTACTTTTTAGGCAATTCAGACTGGCATCACTGTGACCAACTGACCAGACGACAGGAACGCACTATCTCAGCAGCCGGACTATTGTTTATACGGTTTGGTACTATTTTGACAAGCTTGTCGTACATTTTAGGCAATCCAGACTGGCATCACTGTGACCAACTGACAGACGTCAGGAACGATTCTCTCAGCGGCCGGACTATTGTTTATACGGTTTCGTACTATTCTGACAAGCTTGTCGTACTTTTTAGGTAATCCAAACTGGCATCACTGCGATCAACTGACCAGACGACAGGAAAGCATTCTCTCAGCGGCCGGACTATTGTTTGTACGGTTTCGTACTATTCTGACAAGCTTGTCGTACTTTTTAGGCAATCCTGGCATCACTGTGGCTCTCGTCTCTCCTTGTTGCAACATCGTAGCGACTCGTAAGTTCTCTTCTCAAATCAAATCGAAGAGCGCCTTGTTTCATTGTTTAGAAATGTTGCTCTTCAATTTCTTATCACTTTGCTTGACATATCGAGACGAGTAGTGGACACGGCCCGGCGCTCAGTGAGCCAAACTTCGGCATTGTTTTCCTTGTGTACGTCTCCCTCTTTCCTTCCTTCTTCCTATATAAGTCTCTCTCCGTCGGGAATTCCAATCCGAGCGACCCATCAAAGCGGAGGAGCGACCAACTCGAAAACTAATAAAACATTCAGTCCCTCCCAGCTATATTGGCTGGGCGTGGAGTGGTGTCTTTGGGATTAGCTGACTTACATGCCGATATTTCAGTTACTTACATACATACATACCTACCGTGTGGGGCCGGTACTTTAAAAGAATAGCCCCACTGCATCTCTCCCCGTGTATGTCGTAAAAGGCGACTAAGGGATATGACTCCCTTCCATAGCGTCTATCCTCCCTTCTTCTATTACTAGGTGGTAGGGTTTATCGCACCCGGGTTGGTACCAACGCACTGAATGAAAGGTCGGTCGAAACGGCTATGTAAATAGTTTGTGTTTTCCGTCCAGTTCAGTGTAGCCGGCACGACCAAAGGGAAGCACTGACGTGGCACCAAGTTGACCCGGTGTTATGGGCTGACATCACGGATGTTGTAGGTGATGTAGCCAACCGTGTCAGTTTCACTGAATCCCGAAAATCGGGGAAAGCAGAGTAATCGGTGCTGTGCTGCAATAACTCTGGTAAATTACAGCACAACCCCGACCGCCACGTTTCGCAAAGGATTCGAACAAGATTAAATCGATCAAGCAGCAAGTAAGGCACGAAGACCCACCTGCTGCATGACTCGGTGGAAGTACCGTGCCAAGGTGAGAGGTGGCGAGCCTGTCGCCCTTTAGCACGGCATCTTGTCCTTATCCCTTAGTCGCCTTTTACGACATGCATGAGGAGAGATGCAGTGGGAATATTCTTTTTAAGTACCACACAGCTACTTTCTTCACTCAAATATTTTTTTTTAAACTAACACCAACGAGGGTTCATAGATGCTCGACACAGCCGAATTTACTCCTATACCTAACACCGTAGAAACAGGTTCCAGCAGTGCCATTTACAAAGGCCTACAATAATCTCTCTGGGCCCAAAGGGATACAGAAGATGAGTACTATGACGCTGACATTAACAATTTAAAGTTAAAAAAAAATAATAAAAAAATATCTCTCTCTCTCTCTTACTCTCTGTCTCCTTCCCTCCCCCTCCCTTCCCCTCCCTCCCCATCACACCTCCCTCGCCTCATCCCCTCCTACCCCCCTTCTCTAATTCGTCTCCTGACCATTCGACACTAAATTCCGTTCATACTCTACTTTCTTTGATATTGCTGTTTAGCGTGATGGTAGATAGCCTCAACAACTACTCTTTATTGGTGGAAGCGGCATAAAAATCTGTTCAGCGGTTCCGGAGTCACTTCAAACATACATACATACAGCGGCGGGTGGCCGAGTGGTTTGGGCATCGGCTTCTCTTCGGCTTCGCTGCTTCACCGTTCGGAACCGGTGTAAAACTGTAGGTCCCTTCCCTTGCCCCTTACTAGGTGGTAGGCTCAAATTGTAGCCGACTGGGTTGGTACCACCGTACTGGATGTCAGATGGCCGCAAGCAACCTCGGTTGTGTTCTCCTCTAGTCCAGTATAGCCAGCAATCCAGGGAAGTCTCCGGTATGGCACCTACCTTCTCGGAGGTGATATTGGCTGGTTAGAGCATGTGCTTTGGCCCCTCCGACTCAGCCACCCATACCGGATTACATAAAAAAAACAAAAAAATACATGCATACATATAGACAGACGACATTCCCTTTTATAAGATGTAGAGAGCAGACATAGAGGTTCATTCTGATAAGAGTCAAGAACAAAATTAAAACAAATAAAAATTCAATTCTTAAAATTTTACTTATGTGTGAAGATTTTGACATGTACACTTCTGCTGATATTTAAACGAAGCAACTTTACAGTCTCGTAAGCATAAAAACCGGCCAAGTGCGAGTCGAACTCGCGCACCGAGGGTTTCGTATCGCCATGTCATGGCTAGCGCCACTCACGCCATCTATGGCGTGTTATGAAATGCTTCATATTAGTTAAATGTCATGATTAGTTAAAATGCTTCATAATCTATTCGGTAGATGGCGAGTGCGCACACACTATTTGGTTTCTTCTATGGGGACCCCCGTGAATTTTTATATTTTTATTATTTGTTGTTATATCAGCCATAATAAGATAACACACATAACTCACGCTTTTGTATCCCGACAATCAGGGTAAGCAGAGTAATCGGTGTTGCGCTATAAGTTCATACATACATACACATACATAACGTCACGCCTGCCTGCCTCCCAGTGTGGCAGGCAAAGACAACGGACCCAACCCACGCAAACAACCCAACCCCCACGCGCCACGATCCTGACACACTTTTGCCGCCTCTTCCACTCTCATAATGTTCTTCATACATGCTCGTCGGTTACGGGTACTACGCACCGGACCCTTTTCGAGCACATGCCCGATCTGGTCCAGGTACGTGCGTCTAGGGCGACCCTTCCCGACTCTTCCACTAACATTCGCTCCATAGATTTCTTTCATTAGTCTCCTATCATCCATTCTACAGACACACATACTCCTCCTATTCCACACATACTCCTCTCAACGCGCGCATTTCGACATCATTTATCCTGCTCTCATACTTCGCCTGCCATACCCAATTTTCGCTCCCATAAGTACTCTGGTAAATTAAAGCACAACACCGACCACCACGTTTAGCACAGTATACGGACAGGATAACTATCAAGCAGCAAGTAAGGCACGAAGACCCACCTGCTGCATGACAAGGTGGAAGGACCGCGCCAAGGTGAGAGGTGGCTAACCTTTCGCCCTTTAGCGCGACATCTTGTCCTTATCCCTTAGTCGCCTTTTACGACATGTACGGGGAGATATGCAGTGGGGCTATTCTTTTTAAGTACCGGCCCCACACGGTACGATAACACATCTTCTGTAAAAATTTCAACGGGCTACCTATTACGGTTCAAGAGATACAGCCCTCGGACAGACCAGACAGACAGACGGCGCAGGCTTAGTAATAGGGTCCCGTACCGGATACGGAACCCTAACTAGACACATAACTGCGTTTCACACACGACTTAAGTTTCACACACGACTTAAGTTTCACACGAGAGCTCACCATAATCCCGAAGACGCCGCCGCTGATCTCTGGTTTGATTTGATGTTTAATTAATCAGTGTTTGCTCCTTCACACGGAGTGTGACTTAGGCTTGGATTCATACATACATACATACATACATAACACACGCTGTATCCCGACAATCAGGGTAAGCAGAGTAATCGGTGTTGTGCTATAAGGACTCTGGTAAATTACAGCACAACACCGACCACCACGTTTGGCACAGTATACGGACAAGACAACTATCAAGCAGCTGGTAAATTACAGCACAACACCGACCACCACGTTTAGCACAGTATACGGACAAGACACTAGTCCGTATACTGAGATACCGTATATAGACTAAGACAATAGACACAGTATACGGATCAAGCAGCAAGTAAGACACGAAGAAACCACCCGCTGCATGACTAGGTGGAAGGACTGCACCAAGGTGAGAAGTGGCTAGCCTGTCGCCCTTTAGCGCAGTATCTTGTCCTTATCCCTTAGTTGCCTCTTACGACATGCACGGGGAGAGATGCAGTGGGGCTATTCTTTTTAAGTACCGGCCCCACACGGTATTGGCTTGGATTACGCGGCTTGGATTCACTAGTGCTTTAGTGGAGCGCGTCATATAGGTTTTTAGGGTTCCGTATCCGTTATACGGGGCCCTATTACTAAGCCTACGCCATCTCTCTGTGTCTGTCTGTCTGTCCGTCTGTCTGAGGGCTGTATCTCTTGAACCGTAATAGGTAGCCCGTTGAAATTTTCACAGAATATGTGTTATTATGGCCGACATAATAAAAATACAAAATTCACGGGGGTTCCCATACAAGAAACTAAAAAGTGTATGCGCGCCATCTACCGAAAAGAGTATGAAGCATTTTAACTAATCATGAATTTTAACTAATATGAAGCATTTCATAAAACACGCCATAGATGGCGTGAGTGGCGCTGATCATGAAATGGCGATACGGAAGCCTCCGTGCGCGAGTTCGACTCGCACTTGGCCGATTTTTTTTATATACTAGTGTGTATCGTTTGGGGCCGGTATTAGAAAATAATAACCCCACTGCGTCTCTCCCAGTGCATGTCGTAAAACTCGACTAAGAGATAGCGACAAGATGCCGTGCTAAAGGGCGAAACGCTAGCCACTTATCACCTTGACGCGGCCCTTCCACCGAGTCATGCAGCAGCAGGTGGGTATTCGTGCCTTACTTGCAGCTTGATAGTTATCTTGTCCTAATACTTTGCTTAACTTGGTGGTCGGTTACAAGAGTACTTGCAGCACAACAGCGATTACTCTGCTTAACCCGTTTGTCGGGATACAGCGTGCGGTATGAATGTATGTTTGTAGCTCCAAAATGTCAGTTAATTTGCATAAATTGTACTGCTTATATTAATGTAAATAATATTCTAAAAATATTTCCATCCTAAGTAAATGTTTTGGCTGACTCCCGCCGCCGCCGCTCCGCCGCCGGCAAAAGGGCCAACACCGGCGAATTTCTACAGGAGGAAAAACAATTCAGAGATATGTTTGTATTGTGTTGACTTCAGTCGCTTGCAGTTTATTACACGCAGTTGCATAAATAATCTCTTCTCTATCTCAATCTCTTCTTCTTATAAAAGGGAACGTGTGTCTGTATGTATTTAAACGTCGGTCGAAACGGCTATAATAGTTCGTGTTTTCCGTTCAGTTCACTGCAGCAGACATGAAATGACGGGAAGCACTGACATGGCACCTAGTTCACTCGGTGCTATGCGCTGGCGTCACGGATGTTGTAGGTGAGTAGCCAACAGTGTCAGTTTCCATAAAAAAAAAATTGAGAACACAGTTTCGTCATTCCCCGTATTCGGTAGATTTGTCGACTAACGAAACGTCAAACTATTCGAATGTCGGTCGAAATCTCTCGCTATAAACCAATTAATGGCACATCTTAGGTGAAGGATAATGCCTGAGATTGCAACTCCGATCTCATATGCCTACGAGCTTGAACTAAGGGAAGCATGTTTTGCTGATACAAATTCTTCTATAAAATGTTTCATAAGGAACCACTGAAGATATTTCGATGCGGTTTGCACCAATGTGAAGAGACCATCTTGAGGCTCATTATATGCTTTATACCATCACGCTAAATATCAATAGGGCTGAGCAGTATATCAAAGAAATTAGTATGAACGGAATTTAGTGTCGGATGGAGTTGGCTGAGCGAGAGAAGCGATCGGTTATTATCATATTTGCGTTTAAATCTGATTTGCTATTAAACTGAGTCTACCGCGAGCGAAGCCGCTTGCAAAAGCTAGTGCTCTAATTTCTTTCAGTTCTCATTCTATCTAAGTCCGCCTCTTGCAAGCTATTGTTCTTTTTTTGGTTCTGTATTAGTATATGCATCTACAGCTTGAATAAAATGCCTTATGGCATTAAGCTCGCCTTTAGTATTACAATTTGATATTTGTCAATACAATCAAGAATATTTTATAAAAGAATACATTACAATTACAAAAAAATATAATTTATTGTTCCGTATGTTTCAGCCTTGTAAAGCCTTTCACTATTAGGCTAAATTCGTATAGAACATAGAATTCGATTTTAATTTAATTCAAGACATACTCGCATTCGAAAAATTCCCTCAGTCTTACCTATCCTCCTTGGTCTTACCAACATTTTCTGCATTTCTCTCTTCAGTGTACTTAATACAGCCTCTGGCGAATGTTAATAATGAAGTGTAGAGGCCGACGACTGAGTGTCGCCGGGACTGTTCGAGCGTTTTCTCCAGTTTAAATTAATGGCGTCCTCCCCGCCGCCCCGCCCCGCCCCAGCCCGGCTGTCCTGCCCCAGACTCAGTCGCTTGTAGTGTCCGTCCGGTACTAGCCGTCGAGGTTATAAATAGCTCTGCAGCTTTTAAACATTTTGTAAAATAAATTTGAATCACCAAAACAAGTTAGGAAACATTTTATAGAATAACTTGTTTCGACGAAACAACTTAGGAAATATTTTATAGAAGAATTTGTTTCAGCAAAACAACTTAGGAAACATTTTATATGAGAATTTGTTTCAGTAAAACAACTTAGGAAACATTTTAGAGAATAATTTGTTTCAGCTAAACAAATTAGAAAACATTTTATAAGATAGTTTCTTTCAGCTGAACGACTTAGGAAACCTTTTATAGAAGAATTTGTTTCAGCGAAACAACTTAGAAAACATTTTATAAGATAATTTATTTCAGCTAAACAACTTAGGAAACCTTTTATAGAAGAATTTGTTTCAGCGAAACAACTTAGGAAACATTTTATAGAAGAATTAGTTTCAGCTAATTAGAAAACATTTTATATGAGAATTTGTATCAGCAAAACTTGCTTCTCGTAGTTCAAGCTCGTAGGCATATGAGATCGGAGTTGGAATCTCTGGCATTGTCCTTCACCTAAGATGTGCCATTGCTCGGTTTGTAGCGAGAGATTTCGACCAACTTTCGAATAATAGTGTGACGTTTCGTTAGGCGACAAATCTACGGAATACCTACGGTAATGGAACTGACATCACCTACAACATCCGTGATGTCAGCTCATAACACCGGGTGAACTAGGTGCTATGTCAGTGCTTCCCTTCATTTCATGTCGGCTGCACTGAACTGGACGGAAAGTACGAACTATTTACATAGCCGTTTCGACCATTTCATTCAGAACGGTGGTAAAAACCCGGCCGGTAAGGTAAGAAGGCAAAGGACCTACAGTTTTACGTGGAATCCGAACCGCGGTTAGCCTCAAACGGTCGAGCGGTCACCCATCCAACTACAGATCGCGCCCAGGTGTGCTTAACAACAGTCGACCGACCGTACCACTGAGCTACCGAGGCTGACACCTATTTACCTATTTCGATTAAAAACGGATAATAATATAACACATCACCCCACGGCGGCGCTATCGCGCATCCATACGTACCGCTGAATAAATTTACACGAGTTTCCTCGGTCATATTTCGTCGATTACAAATTTAGTTTCCGGATACATGCGCGTCGTCCCCCAGGGCGCGCTCGCGGTCGCTTCCTTTGAAGGATTACGTTCGGCTTAAACGAGCGTTATTTATCACCAAACTGCTTTAATATTAATACTAATAGCAGATATTACATTAATATGTACAGCGTACATGTATCATACGCTATAATGATAGTTTATGTAGCTTTGTGTTAAGAGGCAGACAGAGGTTACAGGAGGTTAGTCACGTGATAACACAGAATATGTTATTTTGCTCCATACAAAATCATCTTACGGGATTTATGTTTTTCCAACCCCTAAACTTTGACTGATGTTTACAATTATTTTTTTCTTGTAATAAGGACTGTTCGAAACGAAAAAAAAAGATTTTTTAATTTGTTGATGCCACGAAGTTCATTAAGCATTCACATTGAATCATTACTATAGATACTAAAAAAAATAAATTAAAAAGACAGGTACGTTAGGGGTTAGAGGTCAGGAAATTTTATTTCCGGAAACGTCTCTATCCTGGACAGCCCTGCGCAATACCATATCTGTCAACCAACCGTATATAAGGACCTTTGTTTTGAAACTTAAGGATTGATCACTATCATTTAATAAAGAAAAAAGGTATAGCTATAGCTGATCTAAAAAATATATATATTTTATTGTAACTAGGCTAGGTTCGTTTTGTTTAGTTTCAACGAATCATATGTTTTTAGATTTGTATTTAGCAAAAATATTAAAATATTTACATACATACATATCACAGACGCTGAATCCCGACAATCGGGGTAAGCAGAGTAATCGGTGTTGTGCTGCAAGAACTCTGGTCAATTACAGCACAACACCGACTACCACGTTTCGCAAAGTATTCGAACAAAATTAAATCGATCAAGCAGCATAAAATATTTTAAGACCTAAAAAGTTGTAAATCTGAAAAAAGATCAATTACATCGAATAAAATAAAAAAAAAATGAAAAATATTTGTCTACGTGTTGTCTTTCTATAAAGAAAAATAAAAATACCTCTGGCGGCATCTATTATTCAGGCAAATCCATCATAATAACACGATATTATGTGAAAATTTCAACCGGCTACCTATTACGCCTCAAACTATACAGGACGGACGGACAGACAGACAGGACGGCGAAGGCTTAGTAATAGGCTTCCGTATAGGTACGGAAGCCTAAATTCCCCGTGAACTGCGTTCCTAAAATAATATCCAACAGCCAATACTGTAGCCAGTACATCCGGTTAATCCTACGGGTTTACGAGTTGGCCCAAGAGCCTCAAGCTCGCAGTTATAAGCATTATAAATGTTGCTATTCATTTAAAATTTACACATTAACTTGTTACTTTCATCCGCCAATTTCGCTTAAAATAGGGGATTACCCGCGTTATCTGTTGCCCGGGACATTAGGGCGGGGCTTATTCGCGCGAAAATTAGCTCCGGGGAAGCCTCGGGAAATTGAAGAGTTGGCGCGAAAAAATGACGCGCCCCGGGGCGCCCCGCCGCGCGGGCGCTGCGCCTCGGGCGGATCTAGTGTGAGGAAAGTATGATAGAAATACACATGGGTTACATTACAGTTGTTGTTGTTGTTTTTGTTGTTGTTATTGTTATTGTTGTTGTTCTTGTTGTTCTTGTTGTTCTTGTTTTTGTTGTTGTTGTTTACACAAGGCGCTTGCACTGCGCTCAGATTTGTCATATTTACATTGTAACATTCCGCCAGTTCGATTATCACAGCGAAGAAGAACTGATAAGAAACTTCACAGGAAAATTTTTCAATGTGCACTTAGTCTAGTTTACAAAAATATTTGCCACTGCCTAAACACGCATGTGCTGATTTATGACAGATGCAGAAATTCATGACAAATACGGGCTAGACAGCCTAGCAACAGTCCGCAAATCTGCTGGCGTGGCGCCTCACTGAGCGTGGTTTCGCGAGGAGAGGGGTTTTTGGCTCTGTCGACTGTACCATTGGTCCCTCGACACAGCCACCCATGTTGATTTACATAAAAAAAAAATTTCTACGGGTTTGCACCAACCGGTTTGCACAATTAATCTTCCGTGTATAGAATAGACGACGGCTAGAACGATAAAAAAGGTATGGACCCCGAACCCTATCCTCGCCAGCGTAACACGATATAAGTAAAAGCATACTTGTTTCATTGGACGGTCGCGCGCTAGCCCGTCAGTCTGTCATTGGCTGCGTTCGCAAAAACCTGTTTAAAATGCCCGCATGCTCTGTGTTTACGTGTAATAACACTACAGCCAAGTTTAGTGTGCACAATAGTGGAATATCTTATCATCAGTAAGTACACTCCGCTCCCCGCGATCCGGCGACGCTAGTTCTCATACAAGCATTTGACAGTCCGGCGTCCATACCTTTTTTATCGTTCTAGGACGACGGCGACGACGGGACTGTTTGCATAAGAAGATTAAGGGGATCGAAGACAGGTGCTAATCTCGTAATAAATTATATTACACCATGAACTGCGACGAGACTTGATGGAGGGAAATAATTTCATAAACATCTCCGATCCGTCAGTCCCCTACCCAAGTTAAATCCTCATTTAATCACGCAGTAAATGTTTATTTCTGTATATTCAAATGCAGAAACTAATAAATGTAAAAAATCGAAATAACATGTTTTACTGTCGCAAAAACTCGTCGTGTGTGAAATGTCCCACTTCGCCTCCATAAATCCGGCCCTGGTTTCGGAGGGTGGTTGTATTTTTTCGTCGCGGCGCAAGAAATATAGCGTTATGAAATGCTAATGCAATATTCCGACAAGATGACGGAATGTCGGACGACATTTGACCTGCAGACGTTTTGTAAAGTTTTTGTACCACCCCCGCCCCTCACCGCCCCGCGAGGCGGGTCGGGACCACAGTAAAATAAGAAGAGTATATTTATTTAGTTGCAAACTCGTTGGTTATACCGTATTACACAGGCATGACGATCCCATTACAACCAATTCTGCACATATGGCACCCACTCCATAACACAATTATGTAGATTTACCTTTACTTTTGAAAATAAATGAGCTATAAGATTAATAACTAAAAGGGTTGGATTGTTCGATTTGATTGCAAAATCAAAGAACACAGTAAGATTTGTATAAAATTGTTCTCAAAAAAAAAAAGTTAATATTTGCATTATACATAGGCTGTTCCGAAAATTGTTAGTGAAATGAAAAATAGTTAGAATATGAAAAAAAAATATTTACAGCTTTTCAAAATATTTCCCTCCAATCCCTATGCACTTATGCATTCGGGTGAACCAGGTTTCAAAACATTTAAAAAACGTATCTTGCGGGAGGTCGAAAAATAACCGCCGAAATTCTTCGACGGCCTCGTCTGCAGTGTTGAATTTTCGCCCGCGAAGCATTTTTTTTACCGTGGGAAATAAAAAATAATCGCATGGAGCTAAATCTGGGCTGTACGGAGGATGGGATAACCTTTGCACCCCCGAAGTTGTCAAATTGTCCATGTTACTACCTGTGTGTTAGCGGGCGCGTTATCTTGGTGAAATAGCATGCCACGGACGCCGCTCCTTGGGCGCTCGCTATTCAACTCCCCGAAAGCTTGAGGCAGACAAACTTCGCAATACCAATCTTCAGTTCAGCCTGAATCTCCCGATGTGTAATGTGTCTATTCTCCCGCAATAGCCACTCTACCCTGATGACGTTTTCATGAGTGACAGCAGTTGATGGTCGGCCGGGTCTGGGGTCATCGTTTAGGTTCTCTCGACCACTTTTAAATTCACGAAACCAATAAGTAACTGTTGGTAACGCAGGAGCAGACTGCCCAAAAGCAGCTTGCAAATTTTCGTGACATTCCTTGAAGGTTAACCCTAGTTTACAAGCATAGAAAATCATAACACGAAAAGCTTCTCGCGAGACGTCCATTGTTGCAAATAAAATATGAGTGACGGATAACCGTTAAAAATATTTAAAAAAAGAACTACACATAGGTGGCCAATAATTTTCATCAAGGAGATTTGTACTTAAATTAGCCGTCAAATCAAAATAGTTTCAGGAAAAATAAAATTGTATTTATTCTGTGGCTAACAATTTTCGGAACAGCCCACGTATGAATGGAAAAACCGGACGACGCGCGACGTCTTGATGTCAGGTTTTTCATTATTTAGCAAACCGGACACGAGCCTCAAAAACTGGACTGTCCGGTCCAAAACCGGACATCTGGTAACCCTGGCGCTGGCGCGCGCTTGTGTGAGTGTAAAATCGATGCGCTAGTAGGGAGATGGGTTACTATTCTTATTTTTACTATGTCGGGGCGCCCGGAAGTCCGCCCTGCCGCCCCCGCCCCGCTCCGCACGGCCGGCAAAGCCGCCCCCTCGTGTCCGGCTCCCAATACGCTACGCTTGGTTCTGTTCGAGTTGGGGCTACATATTTGAACACGAGACGCGAAGAACGTCGACTTGTAATAAGGGAGACACAATGGTAAAAAAAATAGAGCTTAGCCTCAAGCAATCCGCCGGATACTGTTGGGAGTTTGATTCAGTATTTTTTGCTAGCGAGCAAAAGTTTTCGCAATTTGAAATAGAAATAGAACATTTATTTATTCGTAAATCTTTTTTATATTTCCTTTATTTCGCGTTTTAAAATTTTATAATAATTTTACATATATTATACAAAAGTAATAAAAATACACAAAATTAATAAAAAGAATTAAAACGGTAATACGGTTAGCCGTGTCAAGTGGTATCAACCCGGACGGGATAAACCCTACCATATAGTAAGGTAGGAAGTGAAGGGACCCGCAGTTTTACCTGGAATCCGAACCGCGATGAGGCTCCAACGGTCGAGCGGTCACCCATCTAAGTACTGACCGCGCTCAGCGTCGCTTAACAACAGTTGACCGACCGCACCACTGAGCTACCGAGGCTTACGATTGAAATCACAATTCAAATTATATTTTCAATGGTAAATTTTCATTACTTCAGAAGAAAGATGATGAAACACCAGGATTACTCAACGTACATTTTCGCAAATGAACTCGAAATTAAATAAAATCCTTTTTCCTAGCAAAGAAAATTAAGCACGACGTGGTAGTATTAAAATTATTAAAACTGGGATTAGCAGCGTCCGTCTACTTCCGCTTTGTCCTTCCACCACCACCACTCCCACCCCACTACCACCCACCTCCCCGCCGCTACTGCCGGCGCCACAGAACACGCAACAACGAGTAGAAGTCGGAGTTGGCGGTACCCGCGTATAATGAGTAAGCGTAGCACCGCTCACTCGAGTCGCCTTTCATTACTGTCACAGAAAAAATCAATCTAAAACAATTTAATAAATAAAATAATAATAAACAGTTATAAAACCCGACTGCAATTTTTTTTTTCAAAATCGTGGCCGTGATGCGCCCACTTGTCACACTTGAAAATAGTTTTCCTTCAATCCCCATCGAGTGGGGTATCATTGCCAAAAGCTGGAAAAGACGATTTTGTACAGACACCGCTGACAGTGTTAAACTACAGTTTGAGAGTTGGAATAACTAGTCAGCGCGCTTCTTCTACTCGTTGTATGTTCTGTGGCAGCCACCACCCCCGCACCCTCACTGTATATTGTTAATTACTTCCCGCCCACACCTCCAACGGCGGCGCTGGAATAAAAATAAGCTCTCGTGTAAATATTAGATTATGAATGTCTCTGCTTTGTCCTGGTTTTGTTTCGACGATTTTATCCCCCTCTCCCTCTCGCCTGTGCGGAACGCGCCATAACTAGATTAGACATGATTTGATCGAGTCGCGAGCTCCAATTATTTTTGAAAAAAATTTTTTTACCTAAAATTTATGACTTTTGTTAGTAATGGCTAGAATATAATTATGTATCTTATATTCCGCTAAGGACTAGAATATTTATTTACGAAATATTTATTTAAATAGTAACAAAAATATATATATTTCAAGCGGCGGATGGCCGAGTGGTTTGGGCATCGGCTTCCATGCGAGAGGTCCGAGGTTCAAATCCGATCGGCGCGTGTACCAATGAGTTTTTTTTTTTCAAAAAAATTTACTTGCATACCTACACTGCTGCTTCGCCATTCGCAACCGGTGTAAAATTGTAGAGCCCTTCCCTTGCCCCTTGTGATATTGGCTTGTCGGAGCATGTGCTTTGGCCCCTCCAACTCAGCCACCCATACCGGATTACATAAAAAAAACCTAGTCAAGCGTTAACTCATTAAATCCTGGTACCAATGAACATGTGACAACTTTCCTACACGAAACAGGGAATCATAGGTCCTAAATTATAATTTGAATTTCGAATCAGCAATTAGAATTAAGTACTTATTCCTGGAACCAGATTCCTAGTCAGCAATCAGCAATAGTAATTATTCCTAGAACTAGTTTCAGGTTATTTGTCGTGTCAACTTACGAGAAATGTGACGTATTTTGGCGGTGTAGAACATGTTATAGAGGCATGTACAATATTCTTATGGATGGCTATGCTACCTACTAGATGATACTAGGTTTTTTTTAAATGTAATCCGGTATGGGTGGCTGAGTCAGAGGGGCCAAATCACATGATCCGACTAGCCAATATCACCTCCGAGAAAGTAGGTGCCATATCGGAGACTTTCCTTTGTATTGCAGACTATACTGGACTAGAGGATTTTTTTATTCTATAATGAATGAATAGTAATTATAACCGAACATAACAATTAAAATGTGGAGGCTGACCGTGGTTCGGATTCCACGTACGTTCTTGCTTTACTAAAATCCCGGGTTGATAGCACCGCACTGAATGAAATATCGGTTGAAACGGCTATGTAATTAGTTCCTCTTTTCCGTCTAGTTCAGTGTAGCTGGCACGACCGAAGGGAAGCACTGACATGGCATCTAGTTCACCAAGGTGTTATGGACAACGAAAAATAAATTTTGTTTTCTTGTCCCACCCCGTTGGGACAAAAGGGTGACCTTACTGTCTAAGTAGATAGGCTCTAATGAATAAAACCTTAATATAAAATCCCAATCTCAATTCCCTTATCGAAATCGGATGCTTAGGACGCCTAAGCGCATCCCAGGCACTTACTGCGAAAATGCGAGCGCGAAATATGGCACTTTGAGAATAGTCTCTTCGCAAGCTGAATATTTGCTCGCCCGAGAACTTTCTCAAAATTCAGCAAACACGAGCGACAAATGGAGTTCCTCCTCTGAGCGCAAATACGTTACAGCTGTTAAAACGATGAAAGCGTTTTAGAACTTTGTCATAATTAACAAGTTTGCTTTTGTCTGTTAAAACCGCTAGACGCGGGTGAACGGACGAGCATTTGACAAGGTACCAAACACGTGTCTGAATTTTCTTACATGATATACGCACGCACGTATCGCGGATACTTCAGTGCAAATAAATGCGCAAGTATCTGTCAACAAGAGGAGGTAGTGTTTTCGCTATCCAGCGAGGATCGCGTAAATATTCTTTCGCCTCGTTTCTGCGCCGTCTCGCGTCGTGGCGCGGGGCGGGATCCCTATGAGGCACAAATCCTATAAGGCAGCATAATATGTATGCTTCGAGGTGGTACACGAAAAAATTAAACATTATGCGGAACAAAATTTAATAAGCGGCAATAAAAAGTTCCATAATCCTAATTTAGAAAGTGTTGTTGTTGAACATAAATAGTATTTGAATGCTGATTGTTGATTGAATTTGAATGTTGATCTTAGTGATATAAAAATCCACTGTCAAATGCTCATAGTGAGTTCCGAAGAATATTTTAAACAAGACCTTTCAGAACTTTTAACAAAAAAAAAAACTATATTCGATGAGAAATCAATTTTTAGATTCGATTCCGAGATCACTTGCATTCGAGGAAAGATAATTAATTGCCTAACCTCCAAAGATAATTTAAGAATGTAGATATAGACGATAAGTGTTATTATAAGCTTCTTGTAGGTAAAGGTGGTACGCCGCCAAACATGGTACCACTAACCAGTGCTACTTAAAGAAAAAGTTTGAGAACCCCTGCTATAAGGGCATGCTAATAAATTAACTTGACTTGGTGACCGCTCGACCGTTCTGACCACCTCCTTTTTTTTGGCCGAAGACTGATTCTGTATGTAATTACTAAATTTGTATAATGTCACAATATTTAATTTATTTTTAAGGTTTAATTTTATGTATGAAGAATGTGAAAATAATTTTATAATTTTAAAAATAGTAATCATAATTTTAGTTTCACCGTAGATTCAATGTAACATAGGTACATTATCAGTTTTAAGTCAAAAAGAGGGGTACCACTCAACCCCAGCAAACCGAATGGCACCGTTACTATGCGAGTTACCATGTGCTTTGGCCCCTCCTACTCAGCCAACCATACCGGATTACATGAAAAAAAAGTTGTAATTTTACTACGGAGAAAATTTCGTGGCTGTAGTATTAAAATTTGTGAAATTGTACTGAAACTTCGCGATACGCCAGATACGAAATCGTTTATATTATTAAAATACCAGCATGTTGCTTTTCACATTCTAGGCAAAACCTTAAGCAAAATTTAAAGCAAATAAATTGCTGAGATGTCGTCTGCTAAAATATGCTCGTTTTAGTTGAGTTTAATTAATGTAATTTATTGAGGCGGTCAAAACAGACAAATATTTACCAGACTACAGTAAGTATGGCACAACTCAAAATCAACAGCGTCTTATTTGGTTTCTAATAATAGCACACAGCATGAATACTTTAATATAGGACTTTTACAAGGTCATTGAGCCTATTTTATCGGTACTACTATGGCCGCTGCTATTTCGAACATGCTTCCCTTATCCCTCCTTCTCCTGTTCGACTTCGCCGATATACAATATACTGCCTATGTACTTATTGTCGTCGTCCCACCTTGCGGGCGGTCACGGTGTGCCGTGTCCGATCACAATGTGCGGTCACCAGTGTAGGACACGGTTATTCCAACGTTCGTTGTCTCTTTGGTTAAAGTGCCCAGCCCACTGTCACTTGAGCTTAGCCACTCGGTGTCCAATATCGACTACTTTGGTACGTCGGCGGATTGCCTCGTTACGTACCATATCACGTTATTTCATTTCATTTTATTTCAAATAAATTAGCATGATAAGAATTATTGTATTGCCAGTAAAATGCTGAAATCTGTGAAATATTACCAACTCTTGTAAAGCAACATTGAAAAGATATAATGCACTAGAAACTTCCATAATCATCCCTTTGTCGCGCCCTCACCTCGCGCCGCAGCCTTAATAACACCATGACGTCTTGCTTTTCATCCACCAGCCTCCGCTCGCTAAATCACAGAACGTAAAAAAAGACGACTCTTAAATTTATGTATTTTTTTTTATGGAATCTGACACGGTTGACTACATCACCTACAACATCCGTGATGTCAGCCCATAACACCGGGTGAACTTGGTGCCACGTCAGCGCTTCCCTTCGTTCGCGCCGGCTACACTGAACTGGACGGAAAACACAAACTATTTACATAGCCGTTTCGACCGACCTTTCATTCAGTGCGGTGGTACCAAACCGGGCGGGCTAAACCCTACCACCTAGTAATATAAGAAGGGAGCCATATCCCTTAGGCGCCTTTTACGACATACACGGGGAGAGATGCAGTGGGGCTATTCTTTTAAAGTACCGGCCCCACGCGGTACGAATAGTAAAACGGTGGGAAATAGTAAAAAATAATTTACGTTTGCTTACTTAAAGGAGTCGGTGGACTGCGATTCCCGCGCAGCTTTTTATGGAAACTTGACACGTTTGGCTACATCACCCACAACATCCGTGATGTCAGCCCATAACACCGGGTGAACTAGGCGCCATGTCAGTGCTTCCCTTCATTTCGCGCCGGCTACACTGAACTGGACGGAAAACACGAACTATTTACATAGCCGTTTCGACCGAAGTTTCGCTCAGTGCGGTGGTACCAACCCGGCCGGGATAAACCCTACCACCTAGTAAGGTAAGAAGGGAAGGGACCTACAGTTTAACGTGGAATCCGAACCACGGTCAGCCTCCAACAGTCGGGCGGTCATCCATCCAATAACTGACCGCACCATTAAGCTGCCGAGGCTGTCGATCCCTTAGTCGACTTTTACGACATGCGACGGGGAGAGATGCAGTGGGGCTATTCTTTTTAAGTACCGACCCCTCACGGTACAAAGCTCTGAGTTTTTATATGTTATTTACTTAGCAGTACCCCGACTCCTTTAAGTAAGTAAACGGAAATTATTTTTAAGCGGCGGGTGGCCGAGTGGTTTGGGCATCGGCTTCTCATGCGAGAGGTCCGCGGCTCGAATCCGGTCGGCGTGTACCAATGAGGTTTTTCTGACGAAAAAATTTACGTGCATACCTACACATGCTGCTTCACCGTTCGGAACCGGTGTAAAACTGTAGGTCCCTTCCCTTGCCCCTTACTAGGTGGTGGGCTCTGGCCGCACTGGGTTGGTACCACCGTACTGAATGTAAGTTGGCCGCATAGCAGCCTCGGTTGTGTTTTCCAGGAAATCCAGGGAAGTCTCCGGTATGGCACCTACCTTCTCGGAGGTGATATTGGCTGGTCGGAGCATGCGCTTTGGCCCCTCTGACTCAGCCAACCATACAGGATTACATAAACAAAGATTTATGTGATCTACATCAGTATTCATAGTATCCATAATCGCAGTTTGTTTCTACTGGTGTTTCTGTTCTGTGCTCCCCCAGCCGCCGTCATCGCCGCCTACCCAGCAGCGCCGCTTATGAGTTGTTGTTCCTTTCAGCATTTTTCCCGCCACAAAGAGAATGACTGTTGTGCGCGGCACAAAGAAAAGATTCGCGCAGAATGGAGGCCCCAGGTGTCGGCGCGAAATACGCTGCGCGACGGAGGAGGGAGCGGGCGCAGGCAAGGCCATAGTAAAATGAGATAAGTAGGTTAACTGGAGCCCGTTTTAAAAATAACTACCTACGCTGCGCCGAGCCACCAGGGCTGTCGCAACTCACAACACTAACACAATGACAGGTAGTGAGTGAGCGCATCATGGCGGAAATGCAATTCCAGAGAGAAATAAAGAGAGAGAGAGAGAGAGAGAGAGAGAGAGAGAGAGAGAGAGAGAGAGAGAGAGAGAGAGAGTGAGTGAGAGAGAGAGAGAGAAGAGAAAGAGGGAGAGAGATCTTTTAAAATAATTACTACTTATATAACAAATAATAAACATATAAATGAAACCGTGATATATAGATGTACCGTGTGGGGCCGGTACTTAAAAAGAATAGCCCCACTGCATCTCTCCCCGTGCATGTCGTAAGAGGCGACTAAGGGATAAGGACAAGATACTGCGCTAAAGGGCGACAGGCTAGCCACTTCTCACCTTGGCGCAGTCCTTCCACCTAGTCATGCAGCAGGTGGGTTCTTGTCTTACTTGCTGCTTGATAGTTGTCTTGTCCGTATACTGTGCTAAACGTGGTGGTCGGTGTTATGCTGTAATTTACCAGAGTCCTTATAGCACAACACCGATTACTCTGCTTACCCTGATTGTCGGGTTACAGCGTGTGTTATGTATGTATGTATGTATAAATGAAATATAAGCGCGGGCCGGCCATCACTGTCTACAAGCGAGGCAAGTGAGAATGTAACTAAGTAGTGGTTGTGTACGGACAGCGTGCGCTGGCGCGCTTGTGTGAGTGCGAAATCGGTGCGCTTGTGTGAATATGGTTAACTAGTCTGTTTAAACTATGGCAGGGCGGTGTCGCTAAATAGCTTGTCACCCTTTGAGGCGCTGTTTTGAACATTTTCAGAGAGCAAAATAGGCCGGAGTGGAAACGGATGATCTCAAAGGCGTCGTCGCTGTAATCATAGAAACTGTACGCATGTGTACAACTGATGAGAGTCGAGCAGTTTTTAATTTAAACCGAAAATTTTTAGTTTCACATAAAGTTATGTGAGCGCGCCGACGTAATTCTGTTCACTCTAGTAGAGGGACTATGTTTTTTAGGGTACCGTATCCGTCGTACGGGAACCTATTACTTAACCTGTGGGTGGCCGAGTGGTTTGGGCATCGACTTCTCGTGCGAGAGGACCGAGGTTCAAATCCGGTCGGCGTGTACTAATGAGTTTTTTCTGCCGAATTCAGGTCAAACTCGTGCACCGAGTGTTCCGTATCGTCATGTCATGGTCAGCGCCACTCGCGCCATCTATTTATTAGTTAAAATGCTTCATACTCTTTTCGGTAAATGGCGCGCATACACTTTTTAGTTTCTGATACGGAGACCCCGTGATTTTTTGACTTTTTAACCGACTTCCAAAAAAGGAGGAGGTTCTCAATTCGTCTGTATGTTTTTTTTTTTTTATTTTTTTTTTTTATTTTTTTTTTTATTTTTTTGTATGTTTGTTACGCGATTTCTCCGTCAATTGAGGGCCGATTTAGAAAATTCTTTTTTTGTTAGTTAGGTCATACTTCCGAGGTGGTCCCATTTCAATTTTATCGAAATTGGTTGAGTGGTTTTCGAAAAATCAGCATAATACTATAGTGTGTGGTTACCTTCAGCAAAACTTGTGATGTGGTCGTATTCGGCAATTTTCAGTTTGATAAATTAGTATGGTGTGTGGTTTCTTCAGCAAAACTTTTGTGATGTGGACTTATTCAGCAATTTGCAGTCTGACACATATGGCGAATAATTCTGTACCACTTCAATCGATTTCGATTATTCGATTTCGATTATTCTTATTTATGTAATATTACTAAAAAGAATGAAATAAAAACTGTTTTAAAAAATATTAAACCGATTTCAAAAAAACAAAAAAACAAAAAGAACTAAAAAGTATTAAATACCTAATATTTTGAAATTTTCTCTGTCCTGTTGAAATACATGAATCGATATTTACTAGTGATACATATTCGGACCCTTGTTTCATGAATATTCTAAATTTGAAATTTTTTATCTTTTCCGACCGGCCAGGTGCGCATAATTTATTATGGTACCTGACCGGTACCTACTGTACCGAGTACCATCGAGCTGGTCTGATGATGGAGACAGAAGGTGGCCATAGGAACTCCTAAACTACACATGATAAACCCATCGTGTTTGGGCTCGTTGCATTTGTCTTCACGAGAAATTTACTTTAGACCTAAGAGATTCTCAATTCGACAGTATGTTTTCTTTTTTTTGATGTTTGTTACGCGATTACTCCGTCAATTGTGGGCCGATTTTGAAAATTCTTTTTTTTTTTATTTGAAAGGGGATAACCCTGAGGTTTTTGAAGTGAAAACTTCTTTAGCGGCGCTTGGCACTTTTTTAGGTGGGTAAAAAATGTATAACTCGCGACATCGCGTCAGCGTCATTTTTAAAATGAAACCTTAAGTCATTGCATTAAGGGTTAAGTTAGAGTGGCACGGGATCTGCCGGCACTCCCGGAGTGCAACTGTTAAGTAGGGTTCGGTAACACGTTTATGTCTGTCCATTCTACTAAGTTCTGCAAAATGAATGTAGGGTTCCGTAACAAATGCATGTCTGTCTGTTCTACTAAATTTAACATTTATTTCAAAATGAATGTAGGGTTCCGTAACAAATGCATGTCTATCCGTTCTACTAAATTTTACAATTTTCAACCAAGGTCCTCCGACGGTTATTTTATAATAAAAGTAGGGTTCCGTAACACGTTTATGTCTGTCCATTCTACTAAGTTCTGCAAGATGAATGTAGGGTTCCGTGACAAATGCATGTCTGTCCGTTCTACAAAATTTAACATTTATTTCAAAATGAATGTAGGGTTCCGTAACAAATGTATGTCTGTCCGTTCTACTAAATTTTACAATTTTCAACCAAGGCCCTCCGACGGTTATTTTATAATAAAAGTAGGGTTCCGTAACAAATGTATGTCTGTCCGTTCTACTAAATTTCACAATTTTCAACCAAGGTCCTCCGACGGTTATTTTATAATAAAAGTAGGGTTCCGTAACATGTTTATGTCTGTCCATTCTACTAAGTTCTGCAACATCACCTACAACGTCCGTGATGTCAGCCCATAACACCGGGTAAACTAAGTGCCATGTCAGTACTTCCCCCTTTGATCGTACTGACTACACTGAACTGGTCGGAAAACACAAACTATTTACATAGCCGTTTCGACCGACGTTTAATTCAGTGCGGTGGTACCAACCCGGTCAGGTTAAACCCTACTACCAAGTATGATTAGGAGGGAAGGGACCTACAGTTTTACGAGGAATCCGAACCTCGGTCAGCCTCCAACGGTCAGCGGTCACCCATCCAAGTACTGACCGCACCCAGCGTTGCTTAACATTCAATAGCGACAGTTGACTGTCTGCACCACTGAGCTATCGAAGCTGACGTGGTCCTATTTTAATTGGGTCAAGATCGGATTGGAAAGCGAGGCGGAATCGCGAGGCCGAAGGCCGAGCGATTCCGCCGAGTACATTAATAGCAAAAATTACTAAAAAAAACTGTGAAATAAAAAAAAAGTTTTAAAAAACATAAAGCCGACTTCCTAAAAAAAAGGAAAACTAAAAAACTATTCAAAATAAAAATATAAAAACCGCCTTCAAAAATATATGAAATAAAAACCTAAAAAAAAAAAAACGAACCCTAGAGTTGAAGGCGGTGCTAAAGCAAGCAAAAATGATGCATGAAAGAAAACATGAGTGGATGATAATATCCTTTGTGATTTGTGTAGCCTTTTTAGCACCGCCTTCAACTCTAGGGTTCGTTTTTTTTTTTTAGGTTTTTATTTCATATATTTTTGAAGGCGGTTTTTATATTTTTATTTTGAATAGTTTTTTAGTTTTCCTTTTTTTAGGAAGTCGGTTTTATGTTTTTTAAAACTTTTTTTTCTTATTTTTATTATTATTTGTTGTTATATCGGCCATAATAACACATATTCTGTGAAAATTTCAACGGACTACCAATTTTTTTTTTTTTTTTTAAGGAAACTGATACGGTTGGCAGTTGGCTACATCACCTACAACATCCGTGATGGCAGCCCATAACACCGGGTGAACTTGGTGCCACGTCAGTGCTTTCCTTCGGTCGTGCCGGCCGGCTACACTGAACTGGACGGAAAACACAAACTATTTACATAGCCATTTCGACCGACCTTTCATTCTATTACGGTTCAAGAGATACAGCCCACGGACAGACGGACAGACAGACAGACGGCGTAGGCCTAGTAATAGGGTCCCGTACAACGGATACGGACCCCTAAAAATAGCTTTCGACGAGAATTGAAATGCGGACACACAGCACGCTGTATGGGCGATCGACAGCTCTGCTTATTCAATAATTCATAAGTTTTATTTTTTTTGGAGAACATCTCCCCTCGCTATCCCGACACGTCTCGACGTGGGGTAATTTTTACTAATATTTTATTCAAGAGGTAGTAAATTCGACGGACGGACGTGGCGCGTATTGTTGCCTGAAAAACTGCCAAAATGCTCGCTTGAAAATATATTGAAAAGGCGTTTTGGGAATAATTTGCGCGTAAATAATCCTATTGCTTTCTGACTGGGCATTGGCGTATTTGAACGTACTGTCCGTTTTTAGGGTTTTGTCGCACAAAATACGTACTATGACAGCATTTTTCACGAATTTACCCTCTTAAGTAGTTATAGAATAAAAATGATGTCCTTTGATGTGAAACATGTAGGTTTTTAGGGATCCGTATTCGGTACGGGACCCTATTGCTAAGCCTACGCCGTCTGTCTGCCTGTCTGTCCGAGGGCTGCATCTCTTGAACCGTAATTAGGTAGACCGTTGAAACTTTCCCAGAATATTTGTTATTGTGGCCGATAAAACAACAAATAATAAAAATAAAAATAAAGTTAAAAATTAACGGGGGTCCCCATAGAAGAAACTAAAAAGTGTATGCGCGCCATCTACCGAAAAGAGTATGAAGTATTTTAACTAATACATAGATGGCGTGAGTGGCGCTGACCATGACATGGCGATACGGAACCCTCGGCGCGCGAGTTCGACTCGCACTTGGCCGGTTTTTATTTTTTCTTTTTACCGTTCTCGACTATTTGATCAAATCTGTTCAAATCAGTGTTATCTATTATTTTTAGGATTCCGTATACCTATATTCGGAAGCCTATTACTAAGCCTACGCCGTCTGTCTGTCTGTCTGTCTTGTCTGTCCGTCCGTCCGTCCTAGGGCTGTATCGTTTGAACCGTAATAGGTAGCCGGTTGACATTTTCACAGAATATTACGTGTTTATAGCGGATATGCCAAGAAATAATAAATAAAGCAAAAAGCAAAAAATTAAGGGGTCCCGAAACACGAAAATTGCTAAGAATAGATTAGTACATATTCGCGCGACTGAATAATAGATGGCGCTACAGGTATTTATATTTTGCATTATAGAAAGACAAAATATAGACGAATATGGTTTTTTGACAGGTATATAGTATAGCGGATCTAGTCATGTGGGTTATCAACAATTTTTGGCAACCGTGATCTAACCGATATCTGTCTTCAATACCGATATTGATATCCGTTGCCAAATATCGGTATCAAAAACTCTGATTCCTAGTAAAAAAAAAAAAAAAAAAAAAGTTGTTTTTTTTTTATGGAACCTGACACGGTTGGCTACATCACCTACAACATCCGTGATGTCAGCCCATAACACAGGGTGAACTAGGTGCCATGTCAGTGCTTCCCTTCATTTCATGTCGGCTACACTGAACTGGACGGAAAACACGAACTATTTACATAGCTTACATTACATTACATAGCATTACATATTTGTTGGCCATTATGATGCCTTTCTTTTTAACATTTTAAAAGTAAAGTTCTGTCTTTACATAATCTATTTTAACACTAATCAATTTTTTTTTATACACTATGTTCACGCACTATGTCATTGTTTATCAACGAAAAACCTACACACTAAGAAAGAAGAGTTGTACCTACACACTTAAATACACAGTAAAGTATAAACAAAGTTTCTGTCCTGAACTACGTAACTCAACTCAACGTTCTGCGTGTCCGGCGTGCTTGCGCGGCGCGACGCCGGAACGCACCGTGTGGCATACATCACTATTCACAAATCACAGTCACATCACAGCGCAGCACGTACGCACCGATACTATGGATATCTCTCCGCGCAGCGGCACCGCTCGGGCAGCGGCGCCGCGCGCCGCACCGGCCGCCACCGAAACCGTAACGCACCGCACGCACCGTCCGTCACCGTCCGTACCGCACCGAGTGTATCGGTAATCTGTGGTGGCTGGCTAGTGGCTACTGGCTCGATCGGCCGGCACTAAAACTAACTGAAACTGACTGGATTGGCACAACTGGTTGTTCTGATATCTAAATAACTGACAACTGTTCTAGTTGTCAGTTGTCACCCGCGCCGTTAGATATTTCGTAAATATCTAAGATCTTCGTAGATTTCCAACCCAAATACGACCTTATGGGTTTTACCATAAAGGTAATTTTTCCATGAAAAGATTTATTTGGTGAAACTAAAAGGAATCGCACGTGCTCTTTCTTGCATTTGGGGACTTACTTAAAGAGAGAAGGAAGGCATAATAGTTGTCGGATATCAGTTGTCTGTCAGCCTGCCTGGCATACGCTGTTCGTTCGCTCGCTCGCTAACTACCTATACAGTATACTTTGGTTGGTTGGTTGGTTGGTAGCCGATAGCCGATAGCCGATGTTTGCTATGACAACACCGATGCGATACGTTAGAGGCGTGGCAACGGTTTTCAGCTACGTTTCGCTGTAGCGGACACATGAGTAAGCGGATCCAAACAACCCTCCGTGCGCGAGTCCAACACGCACTTTGGAGTTTTTATTTTTATTTTCTCACGTCTCTAGTCTTCACCTACATGTACCTCTCACACATACCAAAAGTCAGCTAGAAAGAAATGGCATTAAGTCCCATTTTGTATCAGCGTTATTGTTGAATTTGTCTGTACAATCTTTACTTTTACCTATATAATACCTACACGAGTATTCCACCATAAAACAGTTCATCAACCCCCGGGGCCCGCGCAGGCTTAATCTCGTTATACGATCTACTTCACAAGTTGTATCGCGCCGCCAGAGCCTTCGAGGCTTCAGCGGGGGACAACTTGCCAGACGGCGGCGGCGACGCGACGTCATAACCTCCTTGTTTACTGCGTCTGACTTCCGTCTGGCTAGCCACCCTCCTCGGTGCTAAACTTTCAATGGAGAAGTGTTATCTGTATATGTTTTGCCTTTGGATTCACCATCGAGATAGATACTAGCTTTTACCCGCGGCTTCGCTCGCGGAAGACTCGGTTTAATAGTAAATCCGATTTAAACGCAAATATAATAAGCGATCGCTTCATTTTTTTTATTGAAACTGACACGGTTAGCTACATCACCTACAACATCCGTGATGTCAGCCCATAACACCGGGTGAACTTGGTGCCACGTCAGTGCTTCCCTTCGGTCGCGCCGGCTACACTGAACTGGACGGAAAACACAGACTATTTACATAGTCGTTTCGACCGACCTTTCATTCAGTGCGGTGGTCACAACCCGGGCGGGTTAAACCCTACCACCTAGTAATATAAGAAGTGAGTCATATCCCTTAGTCGCCTTTTACGACATTAAACAATAATGAGTACATAGAAAATTTACATAAGGTGCAAAGGCGGACTTATCCCTTACAGATATTTATTACAGTCAACCTTTGGATGTTTCAGATTCGCTAATATAGTGGAATGTAAGTGTGTAGTAGCAAAAGAGTTGAGCGTGAGAATTGAAGATAAAATAGTAATAAGAATACTTATTAACAATACATATAAGTGCATGCTAGTTAAATACAAGCCATACATGTGTTAATACATAAAATTACTAATACTTATAGTGTACTATTTGCGGAATAAAAAAAACCTTATCTACTTTGCAAATTTAAATGTTCTACTATTTCTGGCTTAGAAGTTAAGGCGCTGTGACATGGCGACAACGGACAGACAAACAGACAACGGAGTCTTTGTAACATTTTAAAATTTAAACCGATTCCACATTTAAAGCTAACAGTGTGACTACCGCCGAGTGCCGCTCGCCAATGCGATAACAGCCTTCGGAATACAGCGATTTGTCAATTTAACAGCTGACGAAAAATGCCAATACGATATAGTCGGTTTCATGAATGTGTTTTGCGGAGCGGACGAAATCCGACACGCACCGTTTCGGATCAAAAGTAAATTGAAGCTGAGCTTAGTTGTGCCAGAGAGCAAATAAACCTGAAATAGAAAGCCTACGGTGTTTTCTGCTCGTAGCGCTAAATATACAGGGTGTTTCAGGATAGGCTCGAGAAACTTCAGGAAAAGAAAATGCTCATTGTTAGGAGAAAAAATCCTTATCACTCAATTCGAAATTCCGTATTTTCTTTTCATACAAAAATTGGAAATTGTTATAAAAACTCGATGGACAGTGAGTATGGGGAGGTGCTGTCTAGGTCTAGGGAGTGCAATGAGCTAGTCCAGTCCCCTTTTTCTTTTTGATGTCATTTAAATTTAAGTTTCAAGTTTAAGTTAAATTGTTAATCTTGCTCTCAAGCTGTGTTTTAGATAGACTATGGGCGGTGTTATTATGTGGCTAGTCACTAAATTCTTGTAAAAATATGTTTAAAAAATACCCTGCGAAGTTTCTTGTCGGTTCTTCTTCGTGGGTGTAATCGAACCGGATAGAACAAATTGTGACAAGTTCGAGAGCAGTCTAACTGCCATATGAATGATCAATAAACAAAACAATACAATACAATACTAGTTAAAAATTGCAATTTAGTCATTTTATTTTTATTTAATAATGGATGAATTTATTTAATAAACGGATTTAATGAATTTATTTAATAAACGGATGTTAACCGTCCACCAAATATCGATGAAACGATTTTCACCAAAAAGTACTATAAAATGACCGAATCTAGGAAAAAGTTTCAGAGCGTTTTCAAATATCTTAAAGGACACCTTTCGAACCTTGAAGTTACGAAACCATATCCTGAAACACCCTGTATATGCTAGAAACTCTCGAGAAACTCTTAAAAACGGTTAAATGAAGACATTTTTATTTTATCTTAAAAATTTCTTACGTAAAACGTGATGGTACGGAACCCTCTCCACGCGAGTTCGACTCGCACTTGACCGCTTTTTTTTCAAGTCGGTTGAAATGTATACCCGCACTGCTCTATAATTTGACCAACCTGCCAACACGAACGCACCCAGATTGAGGGCACTTGCGAGACACAAGTTGCAGCAACAAAAATGGCTGTTTGCGGCGAAACGAAACCTCCGGCATAGTAAAAGGAGACGAGTAGGGCAACTGGAGCCCATTTTTAAAATAACTACCTGCGCTGCGTCGAACCACCAGGGCTGTCGCAACTCCGATGTTCCGAAGAACTGGCCTCCCTCATCCCTCCTGCCCCGATCCGTATTCGTCACACCCGCCGGACTCGCTCGGAACATCCATATGTTGTTGACACACAACTTCTGAGAACGCATCGCTTTTCGAAATCGTTCCTATGTCGTACGGCGAAAATATGGAACGGT
Organism: Nematopogon swammerdamellus; assembly: GCA_946902875.1. Lineage (NCBI taxonomy): Eukaryota > Metazoa > Arthropoda > Insecta > Lepidoptera > Adelidae > Nematopogon > Nematopogon swammerdamellus. The sequence goes on from OX336334.1 coordinate 1,198,946, forward strand.
CTTCCGGCGAGTGTGTTCCCCACCACCTATAACCTGGGAATCTTCAAAAGGCGTGTTAATAAATTAGACAACAACCTCTTTGTCCGCCTTGTAGCTGGCATGGCGCCTCTCTGAGCGTGGTTTCGCGAGGAGTGGGGTTATTGGCTGTGTCTTAATCGTTCTTTGAACTTTTTGGCACAGCCACCCGTGCCGGTAGCCTAAAAAAAAAAAAAAACTCACAACACTAACATAATTGACAGGTAGTAAGCCCATCATGGTGGAAATGCAATTCTAGAGAGAAAGAGAGAGAGAGAGAGAGAGAAAGAGAGAAAGAGCAAGAGAGAGAGAGAGAGAAAGAGATACATCTATACCGTGAGGGGCCGGTACTTTAAAAGAATAGCCCCACTGCATCTCTCCCCGTGTATGTCGTAACAGGCGACTAAGGGATACGACTATATTACTATGTGGTAGGGTTTAACCCCCCGGGTTGATACCACCTCACTGAATGAAAGGTCGGTCGAAACGGCTATGTAAATAGTTTGTGTTTTCCGTCCAGTTCAGTGTAGCCGGCACGACCGAAGGGAAGCACTCACGTGGCACCAAGTTCGCCCGGTGTTATGGGCTAACATCACGGATGTTGTAGGTGATGTAGCCAACCGTGTCAGTTTCCATTAAAAAAAAGATAAAAAGAAAGAGAGCAAGACAGAGAGAGAGAAAGAGAGAGAGAGAGAGAATTAATAATATAATTTGAATTGTAATTAAGATAAAAATTAAATGATTTGGACATTTACGGAGGAGGAGCCCGGCACATGTGCGTTACCGAGCGCGGGGCGGCCATCACTGACTACCAGCGAGGCAAGTGAGAATGTAAGTAGTGGTTGTGTACGGACAGAGCGTGCGCTGGCGCGCGCTTGTGTGAGTGCCAAATCGGGGCGCTTGTATGAATATGTTTAGAGGATTCGTATGGCAAAACAAAAATTCGAGTCGGCGGCACTGAGCAATCGAGCGCAGTGCGCGCGTTTATGTGGTGAATTTTGTAGTTTTTGTATGTTTAAAAATGATTAGGATTTGTTTTTTTTTTCAAATAACGCTGCTTTAGTGTCTAGAAAATTTTATTCCCTATACAATGACGTAAATTGTATTCCAAAATAATTATCCAGTATGGAGCTAGCTCGATATAAGAAATTAAAATAAGTGACATTCAGAAATGTTTTTCACTATGAAAAAATACTGTAAATTTAAAAAGCCTGCTTCAGAGTTAATTCCATATTATTTAGTTTAAAAAAAAATCTTTTTTTTTATATTATGTTATGTACTTCATAGAACAAAATTTTTGTTTGAAGTTTATCAATTTTTCGTTGCTTTGCTATATAAATCCTCTTAACTAGTCTGTTTAAACTATGCCTTCGGTAAACATCGCGCGAGGGAGGCGAGCTCCGCCCCCGCCTTCCCCCGCTCCGCCCCCGGCGCCGACGAGTGTCCTCCAGAGGCTGAAAAGAACCGCGCGAACATTCAGAATGGTCGTCGTGACCCCTCATACTCTTATATTCATATCATCCCTCAAAGCTAGTCCGGAAACGAGGGGTAAACTCGTATGTATCACTTTGAAAGTACTTAAGGGCCTCCGCACAGTACATTTTTTTATGGAAACTTACTCGCTAGGCTACATCACCTACAACATCCGTGATGTCAGCCCATAACACCGGGTGAACTAGGTGCCTTGTCAGTGCTTCCCTTCATTTCATGTCGGCTACACTGAACTGGACGGAAAACACGAACTATTTACATAGCCGTTTCGACCGATGTTTCTTTCAGTGCGGTGGTACCAACCCGGGCGGGATAAACCCTACCACCTAGTAAGGTAAGAAGGGAAGCGACCTACAGTTTTACGTGGAATCCGAACCACGGTCAGTCTCCAACTTTTACTACAAGGAGACACTCCAGTCTATTTTGTATGTAATTGGTAGGAAACAATTCGGTGTAACATAATTTGTAATTGTATGTGGAACGTCGCCTATATTTATTTTCTCCTCGAAGGATCAAGCTCGACCTTTTTATTTAAATATGTAATTACTGAGGTAAGTTTTCGAGCGAAATTTTCATACTGTTTCCATAGCGGTCGGGTTACGCGGCGCTGCCTGAAGCCATTTTAGACAATGGATCTCGGATTACCCGCAAGTTTGTTTATGGAGCGTACTCACCGGGAGCATTCGCGTAGCGAACCAAAATTCTTGTAAAAGTCTTGTATTGTATTGTATTGTTTATTGATCATTCATATGGCAGTTAGACTGCGCTCGAACTTGTCACAATTTGTTCTATCCGGTTCGATTACACCCATGAAGAAGAACCGACAAGAAACTTCGCAGGGTATTTTTTTAAACATATTTTTACAAGTATTTAGTGACTTGCCACATAACACCGCCCATAGTATATCTAAAACACAGCTTGAGAGCAAGATTAACAATTTTTCTGAGAGTTCTGACTACAAAGACTTATTAATTAAGTGAATCAGGTGTACAGAGCCTTTGTCAAACTTTGATACGTAATTTGTATCAACATAATTTTATTATGTTAGTAGGTATATTAAACTACAATGTAGTATAATTGTATTGTCAAAAATAAAAAAATTAAAATATTTGAATATTTAAGATACTTGAAGTATCAAGTTGTCAATGGGTTAATAAAGTTGAGGTACTAATGGTACCTAGTCAAGAGTTAATCTAGTCTAGTCTAGTAAAATAATAAGTATTCATTTCATTCGGTTTCATTCGTTTCATTAGTTTCATGAATATAAACTCCAGTGTAGCGTATGACATATTTATTCACTTGTCTCTGTTAATCAATTTTACAAACAATCTCAAGTACACTATCGTCTTCTTCCTCGATCCGTCGACACGACCGCCTGCCAGCCTGCCAGCCGCAATCTGCCTCCTCTTCCCGCTCCCCTTCATTCCTCGCTATCCACTTCTGCATCCGCTCTTCTTATTCGTGTTCGTTACACTTGACAAATTGCAACCAACCAATTAGGAGGGACCACGAGTCTTCACTTTTTGATACTAAAGTACTGCCGTAAATGAAATATTAAAATTAAGACTTATACGAATCATGACATTAGTTTCATTCCTTTCATTCGTTTAATTAATGTTATTAGTTTCATTCGTTTCATTAGACTCATTAGTTTCATTGATTTCATTAGTTTCATACGTTTCATTAATTTTATTAGTTTCATTCGTTTCATTAGATTCATTAGTTTCATTCGTTTCATTGGTTTCATTTGTTTCATTTGTTTCATTAGTTTTATTTTTATCATTCATTTCATTCGTTTCATTCATTTAATGAAAAGAATATACCTATTATTAAGACAGATGAATTTTGTGTGAAATTTGGGTACCGAATATAGTCTCGCCTATAAAATAAATGTTCGCACGAAATTCGCGAAGCGAATTCTCCCGGTGAGCACTCTCCTTTAGACTCGGAAACTTCCACAAGAAAGCGCCGAGAGAAAGCCAATTGTTTCCAACTCTGTAGCAACACACGGATATGTTGAAATGCGTGTATTATTTAGATAAACACGTGTGCTGGTTATATCGTTCTGTACTAAAATATATTAATTTGCCTCGCGCCGCGCGATTGCTACCCGCTTCCGCTATGCGCGTGTCAAAATTAATGAGGTTAAAGTATTAATTTAGTTCATTTTAGTTATTCAGAAATAAGTTAAATTGATAAGAAATGCAATAGAATTAGATTTAGTGGCTAAGGCCCACTTGCACCAACACAAATTTAATATATAAACCAGTTTAACTCGCTAAACCAGTTTAAGCTAGCACCCTTTGACTGTGGGAACCGCGTTTAAATCCATAACTCGCTACTTAACTTTAAACTCGTGTTGGTGCAAGTGGGCCTTAGACCATAAAATAATGCATAGACCTAAGGAATACAGTTTTTGTAATATAATCAGTTACTTATCTTAGTCGTGGTGATCAGGAGTAAAAACAGAGCCAGTATACACATGATCCAGGCAGACAAGCGAGCCGAGACCCGCCATCGCCTTGCCGAGCTAATGAATATCCATTTTCTTCATGCTCTGTTTCACCCCTTCCCCTTGCAGTCCCACCTGTGCGACCTTCAGTCACGTTCAGCATCAATCACGATTCAATCGAACAACTTTCTAAAAGTTGCTATGAATAATCTTAATTAATAAATAATATAATTAATCATCATAAACACATTCTCATAATGTGCATAAAAAGACTAAGTAATTTTTGGCTGAATCTAAAACACACAAGAAAGTAATAGCTGCGGAACCCTCTGTGAACGAAAAGACTTTTTACATGTTTAGCCAACTGTTAGTAGGAGTAGTAGAGAGGGAGGTCGAGAGCGGGACTGGTGGTTTCCCCGCGTCCTAGTCAACGCAGACTAGCTGACGAGGGCTTGAAGCGAGCCGAAACGTGAAGCATGCGCGGGAAATTTAGAGTGGCCACTCGCTAGTCCCGGCCTCGATTAATACCCTCCTCTACTGCCGATGGGCCCGGATATGTTCGGTGGAGCCATCGCAAGCTTAGATCCACACCTTCCCTTCCTCGTATTCTCAAATTTCGATACACAACTTTTACACATTTTTCGCGACAAATTTTTATAACGATGCTCCTGTAACATCTGTATATATAAAACGATTCGTCTTCTGAAGTATTTTCAAGTTAAGTAAGACTAACGTGGTGCTCCATGTGTAAATCACGTCTAATTTAACACACAAGTATGTATCTTACCTGCCGCTTGCCTTCGTATAGGGTTGCCATTCGTTCGGGTGTTATCGGAAAGAGTTTTTTTCCGGTTAGAGGAGAGGTTTTTAGATTAGCGTACCCCGTACGGAAGCCTACTACTAAACCTACGCCGCCGTCTGTCTGTTTGTCTGTCTGTAATACAAGAAACGTGTTTTTCAAAGGTTGTTTTTTTGCTCTATTGTAAAAACATTACACATAACTTTTTTGTTTTATAGATAACTTAGTTTGCGGACCCCACTTCGTGTAACCCTACAGGCACAATCTAGTGAAATACATACATATACATATCACACACGCTGAATCCCGACAATCGGGGTAAGCAGAGTAATCGGTGTTGTGCTGCAAGAACTCTTGTCAATTACAGCACAACACTGACCACCACGTTTCGCAAAGTATTCGAACAAGATCAAGCAGCAAGTATGGCACGAAGACCCACCTGCTGCATGACTCGGTGGGAGTACCGTGCCAAGGTGAGAGGTGGCGAGCCTGTCGCCCTTTAGCACGGCATCTGGTCCTTATCCCTTAGTCGAATTTTACGACATGCATGGGGAGAGATGCAGTGGGGATATTATTTTTAAGTACCGGCCCCACACGGTACTCTAGTGAAATCTTCACTAGATTTAGCATACGCTGTGTGTCCTTTTTTTTGTTTTCTTCTATAATTATTAAAATGTGTGTGTTGTTTATGAATGTAATGCTGAAGTGAAAAATAAACATTACTTATTTCTTTTTTCTTAAATTGTTTCCAACCAAATACAATGTTTTATGGCATTAAGCTTTTGTGTCAAAATTTTTTGTTGGATTTTGTGTACAATAAATTTTTTTTTTCGCGCGCCGGAACGCATATATGGGCCCAGAAAAGGCGCTTAATTATAAGTGTTCTTATATTGTTTAAACTAGCTTTTGCCCGCGGCTTCGCTCGCTTGAAATTCGTATTTAAAAAGAAGAAAGTAAGTAATTAAGAAAGAAAGAAGGCCGAGCTGCGTTCCAACGGTACCTTTATTAATCCGTAATTCGGTTTGTATGAGAGTCACATCTTAGCGTAACAGGAACTGAATTGTATTTAGCCTATCCTGTGTCACGTATAGTTAAATGTGCTTGTAATAAGTTTCATAGAATTCGAATGATGGTTTAAGAGTTATGGAGGAACATACATACATAGTACCGTGTGGGGTCGGTACTTAAAAAGAATAGCCCCACTGCATCTCTCCCCGTCGCATGTCGTAAAAGTCGACTAAGGGAATGTCAGCCTCGGCAGCTCAGTGGTGGGGTCAGTTATTGGATGGGTGACCGCC